>OX371223.1:188258355-189458355 GCA_947310385.1 Nephrotoma appendiculata
CGCACATGACGTCGTGTACGTGACGTCAAGCACATGCAGTGCTGCCAAATCGTAAGATTTATCTTTTTTTGAAAGATTTTGTGTCAACAAAAAAGATAAAAAGATTTTTTACAAAATAAAACGATTTTCTTTAAAATGTTCATCTTTGTAAAATTCTAAAATGAACAATTAAACATTTCCTCCGTGACAAATTTTTTATTTTTTATTTGTGATAAATGACAATAAAAGACCAAATTGTATGTATATTTATTGGTTTAATTCCTTTTAAAATTATATATGGCGGCACGGTCATTAAAGACCATTAGGCCCGTTGCACACTTGAGTTATGTTTTCTAGCAAAGAGAGCTGTTTTAAGATCACAGCTTCTCAGTTTACTTTGGAAAGCCTAAATAAGTGAAACCGAATTCGTGAAGCTAAGCTCAAGCCACTCGTACGCCCCGATTTATTTAATTTTTTTATTTAAACCTGTAGGATCGAAACATAGCTCACAACGCTCACTGGGCAATGTGAGAAATTAATTATTACCAAAGCAAAAATAAAACAATTAAATGCTGTACAGATTGAGGTGACCCTGAAATTTATCGTCAATGTTTCTCTTATTTGAGTTTTGGAAACCGAAACGGGAAGCTGTAAAAGTGTGCAACGGCCATAGGATTATAAAATTAAACAAATATTAAAAAGACCACATAAAACATTAAAAAAGATTTTTTGGTCGAAAAAAGATTTTTTTTGTCAAATTAGAAGATTTTATAAAAAATAATCTGGCAGCACTGAGCACATGACGTCACGTACATGACGTTACGCATATGACGTCACGCATATGACGTCACGTTATGTCTAAACCAAGGCTACGCAATAATAATGTTAAGATATTTATACTTACAAAACAACTAGAGAAAACAACAAAAATCGACATAGCGTGTCGTCAATGTCATCATTTGGTGTAAGCGGCCTGTAGTTTAGGAGACATTGGTTTAAATCAATAGTTTATATGATAAATATCATCATTTTGTGTTAAATACTATCATTTCAAATGATTGTTTGTATCATAATATGATTGTCTTAATCATTGCATGTAATCATAACAATGATGATCACTTTTATGATCAGCTCAATCATATTTTTTTTCTGAGTGCATAATTCAATGTTATACACCAACAGAAGACGCAGGCGAAACAACTAATGATGAGTTCTACGAACTTACAAAGGCAAAAGCAAAAACACACAGAAATGAGGTCAAAATAATAATACAAGTAAATTGCAATGCAAAAATTGAAACTGATAACATCAACCTCACAACGTCACAGGTAAGCAAACATTAGACTCTGTATGCAAAATAATAGAGAACGACTTCTACGTCACCAACCAGCATTGTATGAATAAATTAATTTTCACACAAAAATGTGCACAACCATATGTTCATGACCTGACGGACAGAACAAGGAACCAAATAATATTGACTGAAGAAGTTGCTTCGCTCAAGCACCTAGAAGGAGTATCCTGTAAGTTTAAATTTTATTTATTTGAAATAGTAGTTGACAATTAATTTTTTTTTTGTATATTTAAAGTGACACACACATACTTGAAATGGCCTATCGAAATCTCCATGTCAAAAGCTCATCTATATCACATACAGGAAAGCAATCAGACGCGTGTTTTACGCGTATCGGCCGATGGCACACTAATACTCACTCTAAATAATACTCACTGCAATTGGGAAATATATTTTCGTAATAATTTAAAAAAAAAATTATTTTCACTATTTACTACACACTAATGCGAATATCTCGAGCATTGTCCATCGCAAAATACGGATCGCAAGCTACTAATTTTTTCTAAGTTAAAATATGTTTATCACGTTTACGAAAATGAGTGTTTCTTCTTGTTTCAAAAATGTAGCTTGTCAGTAGCTATTAACGTGAAAATGAGGGTATCAGAGCCAAAACATGTCGAATGCGATATCTCAAAAATGGGGACTAACTTTAAAATGGGACTAGCACCGTTGAATTCAGCATACTCGAATTAGGTTTACCCCTCGGGTGCCCCGCTTGTCACGAAAAAAAAGTTTGCAATTCAAGCACAGTGTAATTATAAAAATGTTAAAAACTATAAAAGTGATAAAATAAATGTTAAATGAATGTTTATTTTAAATTGGCCTCAAGTCATTAATTATTTGGTAAATCAGATTTCTAAAACTCTACACAAAATGGATGATCCAGTATAAAAAGTCCTGTTAAATAAATCTGAAAGCCGCTCACCAAAATTCTAATTGCACAATACAAAGGAACAATAATCATATATAATATGCTCGTGGCTCGATGGTACTTTATCATAGCCAACGGAAATGGAAATGTTTATCGACCAGAACGAAAATATGAGTGTCAGCTATCAATGTACATATTTCAATAAAAAAAATACCGATCTAGATGTATTCTATCCTAAACAATATCCTACTGTTCTTTAAAAAATACTGGCCAGTTCACACCCTTGACTTCATAAAAAAATAATTATTTATTCAAACTTTTATTATTTCTGACATTTATCCAACCGTTTAAACAACACAACAACCAAAACCAATTCATTACTGTTGTGTTTATGGTGGTCAGAAATGCGATAGCCTCTAATACACAATCTAATATTTTAAAACAATTCCAACGAGGTAGAAAATTAGAAATCATAATATACAGCTGAATTAAATTTTTATTGCCGGTCGGATTCATTGTCTATACACGATACCTATACGTTTTTTTTCTACTGATAAATATTGAGATAAGAAAATAAACTTAAAACATTTGAAATGGGAATTTAAATGATTATCCTTTTTGTACGTTGTGTTTGTGTTTTATTCTGCTCGGTAGTGTTATTAATACAGATTGGATGAATAAGATAAGTGGCTGCTTATGTTTTTACGGTTTAGTGCTAAAGTTAATTTATTGAATTTTATTGTTTGCAATGGTTGGCTAAAGAGTAATTTAGAGAATTGTTTTTTTTTTGCGTGCATATGGAATATAGAGACAGGCATTGTTAATGAAAGTGAATTATCTCTGTTTGTTTTGCAAACTTTGGGTATAAATTTTGGTTGATTTTTTCGTTATCTTTCAATAGAACCTATATCCTATATTATTTTGAATATAAATAAGATTTACCCTCTAATATTTAAGTTACTGCTATCAATCACCAGCCATTTTAAATGCTATTTTAAAATTTATCTCACACTCCCTTCTGCATATTTTTTTTTATTTTCCATTTTTTGTTTTGTGCACCACGCTAATATAAATCAAGTTTAATTTGGAGACACGTCAGGTCATTGTTTCATTAATCAAAAAAAAAAAAAATAGTAATGCATTAATATTCTAATCACCGTAAAACATAGAATTCTAACAATTTTTACAAGCACAAAACCCCTCACAATCGTATGTCTTCTATTAGTATGCATGCATATGCATTTGAAATAGTTACGTGTAGGTGTGACTATAAATTTATACCATATATCTTATCGTATACCACACCACACACTTTACAAAGTGATTCCCATTGTTATTATTTAAATTACCATTCTAAGTAAACGCACATTTATTACACGTACGGAATAAGAACTTAACAACGAATTTTACATTTGACTACAAAAAATGATTAAAAATTCCTCCTTATTTCGAATGACTCAAACCTTGGGTTATACCTAAGAAAGATGACAAAATTTCAACGAATAAAATAAAAAATTATTCAAATTGTCTTGGAGACAAAACAAAAAGGATATCCTTTTATGATTGGAGGTGGATTAATTTACAATAATAATGATAATTTTTCTTTCATTATTTTTGTTTTGATTTATTATTTCTTTACGTATTGTTACTTTCGGTAATGAATGCAGCAAATATAAACAAAACCGAGAAAAAAGAAGAATCACATTCTCATCGTGAGGGATGCAAAGTGACATGATTAATGATTTTTCATAGAAAATTTGGCATTATTTTTCGAGAAATTTTTATATTTTTAATAATTCGTAATCGCGGGGGGAAATTGGTTTTTGGGCAAAATTTGTAATCACCGTTCTTTTAATTTTCCTTTTTGTTTATTTGTATACATAATTTTGAATTATGGTTTCAAAGTGATAATTCATTTGAATACAAATTATATTTTTTTTATGTGCTTTATTTCGATTTAAAAACGGTTTGCACGTTGTTTGAAGAGGAAGAAAATTCCGATTTTAATGAGAAATTTAAATTGGTTTTGCTATAAAATATCATCGTGTGTCGAAAAAAAAAATTAGTAGAACATTTATATTTAAATTATCTTGGTAATACTGAAAACTAATTGTTGGCCAGAGAGTAGAAAAGTATTAAGCATGTATTAATAGAGACACGGGTCACATCGCCGATAACCATAACGTCGACAAGAATTTCCGTCGACTTAGCCGATACAACTTGATCGCCGACCAGCCACATAGGCGACACAACCACATCGCCGATAATCATATAGCTGACAATCACACACGCACATCGTCGACACCCACTTCGCTAAAACCCATATCGTCGACACGCACATTGCCAATACCCAGATCGCCAACAATCACATTGCCTATACAGAAATTTATAATTAGCATGGACAACAATCATAACTAGCACACACAACTAGATCGAATCCAATTCACTTTGCCGATACAACCACCCCACCAACAACCACACCTCCAACATAAACTTCGCCGGAAGCGATATATAGGAATTCGAGTGTAAGCAATGTGTAAGTTGGCTTTAGCGTTGCAGGTAATGTAGATGTGACCAATATAACTTAATCTGAGAAGTGACAGATTTTGATAAGAGCAATATAAGTTTTAGGAATAGTAGTACGCCTAGAAGCACCCACATCGCTGACAGGTATTTAGGCCGATAAACCCACTAAGCCGATACAAACAGATCAATGCCAAGCAACATTGCCAAAATAACCACCAGGCCGATACCCAATTCGCCGACACCCACATTGCCGACACTCACTTCGCTGATACCCACATGACCCACACTTCCCAACACGCACGTAGGAATTTTAACCTACTATCATGATTAGGAAAAAAACATCAAATTGTTGACCATTTTGCCCACCCACATATGTTATTGTCATAAGAATTCGAGAATTGGCAACAATATTATTAACAGAAATAGTGGTACCGCTCGTAGAACCCACATCTCCGACAGGAATTTTGACCAACAAGCCTATTGAGTAGAGAATCCATTCGAGTACCCGAGTAATCAAGTACTCGATAATTTTATTCGATTTTCGAATAATCGAATATTCGGAATTTTTTTTCGAGTACTCGATTATACATCACACAATTATTTATATATAAAATTTCCATTCCAAATATGTAACCGGTTTTATTTTAATTAAAATATACAGTTTATGTTGTAATAAATATACCATATGGAAGTTTTACAAAATAGAAATGTATTTCTTGTTGTAAAGCATTTCGGAGTTCTATCAAATTTGCTGGTTGTCTGCTCGTTTTCTTACACGACGCTTTAACTATTCCCAGAGGTGCCCTTTTACCAGTCAAAAAAAGATCCACGGTTAATTTGTCTTTTCATGGGAAGCATAAGAAGCATTAACATTTTTACGACGTATCGTGTTGTTGATATTTTCACGATATTCCCAGTCAAACCATCACAAAACTTCCATGAAATGTTACGAGCTGGCTGTATACAATCACAATAATTTTGCTTTCGTGAGCACACTTATTATTTTATTGCTATCATAAGGTGCCTTTTTCTCTTGGTATACATTTCTTGGCTGACCAGATACCTCGTACCTATTTCCACAACAGATACGAAAAATTTCAGCTGCTTAAACTAAAACCACAACATTAATTTTTATATAACCAACAGGTGATTCTTCTTTTCCATTCATATTGCTTGACCCGTCAAATAACTATGCGACAAAATAAATTGTGGTCTTCAATAAAATCACGTAAAATTAATGATACCTAAAAGTGTTTCAAGTTAAAAAATGAACTGGTTAACGTTACGTATTTTGATACGTTTTCCGCTAAAACTTCAATAACTAAATAGATAAACATAAACAAAATAAAAAAAAGTAAATTTGAGGTTTGAAATTAAAAATCTAGAAATTTACGTGTACAGTTTAAACATGATTTTATTATTATTTTATTTTAGACTTTTTGTATTCTCTATGTTAAAACAAAATAAAATAAAACGGATTCCAGCATCGGAAAGTAAACCAAATTTTCATTCAATAATACCTGTGACATACTATGGATTAATAAAACGAAATTAGTTAAACTCGATCATAAATCCTCTTGCGTTGACATATTACAGTTTAGCTAATCGCGGTGCTAATGTAAAATACTGTAGTGGCGCCGCGATTGCACGGTATCAATATTATAACAAAAGACATGTTAACGAGAAATCATTTGAATTCAGTAGTTATTTATTTCGTTAAATAAATATTTCAAATAATTATTTAATAATAAACGTAAATATCGTTTGGTTATATAATAATTAAATAATAATTTAGTTAATTTAAAGGTAAGTTTAAGTTGCATTACCGGGAATTACCAGTTATATTATGGAAACCAATAATAATTTTTGTTTTCAAATTTTAGGTTAAATAATGGATATAAAACAAAAAAAAGAACCCGCAAAGAGTGGAGTACGGACGATACCTCAAATTTAATTGAATACTGGAGTATTCATATTGACGATTTACGGAGAAATAAAAGAAATTCTTCTGTTTATGAGGATATTTCAAACATGCTCAAAGAAAGGAGTGTATTGAAATCGGTTGGAGAAGTTAAACTCAAAATAAAAAATTTAACTTCAAAATTTCGGTTTGTTCGATTTATTATTTCATATCGTGGAAGTCTGTAATTGATGTGGCAATTTCTAATGCGGAAATTATTATGAAATTAAACGTTGTTTTTATATTTTAGAGCTGAAAAAAAAATATTGGAAGTAGTGGAGGATCTCCATCTGAATGGCAATTTTACGAAAGTGTTGCGCAAATAATTGGCAGTTTCCCGGCAAATGACGACAGTTTAATTGATGAGTCCATGATGGAAGTTGAATATTGGAAGTAAAACCTAACTCAAAAGAATAAAACCATAATATGTATTTTTTTAGATGTATTGTATTTAGTTTAAATTTTTCGTTGTTTTAGAGGATTACTTTGAACAACCTGAAACAGCATCCGATACACAAGGTACCACAGTTGAATCGACGACCTAGAAAGGTAGCAGCAATTTAAGAAGAATTATTGCAACAAATAACCAGAGGGAATGATTGTATGCAGAACTACTATGAACAAGCACAGAAATATCAAGCTGAACACATAAAAATAATGAAGGAATCGCTGAACATGCAAACAATGTGGTATAATTTTTTTACAAGGAACAATGACTAAAATAACGATATAAATGATATTAATAATAGAAATGTAGCTAGTAGTTTTAATAATATAGATAGCGAGAATAGTTGCGACGAATTATAAAAATAGTTATCTCAATGTAAATAGAAATTAATGTTGATCATATGAACTGAATTATATTGTGTGATTTTTTTAATTTTACTAAACACATTGCATTGTGTCGACTGATATTTATGTATTTAGTTCTTAAATTGTTCATAAAGTTGAATTTATTAATGAAATAAATGTATTTGGTACTAACCAGAATATAAATATAGTTTGCAAGGGTATTCCGTATTATAATTGCAGTTACGTTGTATACCTTGTATAATAGTGTGCGCTGGTTGATTGCAGGTAAAATTACATTGTTCTTCATCTATATTAAAAGTGTATGCATCTTTCCGGTTATTTAAAAAATTGTGCAGTATGCAACAAGTTTTAATAACCAAAGAGGCATTTTGAGGTACCATTTTCAAGCCTTGACCAATTCTTCGGAAACGCCCTTTAAATGCCCAAATGCATTTTCGACCACGCTTCTGGATCGCGACAGCATAAAATTATAATTCTTTTCCATTGGTGATAATTTAACTCCTGGATAAGGCTTCAACATATATGGACTCAATCTAACAGCCGAATCACCCAGCAATCCTACAGGTATAGAAACCCCATCTACAACACGACTGCACTTATGAAATAATTCATTATTTTCGTGTTCATGTTTTAATTTAGACCTTTCAAATATATAAGAGTCATTATTTTTTCCAGGTGTTCCCACGTTAATATATGTGAACCGGTATCTAAAATGAATTATAAATATGTAACTTTCTATATTCGTGATGTAATGTACTGATTAGGTTTTATTTTACCTATAGTCAACCGCTGCTAATAGTACAATTGAGTACCACCCCTTATAATTATGGTAATCCGTTGCCTTGTCTTTACAGGGAGATATTTCGATTTGACAACCATCTGAAATAAAAGAAGTTAATAATTTACGAAGTTTAAAATGTAGTTATTATACAGTGTTTAAAATAAACATCCCATGAACTTGAGGGAAACCCCATCGTCGTTCAAAACCATCTACTACCTCTTTAATTGTCTCCTCGGTAGGTGGATAATAAGAAAACCCGTTTAGTTTGTGCATTTCAACAACTGCCTCGCAAAATTCCAACGCTATTTCTCGCACCGTTGATCTACCAATACCAAATAAATTTGATACTGTTCGACATTCTGCCGAAGACGCTAAATAATAGATGGATACAGCTACTCTTTTATCTAGCGGAATACAGCCTCTAAATACTGTATCTTGTTTTTCTAAAATTTTCACGGAGCTAACTAATTCCATACTAATTCCATATACAACGGCACTTCAACCTCCCAAAATAAACTATCGCGGATCTATGAAAAATAAATTGTGATATTTATTTGTTTGGATGTTTTAAATATTTATAGCACTACCAATTTCCACATTTTACGGTCTACTGTTTCTTTTGAATTTAATGTCAAAAATAAAGCGACCTTTATTTCGATCAAAATGAAATATTAACTTTTCTTCTGCGTCTCGTACTAAGATTTCCAAATGTCGACCCCTATCATTAAGATCTTGGATTTGTTGGAATACTGCTTGCCAATTGATAAATGAACTCATTATTTTCAGTTTTAGAATAAACAACAATTCACAAGAATATTTTTTGTTTGTTTAATTTTACTACTATTTGAATCAAATGCACACAAACAATGAAATGTCATAAGAGTTAAAATGTCCGACGTGTAATGGCGCTACTTGTAGTCCCGCCCACTAATCTCATAAATATATGATAAATCTTCAAAAATTTTACAGATTAGTTGACTAAACCAGTTTAGTCAGTCACTAAACCTCAAACCAAATCGAGATAGCTAATCATCTATTTGACACACTAGCGCTAAACTCGAAAAAATCACTAATCTCGTTAATTCATCCCTGTCACAGGTATAAGAAACAAAATATTTTTTGAAAGACAATATTTTCGATTCCTTGTACATCTTCTATTTATCTTTTCTTCTATTCTTCTATTATTTCAAAGCCACTCGATATATATTTCAAAATTTTTATTTAAATTAATAGCTTGCTAAGAAAATAAAAATAGGATTGTTCAAGATATAAATATTTAGTATCATACAAGCAGTCAATCGATCATTTTTCAAAACAATTTCCTGTTGCATTTTTAATTTGGCGATTTGTATAAATCAGGGCCGACATGTTGAAACCATCACTTTTCTCGCTTCGATAGAATAACGGTATTTTAAGTAGTAAAAAAATTTTTTCTTTGAAGTTCATGAAAGTAGACGGCCGGATATAATTGGCAGCCGTATGTCGACCAGATATAGCTTTCTATCGTAAATAAAATTACCAACATAATAACAAAATAATCTGTCAAAAAACTGAAAATATAAGTGTTTTAAAAAAAAATCTGAACATGTAGAGGAGGTAAGAGTTGTATGGTTGTATTTAGAATCCTATCGTCATCATTACCACGTCAATTATTGAGGTACATACAATCAAAATCATATTTAAATATTACTTGGATGTGCTGGAATAAACATATGACGTAGGTGTTGGCCATTCAATGCAATTAAATTTAAATAACAGGATTTTGTAACTATTTCACCGCATTTTCAAACCAAATTTGTATCACTGAACAAACAATTGCTTGGTCAATATAAAGTATGATTCACTTGCTTAATACTTAACCCAGAGAGGTCCAATACATTCACGTACTTGTACTTCACAAACTCAAAGAAACTTTTTATCGTTAAAAAGTATTTCACAAATCTTTTTCAGTTTCTTTGTTGATTATTTAGAAAATATTACAACCAAGTCAGTAAAATAAAAATTCGATAAAACAATCGGTTTTATGCAAATTTAAAATACCAAACATCTTAGTATATTTATATGTTGGTTACTTGCCGACCAACCGCAATTTACGAGTATAGTTCACATACTTATTTTAGAAGACAATTAGATAAATCAAATTTAAATTGCAACTACATATAAATTCAAGTATGACGTCCTACACGCTATATTGCCAAATGCTATTCAATTTAAATCTTAAGATATTGTAATACGAAATAGCAAAATTGTGTATTTCAATTTAAACAAATTAGAATAATATTTAAATATAAATTGACTTTTTTATTATTGGTAATGTTTTTTACATTTTTAATACACTGAGTACTGTGCTGTTAGCTCTAGGCGGTTTATGAAAAAAAAACATCATAATGTAAAGGATGAGGCCACGACAATATGCCGTCTTTTTACATTTAATTTGTTTATATTTATGTTCCGATATTATTGTTATTACACATTTTTATTACTTTCTTGGATAAGCTTAACGATCATCTTTTGAGTATGCGAAATGTTTTTGTAATGTCCCTGATTTTATTTAAATAAGAGTCATCATCATTACTCATGTATCGGATTAAAAAAAATCTCATAAGCATAATATTCTTATCATGTTATCAAATTATCGTCTTAAACAAAGTTGTTCTTTTTTGTTGCATATTAATTCCGTGTTGTTATTAGTTAAAGTTGCATGCATTTGCATCCTTCCTGCAAATAGTTATCTTGTCGAATAAAAAGTACTTAAATTTTCCGAAAACGGAAAACTTGAAAGTTTCAAGATTTTGTTCATACTTCTTTGTTTTCTCTCATTTCTATCTTTAATTTTCAATTATAACTTTTTACGAAACTTTATTTTGGTTGATATCCTTAAAAATACATCCCGTATATACGTACATTACAGTTTTGTTATTTTTCTTTGCTTCTTATATTGCAATCTAACGCCTTGTTTTAAAATTATCACAAACAACAAAAAATTATTTTAAGAAAACTATTTTCATCTTGTTGGGGATAACAAACAGGCTAGGCTATAAGGATATTTTAAAATTGGAAAATTATTTTTTTGATTTTGTTGTTCCCTTTTCAAAATAAAAAATTATTTTATTAATAACTTTAATTTTGGGTAATTGTTATTTTATTTTATGTCTAAATAACAAGCTATTTTTAGAGACTTTCGGTTTGGAAATTGAAAACTGGGTAAATAAACAGGTATTTGTACCCACCTTCCCTCACTCGCAAAACAACACAATTTTTTCTTAAAGAACATCAATATTTTCTAAGTAGGATGTTTTAAATTAAATTTGATGACATTATGGTTGTCTTGGAATTATTGAGGTAGTAAGTTTACTATACCTCTTACAAAGGTAATTGTTACATATGTATTTTTTTTATAAATTTATATTGGTTATTAACTGTTGTTTGTTATTTGTTTCCTTAATTATAGTACTATGTATATCGCTCGGTAGTTAGTATGTAATGTGAAATTTTTACTTGTAAAACTATTTATGCCACTGTCTAAAACAGCTTGAAAATCCAATAAAACTATATGTACACGCTTTTATGTATACCAAACCATCACTGATTAGGGAATGAATATTTGTGATTGCTTCTGATGTTAGGAATTAAAGGTGCAAATAAAAATAAATAAAGCATCGTTGACTGATTTATTGAGTAACTCCTTGAGTAAGATCTCGCTATACTTTTTTTGAATTTTGATTTTTATACATGGAAAATGTATAAGAATTACAACAATCAGTTTCGGACGGATGAGATTACTGATTTCAAAAAAATAATCAGCCTTCTCATCAGGTCGCGACCTGAAGTTGTATTTACATTGGAATATTGCCTATATATATATATATATATATATATATATATATATATATATATATATATATATATATATATATATATATATATATATATATATATATATATAAATATATATATATATATATATATATATATATATATATATATATATATGTATATATATATTGAGCAATACCATGTATGTAGTCGTACTACTAGCGAATTACTGTGTAGCGTACGAAATTCGATTCTGTTTTATATTTATCATCTATATTCTATTCTTGCAACTAACTTTTCGTGTTTACGAATTTTTATATTTTTTTCAAATCAGTAATCTCTTCCGTCCGAAACTGATTGTTGTGATTCTTACACATTTTCTATCTATAAAAATCAAAATTCAAATTTATCTGCGATCCAGCGTTAATGGAAAGGAAAGTATGGGGTGGTTGGGAAGTTGATTGTGTATAAGTAAGTGTCAATTATCAAGGCAAATGTCATAACAGATTAACGCTAAATGGAAGCATTTTCTACGGTCGTGTATTTAATTCGAGAGAACTGAAAATAGACCAATACCCGGAACAATCACAAATACCATTACTAGCTCGCTATACCGCCCACGGCCTGGAAAAATACCTGTTCCGCACCATCAAACTGTAAGTAAAATAATTTATTATAAATGTAAGAAACAATTCATATGTTATTATTCATCATTCATCATCATTTGTTTTGCTAACATTTTATGAAAAAGAAAACAAAAATATGAAATTTAAAAGTATTAAGCTTTTTTATTAACTCATTTCAAAAAGAGAAATGGCTAGCAAATGACGCTCGTAAAATGATTTAAAATTTGAGCAATTTCAAAATATTTTCTACTATCCTCAATGAACTCACGCGCTGTAACTTTAAATCGTTGTAGCAAATTGGTGTTCGTCGGACGAAAAACCTAAATTAATAAAATTATAACCGATACCTTTCCGCCCACCCTCAATTTAATTTCTGGATTTATTCTACCGACAAAAAATGCAAGCTAATCAATTATTTTGTTTTATTTTGTGAGTAATTTAATGACCCTGGTTTTTTAAAAAATATCAAAATAATATTGAAGATAAATTTGTGATAAATTTCTTGTTAAAGAAAATAATACTTCTAATACTTCGATGTCACAAAGATGAATGTAAAATGATTACGAAGAATCTAGCTCTTCTTATAAAACAATGACGAAGTGGGTTCGTCTATAAAAGGATCAGATAAAGGGTTACTAGAAGGTGATCCCGAGCGGAGGGCAGGCAGACGCTGTTATTCAAGAGATGTCATTTTAACCGTTGATTTTATATTGGAAGACAGATGAATCAAACTGTCAAAATTAAGTATTGTGTTTAACAAATCCATCAGCATTTTAGACAATGATCTTAAGCTGTCAAAAGTTAGTGCAAGATTGCTTCCCGAATGTTGTTTATGGAATAAAAAAAATCGAGTGGAAACTTCAAGTACAGAAATGAGTAGAGACGATCCGGTCAAATTTATAAACCAGATAGTCATCGGTAATGAAATGTGGATTCATCCCTATGATCCGTAGCTGAAACAGAAATCTATGCAATGGATAAAGCAGGGAAATCGACTACCGAAACAGTTTGTTCCATTTTTTGGGTTGCTGGTGGAGTTTTGATGATTGCTATTTACCTCATAAGACAGGGACTTATTATGCTGGGCTTTTTTCATAAATGAAAGGATGCTATCAGGGAAAAACGACGAGGTCAATTCAAGCAAAACATATTATTTTTACGACAACGCACAAGTATGTTAGGTTTCAGTGGTTGACACTTATGCCATTTTTGGTCTATTGTGATACCAAGCATTCACGCCACATCATTAACCTATTCATCTACTCACACAATTACAGTATACCACCTGCACATTGCAAGCTCCATGTCAACCTATACATTAATATGAACGTTGGGTCGGCGCTGAATTCTGCACTCCATCCGCGGGTCTTAGTTGTGTTAATTAACATCACCGATTGTAATCGATGATGACAATTTGATTTGCATCTAGCCTCTGATGAGATTCGAACCCAGTACCTCCCGGTCCAAGTGTCGAAGCTTTAACCACTGCACCACTTGTCCGGTAAGGCACAAGTAAAAAAATGACGAATATTTCGATTTTCCAGAGTTATATATTGAATTCGGATATAAATCTTTATTTTGTCAATATTCTATCGATATCAGAAGTTTCCAATCTGGCTGGGAAAGCCGCTTTAGACTTAATACCAGCAAACTCTTAAAAACCACACGAGAAACTTATACTTAAATTTATATGGAGATTTGAACATCACATACGTTCATATCTAGCGAAATAACAGAAGCCATCTACGGTGTGGTCTACAGATTCTATGTTAAAAATAAAAAATATTTGCAAAAAACGAAAAAGTTCATATGGAAGGTGCTACTTCCGGTGGACCAATCTCGGTCAAAAGTCACTGGAATATCCCAATTTATAGGAAAACCTTAAGTATGAAGTTCATCCCGATCAATCAATCCGTCTGGGTTGAAGAAGGCAAAATTTTGGTTGAAATCATTGTTTTGTCAAAAATTGCGGTTTAATTTAGAGGAAGGAGGAATTATCTGGGCCAACACCGTTGCAAATTTCATTTCTTATCTTTCAATTCTTATTTGATTTCCTAGTAAATGCTGTACCTTTAAAAATATTTACTACAACCGAAAACACTTCTATGGAAGCTGCTTTTCCCGGTGAACTGTTTCCGGCCAAAAATCACGGGAATCTCCCAATTTAAGAAAAAGCTTATGATGAAATTTCAGCCCTATCAGTAAACCATCTGAGCTGTGAAGAGGACACGGATATTTAGTCTGCACGCGTACACGAACACGCAGAGATTTTTTAAAATTACTTCTTTTTACTTCGGCAAATGGTAAATCTGTAAAAATCTCGAGGTCAATATGTTTCATGTTTGTTTACTATACTTAATTTTACTATGTAAAAAGGTATAATTTTCCGTTGGTCGGGAAAAACACCGGTGTTTAGTGAACGGTTGAAAAGACTCCGTAATGGGTATACCAATAAGTTTGCATACTTCTTCAAAATTTGTGAAGGTACATTGTCCGGGCTATATTGATCACCAAAACCTTTCAGTGCGGTCAGAAGATACTCATCAGGGACAACAGGAGGAATAATTCTGGTAATAATGAATTATTGATAAATTGTTAATAGTATTAGTTTGCTTTAAATTAATGTTTATACTTTTAGTATTTTGCTACTATCTATCTTCTACCTATCTATCTATCTATCTATCTTCTATCTATCTATCTATCTTCTATCTATCTATTATATTAATACTCTTAATTTTTTCAAACTAAGCCCAAAAATGACCCCTAAACATGATCCGATCCGTTAGATTTTTTCAGAGTAGGTCGACATAAATATTGTGCTGTGCATAGGCTGGAAAAATTCCACTGGGAAGTCCTGAAACGGGTACCTTAGCTGGTTTCAGAAAATTTCCAAGATTTGACGCTATGTGAGTTTGCGATAGGTTTGCTTTATTAAAACCCTGAATTTGTTATTGGCGATTTTCATCGAATATAGATAGCGTTGGTTTCTACGTCTATAAGGGGGACGATAATTGTCAAATTCATTGTTATGACAGTTTTAATTCCCGTTGCTTCATAGCAAACTATATGATTTATATTTTGTTCACCAGATGTCAGCTACTTTGTTTAAAATCGCGATATAAAATTATTTTTTATCGACTCGAAAATTCATTATCGATCTTATGCCGTGATGCGTCTTTCTGTCCACCTACCACATCAACAAATAATTACATTCGAAGCAGGTAATGAAGATAAAGCGTTGCTTGCAGCACAAACTGGCCGAACGAAGCTTGAGTCATCGTTTCAGCTCAACTTCAATGATCAAAACGCACCTTCGTCAAAAAGGTGGAGAGAAGGTTGTTGTATGAATGTATACAGGCTTGAGAAATGAGGATGGTTTCTTACTGAGGCTGCTTTTGCTACATATTCAAGGTTCCACCAGCTTTGAATGTGTACGAACATTCAATGGTTTTATTTACAAAACCTTCAAAGAAGCTATACAGCTGCACGGGGTCTAGCAAACGATGATGAATGGGATCACTGCTTAACAGAAACAGCAGTCTTTCAAATCCCAAGACAGCTTCAAGAGACTTTCAGTTATATTTGTTGCTTCTTTTGTCAACCTTCAAAACCTCTTGGTCTCTGGATGAAGTATGCAGATGACATGACTCTTGATTACAGCCGACAACATATTGAAAATGTAGCAAAAAATATGAGCAGTTGGATGCGTTTCGTAAAACAACTGCTGCAGTGGATAATGAAAATGTCTCCAGCTGAAGTTGAGATTTGAATATTTGATCACATGGTCATGTGATTCCAAGCGCGCGCTTCCCGTTTGAGATTTGAATATTTGGTTTGAGTGCGTAAGTGATCATGTGATCCCGAGAGATTTGAATATTTGGTTTGGGCGCATAAATGGTCATGTGATCCCGAGCGCACGATTCCCGTTTAAGATTTAAAATTAACCGCGTATATGAATTTACTTTGTTTTTGATAAAAGTGCATCAAATTCACATCTTAAAAACTCTTCTTAATCATTTCTTAACCGAAAGTTCAATAAAATGCATTCACGTAACTGATTATTCGGTCACAGGTCAGCTAGTATAAACTGATTAGAGAAAGTTTGTAAAAATATCAGCTGTTTCCTTGGCATTATCGCAACTGATGTTATTATTATAGGACATATTGACGGGCTGTACTTCAATCTCGTGTTTGGATCTAAAGTATGTCCGAAACGGTTGTGGGTGTGTTTTGATTTTTTCCTGGATACAAGTCAGATAGAAGCCGTATTTTGTTAGGAATGTTTGCTGAGTGGAGGAAATAAAAATGTTAATTGGTATTACCATTCTCACTACAGTTCTCCAGGATTCAGTAATTATAATAAAGTTTTAGAAGGACTTTTTCCAGTTTCTGTTGAAAATATGACCAAAATACAGCTGTACCTGTTTTCTTTGTCGTGGAGTGAGTTGTGATTGAATTCATTTACCGTTCTCTCTAATAATTGATCAAAATTACAGAGCAGCCCGTCCGCTTTCACACACCTTATGATTTCAACGAGTCAAATGGAATCGTTCGACTTGATTGTTTACTTCATCCTTATATGGGGGAGTAGTGAAATCCATAAAATGGAGTACCACGCTCATCATGGAGATGATAGATGCTAAGCTTAATGGTTTTTCATTATGAATCACAACTATAAATCTACGGGAACACAGAAAAAGGAAAGTATATCTTGGAGTGGTTTTTTAATGTTCTATTGCTGGGTATTGAATGATTTCGTTTTAGAAATTTTGTAAAGTTATTGATAGCAGCCAGGACTAATTTGTTCTCAGTGTAGAGGATGTTTCTCGTACGTCCTGGATAAGTTGGTCTTTTTTATTTTTTTTACTTATTTTGCACTAGCCCCAAAATTTAGTACTTTTTGGCCCGGCTTCAAAACATCTAAACTTTTTACAATTTTGATTCAAATTTTACATTTTAATTTTTATTTGATCTTTTATTCATCTTTCACGCATCGATCCCCTTTCATTCTTCTATCTGATACATTCTTAAAAAATTAAACACATTCTTATATGCGTGCATCCCCCTCATTCGTAATAATTCAGTCAGATTCCTTGCGCCCATGAGGCCATCGAACATTTGTCTGTTCTGGTTGAATGAAGAACATTTCAGAATCAAATGTTCCATGTCCTCCACAACCAAACAGCTTTCATATAATTCACTCTCAATCAAATTGCGTTTCCTCAAACACTCTTTCCAATTACCATGATTCAATCTCACACGTTCCATTGTTCTAGTATTTCCTTTGAACTCCTTAAAAAAAATCGCCTGAAAGGAGAACTAACCAGCTCAAAGTACTTCTTGCCTTGCTCTCCCCCATTTTCTCCAGCGATTCACCTGAAACATGCGAAGTAAATTTCTTGCATCCATGAATTCATATTCATTTACACCTTCAACCAAGCAACCCCGTTTCGCAAGCGTGTTCGGCTCTTTCATAACCTTCAATTTGTAGGTGTAAAGGTGTCCATTGAAGAATGATCTCACTCCCACAAGATTGATGGTACTCATACAACACATACACATCTCTATGAGTTCCCCCACCCTTACTAATTAATTGTAACTCACTCCAGGAGACGGAGAATAGTACTACTCTGCTCTTCGCTTGTGTCATTGCCAACTTGATCCCTTCCATAATTCCAATCAACTCTGCATTCAATATACAGATACAGTCATTCACTCTTACCAGTTTCTCATTGAAGGAATATAGATTCCTACACCTACTCGGTCACCGTTCACACTAGCATCTATATACACTTCCACGTGTGCAAAATAATTCATTCGCATTTTGCAAAACTCACTCTTAAAAGATAACTCATTCATCATCGCTTTTGTTGTATCACCAAAATTCAAAAGCACAATTAGATTATTCGGAAAGACTTTTGGGGCCTAATTACGGGCCTAATGTTGGAAAATACATTCATATTCTCCAAGATCATTTGTGACCGTTGTGTACTTTGGTGCGACGTCCCGCTTTGGATTCTCGCTTTCATTTAATTCAACAATTTATTGCCCTTAGACAACATTCGCACAGTCTCTCGCAGTGTGATCCACTCCCTCTTATAATTAAGAGGTTGTTACAGGCTGGCTACTGCCAACCTGCAGATATTCACTAAGCGCATGCAGAGGCCTCCACGGTGATTTTTGCCGGCTACGTTCTCATGGAGAAGTGCTAAGGTCGTGGGGTTTGAGGCTTGCATGTGCTCCTGGCTTACACCGTGATCATACAGAAAGTTAGGAGGAACGGAAATAATAATAATAGCCGGATGTTCCGCCGAAATTCGTCGGCCGGAACCTGAGGAACGAACAACTCAAAAATTATAAAATGGGAGAGAGGTGCCTTGGTGCGCGCATCCATTCGAACTCAAACAAGGTCGAGCCCTGGTTACGAAATTGGATGCGGGCACCAAGGGACCGCACTTAACACACCGACACAGAGGGAGTCTCCGCTCCCATCATACTCAACCGAAAAATTTAGTAATTCATTTTATTCGCAGAAAAAACAAACAACGAAAGGAAACAACTTCCCCCTCCACCCGCACCAAGATAAGCGAGAACGAGAGAGAGAGAGAGAGAGCAATACGTATCGAGCGTGCACCCGCTGTGTGGCGCTCGATTACAAAAATTCTTGGAAAATTATTATATATGTATATAAAACAAAGATTTAAAATATATAAGAAAATAAAATTTAAAAAAATTAAAATAAAAAAAATTTAAAAAGAAAATTGTACCTTAATAATAAAAACTGTTGCGGCCTTGCGCGGCCGTCATGCCTCAGGGTCGCCGCCCCGGACCGTTGCGACCTTGTGCGGTCGGTAAAACTTTTGGCCTCGATTGGCCGCCAAAATAAGTTGGGCGTTGTCTCGCCGATCCTCAAATATTTTGCCCGGTTGGGCCTCAAAATGTTGCGGGGCCTTTCCCCGATACCAATAATCGACAAAAATTCGATTAGCCGGTTGGCTATCTGAATGTTGCGGGGCCTTTCCCCGATACCGAAAAGATGGAAAACGAGTACCACCCGTACCGCTTTCTAGATCCACCGTTGCGGCTCAACCGCCGATAAAATATATTGGCCTCAACTGGACGCCAAAAAGAAAACAACGTTGGGCGTGGTACCGCCGAAACAATATAAACTTGGCCTTGACTGGCCGCCAAAATAGGTTGCGTGTTGTCTCGCCAACCGTAAACTACGTTGAAAACACAACCACCAAAAATCACTTGGTACCGTCGAAAATTTAGTGGTATCCGTAATAATTTTCGCTGCTTGATGAACACGATTGCGGCAACAATAATTTGTTACCCGTTACTAAATCCGTGCTCGCCACACCGTTATCTGCCCTTCACCGAGGTCACCCTGTACCCGGATCGTTGCGGTACACCCTTTTTCACAAAAATTAACTAGCCACGACTCGGCCACCCGTTAATGAAAGGGCAAACACAAAATTATACACACCGTTCAATCGATAGCACTGATAACCAAATTAAAATTGTTACTGCACAACAAAATATCCAACTCAACAGGAAAAATTGAAGATTTTTTTAATGATGGCGGATGCACAGAAAAGCAAAAATACACTTGGCTGATTTGCACCAGTATTTATTATATTCCACACTCCCATGAATCAAATGTATTTTATTTTATATATTTTTTTTTAAGCCAACAAAAGGTACAGGTATTTGCAAAAGAAATATAATTTGTCTGATATTAACAATTTATTCATAAAAAAAAATCTTTCCAAATCACACTGAACTTTTTAATATAATTATTTTTATTTTCAAACTAGAGCGCAGTATGTATGCCACTCTTCACAATTCTAAACGATACTTTTTCTACAAAAATCAACACTCGAATCCAATCATTGAAAAAAAAAACTCTCCCGCCGCACAGCTAGCAAAACGTTCTAGAAGAAATTAATCTCTCTTCTCTGTCTCTCCTTTATATCAAATTTTCGTTGATCCAAAAGAGAGACATATAAGAAAAACATTTTTTTCCAAAACGTTTTACTTTGCACACACCCGATGCACATTGCTCTCTCTCCCATCATCTTTCTCACCCTCGCGCCATCACCACGACGTGTACAAACATTAAACAACTCCGAAAGCGAGGACACAAACCGAGGGGAATAAAATACAAACAGCGCTTGTTACGATAATGTAATCGTAACAAGGTGAGTCACCTAATTCAGACCATAGAGTGTGTATTGGGGTTGAATTAATCACCTCCAATTCCACTTTGGCACAAGCATTTTCCACAGTCATCAACTTTTTAAATCCGATTATGGATCCATGACCATAAACAATCATTCTATATGCAATTTTGGATGACACTAACGCTTTTCGTAACATATCAGTCATACAAGGATGAGCTCCCCATTTCGGTTTGCTCACCCTTTTAATCACATTCAATCTGCTCTTGCAATTATCGGCTAATTTATTTACGCTAAAATTCAATCGCTTATCAATCCAGATTTCCAAATACCTAGTCAAATTTACACACACTATTCTCTCATTATTTACTTGCATATCTACCATACGATTTGTTCGAAAAGTCATATTACAAAATTTTCTCGAATTTACACCCACATTCAATTCAGTCAAACATTCTGTTACCTGATTCACACATTCTTGAGCCCAACTAAAGGCCTCCTCAATGTTCGTTCCCTTGCCCATCAGGACAAAGTCATCTGCAAATTGCAAAATGTTTTTGTTCGGGCAGTTAAACCTATGAACCGAGCTAGTGTACAGGTTGAAGAGAGTCGGTGAGATTTTATTGCCTTGTGGGAGGCCAATAGTCACCGCTTCCTCCAAAGAAATATTCTTGTTTATTAAGGTTTTATAATTTCCAAATTCTGGATATTATCCAGAGTAATTCTTTCTAATTTTTATTTATTTTACAAAACTTTATAAAAATATTACAGAATATTACAAAGAATTTTATGGTTAGTCTAGTTGCGAACACAATATACAAATCAGCGTTGGTTAGCTGTTTTCAAGTTTATATACTTTTTAGATGTTTAATTAATTGTTGTTGGCTTCGCCTCCAATTTCTCCACGTGTTTGCTGATTTAGATATATAATATCTCTGGTATTTTTATGTAGACTGCTTATTTGATATTCTAGTTAAATTAAACTGCATGCTTTCATTTAACTAGAATATGATTTTCTTTATGTCGAAACTGCTGATAAGATATTCTAGTTAACTAACTAGAATATTGTTTTTGTTGTTGTTTCCTGCTGTGATGTATTATGTAAGTCCAACCAATACCCTCTACCACACAACACTAACTTTCTGTCATTCATGAACTCATACACTCATTTGCAAATTTTCCAAGAAAATCCCAGGCTCATAAGGGCCTGGAAAAGCTTCCCCGGAACACGTAATCTATGCCCGTTCTATACCCAAAAATACCGCCAAAACATACTTCTTTTCCTTTCTTATTTCCCATACAAACTTTTCTACACATTCATTTGCTGAGTAAGTTGGCTTAGACTGCGGTCCAATTCGTGACTTATTTTGTGGAGACTGACTTATTTGAAAGTCTACAATAAGCCTCCTGTCGAATAGACTTATTGGAAGCTTGGTAGAATTATATTGATGAATTACCAGTTTGGGTGCAAGCCTCGCATAAAAGTCAAACAAGTTTACAATAAGTCTAGCTGACAGGAGGCTTATTGAAGACTTTCAAATAAGTCAGTCTTCACAAAATAAGTCACGAATTGGACCGCAGCCTTAGTACTATGAATTCAGAATTAGAGGGTGATCCGGAAGTTTTTCGTATTTATTTTCTTTACATGCCCTGCAGTTTTACCGTACAAATGGTGCAGTGGTTAAAGTTTCGGCACTTGGACCAAGAGGAACTGGGTTCGAATCCCACCAGAAGCAGGATGGAAAGCGAATTTTCTTCATCGATCGGTCATGTCAATAAACACAACTTAGACCTTCTGTTGCAGTGGAAAATTCAGCGCCGACCCACCGTCCATGTCAATGTGCTGGTTGACACGGAACTTACAACGTGCAGGTGGTATACTGTAATTGTTGAGTAGGTGAATGGGTGTGTGTATGTGTGTGCGTGAATTAAAAGAGAAGTATTAATTGACCTTAAAAAGACACTAAATCCATTGGATGATTAATACTTTCTTTTATATTAAAAAAAAAATATTTTAGATGCCATTTTTGGAAAGTGAAATTTCGTATACGTTCCTTAAGGAACATTCCATGTCCCCAACCACCTTATGCGTGAACGAATTTTATAGCACCTGATGTGAAGTGGGTAAATTTCTAATATTTTCCCAATGAGAAATTCTTAAGTAATAAAACTATTGACTGCGTTAGGATTGAAATATCTTTTAAATATATTTATTATTGTGTTGCGTGTTTTTATTTTACTTAAAAGTGCAAACATTGAGCTTTCCGTTGATTCGTGATTGTAATAGTAGCATATTGATTAGTGAAAAATGATCTATTATTTTGTACATATTAGTATCTTCATGTTTTAGCTGATCCTTAATTTCAATTTAAATACATGTTATTCTCTTATCGTGTCAATAATATAATTTCGTACTGTGTGTAATATGACACAATAGGGCATGATTGCCACATTATTTAAAATCATGTTACAAATGATTTACGTAATGTCACATTCTGTACTATATTACCACAGACGCTTACGACATCAAAAAACATTTGTCAATCAATAATATATCAATCTTAAATCAGCTTCCTATTATTTTTAAAAGACATCAACTCCGGTTAAGGGCAACAGGAATTAATTTAACACCAAATGAAAATTAAATTCCCAGAATCGTAACTAATGTTTTTGTAGGATTCTTGTATCATTATGATTTTTGTGTAATATTCGGCATAGACACTGTAGAGACACTGTAGATAGATAAAAATCACATATGTTTAAGATAATTTTGAACTGTTAGCATACAATCATACATACTAAGGAAATGATGTTTTGTTATGTTTTAACTTTTTGTTATGCCATTATCTCATCCTTTTCAGCTGTCACAAACATGTATAGCAACACAAAATACTGTTGTTGTTGTAACAAAAATTGCTTTTCATGGATTTCCAAAAAAATGTAAAAATAATGTATTATTTTTACTTGGATGCATTTTAATTAAAAAAAATTTAAAAACAGAACAACAAAATTGCGCTTTAAATTAACATTTCATCTATTTTTTAAATCACTTTCATAAAATTTCCTGTCTTTTCCAATTTTTCTATTTTTTTCGTTCGAAAATACAAAACAATTCCCTCTATTTATATAATAAAGACGAAAACATGACATTTGACTAACATTTTAATTCAATCAAAAGTCAATGTCAAATAAGTTTTGTTTTAAAGAAATCAACAACAAATTAGATATTTTGTTTTTAAAAAAAAGTAAATTTCTAAGAATTTTGTTTTTGGGATCGTTCGTTCGTTCTCGTTTCGATTTAGTTAAATTTCAAAAAATGGGAAAAATATGTCATCTATATTGTGTCAACTTTTTGACATACAAAACTCAGCTGTCTCAGTATTTTCACAGTTAATGTTTCTTAATCAACTTAAAATAACACCATAAATAGGAAAAAAAATGTTAAAAAGTTTTTTTTTTAATTATTTTGTATTAATTTAAAAGTGATTATATTATTTGTTAATATTATTAAATATAATGTTAGGGGAGTGTACATGTGTGATGTACTCGCGATGATATAATGCGGGAGATAAAATTTGTGTTTAGTGACAGGTTCTATGAATAAATGAGTTAACCTGTCGTGCAATGCGTGTTTCAAATTTTACTTTTATTTTCAATTATTATTTGCAAACGTTGTAAATATTCGAACGGCCAACATACGAGTACAGGCAATTGTAGCCCGAATATTTAACTCCCCAAATCAATTTCGAAAAGTAAATTAAAGTTAATTTTTCTGTTTGTTTACCGAATGTGGACTCAAATACGATTAACCGTTTTTGATTGACTGATTAAATTTAAAACATTTCTAAAGCATTTGAATGTAACGATTTAATTTTTTTTGGAGTGGCAAATAGCATATTATTTAATACAAGTTTTGAAAATTATTACAATAACCTCTATAAGCAACAATACATAATGTTAAATGCTTAGTAAAACTATCAATAACAGATTGAAGCATTTCTAGGGACATTTTTCATTCCAGACCGCAATTACAGTCCACAATAACGTCGATAAAATCCGAAAAATTTTCTTGTGCTCTGTTGAGTTATCGGTGCTTATGAGCCGAACTGAAAGGTCCATTAATTATTTAAATAACCTGAAGAAAAAAGTTTTAAAATTATATTCAATTAAAGCAATCAACTTATAGTTGTCTCAATGAGAACGAATGCGACCAAGTATGTGGCATTGTTGAACGATTTACTAACAACCTATGGAGTCGAAATTGACGGCACAAATTATATTTTTCCAAAATGGTAACTTCCTTATTCATTAGGCTCAACTAAGTAAACAGTTTTAAAAGCCTAATAATATCCTAATATCCCCTGTTATTCAGAACTAAAACCGATCGAGAATCTTTGCTCAATATGTTCAGAAGACGTTTTTAAAAGTGGCCGTCAGTTCGAAAACTAAACAAGCTGTATTCTATGCACGTCATGTACAACCACTCATTATCAAGCAGGTGCTAGGAACGAATAATTTAATGGTTTTTTTTAAACAATAACGCTTAATGGTTAAAGTCTTACCATTATTTCGCAACAGCGACAAATTCAAATCTACTTAAATTAAGTTCTGCTGCCTTTTTTGAAATAAATAAATATTTTACTATACATTTAATTAAAATATTAGTTTTTACATTTGGACCTATTATTATTTTCGAAAATATTTCTCATACGTGACCTTCTAAGTTCCGTGTTATAATATTTTCAATGTTCAATTAAATTAAATTCGATTTAACTTACACAAACACATAAAATTTAATTAGCCTTGAGTGAAAACTGTTTCTAGTTTAACACACTTGTTGTATTATACGAGTATGAGTTGTGTGAATAAACATATCATGATATTAAACCATTAAGTCAATTCGCAAAAAAAAAAAAATTAAAAGCGTTACAAAACCAAATTACCACAAAATCATCTTAACAAAAAATAAATACTTTTATAATTTAACAAAACCTCCAATCCACCACTATATACACTTGAAATAAAATAAATTAGAAAATGAAAAAATTTTAAACTAAATTGGATGTCCTGTTGTGAAAATCGATAATAACTTATCGATTGGTATAAGACTATAAAAAATTAAAAAACTCATTCTGAACCTTGGAATAAACAGGAATAAACCAAAACATTCATTCTGTGTAATTTATGGGAAATTTCGAATATGTAATTTATATCTAAATAAAAACCGAACTTAACAATTAAATTATTTTTATTAGAATATGTTTTTTAAATTTGAATTATTAATTTTTTATCTTTATTTTTCGTTTTCTAAAATTTATTCGTTCAATTCGTTCGAGTTTCAAATAAATTTTAAAGTTATTATGTACCGGACACAACAATCCATGTATCATAATTTATATACACTAAACTTACTTACAGATCCTATTCTTTTTGGTTGATCGAGATAATTAATTAGATTGTTATTGGTAAATGTTAAAAAAATTTTCGGTTCACACGTATAAATTAATTGGAAATAATATAAGCTTTGATGATAATGTACCTACGAGTATGACAAAAATATTATAAATTTGAAAAATTGGTTGTTCCACTTGAAAGATTTTTGTTATTTAGTTGTGTTCGTACGTCGCGCGAGTCGTATAAGGTATTTTCTATATTGATAAAACAATTGGCGGTCTCCTCTCCACAATAATTTAAAATATTGATTGAGTTTTGTTTAATTGACTAATAAAAATATTATGATTGCAAATTTAAGAAGATTGTGTACTTGTTATTCTTAGGTAGAAAATTTTAGAGAGATATTCAATTATATGATGCTGGATCTAATGAAAATTAATTTTATTTCATTTTAAATCCAACTGCGGAACATTTTGCTACTGTAATTAAGAAAGTTCATTATACTCGAAATCATGTAAAAAATATCCAGCATTTAATTCGTCTTATTCATATCTTCGATTGCTTGCTTGAACTATATTTGCTTGAACGTATACTGTATCATATGAGCATGAATTCGATTTAGTTCAGCAATATACAACAACCATTTACAAAATGGAGGGATTTTTATGTTGTGGCCAACACCCAACTTTGTTTTACTATGAATGTACGTAAATCGCTAACACATTGCACTTGAATACTACGGCAACTAAAATGCAACTAAACAATTTTATGACCGAATTTTTATGAAGCTCACCGGGCAAAATTATATACAATATTTTGATATCGACGGTCACGAAACGATATTCCGAAGCATAGAACCCGTACATGCACGCCTAACAAAACAAGTGGTCTAGAAGCATAATAACGGAACTGAAAAGAACAAGACTAATAAGAAAATTATCACGAATATATTTTGTAATAGTTATGCCCGGTTGCACAAAACAATGACTAACGGCAGGTAAGTTGTGCGCCAGTTAAATGTTTTATATGAAATCTGGGTGGTCATTCTATGGTCATATATCACTTTTTTATATAACATTTGGAGATTGTTTTTGTGATATAATCATTGCGTTTATAATTATATAGAGAAATCATGAGCTTAAAAAAATATTACAATATCACCTCACCAGGCGCGCGATACTCAATATAAATGTATAATTCTATAATATTGCGTTGCGAAGCAACGAAAATGAGGAAAAAAATTCATGGGGAATTTTTATTATATGGAGCGGTATCTATTGAGGTAATATTGTACTTTCTCCATAATTTCACTATTTATTATAAACACAATGATATAATTCAAAACAAAGTAGTATACTAAGTACTAACACAACCCTGGGGTGGCATGTTGTAACATCATTTTTTCGATATTTATCGAACATTATATCTCTTTTTCCTAAAATAAAATTGCTTGCTATTTCGCTTTTCAATTTTGCTTTCTATATTGCGATCGCACGCTACTAGAATAAATTGTTTATTTATCTCTTTTTTGTTTTTCGATAAAGTATCATTCATAAAAAACGTAGGTGATGGAATAAGAGTAAAGCGACATAATGTTTCATTCGAATAAATAGAGATCGCAATAGAAACAATGCAATTGATAAATGAAAAAATATTAAATTTTATTCGTGATGAAAGAGATGTAAAATTCGATAGTATCGAAAAAAGTGATGTTACAACATCCCACCCCTGCTAAATGAATTTTGAGGAGAAATAATGAACAAAAAGTGATATATAGACGTTTCTATCTAAACTAAAAATGCATTACATGGGCATGAAGGGCATGAAAAGGTTGTGATATAATTTTATTTCAAATAAAATGGTAAGTTTGCAAATAAAATGCGATTAAACGCATTGTTATATATGTAATACATTTCCATAAAGTAAGATTTATAATTGTGAATTTGAATATATGGGTGTGATTATAAATTATAATTATATGAAATTAGCAAAATTCAGCAAACTCAAGCCGATTACGCCCGCGAATTACGAGCGAACAAAAAAATGAGTTGGTGGAGCGTGTTGCGTCAAATTACGGATTAGCTAAGTGTTGGTTTAAATCCGCGGACGAAAAACGTCAGAAAACAAAGTTTCGGGCTAAATTAGCAGTAAATTTTCTGGCATAGATCCAATCGTAAATAGCATGAAAAGAGTCAGAAAATCTGTCAGCCGGTGGCAAAGGTAGATTTTATGAACGTACTCATATAAAATTAGTTTTCTTTACTGATTACAGTCCTTTTATGAAATAAGAAGTTCTCTACGAGAGAAAATTAAGGAATTAAGAAATTACGCCAACAAAATTGGAGGTGGTGAGCGTAGACGTGAAGCTAAATCCGTATGAAGAGAGGTTGGCAAGTGTGTTATCTTCGCAGCATGTTGTCGGGATGGATTATATAGAGGGATGATTTGTATGTGCAATTTTAAAAAAAATTTACCACATATTTAACATATTTTATTTTTCTTGTAGGGGTCTAAGATGCTGCCAGCTCGCGTTGCCCTTGAACAGGTAGAAGTTCCCAGGACCGCTCCGATGGTAGATGCTGGTTCACCGAGTAACTCTTTGACCTCAGACCATGTTACATATTCGGTAGACCTCGACAACTCAAGTTAACCGCGGTTAGTTGATAAGAATCAATTATCGGGACCAGCAGCTAGCATGTCAGATATAGTCAGCTAAATTATCTTAAAACATCATTTTCAAGTTGTCGTTATTTAATTATATAAATTTACATTAGGCAACAGCACCAATACTACCCCCCAGCAAGCCACTGCAAGAAGCACCAGCTCCAGCCCTTGTTGAGAAATAACACCACCAGTACTAGAGGCTTCACAATCAACTATCTCTTCAAGGTAAAATGCCAGAAGCCGCCGACCGAGATTGAGGCGTGCACGGAATTTATATAGAACATCTTTTTCCAGTAACAGCTAAGATTATAATTATAATCTATATATATAAAACAAAGTCGGGTTAGTTACACCATTTATAACTGAAGAACGGCTGGACCGATTTTTATGATCTTTGTTTTGTTGGATTTGACTCCGTTCCGAATAGCATAATAACTTATAAAACATTGGAAAAATTCACCAAAAAGAAAGTTATCAAGAAAATTCATTTTCTCATATATTTAGTACATTTTTTTTTTATTTTGTTCGTCTCAATACAGTGGTGGTTTAGGAAAAAAGAAAAGTCGGAAAAACTCAAAAGGGAAGCCCCAAAAATCTAATAAAAAAAACCTTTTTTTATATGAATTTTGTAGGTGTAGTTTCTATGTGATGAGTGGTGCAGTGGTTAAAGCTTCGGCGCTTGGACCGCAAGGTACTGGATACGAATCCGACTGGAGGCTGCATGCACATTTCTATTTTATTTTTTATCCAATTTTTTTTATTTTATCTACTTAGCTATATAATACTTGATGGAAATGTAGGATTATTTTTCTTCGATGCGCCCAGTGGAACTGGGAAGGCATTCCTCAAATCATTGATTTTGACCACTGTTCGTGTGAGATCAAATATTGCTGTAGCAGTTGCTCAGCGTTGAAATTGTCGTTAGACCTTCAATCGGCTGAAAACCCGACTTGCAACATTGCGAAACATTCAGCAATGGCGAAAGTTTTGGTAGCAAGTAAAACCATCATCGATTATGAATGTACAATGGCACACAAATGCGCATTTGAAGCATTCAATCGAACTTTGAAAGATCTACGCAATGACTCAAGATGTTTTGGAGGCGCAATGATTTAACTGTCCGGCAATTTCCGTCAAAAAATACCAGTGATTCCAAGATTGACCGCTGTCGATGAAATAAACACTTGCCTCAAATCATCGACCCTGCGTGGCGCTATGTGATGAAACTTCAGCTGGCGACAAACATGCGAGTTGCATTGTTAAACTAGAGACAACTTAACAGAGATATTTCATTCTATGTAAACGTAAAAATTTAAACTGCGAGTTCGTTACGTATACGCAGTTTAACGAAAAATGACAGATACAACGATGTCGATGACATTGGAATTGTCAGAAATATATTTTGTTTTCATTTTTTAGCTCGAACGAAAAATTTAATTTGATTGTCTGTGGTTAAACGATCCATTTGCCGAAGATTTCTCCAAGCAATTGCTGACTATCGGTAATGGCCGTGTTCCGGTCGACGAATCGAACAGATTGATTTCGTTTCCTCAGAACTTTTGCAATTTTGTCTCAACGAAGGACGAGCTCATCAACAAAGTGTTCCCGAACAATATTACTAACCACAAAAATCACAATTGGGTGAGTGAACGAGTAATTCTTGCGGCAAAGAACCAAAATGGGGATCACTTAAATTTCACAATTCAAAATCTAATCGTCGGTCCACTTCATTCCTTCAAATCTATCGAATGTGTGACAAACAAAGACGAATCAACCAACTGTCCAACTGAATTTTTAAACTCATTGGATCTGGCTGCCTTGCCACCGCACAATTTACAACTGAAAGTTGGTGTGTTGCTGGTAATCATCATGCTACGAAACCTGAATCAACCAAAACTATATAACGGAACGCGTTTTATTTTGAGAAATCTCAAGGAAAGTTCAAAGGTGGGGAAGTTCTCATTCCGAGAATTCTGATGATCCCAACCGATATGCCATTCGAGTTTAAACGAATTCAATTTTCGATTCGTCTTGCATTCGCCATGACGATCAACAAATCACAAGGCCCATCCTTGAGTGTTTGTGGCCTGAATCTAGAAAATGAATGTTTCTCTCACGACCAATTGTACATAGCATGTTCACGTGTCGGCAAACCATGCGCTTTGTTCGTTCTCGCACCTGACAATAAAACAAAAAATGTCGTATATCACAAGATGTTTTACTGAAGGGAATCGACCCTGTTGCAACCTATTTAAGAAATAGTTTAAAAGGAAGTAGTGCAACAATGCTACGCGAATCATTTCGAATCAATTCAATAAAACGAAATCCTTGCTGCCACGTGAATTACATTCATTTCAATGTAATTAAAATATATTTCATTTTGATTGAATTTAATTAATTTGGAGTATTCATTTTATCCGCCCTGGAGGTCTCGGGTTCAATTCCCGGTAATGACAAGGAAAAAATTGCACGGCTGGTTTAGGATCAATGAATTAATCACTCATTAGTCATTATCCGAAATGAAAATATGATTATTAAACCTCATTTAAGGCGGCCAAATCTCTTGATGGGATATAGTGCCAGAGAGAAAGAGAGAGAGAGAAATTCATTTAATCTTAATAAAAAAACTCAATTTAATTAAGCTGAAACAGAATGACTTCTACTTGCGTAGAAACAATTCTGATTCATAGAATTTTGCCGTCATCTGTTTTGTACCCCATGCGGCGTCGGTTCCCGCAGCTCAAGCCGGCAGAGGGGAACAGTGTGGGTTTCGGGGTACTCAGACTACGGCCTAGATTACCGCATATATTTGAGTAATAAAAGGGAGTGAAAAGATAGCATAATGCATGCCATCAAATGGTGGGTATAGAGATGAGATATTGGGACCCGGACTCAATAGGTGTTGAAGTATACTCCACGATGTTTAAGGCTATTAAACCGTGATTGTTAAATTAATTTAGGGTAGCATTATTACCCAATAAATTTTTTTAGAGATTTTTAACTTATTTTGGCCTACGGCCCTAGTGGTTAGTAAGTATTTAGATCCACAAAACGTTGTTGGTAGAAGGGTGTGCAATGCCTGAGGCACTGTTGCTTAAAAACCACCCGTCCCTTTTTCCAGAGGGACAACCAACATACGCTCTGCGGATCAGTACCGCTTTGATTAGTATGACGAGTATGATTATGTTGTATACTTACCAAACAGCCGGGCTGCTACTGCTGACTTCTAATAGTTCAAATAATCGAACAACGATCTCGGCTAGTCAGCTTACAAACACTCAAAACTAATTAAATCGCAACTGACACAAAATTTCTTCACAATTACGTTTATTGTTCTTAAAATACAATTAATTTTTTTTTCAAAGTAAGAAATTCGCTTAATTTATTTTATCAAAAAAAAACCCGAAAATAGAAGTTTATTTTAAACTAAGCACTCAACTAAACTCAAAACTCGAAACCACTATTAACACTCTGACTGACTTATAAAAACTGACCACTAAAACTGGCCAAAACTAACAAAAAAACTGACCCCTCACCAAAATTTTGGTACGGTATTTATACATATTACTTGGTTGAGGCGGGAGGGGAAAATTTTTAGTACAAAATGTACTACTCTCTCAACCAAATATAATTATTTCTGCCATATTGGCAAAATGTATAGATACCGCCCATTTAAAAGTGTTATAAAATAAACACTTGGAGAATTTATATGTGCCACGAAAATTGCAACGTTTTAAATTCCTACTTAGGTCTTTGGCTTAACTCTAAAGTAGAACGTTTGCTTTTCGTGTACACAATCAACATATGGATACGTAGTCTAATTACAAAACATTGCAATTAGATCGCGTAAACAAGAAATATTTTTATGTTTGCTGTATTGCAACTTATACGAATTTTTAGGTATATGAATGCAACAACAAACACAGAGAATATTTGTAATTTCGGCATGACTAGATATTTGATGAATTTTAGTGAAGATGATCTCTTCAAGGTTATGGCGAAATTATCGGCATAACCTTGAAGAGATCATCTTCACTTCGGCTTTTGCTTACTAAAGCGTAATTAAACTGGGGCTCAATGTAGATGTATCTGTCCTCGTCCCTGGCTGGTACTGGAATAATGTTGTAGATCTGATAACTCTCACTTTGTATCAACGGGAGTTGGACCTCACAGATTATTTGACCTTCCGTTATTGCTGCTCTTATTTCTAATAATTTGTACACATGTATCCATTGTGCCTTTGAACTTGGTACCTGCACGTCTCTACTGAGTATCTGATTGACCTCCCTTAGTTGCACTGCAAATTGTGATGGTGGCAAGACGCGCGTGTTGGCCCGACCATGGTGAATATCTGACAACATGTCTATCAAATCCCCTTGGATGTTATAATAACCTTAAACAACATTTATTGATTTTGAGGCGGTACGAAGTTCGCCGGGTCAGCTAGTTATTAATACAATTGCAACGAGAAAGCAGAACCATTGTCTGAAATAAATATCGTAATCGTAACCAAACAAACAAAGTGTTTATTAACAGCAAATTCTTTCGAAACAAAATTTTGATCTTAAATCAAAAAAATGACTGACAATGCAATGCATTTCAATGACGTTTCGTTCAAATTTATTGTATTGTCAGTTATTTGTTAGATCTAAGATCAAAATTTTGTTTCGAAAGAATTTGCTGTTAGAAAGTTGTTTTTATTTCGATAAAACAATTACAGTGAAATAGTGTCAATAATCCTTTGGCGAATTTGACGACCTGCTTCAAGGTAAGGGTTATTTCAACTAGCTCTGTTTTCATTTGCTGTATCGAATGTAATTTCATTCTCGTACTCGTCCGCAGTATCGTACTCGTCTCGCGCGCTCAAAAAATTGTGACAAACTGCGAAAGCATTTATTATTTTCGCACTTTTTGGAGGAGCATACCGCAGTTTTCGTTCACAGAATACAACGATATCTATTTTTAATTATTACAATGGCTCTTTCAATTTGACTACGGATGATTTTATGCCGACGGTAAAATTATTTTCCTTTGCATTTGTTCCTTCTCCGCTCACGGAAACGATCGGTCTTCGATCTTTCACCACGATTTGAGTATTTATGCTGTGAATTCAACGTCTTTGTTTAAGCATGGTAAAGTGATTTGTGGGCCATTTATCAATCTAATTATTCCCGGAATACCTTTTTCATGAAATTCTTGCGTAATTCGATTTCCTTCTGCCTGATCTTGTGGGAATTTGATATACTTTACCATCAGCATATTGACTAGATCGGTCACCACTTCGATGAATCGACTAATAGCCGGCTGCAATAAATGCCCAACACTTCGTTCTTGATTTTGATATGACCCGGTTGCATAAAAATTAAATGCTACCAAACACTTAATATCGAAGGGAATCATTTCATTTGTAGTATCCGATGGTGAATCTAAAATAGCCCCTAAAATCAGGTTCGTTCGTTTTATAGGAATTCGGTTGTCGCCTTTGCTCTTTGTTGAGTTTGCGCTGCCCATGCTAGTACTCAAATGCAATGTGCGGATTGCTTGAATCCATGACCTACATTCACATAAAATGTGTTGTCCACGACCTATATTCACATAAAATGTGTTGGCGGTTTGTTGTACTATCACTATTTGCGACTTTTGACTTAGTTATAAATAGAGTCGATTAATCTATTAGTCTTAGAAATCGTAAAAAAGAAATACGGTGACATTTTACTCGAGCAAGCTGAGAACACATTAGAAAAGCGTGATTTTCGAAGTGAAATAGGCGACCATTCTACACGTGAAAAACGAGACATAAACTAAGTCGAAAGTCAAAAATAGTGATGGTAGATGGTACAACATGCCGCCCCTGATTTCATATAAAACATTTAACTGGCGCACAACTAATCGGCAGTAAGTCATTTTACTGTGCAACCGGCCATTAGAGAACTATTAAAGTAGATTTGACTTAAACAAAAACATCCGTTTTATTTTTAAATTGACTAAATTCAATAAAAGTTATCGTTCAAAAACACAGCTGTTAAATTCTAAACAGAACCGTCCTAAAATTTTAAACGTTTAGGTGTATTTAAGGCAATACACTAGGAAAGAATCAATACAAAATAGGTTAGAGTAACCTCCTCACCTGCCAAAAGTTATGCTAGTATGACATTAACATAAATGGTAATGGTAATGTCTAGTATGATCTCTATTTGTATTCTGATGTTTTGTATTATTTGTTGCTAAAATATGCGAAATAATACAAATTTAAATAAGGATACAAGTAAATGTGGAACAAGAAAACCTAATTTTAAAAAAATATATGTATTATTAAAATATTTCCAAATGAAAATCTGTTACGGCTATCGAATGGTTATTAAACATCGTAATCATAACATTTGACCCATTCCAATATTTTGTTGTATAGAAATTTTATGGTCTAAAGTTTATGATGACGACTCCATAACGCTTTATGGACTCGAACTTTATGGAACTCAGTACAATTCGATTTATATAATTAATCAAGTATTTGATGTCCAATTAGCCTTTGTTTATATTTTGAGCAATATTATACAGCAGTCATAACGCAAACACTGCAACCCACCCACATATACCTCGATGGTTAATCTTTCTTGCTACATAAGAATTGGGGATTAGAAATCGTATGATTATTTTTGGTCTTGTATACTCAGATGATATTCGATTTTACAGTATTTATAAATTAATTAAATTAACGTGATTTCAATAAAAACTCCAGTTGAAAGGCCTTTAAAAGGGTAAATTCGGGAGTTCCAAATTTCTTAAAGTTCTTTGGCAACCTCTATCTCTAGTTCGCTTTAATCAAAGTCGGTTGATTTAGATTTAGATTGATTTGATTGATTTCAACGAAGAAATTTTTGAAGAAGGCTTACGGTGTGGATCAATTTGTTTAGCCCGAGACGCTAGGGTCTCACTCTCTTACAATACTTTGATATTTGAACAATACATTACTACCATGCGGTATATATACATAGAAGGTGGCGAACCTTCTTCAATAAGTCAAGAATTTATTCTTCATAAATAAAATCTGCAGATGTGTATACATACGTGAATAAACCGTAATTTGATATATACTGTACATCTGTTAGTCAATATCAAGAGAAGCTATATGAATTAAAATCCAAATTATACGATAAAGGACGTTTCAGCCAATAATTGTTGCTATTGCTTATCATAAAAAATATCCAATTTCCTAAAATGCTTCAACACTACGTTTAAGTTACTTCATGTTATAAACTTTAAGGTTATAAACTTTCATGTTATAAACTTTACCGAAGGTAAAAATGTATTTAGTTTTATCGAGAACTATTTTTATAATTTTGATACTCCAAAAAATTCAAATATAATAAGATTAATCAATTTTGGCGATCAAAATAATTTTAAAAATTAATGACAACATATTTAATTGCTTTTTATGTTCCTTAGCATTTAGTTCTTCTCAATATTTAATAGACTACAAGTATTAAAAATCATTTCATATTCTTAAATTAAATGAACATAGCCGCCTTGCACTGTTCTCATAGTTTGTAAATTTGTACCCTTTTAAAAGAGATTTGAATCCATACAAAATTAAGAAATATATTTGAAAAGTCTTCTAATAAACAATCTAATGCAATGCAATTTCTGTAGAGGTCAATTACGGACCCAATGTTATCTCTAAAATAATTTTACCGTTGACTGAAAATTCAGAAAACAGAGAAACAGCTCAAAAAGTTTTACCACGGTTTGTATATCCCTCTAAAAATAGCAATACAGATCATAAATTCTTTGAGGTGTTGGAACTTGCGGGTCTTTATAAAACACCATTACAGAATAGTCAATGTTGAAGTTTGAGAAATTATTGTAAACAATTTACTTTATTGTAAACAATAGAATCGAATAAAACAACTGGAATAATAATGCCGATGGAATTTCAATTTAAGAAGTTTTTCCATTTAAAGATTATTTTTGAGCTAATTATAGAATACATACAAGCTTTAGAAAATAGGCGTTCTGTGGCCCTATTCTGGCTTTCCCTGGGAATAGGGAATTGGGAAAAATATTTTCATAGCATTTTTATCTAAATTGTATTTTCCTGGCCTACTAAGGAAACATGTTTGGTGTTAATATTTTTAAAACAAAGTGAATTGGGAAACTTTTGTTCCACAAAATTTTTATAGGGAAAAATATTTTCCCATTTAACTTTGTTTCGAAAATATTAACACCAAACATGTTTCCTTGTAAAATTATAAAGAACGTTAGAGTATCATCAAGAGCGCCAGAAAAATACAATTTAGATAAAAATGCTATGAAAATATTTTTCCCAATTCCCTATTCCCAGGGAAAGCCAGAATAGGGCCACTGGAGTGTTAACTAATTTGATAAATGTTGGTGTTTTGAAAACAAAAATTAATTCGTTTGAGGGGAAACTAGCTCTACCTTATGTTTTGTAGTTAGACGATTTTGGGGTGGATAAACCATTAGGTTCGCATGCTAAAGAACAATCAGTTTGTTTGCGAGGTTTTTTACTACGTTCTCATTATACCCAAACATCATTTATGCAAACTTAATTGAGGACTGTTAAAGTTGGGAATGTGACATCTAGCGCATTAAAAATAAGATGATTGAGTCTTTTTTTACATGAAATTTTAGCACGGCATACTTTATGAAAATAAAAATTAACATACAAAAATAGATTCTCTCTTTCTCTCTCTCTCTCTCGCTCTATCTCTCTCCGTCCCTCTCTCTACCCGTGAATTTTTTCCCATTGTCACCACCGGGAATCGAACCTGGGGCCTTCGGTAGCTGGAGCAAGCATGCTCACCACTTTGCCACCGGGGCGCCGACAAAAATAGACCCAACAAATTTAATTTTTTTGCCGTCAAATCTACAAACAGTTCTCTAAAATATTAGCATAGCCAAATTTTACAAAACAGAGATAGACCAGCATTTGGGAATGCATTTACATTAAAACCGTTTATTGATCAAATAAATAAACTTGAATAATAAAACGAACAATGTTCATTTCACCTTGTCGTTGGTGATAATTTAGGCTTAAACACTTTTTTAGGATTTTCAAAAAGCTTTAATGTTAATATCTATTGTCAATCTTGCAAACGAAAGAAGAGTGAGATGCAAGAAGATATCATCGAAAAAAGGGGCTTCACGAAATATTATCAACAGAGCATTGACGATGAAACATTTACCGGAATTAGGGGGAAATGTGTTTTAATGATATACCACCTTTTGACGTTGTTGATAATTATTGTTATGATATATAAGGGATTTTTAGTAGACGGCTAAACGTACAAGGCACTGATATCAGGTAACAATGCTGATTGATACAACAATACATAAATGGCTAAATAAATTGATATAAATTTGTAATAATTTCTTGTTAAAGGTTAAACCTATAGGTAAAGAAATTAATGTACATTTTTTCTAAAAATGTTGACTATCATTAATAATGAGAATAATGAATTCCTATTGTGGTTCTAACATCACCGAGAGACTCCTTACAAATCAGGTCACATTTGCGTAGTAATTCTAGATGTATAGTGAGAATCGTAATAGTGGGAAAAGACCCTGTTCTCACTTGGTGTCGGCTAGAAATTATAATACCATAATTGAATTTTAGTGACGTCGAGTCATCATGTGAGGAGGAACTGAGATTCATAATATTGGCATTAAATTCATTTATCCCTTTCTCATATTATATAAGTTATAATACGCATTTATGTAACACTAATTCACATTTGTTGTGGTACATTAACGGAATAACTGAACAAATAACTGACCTCACGAGCATATTATCTGAATATGTATGTCTCTACAGGTAATTATAACGTTTCAGAAAAAGCCATGAAAACAAAAATTCTGATCATTACAAATGGCCATATTCTATACAAAATTTTAGCTAAAACACTTATGTTTATCTCAAATAAAAATTTTGTCTTAAAAATGACTAATTATCAAAAAACCAGTATGCATTCCGGAAGTACGCTTACAATTATACATAACTTTCAACTGAACCATACAAAATACGAAAATTAAATTAAAACGATTCCATCTACCTAACAGAAAAACCGTGTAATTTCAACTTATAAATATAAGTTAATTAGCCTCAACTCATATGACTTTACGCACTTAACATTTACAATAACAACAACTTGTACAATACATGTACGTTTTCACGTTCTAAACATCTTTTGTTCGCAAGTCATACAAACAATAATGAAATAAAAATATCTCAAACCACCACAAACAATGCAAACTCATTGTATCTAACAACAATATCTGAAAGATCAAAAGAAACCAAAGACGGTGAATTGTTTTTCATAAGATCTCCTCTAATAAGAGATTCTAAAGAGATAAATTTGAATGTTTTGGTTTATTTGACTATGGATATTCAAAAAAGCGAAATTCTTTGTTTTACATTTACGATGTACCTACCTCACTTGTGGATATGTGATATTACCGATATGTAATTTGTTCCACTTTAGAAAGTTTAAAAATTAAAACAATATTCGATAACACAATATCGAGTTTCATGTCAGTACACAAAATATTAACAATTAAAAACGGAATTGAAGTATAAGACAAAACTATCAAACACGATACATTTTCAAATTTTTCGAAAAAAACTAAAAATGTATTGTTATTTGAAACAAATTAACTTCCTGTTTTTGTCTTGTCATGAATTTTAACAAAGTTCTGGTTGTTATATGAATTTACATAAACGTATGTTATTCTTTATATCAATGATCTGGTTAAACTTATGGGTTAACAATATTTTTTATAAATGGAAGGAATCTTTCCATTTTTGTTTTCTAATTTTTCGTTGGATTGTTAATTTTATTCTGTGATCGATCATTTAATTTGATTGCATGTTTAGATTAGAACTAAAAAAACATAAATTCTTGTGTTATTAGTTCTTGTATGCGGTTCTGTATATGTGTATGAATACACTGGAGTATCGCTGTTGGAGGTATGTTTTGTATTTTTTGCCTATTTATTAGTGAAACACACAAGAAGTAAAAAACACCTTTAATCTTTTGACCTCTTTCTTTATGGGAGCTTAAATATTTTAAAAGTTTGGTAAGCAACATGTGTTCTCGTTATAAACTACGGTAAAAAACTACATTGCTGTTCTAATTTTGACTACTTCAAACAACATTAAAACATCGCAAACAATATTAGACATTAGTAAAATTCAACATAATATTATGGCGTAGAGTCCGCCCCATATGGATTTAAGTAAGATTTTGGGGTAGATACTCGAATAGTTAGTAAGCAAACATTTGAGTACCAAAGAGTAGAAAAGTCTACCTACTTAGTAGACAAAATAATCAATTTTATTAAGGTCTTTTCAATGTCAAATTTAATTTTCATGGAACTGTGCATATTTTGCAAAACATGTTTGTGTGTTTTATTGTGCTAAAGATTTTTAAGAAAATATTATATGAAGAATTTGTACAAAAGTCATCTCGTTACAGATGTGATAATATGAGAATAACTACTGTCAAGGGGAGTCTATATATTCCGAAACGATAGTTATTGTATTAGAATTCGTAGTTCCAACGTAATTTGTCAGTTGTGTATATATAGTTTTCTACTCCTGAAACAAAAAGCTAATTTTTATTTGTTTAAAAATCGAAATTATAATAAAATGGATCATTATACTCGTATCATAGAACAAACAAAGTAAGTAATGATGAATTCTACTCTCTAGGGGCTGAAGTACATGCGTTACCAGATATCATTGGTTGCGAATTCGTAAGAAATTTTGTTCGTACGAATTCGTAAGAATTGGTACTATTTCATCAGAAGTAAACAAATGTATGTAGGTTTATATGTACGGTTACACTACGTACGCTTATTTCGTACGAGTTCTCACCAATTCTTACGGTATTTAAATGCGAACAAAATAAATTGTCTTATCAGTTGTACGTACGAATCCAATACAAAATGGATTGTGAAAAATTAATTTTTTACTAATTGACAGCAATACGTTTGTTTTTGTATTACAATTTCGCAAACAATGTAAACACTTTAACTTATGAACTTGTACGACTGACTTTCTTACGAATTGGTGAGAATTAATTTTCTTACACGCATGCCATGTAACCGGAGCCTAATTATAAATATCGAATAATTTTCATACTAGGCTGCGGACCAATAGTCCGGTAAAAGTCAATTTCAAAGGCAAACTGATCGAAAAATCTGTTCTAAATCCGATTTTTATCATAGTAAACGATTGACCCGTCTATTGGCCCGCAGCCCTAATATTGATTTCGATTGAAGGAAAAATGGTACTCCAAATGCTGTCAAAATGTTCGACTGAAAAAAAAATACCACAAGGGTAATATTTTGATACACCCAGGGTAATTTTCTCCACTCCAGGTTTTTGGATCGAATAAACCATTTTTTGTTGTTGTCATACGCCATTGTCAAAAATACCTGTTTAATAATTGGGACAATATAACTTTAATTCGAGTATTACGTTATGGACGAAATTTTAAATTTTAGCAAAATACAGTTAAAATTCGGGGAAGAGTGATAAGCATCGAGTGATAAGCTTTAAATTTTAACCATTTTGATTTGTGTGCGCACACGAAAAAAATTTCACGAAAAACAAATCGCTCACTGCGTGCAAGATAACGATAAGTACTACTTATCGCGTTATTGCATGATTGCATTTTCATATAGTTCAAAGGATGTAGTGTATTCCAGTTCAAGCGATTTTTTAAATCAGGTCCTCCTGCAAATGCTGTATCACTTTCAAATAATACGATAAGTCAATTTTTGTGTTTTGTTCCCGTTAATAATACTCTAACTTGACTTATAGTTTTCTTGGTTGTAACAAATCGCGCTCTCAATATCGTATTTCCCATTATCGTTTTCTTAGCAGGCAAATGGTTTTTTACTGCAACTGTAAGTGTAATTTATCGCAGTTTATGTAGCAAATAATTTTACGTTTTGATAACTATAAGTACTATTTACAGTATATTTCAGCTGGGAAATATTTAGAAGTAGGCATTGTATGTCTTGTTACACTTTTATTGTTTGAAATCGTGTAAAACTATCGTTTTTTTCACAAAATCTTTAATTTAGATTTTTAGAAAAATAAAGGTGAAGCTATATCCGGAAAATTATAAACAAATAAACCCAACGTTTATATACAATATACCATGTCCGACGAAGAGACATGTTCGATTGCTGCTATTGATTTAAAAGAAAACAACTCTGGTATGTAGTTTTAAATTAGTTACATTATCGGCACCTTTGTACTGTGTTTCATAATCAGAGTTTCATTTCCTCAAATTTGCCAGTGGTTCATCACGTTCTCAATTGTATCTTCAACTCAAGTTTTATTTGTTATATTTGATATAAAAGCTAACAAAATTTATTTTGCACTCCCAGATCCATTTGCGTGCTACGGTACAGGTTCTGAGTATGAACCTTCAGATTTAAACTCCTCTGGTTCTTTTGAACTCGCACCTACACAACAAAATAAAGCAAAAACGAGAAAAAGGAAAAGAAACCTGAATAGCTGGAACAGAGTAGAGTCTAAACGCGAAAAAAATATAGGAAATCAATATAAAAACGCAGTCGGACGGTTAATTCCTCCAAAACAAATGAAACCCGGCTGTTCGTCAAAATGTCGCCTAAAATGCCAAGAGAATTTGAGTCATGATATCAGACTTAACATTTTCAGCCATTATTACAAACTCGCTGTAAAAGAACGTCAGTGGGACTTTGTAGCTAAAGGAGTTAAAGTGGTTGACAAAAAAGTCACAAAAATTGCATCAGGAGATAGCCGACGAAAATCATCAAGGATTTATTACCTTAACTATCGTTCAAAAGATAGGCAAGAATCGATAAGAGTATGTCTAAAAATGTTCCTCGATACTCTCTCGATATCTAATCAGGTAGTCGATACTGCGCTTTCCAAATCTGGAAGTGGTGGAATTGATGAACGCGGTAAGATATTACTAATTGTAATGGAACAGCTCAATTTATTAAATTTTAAACTTTTAATAGGTAAATATGTAAGGCCGGTGAATGAAGTTAAGCAATCTTCAAAAAATTTAGTATTGGAGCATATATCTGCTTTTCCTGTAGTCGAATCGCACTACTCACGCGCACATACTGAGAAATGTTTCCTAGATAGCGATCTTTCGGTATCCAAAATGTATCGTCTATATATGAAATGGATAGAAGAAAAACAGATTGGGTCCATCATTGTTACAGAGCGACAATACAAGGATATCTTTAATTATAATTATAATTTAGATTTCTTTAAACCCAAAAAAGACCAATGCAATGATTGTACCAGTTACACCAATCTGTCCTCACCCGATAAACAAAAACATAAATTAAACTTTCAAAAACATATTGAAATGAAAAACGAATCTCGGCGAATTAAAAATATAGATAAAGCTGCTGCTACTGTACATGAAAATATAGTAACTGCGTGTATCGATTTTCAAAAAATTTTACAGTGCCCATTCGGTGAAACAAGTATCTTCTTTTATAAAAGGAAATTAAACCTTCATAATTTTACAATATACAATTTGGCTAATCATCAGGGTGATTGTTATTTATGGGATGAAACTATTGCCGGGCAAGGAGCGTCTGAGGTAGCCAGTTGTTTATACCAATTCATTTTAGAGGAAAAAAACACAAATAATGTAAACAAATTTATATTTTGGTCGGATAATTGTCCCGGGCAAAATAAGAATAAGGTACTTTATTCGTTTTACTCATGGGTATCTAGAAAACTGAATGTTGACATTCATCATAAATATCTTGAAAAGGGACACACTCAGAATGAAGGAGATTCGATGCATTCAAGAATAGAGAAGTGTCGCAAACACAAAACAATATATATTCCCGCACAATATTATAGCCTCATACGAAACTCAAAAGTAAGTGGATCATCGTATATTGTTCATGAACTAGAACCGAAGGATATTTTAAATTTCAATAAGATATCAGATTCTTATTTTTTTGCTAAAAACACGAAAAATGAACAATTTTGGACGAGCAAATTGAGGGAAGTTTACATATCAAAAGATAAGCCCAATATATTATTTTATAAATATGAATTTGGGGAAAACTTTCAAGAAGTTGTTTTATATTTAGATGAAACGTCCACAATACAACGCCGGGGAAGGAAAAGAAAAGCCGTTGATCGTGACACTGTTGATCAGTTATATAATCAACCGAAACCGATTTCTGATCAAAAGTATCAGGACTTAATGTTCTTATGTAAAAATAATTACATTCCTGGAGTTTACCATCAATTTTTTGAAAATTTACCTCATAGTCACACAATATCTTAAAACTTAGATATTAACCTCTTTCTTTTTAATTAATGTGAATAATTATTATTATTACTAACGATTTGGAAAATAAATAAAAATCTTTAAAAATTACAAGTTTGTATTTCATTATAGCTTAAAGTTGTTTGTAATGGTTTTTAGATCTGGTTCATATTCTAAAATGGGCTCCTACTCCGAAATCTAATTATCGTGATCTTTTATGATTTACTGTAGACTACAATAAAAAAATATTTTTAAAATTGTATTGCAATACTGCGATATGTAGAGTTACAATAGTATAAAAGAAATTATTTTTTCTTTATAAATACTACAACTCGACTTACGATATAAGACTTTAAAATTTCTTCAGTCAAAAAAACTATAACTAGTACTTACAATGTTGTTTTAATAAAATTGTACACGACGAGTAACTCGTTTACTTATTTAAATTAATTTTTTTAGATTTTTGAAATGACTCCAGAAATTGTCATGAAACATAAACCATTTGGATTAAAGAACACTCTCAATTGAGCACGTATTGAGAAAGATTTAGCTGAAAAACCTATCTCCTGAAAAACGATGTTTTTGACTTATCGTTTTATTGCACGCAGTGAGCGAAATATATAAATAAATATATTGGCTGCGGGTCAAGAGTCGGGTAAAAGTCAATTTTAAGTAAATTTTTCGGTAAATTCATTTAATTTTCAAAAGCTCTATAGCAAACTGATCGAAAAATCTGTTCTAAATCTGATTTTTACCATAGTAAACGATTAACCATTGCATTTACCATCGCCGTGTAGTTCATTTCTGTTCCATTGATACAACATGAGGGTATAAAATGAGGGTATTATTTTTGGAGTAGGAGAATATCAACAAAGCCAAATTTTTTTTAACGAGTAATGTCAGAGCCATCTATGATTTTGAAGAGCCGTAATATTAAAAAGAGAGCTTTCAGTAGAGGGGAAGCTTTTATTGAATTACTATAAGAAACCGTGGTAATTGGAAAATTTTTGAACATGAATTTATGAATAAAAAATTAAACAAATCATCTAAATTTTAATTTTATATTTTTAATAAACTATTCAAAGAACACATATTTGAAAATCAGCCATCATAATGTAGTATTTATTTGGTAAATTTAAACTAAAGCGGAGCATAAATTTATTAATTTTCTATAAAAATGAGCTTTCCGTTTAGTTGTGTAGGTTTATAAAGTAAGATAATAACGGGTGCTGCCGCGGATTGCTCTTACATCCAATTTAAAATTTAGTTTTATAAAAATTTAACTTATTTGGTAAATTCTGGTCACATGCACATCAGAATTTTTGAGATGAACGACGCACTTAATATCAATCTAAACATTACCCATTTATAACAAAATTAATGAGAAAACGTGAGCTGAAACGAAATTTTATGAATCACCATGTAGAAACAATAATATTATTCATATAATAAAATTTTTACATCAAAATCTATTTACGAAAATTATTTTTGTATACAAAAAATCAACGATGTCATGACAACGAAAATAACTTCAATTTTATCCGATTGCTAAAACTGAGCTTTCTGTAATTTGAAAATCCGTTTACAGATGTCTCTGTAATAAATTTATTTGAAATTACAGAAAAGCGTAAAATAATTAAATAACTATTTACGAAAATAAACCGTTATTATTGTAAGTTAAGCGCGAAATCTTTAATACAATAATTTAACATAATTAATAAAACTCAAAACAATTATAAATTTTATTTATTGTTCGGTTGGCATAAATAAAGCTTTTCATCGCAAAATATTAATCATCGTAGTTGCTGCGCGCTGAAAAACAATAATAGAAAAATGTCACATTTTTTCCAAATTTTTTCTTTTCTTATTTCAATTCGTTCGTTTTCGGTTATTTTCAGTTCCAGATCTCAATAATCTATTGAACCAGTCAGTATACATAATAAATTGTTAAATTTTAGTTAACAAACATTTAGGTTTTAATATTTAACTTTAATTTATACTTAGCGACATCTTTTGATTGGTTTATTAATTGCGAAAAGCTCTATAATATAATGTTTTTATTCATTTGCTCCGGTTTGTTTATACTACAGGATGAAACAGTATAGCCTGCGAATTTGTTGCGATGCAATTTTTAACAAATCACGAAAAAACAGTTTTCGAAGATTGTTCATCAACAATGCTGTAATAGAATGCAGAACATAATAACCCCCATATTACATAGCTACTCAAAAAGCATTTTTAACGAACGTTTGTTTTAGGAAAGAAATGCTGAAATTTTTGATGGAACACTCTATACTAATTTTTTACATACACATATAAACAAATTCTTATTTCTACAATAAAAAAAATTTTTGTGGTAGACTAATTTGAATATTTTTGCGTTAATTCGACATAATATGACTCAATTTTAGAATATGCTTTTCCTGAATATTGAACTAACCATTCAAATTAAAAATTGAAACGAAGCACTAATGTTTTTATATACAAAAAAGATTCTAATAAAATATTAAAATACACCGATTGGTATGAAAAAGAACAAAAAGCTTCCCCTCTATGGAAAGCTCATGGGAAAAAATGGCGGAATCTTACGGCTCTTATATTAAGGTGGCTCTGGTAATGTTTACATGGCTATCGATTTTTCATTGAAAACGAATTTTCAATGAAAACTTGATAGCAATCTAAACATTACTAGTCGGTATATTTTATGAACGAAAAAAGTATTTACTTTTTCTAGAATCCACCGTCTAAAGTCACCTTTGGTTCAAGCTGTTCTTGTCAATGGATTCTAAAAATAAAAACATGGAAGTTCTTCTGAAATATGACACCCTCTATTGATGCAGATTACAATTACACTTTATAATATCAGTATAATTTAATTGTGATGTAACTTTTCAAATTATGTGATTTGCTTACCACAAATTGTGGCGTGGCAATAACAGTTTTAGTTTTCATAATATACTGAACAATTTTATCGAATTTTACGATTTATGAACAAAATGTGTATACATTACTTTATAATAACAATTACTAGCTTAAAAAAGTCAAACGCTGGATACTTTACGAACCACTGCCTTTTCAGGGCTGGGATGTTGTACCATCACTTACATTCAAATCGACTTTCGAGAGTTGATCCTCCATTTCTAGTCAATAGTCACTTCAATAAAGAATAAAAAAAAATAATGTTACGAATTCTACTCTACACATTATAACACTCAGTGGTTGAGTGGTTAAGTTGTACAACACCAAATATTGTCAACTCAGAGATGGCGAGCTTGAACTTATTCGGAGCCCGAACTTAGTCAGTAAATTTATTGAGGCGGATGTTATTCTTAGCACGCATCGAATTGTCATCAGGTATTCGTCCAATACTGATTGGGAATTGGATTTTAGAATGGCATTCCGTGTGGATTTAAATGACGAAAGTAATTGAAAACTTCAAAGACCAACTTGTGAACTTAATTTGTTTTAGAATTTATTTCGTTTTGCATAGCACGTATGTTGTGAAAGTGTAGATTTACACTTTTTGTACTGTTGTTTTAGTTTTTTGTCATTTGTAGTGAAAATCCTAAATATGTGTATTTTAATTATTTGTTGTACAACTATGCTGGAAAGTATTCTTTTATACGAGAATTTACAATCGAAACCGTCGTTGTCCGATGTTTCATTAGAATTTTATTAAATAAAAATCGAAACTAAATTGCGTCATTAAAGCATAGTACAAGCTGTCGGCCAATATTGATGTATTTTACTCCCTAGGGGCTAAAATAAATGAACTACTGGATCATGCTGGAATTTGCTTAATTAATTTAATATTTGCTGGAAATTCGATAGCAACATAAAGTTTTATCGTCGGTAGGAAAATGATCCACAGGGAAAAATTTATTTCCAGTAAACAAAATTTGAAATCGTAGAAAAAATATCTACTATTACTCTGGAGTACCCGTCGATTATTGCTCTCGTTCAGTTACACCCTTCACCTTCGGCCATGTTGCTCTTTTGATGAATGTTAAACGTTCTCTATTAGGCACATCTATGACACAACGAGTGAGAAAGTATTATGTCAAAATCAAATCATTGTCAATCAAATTCACAAAAGTAGTCTTACCGTGCCGGTGGCAAAGTGGTCAGCATGCTTGCTCCAGCGACCGGAGGTCCCGGGTTCAATTCCTGGTGGTGACAAGGAAAAAATTTCACGGCTGGTGTAGGATCAATGAATTAATCGCTCATTATCCGAAATGACAATTTGATTATGAAACTTCATTTGAGGCGGCCAAATCCCTTGATGGGATATAGGGCCAGAGAGAGGAAGAGTCTTGCCGTGCGATGTATTATTTTGTCGCTCATTGTTATTAAGACAAACGTAAAAGTTAATTGTTTACTTAATTTTTGAATGTTGTGATATTGCTAGTCAATTATGTATTAATGTATTAAATAACCTTTTTTCCAGTTTTAACTACTGTGGCATATTTTTGAAAATAAGTTAAAGCTTTAAAAACAATTTTCAAGTGTAATATGAAACAGCATTTACTAATAAACGTTACCTTTCTCTGTCACTTAATAAAAGGCTAGCCACCTGCATTGCTGAGCTCCATCTTTCTCGGTCCAACGCTTGCTGAAGCTTAGTTTTGGTTTTATCATGTGAAGTACCTCGATTGCTAGTTTTAGGAACACGTTTCTAAGCATTTAGTCAAACATCTTTTGCAGGCTTCAGTTCATATTTTACCTCAAATTCATATTATTTTTATTACAATTTGTTATGTAATTTCAAGCAATAAGTATATCTTAATTTATAATTTAGAAAAAAGACTTTTTTTAAATTTATGGGTAAAACAATTATATTACGCATGGGTATTTTTGTATAGACAGAATGAGCTACTTACTATATGTTAATCTGCTTCAAATTATTTCAGACAAATTTGACTCAAAATTCTTAAAGAGTAAAACATGCTTATTTCGAGTCATATATTCATCCAGGAAGGATGCCAATTCGCAAAAAATTGTAAATGTATACGTGATTATTAAGATAAAAGTCAGCAAATTTCATTTCAAGGTTCGGTAAAATGTTTCGGAAATTTTTGACGCACTAAACATAAGATTAAGACGGCTTCAACTCCCAAAACGTACATCGATTTAAAATGAAATCGTATGAATCGTAGTTGAAATCGTAGTTCTGTTAACACAACTAAAAATTTTAAGTATTTACTTAAATGCTATTGCAAAATTAAAATAGGTTGCCAAATTTTAAATGGAACACTTAAATCTAGTGAGCCTAATCCTTACCAGATGATGTTAAAAGTTTTTTTGATTTTATTTAACTGGAATTGGAATGTATTATGGTTCTGTGGCACTAATCTTTTCCTCGGAATTGGAAATAAATAATATAAATGAAAAAATTGTAGGGACCAACATTTCCTATTTAACTTTGTTTCGAAATATATACACCAAATTTATTCCATCATCAAAATGAAATGAAAACATTTTTCACAATTCTCCGAGAAAGCCGCGAAATAGCGCCATACTTGAGCATAAAAACAAATAATTTGAAATACCTGAATTTTAAATTAGGATTAGAAATTTCCACGAAGTCTATAATTATCCAGAATACCACAATTCCCAAAAAATAATTTAATTACACGAGCAATGTACTTCGCCCATACTTGATCGCGCACTGGTTATAGTTCTTACGGCGTCCAGTTATACCTGAAACACGTTTGTGTAGCAAGTCGCTGGATTCAAGACAGCCGCTTGCTTCAGCTGTAAAATGTGATATTCACATTACGAAAATGTCACTTAGTCAATTAAAACAAAAAATTTCGGTTGGTGTGATAACTAACACCACCATATTCTTTTAGTTGGATAAAAAGTTTAACTCACTTGGATTATTAATATTCATTAAACCATAAGTTTTTGTCTTAATCAGACGTATATCCGAGTATGTAACCTAAAATCGGCATATGTCGTGATAGGACGATTTCAGGTTAAATACCCGACAAACAATTTGGAACCGCAATAGGCTTTATGGTTTGGTTACCGTAAAAAGTCGGTTGTCAAGTTAATGCAAAATTGAAAATATTATCACGAAACCTTTCTTAATTTGATATATTCAAAAAAAAACAAAATATAAATTTACCCGATCATGTTAAAACAAAAGCTAAATATCTCGATCGCAGCCGATTATAGCCTAAACCATCGTGTTTTACAAAAAAATTATATCAACGTTATTATTAAAATAACGAAAAAGAATTGGAAGAGAAGCCGATTGTAACATGAAATAAATAGTATGTACATTTTATGGTTTTGTGCCCTTAATAAGTCTGTCGTGAACAAAAAACTAATGGCTGGTGCTACACGAGATTTTAATTTCTGGTTTCAAACTAAGTCGTAATAGATTTTTTATTGTTAATTTAAACCTTTATATTAAATGAAAAAACCTAATTTTTTGTATTATTTTATTCTGTTCTCTCGAAAATAAAATTTAAACAAAAATCTACATCTCAAAAATGCCCTTAAATTTTTTTATTTTCATTTCTATTTTTGTCATTTCGGATTCACGGACAAAAATTTTATGTCGCACAATTTTTGTCCGTGAATCCGAAATGACAAAAATAGAAATGAATATAAAACAATTTAAGGGCATTTTTGAGATGTAGACTTTTGTTTAAATTTTATTTTCGAGAGAACAAAATAAAACAATACAAAAAAATAGGTGTTTTAATTTAATATAAAGGTTTCAATTAACAATAAAAAATCTATTACGACTTAGTTTGAAACCAGAAATTAAAATCTCGTGTAGCACCAGCCAATAAAACTATCCCAAAGAACCTTTCATTGCAGCATAATATAATACGTAATTACAACTTGCGGTTTGGTGATCGTAAAAGGTCTGTCGCAAAAATAATAATAATAATAAAATAACGAAAATTAATTGAAGGGAACCCGATTGTAGCACGAAATAATACTTATATACATTTCATGGTTTTGTGACCATAAAAAGTCTATCAAAAAACGAAATAATAAATCATTTCGAATAACTCTGTTATACCAAATATAGTTATACTATATACGACAACGACCGAATGAATTCCTTACCAAAATGCTGACATTAAAAGAAAACTATTGTGTGGTGAAGTTGTGGTTTTCCTAATAACCAAAAAAAAATTAATTTTTAAAACATTATAGTGAATTGATTGGAAGTGCTCCAAGTGTAGAATATCAAACCAAGGTAAGATTTTATAATTAAATTTTTATTTTGAATAAATGTAATAAAGCGAAAATGTTTTGGTGGTGTGAATAACATCAAATGGGATTTACTAAATTGTAAATTCCGTTTCAATTCGTCTATTGTGCCTTATTATTCAATTACCGCCGAGCTAAAAAATCAAAGGAATATTAAAATATAGTTTTATTTTACTAAAGTATTATATCGTTCCCGTACTATATATTATCAAGTTTAATCCACTTCTAAATCTACATTATTGTGCAAGCTTCATTTATGTGCGGTTGCACAGAAAATGCTGGTCGGTTAGTTGTGTGCCAATTAAATACTTTATATGAAAATTGGTTTCGCAGACAGACAAACAGCTTCCTTGATAATACTAGATTTATTTTATGTAAATATTTAACGTTGGCCGGTTAAATATTTAAACGCAAGATAAATATTTAAAAGCGCTTAGTTTTTTCGCACAAATTAATTATAAAATCAGCATTAATATATAGAATCTTTGATCCATTTATTAATTTTTTTTAGCTCTTAAATGTCATTTACAGCCATTTCATTAAATTTTAATTATAATAGATAGTTCAAACTAGAATATAAAAATAAACAGCTACCGCCCTTATCACAAAATGTTTCCGAAATTAATCCACAACCCATATGTAACAATGTAGAGGTGCCACCGTTAACACCAATTATTGTTGAACATTGTCCACAGGAAAGTGTTGGCAATGATGTACCACTACCATGTAGTAGTAAAGGATTCACGCCGGTAAAATGGGATAATTCAACACAGGAGGTTTAGAACGGAATAGCTCCTGATACAACAAATATAGTGACTCTTTCCACTCCGGAATACCGACAGAACTGTTTCATCGAAGATTCAGACATTAAAGAAAGTTGTGGTAGCTTTAAAATTTTAGAAAAAATTTAAAAAAAACAATCAATAATTACAGAAAATAAATTAAACATAACAACTCTATTGGTTAAAGTCAACAAAAAATTATATGCAACCAAACCGTTATAAAAGAATTGTTACAAGTAATGGTGAACACACTACCGAAGAAAAATAAGGCTCCGATTATAAAAGACTAGGTAGTCATTTGTATATTCAAAACTACCCATTACAAATGAGCAACATCTCGCTTTATTGAATAGTGAAGGGTTATCTTCGCAACCCTGCATGGACCATATGGTAATTATTACTATACATTATATAATCATTATAATTATTTAGGTTCATTTTTAATTCAGACTTCACCTGCATAAGTTTTCTACTGAAAAAAAGAAAACAGTTAAAAATTGCTTAGTGCTTATGCTCCTATGAATTGCTTTTACAGTATTCATGGTCAGGACAAAATTTGTTCGCCAAAGGTAAAATTTTAATAAAATTCTCAAAACCCTATATTATTATGAATTATGATGTTTCCTCATTTTTTTAATTCAGTTATCACTAAGGAAATATTTGCGGAGCTTTCAAATATTATAGAGCTGCTTCGAAACGTCCATAACTATTTAAAATTGAGTGACGCTGTCACAACCGATTCAATAAATCTTAGTATAAGCAGATTTTTAAAGCGGACTAATTATCGACAAAATAAATATTGAATATTAGTGTTTAACCACAAAACAATTACATATTATTTTTTCGTAATTAATTAACCTTTGAATATAGCTCTACTTTAGTAGTACTTTAAAATAATTAATGAACTGATATTTTGTTTTTGTATTTTTTAATTAAGACTCTAAATTTTACTATAGGAATTGAATTAATTTAATAACCGAATTTTATAATATGTATATTTAAAAATTTAGAAAAACCGTTAATTTTGAAATTTTGTATTTGTTATGAATTTGAATTTTATAATAAATAGAGCAATGCAAAATGTTTTAGTGTAAACAAATACGATGTAATAATGAATTTTTTGTCTACTGACAACCTATTAGGGAATTGCGAGCCTGATACTCTGCAGGGCATAGACACCCTATATATGCAGTATTTTAGCTAACCATGACAAAGCCCGGAATGGTCATGAAAGTTTAAGGATCGGAATTATACCGGAGATAAGGTGTGTGAGTAGTTTTTTCAAATACCAATTTATCAATGCTCGATGATGACCAAAATTAATATATACTTTTAACGGCAAGCAGATAATTTTGTCTTCCGCACGTCTACTCTCACATGCACAAGAATGATTATTGTTTCCAAAAGCTTCGTTGGGCTGACAAAACGATTGATTGAAACAATTGAATTGAAAGTTTTTGTACGAGACGCGGTAAGTACCTATGTCACAGATTAGTTTCCTCACAAACAATTGAATTGTTTGAATTATAAACAGCCGGTGTGTGTGGGGACTGGTTTTTATCAGATTTATCTTTCCATAAAAAATATAAAAAAATAAATTATGCAACATCTTTGACGATCCCTATTACCTGAAGGGTGACTATAACAGTTCATTGGCAAGTAATGTGTAAGTCACCTTTAACGACTATTAGTCAATGTTTTAGGGTACTAGTTGAGTTACAGTCCATTTATCGTTAACTTGTAAGTCCACTTTTTCGATTTTTAACAACCATGTTGTTTATAATTTGTCGGTAACTTGTAATCCCTCTTTAACGACTTTGACCGTCGTTTAAATTGTATTTGTCACGGTTTTGTTTGTTAGTCCAATTGCCGGTGACTCATCATAAGTTCACTTTGAAGACTGTTAATAATTTTTGAAAATATTAAATTTAACATTATAAGAAATTATTAATGAATGTGGCCAATAAGAATCCGACATTGGGCTGTAAAATAAAAGGGTAGCTAATATAAACAAGACGATGATGATTAGTCATTAAAGTAGATTTCAATTCAATTGGACAGTAACATAAAACGGTGACTAATAATACAAACGGAACGGCTGTTAATAATCTTCAAAGAAGGAAACAAAACGGTATCTAATACAAACCAAACGGAAGGTAAAAATCGTTAAAATAAACGTACAAGTTATCGGCAATTGGGTCGTATATCAACGGTGGAAAACATAAACAACACGATGGTTTAAATCCGGAAAAGTAGACTTATAGGTTACCGACATTGGACTGTAAAAAACGGTGGCTAACACAAACTAAACGGTGGTTAATAGTCGTAAAAGTCAACTTACCAGTTCCCGGCAATTGAACCGGACAACGGTGGCTAATACAAACAACATGCTGTTTAAAAGTCGCAAAAGTTGACTTACATATTACTGACGGTTGGACTGTAAATTAAGCTTACGGTCTTTTTTCAGGCAATAGGGATCGCCCAACATGTTCCAAAACTTGATTTTTGTATAGTACTTTTGGAAAGCTGAATCTGACAAAAAACCGATCGGTCCTTCAGTCCCACATCGGTTATTTTACAATACCAAAAATTCAAATTGTTTGTCGGGATATGTACTCGGATGTACGTCTGATAAAAACGAAAACTTACTGTCTAATCACATTAATATTCCTTTCTATCACTTACATGAATCGAACAGCATTTTATAATGTAAGTTATGTGGTAATAATCACACCACATGAAGCGATCAGCAGACAAACAGCTTTAAAATCCATTTTAGTCGTTCAGATGCTCATTAAACTGGTAATTTGAGAAATGCTCCCTCCCAAGCAAAGAACGATGCCATAATAATACAAATTTAGAAATGAACAATTTTAATTTTTTGATAAGTTCATCTCATAATTATGTACCAAACATAAAAAATATAACATTATCATTACACATAATATATCTAACATCAAACATCCTTTTATATGTAATAAAATTAGAATTTTGTGTGTATATGGAAGGAAAATGTTAGATATTTTTTTGTAATTTTTTTATATTTTAATGAGGGTTATTTCATTTTTTTAATGTAAATTTTTATATTTCGACAGAATAATGGGTGTGGAAATTTATTCTGGCATTACATAGGGTGGTGAACTGTGAAAAAATTCAAAAGAATTCTCCCCGTTTATATTTAGATATTCAGGAAATTGCAGGTCCATTAAACATTTTTTCCACACCCTATATAACATTTGGCGTGTATGAAGATATCGAGACGACAAACGTTTTTCCTTAATTTTCCTCACATCATGTTGTATGTACCGCGATTCCTTATCTCACTTGGTAAATGATTTAGATGGAATGACTGTTGAGTTTTTTGTATGAGACGAAAACAATTTTTGTTGTGTATTCCTGTTAAAGGTAGGGTATATAAATATAATATGTACTGAATACTCGTATGCGACGATGATACAGTGATTTAAGTAATTTTTTGTTTAATTGATAAATTATGATGTTTTAATTATGCCATTAATTTATTTTGCAGCTCAAAGAATGATGAACAGCATATTTTTAATAATGAATTGAATGAATTTATTTATTATTGTAATATTTTATTATGATTGATGCCATTTAATAACGGTGTTGTATTTTTTCTATGCTATGATTTTTTATTGTTTTCCGGGAAATTGATTTTTCATTTTCATAATATTTTAACTTTTTAGATTTTTCATTAAAGTTTTTTTTTTCTATTTAAAAATAAAAAACTTTTTTTTTTACTTTAATTATAATAAATTGATTGATTGGTTTCATAAATGATTAATTTTAATTATGTGAAATTAAAACAAAAATGAAAATCGATTTAATTCTTGAAAATTGTTTGTAAACTTATGTTAAAAAAAAAGTTTGCTTTTCGCAATTTGTGTGCTGTTAAATTATATTTTTGTTGATATTTAAGTACAAATGTTAAACAGAAAAGTTAACGACACGATGAATTTGATTGAGAAATGCTGCGAAGCGAAATGCTTTTTTAGACAAACAACTTCGGGGAATAACCGTTTTTATTCAAAATATGATTAAGATTCCGTTGATATTGTCAACATTAACTTACTTAAACAAATTTTTATTACTCGTATTTTTTAAAGCGAAAGCAATCAAATAATAATTCAACAGAAATTTTTACATTTTTCGGAATCTGAATATCGGATTAAACATATTTTTCTGTAATGAAGTCACGACTAAGTTCTATAAGCTTATTCGAATAAACATAAAAGGATGTTCGGTAATGTAACGTTGTATACGTAGTTAAATTTTTATTTAAATCAACCGTGCTGTCAAAGAGGTTCAAGAGAAACAGGTGCTAATATAATTTAATTTACAAATTCACAACACCTGGAAGCATCAGGTACGTACAAATAATCAAAGGAAAGTGTTAATATGCCGGGAACGTTGTAGAGTTATTTCTAGACAGTTTTTGATTTAAAATTAAATTGCAATTTTAGTCTTCAATTTAAGACTAAAATTATATCTTTGCATGATGAATAGTATTGAAACTGAGCGGAGCTATTACTAAGGAAATGTTTTTTTGCGTAGACTAAAATTCATCTGGAAAGCATTCTTACTTACATTATATCTGGGTGATGTCGAATTCGTTTATGTATTTCGTAATCTGTTTTGTATCTTCGAAATAACGTGACTATAGTAATATCATTTATTATTTTCAGCCAATGCTGGGATTTGCAAGGAATCGGGTTTGGGGGCGTTTTCCTCTTAATTTCCACATATACTAATATTTGTATACGTTGGTTCTTTTTTATTAGATACATTTCGTTTATTATATTATCTTGATTTTCGGTGATGTCAAATGTTCTTGCTTCGTTGATTCTATTAATGTGTACATATTTTTTATAAATTTTAAATATTTTTGATAGAGAAGGGGAAATATGGTTATAATTAAAGGAAATGATTGAATGTAGAATTAATTAACAATTCAAATTTTATTGGCCAGTTTCAAAACTGGAATCTAATATTTTATTTCTCAACGAAACCCAGCTATTTACATATTAAGAAATATGGATGTTCGATTGTTCTTTAGAATTCCTTACTTCTCATTCCAAAAACTGATTACATATATCGAATGAAGGAAGATGTGGTATGATTATGTATAGTTAAAAATTAAACAGTAATACGAAAGATGGTAGTTATCAAAAGTATAAAATCAACATATTATAAATGTGAGAGTTATGGGAAGGCATTTGCTAAAAGGGGGCAGCATTATCAACAAATATCTCTCTTTAATCTGTACATCAATGACATAGTCGATGTTATACAAAATTGCAAAATAAATATGTTCGCAGATGATACGTTACTTACTATTTCAGAATCAATTTTTCCAGAAGCAGTGCAGAAAGTAAACGAAGATCTCGAGAGTCTACGGAAATGGCTGATGTTTCACAAACTATCACTGAATATCTCGAAAACGAGGTACATGATCCTATCAATCAAAGCAAAGTTCCAGAGTAATGCAGATATAATAGTTGACAGCCAAATTATCGAACGAGTAAAACAATATAAATATCTTGGTGTTATTATCGACGAGCACTTAAGTTTTAACGATCATTTGGATTATATCGCTAAAAAAAAATAATAAAAACTTGGACTTTTCACCAGAATTAAAGACAAATTACCAATGCAGACAAAAGTTATTGTTTATGAATCAATTGTGGCTCCACATATTGATTATTGTTCTTTTGTGCTGTTTATCATAAATCAAACTCAAATCACACGTCTTCAAAAAATTCAGAATCGATTCATGCGAAAGATATTGAACGCGGAAAGTAGAACACACATAATAGACATGTTGAAAATTTTAAACTGGAAGTCATTCAAACAGAGAATACAATTTAGGGATATATCCTCAATCCGGTCGCAAATTAAATATTTGTGATCAGAAATATGGTTACTAGAATTATTTTGCCATGCCAATTGTTACATTTTTTTAAAATTTAAATTTGTTTTGCGATTTTAAAGTAGAAATACATGAAAAGACTGCTACGCATTTTCCGAGGTCGCAGTCTTTTCATGTATTTCTACTTTAAAATCGCAAAACAAATTTAAATTTAAAAAAAATGTATCAATTGGCATGGCAAAATAAATCTAGTAACCATATTTCTGATCGCAAATATTTAATTTGCGACCGAATGGAGGATATACCCCTTAATGTGTTAAAATTAAGATTGTTAAGATTGCTGCCTGCAATCATAACAATCTAATGTGTTTGTAATTTATTTTTCAATAGTGAAATTGACTCCAAATAAATATTAAGGGGAACGAATAAAATATGAAGGTCAGGTTTGAACTCAGTTTCAAACAACTGAAATGTTTCCATTAGAATCCTCAAATATATGCTTTCGTTCTACTTATCCTTCACATTCAGAAAACTTTAGAAATGAGTCATCACTCAATTGTTCATCACACTACAAATATACAGTAGCAGGTTTTGATTTTGACTCTCTCGACAAAAAAAAAACTTATATATTAATTATAGGCATACGTAAATCCAAAAACAAAAATATACACTATATATTATATTTTAATACACAAAAAAAACTATGTAACAAATTCCTTTTTTTTAAATTTAAATAAATATTATTAAAATTAAGTATAATTAAACAAAAAAATTAGTTTTAAAACAACAAAAAAATTTGACAATAAAAAAATATTACTTGTAATTATGTTGTACGATCCTCCTCCTGTTCAGCCAACACCGTAACATCAGGTACACGTAATCAAAATTTAGCTGGTAAACTATTCCTTTACCAACCATATACTGCCACATAAAACCACTCTACGTTGAAAATAGTTGTTTTTTTTTGTACATCCCTACTCTTGCTCAGCAAAACATCATTGTAGTTAAACATAACCACACTGCCACCAAAATTAAATGATTGAACACGCAATTTTCGCAAATTGTTTTTTTTTTTTAATACTTTTATGTTTATACAATTATTTTTTTATTAATTAAATATGTTTTTTTTTATAATATTTACAATGTTTACATATTTATATTTTAAACATTTTCATTTCAGCAATCACAAATGTAAAAAAAAAATCACAATTTTTTTTTTTTATAAATATTTATATAAATGTATATTATATATTGTTCTTTTATATGCTGCTTTATAAGATATATGCATATATGTACGTATATATATATGTATAACTGATAAAAAAAATTTCACGATATTCCCGATAGTATCTATAACTATTTATAATATATAACTATTTAGCATATAACACTATTCAGTCACTTATAGTTATTTTTATTATTATTTCTATATTTGTTTGGAAATCAAAAAAAAAAATACTGGCATATTTACCACAATTACTCAACAAAAAAAAAATTATTTTCTTTTAAAACACTATTCTTCAGAATAGGTATCGTTCGTTTTACTTTAATTTTCAAACTCCCAAATTTTTTTTTTCCGACAAACAAATTTTTAGAATTTCGCAGGCTAAGAGATTCCAAAAATATTAAACCGAAAATTTTGTGAACTACGTTTTATTAAAAGAAAATTAAAGTAGAATTTTGCACAGTATTAGTTTTAGACTCCAAACAAACACCAAAATTTGGGACAATATTCATATTGTAACACCATATAATCATGAACATACGCCAAAATGTTAAAAAGTGGGTTAGAAACAGACAAAACTTGTTTCTACAACATAGTAACGAATTTGAAATTTATTTCAAATCAAAATACAGGTCGTATCTCAATCAAATTCAAGAAAAAATCAAAGTAAATCCAAAACAGTTTTGGAAATTCTTTAGGAATAAACGCAAATTGAAGGATACTCTGCTAATATTGGAAGGAGGGAATTAGAGGAATATCAACTACATCATCAATTCCAAAATTGTTTGAATTAGTATTATGCAACAACTTTAAATTGACAATTGCACGTCATATATCAATAAACTAGCATGGGTTTATACCTGGCCGATCCACATAAACTAATCTGGTTGAATTCACCCGTAAAATAACGACATAGAAAACACCAAGTAGATGCAGCCTACACCGATTTCAAAAAGCACTCGAGAGATTATTCGATAAATTGTTTTTTAAATTTTTAAATGTTACATCAAAATTGGATTTATATTATTTTTTGTTTAAAGTTTGATCGTTAAATTTTTTAATTTTTTTTTATTTTTATTAAATTGTAATATTCTCTGTTTGCCAGTTTTAGCTTTGTTACTCGAATTTGTGATACATAAGCATATTGAACCTTAATAAAGTCTTATGCGAGCTGCTTGAGGTATTTTGACCAGTTGGCGCTACTTAAAAAATCTACGCTATCTATACCAACTTGGTGTGTGTCAATCTCAAGGTTCAAATTCACACATTTACATTATTTGAACTACTGTTGCGCCGTTACCAAACGCAACTAGTCTTAAATTACATAACAAGCTGAAAATTTTTTAATTCAATAACAAAACATGAAACAAGTTTCTCACCTATCTCGCACAAAAATTCTCCCGAGTATCAAAATATATTTGGATGCTGCTCTTACATCAATTAATATGTAATTATCCATATATCAGTAGAATGTATTGAAATTGTCGAAATAAAAAATCAATAATATGAGATTTGAATGTAATTTAATTAATTTATTTTTATTTTATAAAAAATTTGAATCATAAAAAATATCAAATTTCATCCATCCTCATTTTTTAATTACGAGTCATTGATATGAAAAGCTGCTGTTTTAATCGATCTCTCCTATATGTTAATAATACTACTTTAGAGTTACTTTGGTATATCGAGATATGTATGTAGTATCATTGGCTGAATGTTTTCAACATAATGATGTACATACCTACATAAATATGGTATGGTAATATGCTATTGTTTTATTTTTCTGAAATTTTAATTTGATGTATTTTGGAAATTGAAAGGTGCTCCGTATCGTATTTCAGTTTCGAACAAAATACTCAATGGTACATTTAAACCCTTGTAAGTTTTTGATTTCTCGACATCATGATATATCATTTATGTAGATTTTGTAGTTGTATATGAATTAATTAAAACGCGATTAGAATAATAGATCATTTGCTTCATTCTGATAATTTTTTGTCCGTAGACATTGGAATTATAACCAAAACTATAAAACTTGATTTATATTTCGAGGTTATACCTTCAACGGAATTTGAATCATAAAATACACTCACATTATGTAAAAGGTATTAATTTCAAGAAATCAGTATTTGATTGATAGCATCGAAAATGATAAGAAAAAATTTGGTAAATTTAATATTTCACAACAAAATCGGATGCAAATATTTAAATTTCCTTTTGAAACGTAAAAACCATTCGCCTATACGAAATGGAAACAAAACGGAAATAATTTTCTCATGCTGCAAATTATATTCACCCAGTTGATAATCAAGATTATATATTAGGTGTGCAAGTAGAAACTCGGCTCTGAAGTTGGTTACATTAAAAGATACTTGAACGCATTCAAATCGCTCGCCATTTTGGATATATGTATAGCTTATTAGTTTTCGATGCCAATTTTAGTCTTGAGGATGATCCATGCCCAGGTGCAGTAAAACTATTTGAAAACAAAGAACTTAAAGTTTTATTGGATGGAAATCCGTGCCAAACTCAGAAAGAATTTGCAGAACAGTTAGGAGTTGCTCACCAAGCAATATCACTTCGATAGCATGCAATGTTTTTCCCATTCCACAGAAGTAAGGAAAATGGGTTCTTTGTTAACTGACCGAAGAGTTGTCATCTGAAAACGATGGGTTAATCCAGACCAGCCAACAACTTTAGTTGCAAAAATGAATATTCATGCCACGAAAGTGTTATGTGTGTGGGATTAGAAAGGAGTAATTTACTACGAGCTTCTAGAACCTGGTCAAACTGTTACAGCTGAACGTTATCAGGTCAAATTGATCAAATTTAGTGATGCTCAAAAAAGACAATTTACAAACCAATGAAGGCGGAATGTGATTTTGCTGCATGACAACGCTCGTCCAAATACATAAAAACCAACCCAGGAACTCATCTTCTCCTTACATTGGGAAGTTTTACAGCATGCGGCGTATATTTTCCAGACATGGCTCCCTCTAATTACCACTTATTCAGATCGATGTAATTATATTTGAAGGACCAGCGGTTCTCATAATTTGATGATATGCAAAAATCGCTCGATGAGTATTTTGCTTCGAAACCACCAAGTTTCTATCGCGAAGGCATTCGTCATCTGATAAATGGCAAAAGACCATAGATAGTAATGGCAAATATTTCGATATAATTAATTTTTGTAACGATTACATTTTTAATAAAGTTGAATTTGACCAAAAAAAACCATAGTTTGTACTTGCACACCTAATATATAAACCTGGCTTTATAGTACGGAAAATCATGACACTTCAATGACTTGCATCAATTCAACCGTGTAGCCCCTTAAAAACGTGTTAAAAACACAAATATACTATCACTATTATTAGATTATTGCAGTTTATGGTAACAATGAGTCATAGAGTTGTGTGATTAATCACAAATTTCTATCAAAGGCAAGAAGCTGATAACGGGTGGTACAAATTTTGGCTAAATACGGATATAATAAATAAATTTTAAAAATTTAAAAAACTTTTATCGGTAAACTGTTTAACATTGGGAATATCTGACAACTGGATTTGTATCAACTAATAATACTCTATTTCTGCGTTGAGCAATCATTTTATATTAGACAAAATTTAAATTCTGTTATTATGATTTTTATCATAATCCCAACCTAAGGTGTGTATCTTCAGCCAATTTCTGAAAGTAATTAAAAACAGAATTAATTTAATGGAATTGTTGCCGCAATTTTAATCGTAAGTCATAGAAAAAATATTGTGTGTAACGTGTATGACCTCGATAAACGCTTTACTCGAACAATAAAGTAATATTTTGCCCTCTAGATACACAACTACGTCAACTCTCAGTACCATATAAGGCTTAAATAAGCATTTCTTTAATTTGATTTAATTTGTATTTGTTCAGGAAATAACCAAATTAATAAAAGTTTATAATTTTTAATAAGGCAAAAGGTATAAATTACAGGAAATCTCCAGAGGTGTACTATATGAAATAAGAATTTGGGTTGCTGATTTTAAGAAGAGACTGATAAAAATCAATCCTTAAAAACTCTTACCATTCCTGTTCGTATATTATCCCTTTTTCTACCAAAAAAAAAATGTCGGCTCAATTTTAGTCCAAACCAAACAAATGTGTGAGTAAAAAAAAATAGTTTATAATGGTGTTTTTGATAAAAAATTTCGCTTGATTTAAAGTACAATGGGCAGGCAGGAAAAGGATTATAATAATGTTGTTTTATGCCTTACAATTGCTATATGTCTACAACAACCTTAAAAAAACTGCTTTTCCTCTTGCCATGCCATATCTACTCGTAAACAGGCTGTAGCAACACACCCGGCGTTATTCGGATTCTTTGGCAGTTCTTGGCTTTATAATTCAATATATCGATTTTTCTACTAGAGAAAAAAAATGTTGCTTCAATTTTAAAAAAGTAGTAAAATATGTCAGGTTGTAGTTTCTTTCGGATTTTAACGGATCTTAGTTAAATCGGAATTGTTTTGAAAAAAAATCATTATAATTTGATAACATATTAATTATATGTTTCTGATAACATATTAAATATTTTACTATTATTATAGTTATAGTGTTATTTTTCGGACGAAAACGAATTAAATGAGATGCACGAATGTGTATGTTGGTTCAAAATACATACAACAATAAATTTTTGACATGATTATATTGCATTACAATTGTGTGGGCAGGCAGGAAAAGGGATATCAATCAATAAGTCATGCATGGTCCAAGAGAGTCGATGCTGGATCTAACGCTCCATATTTTACTACTTTAAATTATATTGTTATTCTCCAAAAACTTGCAACAACGCTTTTTGGAAAGGTTTGTCTTTTCGACGTATGAAATTCAACCTTAGTTCAGTCATTTATATGAATAGACTCTGCATTTAATATTACAATAAATAATAATATTACAATATTAATAAATAATGATATTACAATAAGAAATCACAAATCCAAGACCAAAAAATTTTCAGTTATTTCGGATCACCCAGTTGAATAAAAAGTGTGAAAAACTGGAAACCAATTTAAGGTGAAAATTAAAACATGGGAAAACAATAAACACAGACATAGAGTACACAAAGGAAATTTTCTTTTTCTCTGATTTTCCATTTTCTCGATTTATCATTTTTAGTTAGACTTTTCCGATTTTTTGACATGAACAACAACACTAAAACGTAGAAAGTATTACAACACTGAAAGGATGTAATTTCGGATTTGAAGTTTAACAAAAAGCTAAGCACACACAAAAAATAAGGAAAATGTTCCCCAACACAATTCTGTTAACGAGGACACAAAAGACAATAATCAAAATTCAGGAAAATTTTTGTATATCATTATGGATTTTTTTTATTTGTTGTGTGTGTGTGTGTGTCTTAACTTGTATATTGGCTTTAGTTTCGTTTCTGATTCGAAGATTTTGAATTTGATTTCTATCGTATTTTTTGTTGTTCTGCATTATGCTTGGTGTTTGTGTGTTGCTTTTCGATCGAAATTTTGAGATATGGAAAATTCTTTTACATATCACATAGTAAAAGAACGGCGTTACATTATATGAACTTTTGAAGGAAATGTACTTTTTTGTTTGTAATCGTATATACTCGTACATACAATCACATTTTTTTTTGGTTCTTCTATGAATATAAATTACATGATTATAGGTAATATACTGTACAAAATCGTACAGAATATTATAAGACAAATTCGTAATCTTGATCATGATATGATTGGTTTGGATATTGTGTGTAACCTTATATTAAATATTATATAAATAAATACAGGGTTATCCAATTCGAGGTTGATAAAGTAAACTTAAAAAAAACACACAAAATATTCGGAATGTATTGTAATTTTTATTTCATTTTACAGATTGATCCTTGCCATTTTTAGTTAAACAAGATATCATTCAAATATCCTCCACGGGACTTCTTACAGGCCTTGATTCTTTTGAGGTAATTTTCAATGACTTTTCGGCACATTTCGGGCGGTATCTCGGCCATTACCTTACGAATATTAGTTTTCAATTCGTCAAGAGTTTGAGGATTGTTTGCGTAAACACGATCTTTCGCGTAGCCCCACAAAAAAAAATCCAAAGGCGTTAAATCACAGGATCTTGGAGGCCAATTGACATCAGCCAATCGCGAAATCAAACGTCCAGGAAATTTCTCTTGCAAAACATCTCGATTTGCTCGTGTTACGTGACTGGTTGCTCCATCCTGCTGGAACCACATATCGTCAAGATCATAATCTTCGATTTTCGTAAAAAAATAATCGGTTAACATGCGGCCATAGCGCTCAGAATTGACGGTAACGGTTCGTCCATGGTTGTTCTCAAAAAAATACGGCCCAATCACACCACCAGACCACAATGCGCACCAAACAGTGACTTTTTCCGGGTGTAATGGCTTCTCTACAATCAATTGTGGATTTTCTGAGCCCCAAATTCTACAGTTTTGCTTATTAACGTATCCACCAAGCGAAAAATGAGCTTCATCACTGAAGAAAATTTTGTTCGAAAAATCAGCATCGACGGCCTGTTTTTCCGCGTTTAATTTTAACGCGTTGGTCGATTGTTAAATGCTCCATATTCTTAAATGGCAGAATGTCAACTAAATAAATGACAGCGTACTTGACGTTTATCTTTGACAGATGTCGGTATACAGATTTCTACTTTATCAACCTCGAATTGGATAACCCTGTATATGAACAGCGAAACGGTACATTAGAGATGTTAATCGCCGGAACAGCATATTCTGTCAACAAAATTAATTTCCATTCTAAAATATAATGGTAACATAGTATCAGTTTTAAACCATTATCGCTTATCAAAATTTTCCACTACGTAGCAGCCTACCAACAAAAAAATTGTTTTTGAATATTGAAAATCCATTAAAAATAATTTTTTATTTGAACAAAATTTTATTATTTTGGTTTTGACATAAATTTTTAACATTAAACAACCACATATAATCCAAAATTGGGTTTAGTGCAAGAGTTCGCGATAGTAACAAAAAATGTGGCAGGATACCATTACACATATGTATGCGAGCTTTGTAAATTAATAAAAATGCCTACCTGTAATATTTAGATGGTGTTGATTTCAAATTCTATAGAGAAAACATACCAAACCGATAATGCCAACCGCCTGAACGAAAGGCACGATCCAATTTTCATTTTTATATGTAGAGCTATATGGGGACACACAGTACATTTAAATTTTTTGGCAGTTTTTGTGGTTTGAATGCAAATTTAAATTAGATAAAAGGTTTATGTACAGCGCAGTTCACATACACATACATAGTCAACATAATGTGTATTTTATGTACACAGTCAGATCGAGTTAATTAGGATAAAGCTATTAATTTTTTAATAATCATAATTTAATTAATTTGCTTATTTTTTTGTGTTTGTGTTGCATTTTTTGTGCGTTTGTTTGCAGAAAAATGTAACCACATATTCGATAAATTAATTTAGCGATTTTTATAAATTTAAATACATACAAAAATTAATTCAAAATTTTTAAAATAATATTTTTTGTGTTTTGAGGTCAATATTAAATTGGTATTAATTGGTATTGGAATAGTTTTGATTTTATTATGTGAGTTTCATCTAGATTACATTTAAATTAACGCGGTATTAAAAGTAGACTTCAAAATGATTGTTTGGAATGTTATGTGTTTCCCTGTTGTAAGGTACTGAAAGTATGAAAACCAAGGTGGTCGTTTTATGGTGGTTATATCACGAATTTATATCACTATTGGAGACTTTTTTTGTGATATAATTCAAAACAAAGTAGTTTACAAAAACAACCCTGCGAAATGAAGTTTGAGGGGAAATAATGAACTAAAAGTGATAAGTTGACATTTCGTTTTATGATTGTTTTTCCTCATATGAACGTTTACTACGAAGTGGTTTTCATGCGGTGGTTCTAATCAAATATGGTAATTTAAATTTTATTTTATTAATTTCATAACTTTACACTGTAGATGTTTTATTATCAAAATACAATTAGATAGTATTGAAGTATGCATGTAAAACGAATGTAAATAGTACGATGTCAAAATAAAAGATTTTAATTTAATATGTAGCTGGTTATCAAAAATATTCTTCTACATCAAATAACAATAATATTTTAATGAAATTACTAAAAAATGTAAGTGTACATATGTGCTAATTATTGTGTGTATTTCTGTAAAATTAATTATTAATTGTGTTTTAATTTATGTATACAATTTAAATTTTCATAGTTAACAATTTAGCAATTGTGAAAGTTCACAGGTGATATGGTATAATGTATTTTAATAATTTGATTTCTATGGTGTATTGTTGTTATAGACATTAATCGTGTTTACTTATTCCATATTAATACATTTTATTTTCCTTACCGCAGGCCTTTTTTTCAAAAGGGACCACGCGTACAGGACGGGAGGTGGCGAACCTCTAGATGTGGAGCTGGATCCACTCGAGGAGAGGTTACTGGGTGTGTTACCTCCAGAGCCAGTAGACGGCATAGACTGAACTGAAGGAGGATTTGTATGAATACAATTACCTTCAATTTTATAAATCTTCTAAATTTTATTTTGTGTTTTTTCCTCTAGGTCACTAAGAGGGTCCCTAATGAAGTAGGAGTACGAGCCTCGAGCATTCCGGCGGAAGAATGTACGGTGCGTCCTCCTGAAAATGTTTTGAACTCCGTTTGTAGCTCGGAGACCTCATACCCAATAGAGAATTTAGAATATGAGGATTCGGCTTTGGGGCAATTAACTGGTCCATCTGGTATGAGATTTACTCAGGTGAACGTTTTAAATTATAGTAATATTTATTATGTAAAAAGTTTAACAAAACAATATTTTTAGTCAACAGCACGGACGGTAACAGTAAGGCAAGAAACATCATCTCAAACTCCAGTACCGGCCGCATCGCCCGACATATCACAATCAGCATCGCCTTTGGATCCATTACTGGAATCACCATCGACTCACCAGTTATCGATGCCAGCTTTACTCAGCAATACCGCAACGGTTCAAGCAAGACGGCCACGGCCACAGCCAACTACAAACCGAACACGCGCAAACAATTTGCACCGAACATCTTTAACAAAAATTAGCCAGGAGAGTTTTCGGTTACAAAAAGAAGGTTTAACCGAGCTTCGCAAAAGCAATAATTTAAAAAATGAATTACTTAAATTTATGAAGCAGGAAAGACGTGAAAACGAACGCCGGCATAAGGAAAGCGGAAACTGGCACAGAGAGACTATGAGAGTTCTAAATGGCTTTGAACTAAACCAAATAAATTAGGAAACTTTTTAATTTATTGAATGAAATGAAATCCAGAGAAATTAAAAAAATTTTGAATTTTTTCCCCAAATTTTTATTTTATTATATAAATATTTTTAACTATGATAAAAATGAAATGTGATTACAACTGTGATAATTTACAAAATGTTTTTTATTTTTTCTTATAATACAATAAAAGTTTTGCGAATTTCACGACCGGCGTCAAGATAAAGGTTGTTTCCAGTAAGTCTGTTTCCACTTCTGGCAGTACCTCTATCCGTTTCCTCCTCGGATGAAACGTATTCCTCCTCATCATAGCCATTTCTTATTAAAAAATTGTGGCAAACTGCGACAGCATTTATTATTCTCGCACACTTCAAAGGAGCGTAATGCAATTTCCTCTCTCCGAGTATACAACGAAATCTAGATTTCATTATACCAATTGCCCTTTCAACTTGGCTACGTATAATTTTATGCCTTCGGTAAAATTCTTTTTCTCGTTCAGTTGCCCCTTCATTGCTCACAGTAATCAGGAAGGGCATTAACGAGTATTCATGATCTCCAAGAAGCCAATATTTTTGAGCATCGGGGGTGGTGTACTCGTTTTCGAACATTTCTAGGAGTTTGCTGGCTCCCCAAATAAAACTGTCATGAACTGACCCGGGATAACGTGCATTTTTATAGGTGACGATGTTGCGGTCATTCACAACGATTTGGACATTTATGCTGTGAAATCCCTTTCGATTAATGTACGCCATTTCAACGTCTTTATTTAATCCTGCGACATCAATTTGCGTGCTATCTATTAGTCCAATTACCCCCGGAATCCCTTGCTTAGCATACTCTTCTGCTATTTTATTCCTTTCATACTCTTCTTAAGGAAGTTTGATATTTTTGGCCATCAAGATATTGAGGAGGTCAGTCACTTCTTCGATGGATTTATTAACTGCCGTCTGTGACATATAACCAATACTTCGAATTTGGTTCTGATAGGAACCGGTTGCATAAAAATTAAATGCTAGCAAACATTTTATATCAAATGAAATGTTTTCCATTGTATCATCCACTGCAGAGCCATTTGATCTTTGTGATCCTGGGAGTTGCAAAGCTTGCAACTCGTCAATTAATTTTATCTCTAGCACGATAGGGAATCGAAAATAGCCCCTAAATTCAGCTTCTTGCATTTCATAGGGATTAGACAGTTGTCTTCTCTCCTTATTAATATTTTGCTGTCCGTGCCAATATTCATACGCTGTGTGTGGGTTATGTGAGTCCATGGTCTGCAAATAAAAATATTTAATTAATATATATTTGCAACCAAATTAAGCTCAAAACCAAATTGAACATAATTGTTTTCAACTTACACTAATTTTCCCAGCAATTTAAAATATACACCAAAAATATTTATATTTACCACTATTAAAAGCACCACTATTATAGATATTGCGTTTAATTTTAATATTTTTTACGATGAAAATGATAAGTTATTATGACGTTTAAACGTATTTTGAAAACAAACGTCAAAACATTTTTTTAATATGGATGTGTGAACGAGATGCAATATATATTGCGGTCTTCTTACTTTAAATTAATAAACGACATGACAAAATTCATCCAACATTTGCCTAAAGTATGCTTTGACATTTTCTCTAAATAAAATGACCCCCCAGGAAAGAAATATAAAGAATGAGAACTTGACGATATGTTATGATGCGTTACCCGTGATGAAGATTTACTTATTAACGTATTGCTAGAAAAACTTTTGTGAATATCGACTAACGTAACTCAACGTAAGTTACTTCTCTATATGAATGATAATTTATTTATATATAAAAAAGATGAGAACTACACACTAGACGTTGAGCATGTAAGCTCATTTATAACGGGATGTGTGGTTCACATGATACCCAAAATTCTAGTCCTTTGCTTGGTCCTTTTAAGATGTCTGCTGAACTGTTAAATATCACCTAATCGTTCGGTAAGGAGTTTCACAATAATGTGCGCTCCAATGCATTCATTTAACCATTTTACACCACTGCCAAATTCCAGATAATATTTTTTTTTATTTCATTCGTCTCATTTTTACTACACTATGCAAATTCAATGACATTTTCTATCATTGTATCAATGTATGTGTGAGTATTTTAAAAAATGCTGACACTATCATCAAATTATCAGGAGGCTATCTCACAATAATTTATCATGAAATTATTATGAAATGTCATCCTTTTGAGGTTATGTTTTATCATTATAAATTTAGTTTTCAGAGTGAGGACATACATGTTTGATATATTTATTTATTTAACTTAATCTGTATTTTGAGTAATAAAATAATTCTGAACCAATTTTTATTTGAAGCTTATTTGAGACCGAACATACACCTTTGTGTAGGCAAATTGTTTTCTCTTTTCTGGCCGAGTAATTTTTTTCTCCTACACAAATATATTGAATAGTTAGTAAGTTGTTCAAGAAAAAAATTGGTTCAGTCGGAAAAGCGAAAACATTTGCCTACACAAGTGTGTAAGTTCGATCGGAAAAGGATATATCGAAATTCGTAGTTTTCGTAACTCGCGTTAATTTTCATTAATATATTTAATTTTTTCAATAGTTGATGTCTGTCGTTGTGTAGTTGATTTTTTCGCACTCGTAACACAAACTGATGTCTTCACTTTTTTTTTATTATTATTATCACTGCAATCTGTTCTGGCGGCCAAAGCTCTTCTAACTATTTCGCGCTGATACATTAGCCCAAAAACTGTACTAATTTCCGAAAGTCAGCCCCAACAACAAATTAATGTGGTGATGGTTTCTCAAAGTCAGCCCAAAAATTCATTATAAAATATTTAATAAAAATCCAAACTAAAAACAAAAATCAAATTAAGAGTAAAGACAAACTCATACGAGTACAGAGTAATCAAAAACTAAGGCGACTGACATGCAAAAATCGTTACAATTAATTGAAAGAATATTAATTGTTGACGCAAGTGGCTCTAACCAGGCCTCTTGCTGGCCATATATGGTGCAACTTTACATCAATAAAAACCCATCAATTTTATTTCTGTAAATTCTTGGTTTTGTTAATGGCCCGCGATGCCATACTGTTTTTCGATTAGTTCTGATCCTAATCTATAACAGTGCACTGGAGCATGCGGCTCTAAAATCACTCTCACGGTCATATGCATTAAATTCGAAAATCACACCACAAATCGAATTTAAAATGTAAATTGATAAACTTTTGAGTTGTGCTAGTAGAAACTTGGCGTTTTTTTTCTCTCTAAATCTGATTTGATTTAGTTTTCGTTTTAGCCTTGATTTCGATTACAAGCAAAATATAATGTTTGTTTCTTTATTTTTGTTTCATTATGAATTTTGTCTCCATGTGGATTCTGTAAAGTTTTTATAAAGTTCGCTCAAGAGCCCATTATTCAAAAATGGATCGTTAAACTGTTGGCGTTTGACTGGTTTAGTCAGCAAGCAAACCTACTACAGGTCCCAAAAATGAGACCAAAATATAGTAGAAAAGAGATTTACAGTTTCTGCTAGGATTCACTCCGAGGTCAGAATAAAAATCTTGGTATTTCAATAAAATAAAAAATATCAATCACAAATAAATAAAATATCAATATATAATTCCATTAAACAACGAAACTTTTATATTTTTTGCCATCTCGTGTATCCTGTTACTTAAAAGTTAAAATGTAGTTATATTCAAAAATGTAACAAAAAAAATTATTTTCTTTCCATCAGTCTATTTTTCACCAAACCCATTTTTCAATATTTTCAATTTTCCTATTTACTTTTTGCAAATTTACTTAGTTTTCTTCGTTCGTCTTGCTGCTTGTTTAGTTTAGAACTTTTCCAGACATGCATAACCAAATTTTTTCCAGTTTACAGTATAAAAAGGAAAGCAAAATTTTTTTGAAAACTTTTATTGTTTGAAAGCTTTTATATTTTTGTTTGTTGTATGTTTTGTAATGTTGTTGAAAGTTTTGTTGCTTTGTTGAAGTTGCTAAAATTGTTGTTGCCTGTTACAAGTATTCTTGTATACGAGTATATGTTTGGGTAAATAAAAAGCAACAATACCATTATTGTGTAACGGTGGAAACGGAAATAAATTAATTATCAATCTACGAAAAAATGCAGTTTAGTTTTGTCATATAAAAATCAGATTCATCCTCTGTGTAGGTATATTTTGTAAACTCAAATGAAATTAGTAAAAAGCCCATTTATCACAAAGATGTGAGCTAACGCGGACACGCGCGAATCAGGAGATAGTGGTAAACAAGAAGAGCGACACAAATGATTTTAGCAGGATGTATTATATAGATATGTATGTACTCGTATATGTAACTGTATATATGTCAAAAAATTTCCTAAGTATGAATCAAGAATCAAGAATTTTTTGCTTGTAATAACCACTTACAATTTTTTCTGTTGGAAACAGAGTCCCAAAGCGTCATACCAATTTTGAGTTTTTCTGTTAAAAATATTTTTATTTGTATCCTTCTATAAAACATTTTTCTTTATTATGTAGTGTTAAGTTTCTTGTAAATTTTAAAAATATTTTATTCTTGTATGTAATATTATATATGTTTAGCTTAATGAAGATTACAAAGCAACTCAGAAGAGACGCCTCTTAATTAATTACAATAGTGCAGCAATAGTCTTACTATTCGACGATATCCTCAAAAACTTGTAAAAATAAAACTTATTTGGAGATTTAATCTTACAACCTATAAGGATCGGGCAATTAATTAATAAAGCAACTGCAAACATCATTCTAAGTGTGAATACATGTTTCCACGCACTTCCCAGGTATAGTTTATAAAATATAGTTCGTTAAGGTATTTAATCACATCTAATTATAGTTTGGAGAATTGAATTGTAGATATAAAAATTGGCTTTCAGATAAACATAAATAATTTGTTAAAAACTTGTTTTTTTTTCTTATCTCTTCATTTAAAGGTAAAAAAGTACTATGATGAAAGAAATATCGATGTGTTGAGCTTCCCCCCGTATAGTCCAAACTTAGATCCCATTGAAAATATTTGGTCTATAATGAAGCTAGAAGTAGCAAGAAAGAGCCCAGAATCGATTCAGGCTTTAAAAAGTTTACTGAAGACGATTTGGGAATCCATACCTCCTACAACTTTCAAAAATTTATGAAATTCAATGAATCGGAGGTGTATCGCTGTAATAAAAGCAAAAGGCGGTCCAACAAAATATTAATATTAAAGATAGAACTTCTATAAATCAATAAAAAACAAAAACAAAATTAAAAAATAGCTGTTTAATTTATTCCATTACTTTAACTCCAATCAACGTATTTTGAATATTTTGGCATTTTTCGGGATTTTTCCCCTAAATTGCAGGTAACTTTTTTTTTTTTTCAAAAAATTACGTCATACATGTATTTAAAATGAAACAATAAGCAAATTGCGTTCAAAAGTTTTGTAATTTTAGCAAAAAAAGACTCCAATTTGCAATAAAATATGTTTGCCCAATTTTTTTTTCCCCCAGCACTGTATATTTAATGTACAAATAAAATTTATTTTGTGTTAAATTTTAATAATTTGAAATTCATTCCTCATCCCAAACAACGAAAGAGCGAGGTTTTTTTCCGTTTCTTTCAGTTTTATGTACTGTTATCTCTGTCACACGTTCAACGTTCAGACAAAAAGTAATGTTGAACCATCTCTTGAGAAAAAATGAAGAAAAAAAAATTCGTAATTTTGGAGCAATAATTGGTCGGAAAAATTGTTTGAATGATTGAATGAACGAACAAACGCAACACTGAATAAAAGTTAAAAAGTTAAGTTAAGAAATTAAAAAATTCAGTTAAAAAATTCAAAAAACAAAAACTAATTATAAAATTAAAAAGTTGTATGTATCCTGATGGTTATTTAAGCAATCTAAATTCTAAAGTTTGTCGAATTTGTTTTATGTTAATTATTTCTACAATTTCAATATTTTCCATAAAAACCAAATTCATTGAGATGAGTAGACTACTCGGCTTTTTTGTTGTATTTTGGTCCACTACAGTTTTATTTGGTATGATATCAAAGGGCCGAATGTCGAAGGGCCGAATTTCAAAGGGCCGAATGTGTCGAAGGGCCGAATGTCGAAGGGCCGAATGTCGAAGGGCCGAACGTGTCGAAGGGCCGAATGTCAAAGGGCCGAATGTGCCGAAGGGTTGAATGTGTCGCAGGGCCGAATGTCAAAGGACCGAATGTCGAAGGGCCGAATGTGTCGAAGGGCCGAATATGTCGAAGGGCCGAGTGTGTCGAAGGGCCGAATGTCGAAGGGCCGAATGTCAAAGGGCCGAATGTGTAGAAGGGCCGAATGTGTCGAAGGGCCGAATGGGTCAAAGGGCCGAATTATTTTGATTTTTTTTTTTGTTTTTAAAAATATATTTTTTAATTTTTTTTTAATTTAATTATTTAATTTAATTATTTTTTTATTTTTTGTACCATATACCTATTATCAGAAGGCTGACAAATAGGGCCGAATGTCTCTGGTGGCGCATGATAAAATTTTCCTTCACCAAAATGTATCGCTGACCGGATACGTGGAATTTCATAAATATTCAAAGATGAAAAATATTAAAATACATAAATTCAAAGAAATTCATTTATTTACAAAAAACATTGATATTCTTAAAATATTTTATTTTGTTGTAAAACAACAAATTTAAAAAATTATATTTCTAAAAACAAAAAAAAATTCTGCCCTTCGACCAATTCGGCCCTTCGACATTCGGCCCTTCGACACATTCGGCCCTTCGACACATTCGGCCCTTCGACATTCGGAACTTCGTCATTCGGACCTTCGACATTCGGGCCTTTGTACCTATTCCAGTATCAGTTATAGGACAAGACCAGGTCCAAAACGTATTTTGAACGAGTGAGATGAACGTGCTGTTGTACAGATGATTCGCTAAAATCCCTGAACATCTAGTTCGGCTGTCCAGAAAATGGTAGCCACCAGTTGTAAATAGAACGTGAGCTCTCGGACTGTGCAGCGCCTGCTGAACAGACACGGCCATTACTCCAGATCTGCAAGGAAAATCCGTTGATTAGTAATGCTAATAAAAAAATAAGAATGGAATTTGCTAAATTGCACCGAAATGAAGAATGTTTCTTCTGGCAGGCTATTGTGTTCTCCGACGAGAGCAAGTACAATGTTTTTGGGCATGACGAGCCGTCGAAAGTGTGGCGAAGAAAAAGGCAAGCACTTCAATCAATAATCTTAGAAGTACTGTGAAACATGGCGAAACAAGTGTAATGGTTTGGGGCTATGTATGGATGTATGGCTTGTATTATGAACAAGCATAAATACCTTGATATTTTAAGGTGCAATTTGAATGCATCAGTAGAAAAGTTAGGTCTAGCAATTGGATATTTCAACAGGAAAACGACCCCAAGCATACTACTCATATTGTTCGGGAATGGCTACTCTACAACACTCCCAAACAATTGAGTTCACCTCCGCAAAGTCCAGACCTAAGTCCGATAGAGCATCTGTGGGATAATGTTGAGAAAAAGCTATGTTACCACGTAATAACCTAAAAAAAACCTTAGAGCAAGCTATCAGAACGGAATGGGATAAGGATACAGTTTACTGAGAAATTGGTGTTATCGAGGACAAACAGACTGCAGTGCGTCCTAGATGCCAAAGGTGGCCCAACCAGATGGTGGTTTGCATAAGCACAATTTTTTTAACTGACTGATGAATTATGTTTGATAGTAAATGAGAACTTTTATTTTTTAATTACATATATTAATTAAATTAAATAAAACACAAAACATTGAATTCTGCAGAAATAGTTTTTATATCCGATCGCGTTTCTAACCTTTAGACTTTGGTAATATTGGTTGCAAGGTTTTTGAGATTTCGTAGATTTAAAGGGTGTACGATGAATTGTATCCCAGAGTGTATATTGTGTAAAACAAAAAACTTATCAGCATATAAATGCTTTGCAGCCTTCAAATAGTATAATATATTTAATATTTTTAATGGCTGGTTTAGAAACTTTAATTCCTTATGAACTTACAGCAACACATAAAACAAATATGTTTACGTCGTTTCGGAAAATGTATGTCCTTATTCAGGCTAATGTACAGTAATTAAAATATAAGCAAAAATATAAGAAATTTTACGCCTTAACGTCAAAACCAGTTCAACTTACCGCTTGATAATATTTATAATTAAAATGTTTATAAAAACTCTTATGTAGAAAATGAGCTCATTATACGAGTATTGTCATTTACACGTTAAAAAAAATTTAATTAAATTTATAATTTTTCTCAATGAGTTTATTTTTGTTCTGGCCGAAGGTAATATACCGTTTCGAAATAAAAAAAAATTTCATAATAACTGCAAATTGGAACTGAAATTTGGAGATAAAATTAATAATACCGGAATAAAATTTGCTTAGGTCATCAGTATCACGCTTCTTATTAACCGTAATACCGCGATTACCAATCATTTGTAAAGAAATACGTGGATGATTTATTATTATGTGTACCCTGAGATAAAGCTAATTACCTTCTTTATAAAATTAATGGCAATCGGATAAACACTCAAATGGTGTGCAATCGAATATTTTCAATTTAACTTTTAAATCAATCAATTATTTTAAACACCTCAGTAAACAAATTTCCGGTACTTACGAAAATGCAACGTAAATTGCAAAATTACTTTTCAGCAGCAACTCCGCTTCGCAAGAATTTTAGTCAAATTATTAAAGATCATGGGATCGTACGAATTTGGTTTATTTAATTCCATGTGGTAATTATCATTTAAAATATGTCGGTACTACAATGCAATTGTTAAAATGTCGAATTAATCAGCACATGTCAGATATTAGGCCACCTATAAGAAACTCTCAAGCTATACCATTGTAACTGAAACTTAAATAAGGAAACAAGGATGTTTTTAAATTATATTTAGAATTATGAATGTACAAAAAAACATATTTCTCAAATCATATAAAAGTATTGCTATATATTCTCCCTTATTTGTCTTCCGTTTCAGCTATGATATCCTATTAGGATGATATCCCCTATTTGGCCGCTTTTTATGGATAATAGATAATAGTTTTCTACTGAGACATCGGAACTTTTTTTGTGGACATCAATCATTACACGATATTTGTTGTGCATTATTTGGATTCTGAAATGGAGTCATCACGGTAGCTGATCATATCCGCTGTTAACTAGAATTGAAAATAAAACCATCGAGAACCAATCATCGAAAATTTTTGAATTCCCTTTATAATGTTGGTACAAACTAAAAATATATGAACTTGAATTAAATAATATTATTTACAAATATTTACAGTAAATTCTCAAAATGATCACCATTAATGGTAACGCATTTCAAACACCTGTTCACAAACGAATTGCAAATTTTTCCAAAAACGTTTCTGTCTCGTTTGATTTCGTTACAAGTTTCATATATTCTAGAAGAATAAACTTTACTTTTTAAATGGCCACAAAGGTAAAAATCTAATGGATTTAGATCCGGTGGCCATGTGGTGAAGTCTAACCATTCATAACCACATACATCACAAATTTATCAATGGAGCTTCTTCCAGAAGTTCTTAAAATTGGTTTTTTTTTTAAATTTAAATATTTTGGACCATCTAATCTATCTGGAAGTATATGATCGATCCTAGTAATTCATCTAAATAAATACCACACCATACATTTACTGTGAATTTATATTGATACTGGTTTACAGTTTTTAAATGGGAATGAATTGCTTTATGACCAGAAATGTGAGTTGTGTAAATTTGTACATCCGTCCAAAGTAAAAGCAAGCTTTGTCAGTAAGAATTAATTTCTTCGAAAACCAAAGATCTTGGGTTTGCTGCATAGTTACCCATTCACAAACATTTTTTCTTAATATTTTATCATTTTCCAAAATGTTTAGAACCGTTTGATAATAAAAAGTATTTAGATTTTCTATTTTAATTTGCTTGTGCACTATAGATTTTGAAATTGCAGTTTTTGCTGCATTTTTCCGAACGCTAATCGTTGGATTCAAACTTCACGCATCACTCTTTCAGTATTAATTGTGTTGTTGATGTACGTTCTGGTCGAGTCGTTTTCGACCGCGATCTCGATATATCCGTTAAGCAATTGTCCAAGCTTCATTAATCTCGTACAAAACGTACACCATATCCACATATTCATTAGAGATATAATAATTCATTTTTTAATCAATTTAAATTTTAACTAACTCTGTGAGTTAGTTAAAAGTTTTGTGTGTGTTTTGTATAACCAATTTGTTAACAGTTTACGTTAATCATTTTGAGAATTTACTGTGTCTAATAAAGAAAATTAAACATTTTTATTGTGAACCTTTAATTTTTTAGAAAACATAATACAGCATATATGACAAATAGTTAGCTTTGCTGAAAGCTATGAGTTTGAACTATGTCTCCATCACAAAAAATATTTACTGTCGTAATTGTTAAGAATAAAATGGTACAGAAATAAAAAAAAAAACTTAAAAAAATAGAATTCTAAAAGTTTTGTTTAAATTTGAAATACTTGTTATGTTATGTTTTTATTCTATGCAATCTTTTCTGGGGCCTAAGCACTCCCAACTCTTTCGCAATTCACTTTTGACGTCCTACCATACGTATTGCTTGCCAAATTGAGGACGTACGGTTATAGGTCTGATTAACGTAGATCCATCTACACATTGCATAGCTCCATGATAGCCTATATAGTACTAATATGGAAGTTGAGTGACGCCCATGAGTAATGCACTCCGATAGGGGGTCATAGTTGTGTTCATTTCCATCACCGGTTGTAATCAGATGATGAAAAATCCCTTTTGCATCCTGCCCGTATTCAAGCCCGATTCAAGCCCGGTACCTCCCGATCCAAACGCCAAAACTTTAACCGGTTTTGGTCGGTAATTCGAAATGCTTTTTAACTAAATAGTCATAATCATTATGCCTTATACTTACATAATAACTAACCATAGGTCGAATCAACCCACATTTAAAAGCCACATATCTCTAAAACGCGAATAAAATTTCTAAATACAAAAAATTAAAAATTAAAAATAAAGTTAATTTAGAAATAAACCACGATTAACAATTATTTTTTTAATTAATTTCTGGAGAAAAAAATAAATATTGTACATGTTTAAAAAACTTCAAAAGAAAACAGTACTAACATCGCCATGGATAAAAAAAATTACTATGAAAAAAAATAGAAAAAATCGGTTCAACACTTTTAAAAACAAAGGACTCCGTCTCACCGGGATAAAAAACTGGCATAAACGCCGTTTTAACAAGTTTCGAACATAGTAAAGATAAAATACAAGAAATTTAAACCACGTACCAGCTCATTTTCCACGAGTTTTCTCTCTCTCTCTAGCTTCACATCCCATGAAGGGATTTTACCGCTCGCACTATGGTCCTCCAGCCGTCTCGGTCCATCGCTCTCGACCTCCAGTTTCGACATCCTAGTGCCTGTAGATCTTGTTCGACGTCGTCACGCCAGCACAGTCGGGGTCTTCCTCTACGACGCACACCGGCTGGTTGTTGATGGAACACTTTATTGGTCATCCGTTGTTGTGGGGACCTTGCAACGTGGCCGAGCCATCTCACTCGATTGGATTTGATGAATCCGATAATATCGCAACCTCCAAGAATTTGCTTTATCTCGTGGTTCATACGAATCCGATATTCATTGTTCGCGACTTTAATTGGACCAAAGTTGGAGCGAATGACCTTCCTTTCGAAAGTTGATAAGAATCTACAATCATTAGTGGTCATGGTCCAGCTCTCGCTTCCGAAAGCCAGCACAGATCTTATGAGTGCTTTATAAAGTGCGAGCTTGCACGACTGCGATAGATGTCTAGATCGCAATAATTTTGATTGGGCGTAGAAAACTCGATGTGTGGCAGCTATTCGGGCTTTTATATCTGCCTGCATGCCATTTGATGATGTTATAACTGACCCGAGGTATTTGAAGTTTTCAACGCGATCAAAGTTATGGTCGCCAATTCCGAGATTTGCCATGGAGATGTTCTTGGGTGTTGATACAAATTTGGCTTTGCTACTGTTCACCTTCAAACCAAGTCTTCTTGCGCAGCGATCGAGCGGCACGAAACTGTCTTTGATATCGCTAGGTCTTCGGCCAAGAAGTACGATATCATCTGCATATCCAAGGATTTGGCCTGATTTATTAAATATACAGCGCGAAGTTTCGATGTTGCTTTTCCTCACTACGTACTCAAGCGCCAAATTGAACAGCACAGGCGCGAGTGCATCTCCCTGTCGAACACCAGATGTTATTTCAAAGGAGTCTGACACGGGTCTCATACGAAACGACACATTTCACAACAGGATGTGCTAAAACAGGATGTCACAAAACAGGATATCGCAAAACAGTACATGGTACGCTACAGTACATGGTACGAAACAGGACCGATTAAAACAGTACATCACAAAACAGTACACGGTACACTAAAGTACATGGTACGAAACAGGACCGATTAAAACAGTACATCACAAAACAGTACATGGTACACTAAAGTACATGGTACGGAAGAATACATCGCAAAACAGTACATATTAAAAGAGAACACCACAAAATAGTTAATAGTCAATTTTACGGTTTTAATAACTACTTGTGTGGGTACGGAAAAGTACCATGTCAAAAATTTATTTTTGTATGTTTTTTGAACCAACATACACATTTGTGCATTCTTTTCAAACTTATTTTCGCCCGAAAAAACACTATGACTATACACACAATTGTGTTGGTTGTACTTCAAATCAAGCGAAATTTTTTATCAAAAACGCCATTACATACAATGGTTTTTTACTCACACATTTGTGTGGTTTGGACTTAAATTGAGCCATTTTTTTGGTTAAAAAAAGGATATATTTATTTATATATTTATTTAAATTTTTGATCTATTTTGCAAAGATCAAGTATTAGCGATTTAAATAAAAATAATGTTATATATTGTTAGGTGAAGGGATATTTTATTATAAATTAAAGCAATTATAATTCTATATAGTATACTGTCTAATTACTCTAGGTGAAGGCAAATATCCACTTGATAATATCCTAATTAATAAACGTATTCAATAAAAAATATTTAACAAATCAAGCTGAAAAAATCCTCTAGCTTAACGTTCAGTAAAATGTACTTTAGTGTACTCGTACCATGTACTGTTTTGTGATGTACTGTTTTTATCGGTCCTGTTTCGTACCATGTACTGTAGCGTACCATGTACTGTTTTGGGATGTACTGTTTTCATCGGTCCTGTTTTGTACCATGTACTTTAGTGTACCATGTACTGTTTTGTGATGTACTGTATTTATCGGTCCTGTTTCGTACCATGTACTTTAGTGTACCATGTACTGTTTTGTGATGTACTGTTTTTATCGGTCCTGTTCCGTACCATGTACTGTTTTGTGATGTCCTGTTTTATTACATCCTATTTTGAAATGTGCCATAGTGAGCGGCTTCGGTCTGACACAGTTCCTTCGATTACAATTCTACATACAGACCCAGACGTTGTTAATTTGCACAGAGAAACGAGTTTCTCTGGAATTCCTAGGCATATGAGCGCGGCCCAAAGGTTATCGCGGTTTATACTGTCATATGCATGACGGAAGTCTATATATAATTGATGTATGGTTATGTTGTACTCCCAACATTTTTCCAAGATCATCCTTATGGTGAAACACTGGTCAGTGGCCGATCGGTTGGGACGAAAACCACACTGATAATCGCCAATGATGTTTTCGGCGAAAGGGATGAGTCTGGCAAGTACAACATTAGCCAACACTTTGTAAGCAGTGTTCAATAGAGCTATACCACGATAGTTTTCACATTTAAGACGGTCGCCTTTTTTATGCAACGGACATATGAGCGTGGTCTTCCAATTCTCCGGCAACTCTTCTTGGTCCCAAATGCATACGATGAGATCGTGTAGACTTATTGTAAGAGTAGCGCCCCGAGTTTAATTAATTCTGCGGGGATTCCATCGAGACCGGGTGCCTTGCTGTTTTTCAATCGACTAATAGCTGCGTCTACTTCCTCCACTGTGGGATATTCGACGAAGAGCTCATCACCTGGAGGAGCTATTGCTCTAATGGGGGTCACGTCGTCATTCCGATTTAGTAGATTTTGAAAGTAGGTTTGCCATACTGAGAGAACATCAGCCACGTTTGTTCTCAATTCTCCATTCCCGTTTTTGATGGCTGTACTTCTTGGGTGGAAGTTTTTAGTGAGATCCCTGGCATTAGCAAAACAGTCCCTTGAATTTCCTATTTCCGCTTGGAAGCTGATGTTTTCGATGCATAATCTCATATGATCGCGTTTCTTTTGACGAAGGTATTTAGTCCTGGCTTTCCTGGCGCGGAGATATTCTGCATGTGTGCTTCTAGTGTTGCGAGCCAACCATTTTTCACGAAGCTTTTGTTTATTTGCGACAATCAGGCGACATTGATCATCGAACCAATCATTGCGGGGTCTCGGAGGTCTTCTTCCGATAGTGTTTTGCGCCGCGGTGGTAATGGCTGACTGTATTGTGTGCCACTGCTCCTGGATGTTAGAAGCAGCTTTTTCGTTGTTGCTAGGCCGCTCTAGGTAGTTAGTGACAGTTGATTGCTACCTCTGCAGTGACGTTTGGTCTTTTAGAGCATCCACATTCCATCGAACGGTTTTTTGTGCTTGTCTGTTGAACGCAGATGACAGTTTGCACTTATATTTAAATACGACAAGCATATGATCGCTGTCCATATCTGCACCCCTGTAGGATCTAACGTCAGATATACTGGTCGAGTGTCTCTTGGACACCATGACGTGATCAATTTGGTTTTCCGTTCTTCCATCATTCGATCTCCACGTTACTTTGTGAATTCTCTTATGTGGGAAAAACGTACTTGATACAACTAAGTTGTACATTAAAGCCAGGTCGGTGACGCGTTGGCCGTTATTGTTACTAGTTAGATGCAGACTGTTAGGACCGATGTGCGATGTATTTTCTGCACTCCTACCGATTTTTGCATTAAAGTCGCCCACGATGATTTTAATGTCGTGGTGCGGTATGTTATTGATGACTTCCTCCAGCTCGACAAAGAATAAATCTTTGATGTCATCCGATTTATCTTCGGTGGGTGCATGCACATTAACGATTGTGATGTTAAATTTCTTAGTGCGAAGTCTGACCGTGCACATCCGCATGTTGATCGGGCGGAAATCGATGATATGGTGCTTCACGCGCCAATGGATGAGGAAGCCAACTCCAAATTCTCCTCCGTTCTGATGGCCGCTGTAGTGAAGAGTGTAACCATTGGTGGTGTCATGGATCCCACTCCCAGACCATCTAAGCTCTTGTAGTGAGAGTACGTCTAATGTGTAACTCTTTGCTTGGTTCGAAAGGTTCTGGAGATCTCCAGGTCTGAAGAGGCTAAGCACGTTCCATGTTCCCATTTATAAAGCGTTGTCCGTGTACAATTTCCGAGGTCGAGTTTGTAATGAATCCGATATGGTAATCCGAGGCCTTTGTTTAGGGTTCATAACTTAAATGGTTTTTATGAGGGAAGGTTGTTGGCCTGCCGCTCAACCCGCTTGTTACGTGTGTGGGTCACGTACTGGTGAGAATCTTAATGCATCCAGTCCTACCTTGAAACACATTTATATAGCGAGCCGCTTGATACAAGACAGACGCCCGCTTCAGCCGCTCCTAACATGGAGAACAGACGCTGGTTTGGTATTGGTTTTAGGGCGCCAATAACCCGCCTTGACATGTAGTGTCCATGACTATAAACAGGATTTAGTCTGCTCGTCTCCACTACACCGTCTGATTCATTTAGCGTTACCCAGGGAGCACCGGCGAGGAGGTATGGATCTCGGACTTCGCCCCCCATGAACGACAATTTTTCTACATTTAAAAATTAATTGGGTGGATTCGACCCAGTGGTTAGTAACGGAGGGTTAAAAGAGAAAGTTATCAGCTTTTTAATGAAGTTAGTTTTTGAAAATATGAATAGTTATTTCTTAAGATGTTGAAGTTTCTTTGATACAAGGTGTTGTGTTGGAAGGCTCATCTTTTAATTTCTATAATTTGATAGGACCTCAGCCTAGGTGCAAAGTGATAAAAGTAACCTCACCTTCATTTTGATGAAGGAGTCCAACGGTACCATACGTGACAGCTAATTTAGCGACACCCTGTATATTATAATTAACACCCTTATAAATATCTTTTTGTTAGCTCGTCGCTTTAAAGGTGGAGGTAGTAATGAGGAATTTATTAAATTGAGAAAGAAGTTTTTCGAATGAAATTAAGTCAGAGACAAAAAGGTGTCAGAAATTTATACGATATATAAGGTATCAGACGGGATGTTTAGCTAATATTAATAAACGCTATAAATTAGTGTCGTGAACATAAACATAGTGTCGCTTCCTCTAGGAAATGCACGTTCGATGGTTTATGATTTTTTTTTTTATGAATACATCCAATCCATTTGGGCATCCGAAAGCCAAAGGCCAGCAGTGGTAAAATATTAAACTGCGTTTGTTATTCTCGAATTTAACGAAGAAACCTGCTGAAGATTATAGATGTTTTGTGGACATTAACGTAAGCAGTATGTAGAGACGCAAAAAACTAATTAACTTATCTATAATAGATAATTCCAGATTATTTAGCAGACGCAGATAGATTGGTTTGGGGCGTCTTTTCTAAAATCAAAGAAAAACTAAATTTGTTTATATAAGCTCGATAAGGAGCAGCCAGCAAAATAAAATAAAACGTTTTCTCTCACAAAAAATCCAACAGAAAATTTTATGATTAGAAAACCACACTGAGAAAAGTATTTTCTTAATTCCAAACGAATTTTACTTATTTTTACACCAAAAATATAATTTTTTTCGAACAGATTTCTGTTCCGATATTTCTTAAAATATGTATCCATTGATGCGGTGTGAATTTTTTTTAGTACCACTTACTTTTTGTGTGTAGTAAAGGTTGTCATTTTCCGAAAACCCGTCAAAATTTTTATGGTTTTTATGTTACAAATTGCTCACAATTTTTATAAATGACGCAAATTTGTTATAATGTACATCTTTTAATTTCGAATTTTTATCATTTATTAGTATAGTCCCTATTCACAAAATAAAATGTCACTTTAAACACTTGTGCTATAAAATGCACTCATGATTTAAACGCCCATGCATTCCTTACGAAGAAAGATATAGTAGTGTTGCAATATTTTCTGAAATTAGATTAAAATGAAATAAATTATATTAATATAAAAATAGTATAAACTGCAATTTCATAGATGGCAATATTTTAGAAATGACGATGTAATGTCCAAGATGTGTGCCAAAAGTATAATATAACATGAATCCGATCAAATATCTAAGGCAGCATAACAGAGTTATATTACCGACCAACCAATCCATATAAATTGATTACAATAAATTCATATTACAACAAATAACGAAGATGACGTCTAATGAAAGACAAACCCATTTAATTTTATTAGATTTAGATCAAGTTCATATTAAATTATCTTAATAGAAATAAGAAAACGAAATATACTTAAAGAAAGAAAACGAAAAAATAATAATTTATTACAACGAAAAAGAAAACTCTTACATGTCAACTGACAAAAAATGACATAAATTTGACATTTTATTACATCGAACCAAAATGTAAAAACGAAAAGACGAAAATATTTACTTATTATATGTAGTCATGTTTGTACGAGTATACCGGCAAAGGAAGGGTTCAGTAGTTTTCTTTATGAATCTACTAAATAGCTAGACTTTAGTTTTATTATTATATAGATGATTTTATATGATGATAAGAAAAATTAGAAGAGGAGATAAGGAAGGAACATAATACAAAATAAAATTAGATGATAAATGGACAAAATAGATAATGGAATATAAGAATTAATCGCCTATGCAACACAAAATACAGATGGTTTTCTACGTATTTTTGACGTTTTGATGAGTTCGTTTTATTTTTACTGTTGTCTCGGTTCACTTGGCACAGCAGACTTTGTGTATGATATTCGAATAATTTTATGGTACTAAAGAATGGATTTCTATAATAATTTATGAGATATGTTTTTGTTGTTGTTATAGAATTTGCTCGCTAGTGATATGAGGCTCCTCGTTGTGTGCATTCCAAATATGGAGCCTAAAGAATTCTTAGGGATAAGTGGAGCAGTTCTGTACAAACCTGCATATCTTGTCATAAGAATTTCTTTGAAAACTTTGTTTATTATTATTCTTAATTCTCTTATTCTTACAAAAGACCAAGTTGTTTTGATTTTACACCTAAATATCACGATAATGGTACAAGGATAAATTATAAATATGTTTTCAAAGGTAAAACATTTTGATAATATGAAATATAAAAATCAATTATAAGGTTCACAAAAATCCCAAATTAAACGAATCGAGTTTGCAACCCTCGCAACAAATTAAGATTTTCCTAGCAATTTAAAAAAAAAATATATATTTTGTAAATGTTATTTAAATAGATGATTCTAAATATTTTCTTTCAATTATATATCATTACAGTCTTCATGAATCCTCAGCGGCGGCTATTTTTATACAGAAATAAATTTAATTTTTTCAAAAGATCTATGTATATGGATGGAAAATGTTACGTCCAATTTATGAAAATAAGTATAAATTAATCATCTATCTAAGTCTTATAAACATTTAAGCACAACTTCTTTAATTATTCAGAAATTTTGTAGGAACCTAGATGGACCCTTCTAACAACCATTTAATATAATAGCTAACAACTGGACTTATTTTGTTTTCCCTTTCCTGAATTCTGACATACCACAAAGTCATTAGCTCACTGCTACACACACTGGCTAAAGAAAAGTCAATTTCATTCAGTAGATACTCCTGATGATGACCTAACAAGTCGAAATCGATCGAGTGATTTTTTAAACCTTTTGAAAATATTCAAAATAATTTTGCGAAACAAAAAACAAGTGAGTAATAAAAATGTGTTTATTAAGTATAAGTGTGTTTCGCCAAGTGCCTACAGCAACTAGCGTAAAAAGTATTTCATCTTATGTATTTATCGTCCGCAATCGTAATACGGCTGGAATAATTACAATCAATCCGGCATGCAGCATTCGCCTCACCTTACGCTGCATAAAGTTGTCTTAAGGATTTAACTTAATAAAATTAATAAATTTAAGTTCAGTACTGTCATATATGGTATGTATTTCGAAACACGGTTATCAATGTCCATACAAAAAATTAAATCGATCTTAAAAAATTAATAACGCAAGATTTTTGTTAGTAATTGTATTTTTTTATATTTCTTTTCAATGTACAATGAAACTGGGATATTATATAATGAAAACTTTGTCGTACATTTTTCCGGAACATCCTCAGCTGGTGTAAGCCATATGCACGATGTTGTGATGAGGTTTGTTTCTTGGTATGGTTGTTACAAAATTTGTACAAACATAATTGTTTAAATATATACAATCAGCCTTGGTAAAACTGGTTTTTGGTATCTCAAGATCTGGTAGGTTCGTCTGACCCAAAACCATACTGATTACTTCAAATAAAAGAGTATAAGAAAAAGTTAAATCATTTACTTACACTATTAAAAATAGTTTGCGCCTTTAAGAAAGAATCTATCGGCATTTCAGTTTATTCGGCAATTTTGTCAAAACATCAAAGTATTGCTGTATCAAATAAGCACTATATTACTAAACAAATTGAGCGCTTTGAAAATAATAATTGATTAAAGAAGGATTAATACGGCCTAAACACAAAGCTAACATCAAATGTGAATTTAGAGAACTAATCCAAAAAAGAGAAAACTAATTAATCGAGCGAGTTAGGTTTTGATGGTGAGTACTCGGAACATTTCTGTAACCTTGCATTTAAAATAGCGAACCACAATTATATTTTAATATTTTGATTGTTCACACCGACATCAACAGCAACATTTTCTTCTCAGCGCATCATTTATTAATACGCGCCATTTTCTATTATTTTTATCAGCTGGTCAATATTTAATACAGCGAATCTCACAACTGTTTTAAAATTTTGTTTGTTCACATATGTGCCAAATTATAATTGTAAGATGATAATAAACTTAAAGTTTCAGGACTCACAACTCTCTTATCTGATATTATTTAGGTTATGTTTTTAATTTTCTCTGGTTTTTTGGAAATTCTAGTTTTAGCTTTATTATAGTTTTAACCTTACAACTTTACGAATATCTGAAAAACGAAATCCGCCCATATCGCCGACAATAAGTTTACCGACAGGTCGACAACCACATCGCCGACCGGAATTTCGACCAACAAGCTCACATCGCCGACACCACCAGATCGCCGATACCCACTTCGCTGACATCCACATCGCCGACACGAATAATAATTTTGATATATTTTTTTAGTTCTATTGGAATTGAGGGCACCATTCCCAAAAAAGTCAACTGTAAGATTTTGTGCCTCAGAATTATAGATGTTTTTATACAGTGCGATTCCGATTAATGTATTAATAAAATTCGTTTCGTTTTCCTCACTATATATTTTTAATAGTTTTTATTTCAATACCCAAAATAGAAAAAACTAAAAATTTGTACATGCCTTTTAGCAGCTATATCCGAAATCATTCCGAAAAATCGGATATTGTATTTTTGTTGCTGGAGTGAAGCAGTGCCCCTAAGTAGAACGTTGAAGTACCCCTACCAGTGTGGATTGTAGAATATATTTTGAAGCAGCTTCCTTAAACACACTACACGAATATCTCTATATACTTGAAAAATGTTGCTGCATTAAATTGAAGAAAGGTAATATTGCGCTTGGCCTCATAGCTATTGGCACTATTTCGATGTATTAGCTGCTTGGGTGGTTATCACACAATGGCCATATGCTTGTCGATCGTGCATGTTTCTGGCGCAATTCAGAGCAACTGTAAACTTTTGAAGACGATAGTGAATGGAGCAATGATTTACATCCATTTTATAATTGCACATATGTAAAACTTTTGGAGAACACTATGAACTGCCCTCTCGTTATGAATGAGCTTTGATGCCCAAAATAGGGTATGCGGTTTTGCAAAATTGTAAATTGTATAAAAATAAATAAATAAACATCATGTTAGGTTGTGGCAATTTGCAAAACTACTAAAGAATACAAAATAAGAGTAAACTTACAAAACAACAAGCCCTTGTCTTTTATAAAGGTGAAACTGATAAGGTGCATACATGTTTGAGTAATTTAATAATCTGACGTTTAATGCAAAGATTTTAAGGAAAAATTCGTCACGTACCATACAATTTTTAGACAAATTTAATTATGTACTAAGAATATAAACATAGTTTAATTTACAATGAAGTTACGGTGACATGAAAAATTTTGATACTTCTCGAAACAGAACAAACGAAACACAATAATATTAGAAATATGATCTGAGGAATTTTACATACTATATTACAAGAATTTTTAGGAACTAAAGATCCGCTAAAATTGTCTATATTTTCCATTACATCTGTGCCTATGACCTCTAAGTAAGAACAAACATCAATGCTACGAAATTCTTTATCATATAAAACCTCACTAAACACACTCTAATTTCTACTGACTACGGGTATTTGAACAAATTTCATAATAAAGCTAACCAATTCCTTTTACCAAATTTTTAGTCGTTATTTATAATAGTATATTCCAGATCCACGTAAATCAATTGTTATTTCGATCACAATACATTTCCATCATAAATCCCAAATGAATATATGCCACAGCCACAAAATTAAAATTCATCATCAGTAAGTACTCCACTCCTCACCATACCATTCGAAATACAAAGCAAAACTAAAAATAAAAACATAAAACGAGAAATACGAAATAACGAAATACCAAAAATCCAAACCAAAACAAAACGAAATGAAAACAAAAACAAAACGACACATATATGAATGAAACGATCATGCGTAAATGGTAATGAGTATGTACGGCAAGAGAATAAAAACGCCGATAATAACATCAAGGGGAAAATGTCTGGTACATTTATCCAATTTTATTGCATTTCGTAAATAAAAATCCATGAAAATTGTAGTACTAGATCGATTCTAATGAGATGAAGTGAGATGACATTATATAAATTCTTGGTTTTCCGTTTCACTTTGTTTTGATACGTTTTTTTTTGGAAGAAATAAATTTTATTTTTTATAAAATTTCTTTAGTTATCTTTAAGCGTTCGGTTGAATGGGATTTATTATCAAAAACTTGTCTTATTGTCTTGTAGATTGTTAACCAATAAGCCAAAATCAGTAAACTATAAGAATAGCTATTCTGATCTTACCTTAAATTTTTTTTTTAATTTTTCTACATTGTATCGAATTTACCATTAGCACAGTGTGACAAAAGTGATTTTGTTTTGTATTATATTTGTTAAAAGAAATATTATTTCTTAGTTTTATACAAAATTGAAATTCAAAAGCAGAGATCATAAATTGGTGTGAAAAGTGTTAAAAATTAAAAATTGAAAAATTTTGTGAAATAATTATATATGTATAAGAAAAAATTTAAGTGAAAATTATATGTAATAAAATAATTTTTTGTTGTTGTTTACAAAATAAAATATAATAAATTAATGGAAAACTACTTTGCATAAAGTAAAGTACACATAAAGTAAAAAAGAAGAAAATAGTGGAACATAACGAGAAAAATCAGAGAAAATTTTTAATTTTCAAGTTAAACTTTTCAGTTTTATTATTGTTTGCTAGTTTAAATTTTTCCCAACGAGTTGGAAAATACATTTTTATTTGAATTTTTTTTATTTAGTTTGTGTTTGGAAATTCGGAAAAATACTCGAAACAAAACATACACATAAGAGGTAATTTTCTAGATTTTTATATTTCATTTCAACAAATTAATTTATATTTAAAAAAGGGATTTTTATATTTTCTAATTTTCCACTCTGTCAATTTTGTTGTGTTGTGAAAAGCTAGTTTTTGCTATGACGTGGTCGTATTGTATGTACGTATGTATTTACATAGCACATTGTGTCCTAGAGTTTTTGTTTTTAATAATTTGATGAAAAGTTTGGTTATTATTTAGGAAATTGGAATAAATTTACTCTATTCCATCGTTAAAGTTTATTTAGTTTTAAATGAACTTTAATTATTTCAAAAGTTTTAATCACGATGGATTGGGACTTCAACGTCATGGGTGAATGTTTTGAGATGGGATTTTGTTACATATAGTGTACGGTTGTTGTTGCCTTCGAGATCTTGTTAAAAGGAGCCGGCATTATTGAGTGGCATAGTTTTTTGATATTCAATATTCAAAATATATAATTCTGGGAAATTGGAAGAACATTTCAAACGTAACATACGTATGTACGTATACTGCTGTACATAAGTATATGTATAACGCTCAAAGAACGATTTTATCGCAATTTTTTGAAATATGATTGATTTATTTACAAGAATTTAAAATTGTTCTTGAATATGAATTTTCCCAATTGCCATACAGACATCTCTTTCGCATTCCTTCAGACGTATATAAGCTCTTTTAATAATCTTTGTAATATGAAACATGCCAACTTTATTAAAATTAGACAGGATGGTATAATATGTAAATGCTGGAATCTTACCACGTCGATTACAGAATCCGCGGGAGCGAATCGAATACGGGTTGGAAGATGCATATCAAAAATGGAAAACAATTGCTACAAATCAAAGTACATATTATAGAATATTTGTGTTGATTTTCATGCAAGTCGTTTTTATGATTCCCCGCACAAATGCAATAAAATAGTTGCGGATATAGAAATTTTCCTGTACTAAAGTATGATAATCCTTAGGAATATCTATGATACTATGATTTAAAATTTTGTTTAGTTTTTTCATATGCAGTTTCCAATCCGCAATTGATTCACTCACGCGAATTCTATAATCGACATATCCATCTATAACTGTTACGCCCTACAATTTAATGTTAATTCGGTAATTAATAACGTCCCAATATTTTTATTAATTTAAACCAAGACAACTTGATGTCATGATGGCATGTGAGATACGCTAAAAAATATTTAGCTGTAGTTACATTAACAGTTAGAGTACGTCCGTAAACAAAATTGGCAGGCTGTTGTCTAGTTACTAAACAAATGGACTTTGTAGCAAAACACACCGACGGGATCATGTAACAAGCACAACCACGCATGCTTTTATGTAAGCTATATATATTTTTAATGCATTTACGAGGGTATATCAAAAAGTCTTGCAATATCATATGAAAAAAAAGGGTGAGTGAGACAACAATATATTTTTCAAAACCATTTTTTGTCGCGATGAAACTTCTAGAAGAACATTTCGATGTAAATTTTACAGTTCGTTCGTTTTTGTCAATTTAGTAACACGTGTTTTGAATTTTTCTTAAAACGAATGAAATTGAATATCGCACCGTTATTAAATTTTTCTGTAAAGATGGACGAAATGCAATTTATATATTCAACTTTATGTCAAAAGTTTACGGCGAATCTGCACCATCATATGCCACAGTAACAAGGTGGGTAAAATTATTCAAAAGTGATCGGGAGTCATTAGAAGACGTCAACCGCTCGGGTCGGCCAGCAGATGCTATTAGCCATGAAAACGTAATTTTGGCCGAATCTATTGTATTGGAGGACCGGCGTATTTCTGTTCCGCAGTTAGCGTGGAGACTTTCTCTTTCATACGGTACCACATATACTATATTACATGACCACCTTCACATGTCGAAAGTAAGTGCGCGATGGGTTCCCCGTTTGTTGAATGCAGAATAAAAAAAAATGCGTGTTCAAACTTCAAAGGCGATTTTAAATATATACAAAGAAGATTCAGAAAATTTCTTTGATAACATAATAACAGGCGATGAAACATGGCTTCATCACTGGGATCCGGAATCCAAACAAGAATCGATGCAATGGATTAAACGTAGTGAACCACCACCAAAGAAATTCAAAACTCAACCGTCTGCTGGTAAGGTTTTGGCAACAATTTTTTGGGGTGCTGAAGTAATTTTGATAATCTATTATATGCCACCGAAAACCACAATCACAGGCATATATTACGCAGCGGTTTTGCGAAAATTTAAAAAAGCGATCCGGGAAAAACGGCCAAGGAAAGTTAGGAAAAAAATCTTGCTTCTTCACGACAATGCACCAGTGCACAAGCCTAATATTGCTCAAGCTGCATTAAAGGACTGCGGCTTCGTGGAAATTCCGTATCCACCGTACAGTCCAGACTTGGCACCCAGTGACTACTTTCTGTTTCCCAATTTGAAAAAAACACTAAGGGGCCGGAAATTTTCCAGTGACTATGAAGTACAGTCTGTTGTAAATGAATATTTTATGGAGCAAAAGAAATCTTTTTTTTTAGAGGGTTTAGGCAAGTTAATTGATCGATGTGACAAATGTATAAACCTTAAAGGAGATTATGTCGAAAAATAAAAATATTGCTGTCTCACTCACTCTTTTTTTTCATATGATATTGCAAGACTTTTTGATTTGCCCTCGTACATCTCAAATGAAAAGAACATTTTTTGAATTTGTTAAAATTTGACAATTGACATTTGAAGTTGGGGTTTAAGGTTTTCAAATTGTGTGCAAATTCTTTTTAAAATAGATACCGTCCAGAAAGTTCATGTATTATATGTTTTAATGCAACAGTTTGAACGAAATCAAATATTTGAATTCATTCATAATGAAGAATAGGACTAGAGTAATTTGTTATGCCTACCTCTTGAGTACACTCTCTCACTCTAGTTTTCAAATCTTATGAAATGCCGCCACAAACTCCTTCCAGTTTTGACATCCTATTACTCACAAATCTTGTTCGACGTCGACACGCCGGCACAATCCAGGTCTTTCTCTACCACGAACGAGGAGTGGTGTTCATGGAAAGCTTCTCTAATTATACGGTTTGATGAGGATCTTTCAACGTGGACCATTTGAATCTGATAATCGTGATTCGCAATCTTAATTGAACCATAAATTCATCGTATGACCTTTCTCCCAAATATAGATAGTAATCTACATTCGTTGGTAATCAGGATCCAATTCTCACTTCCGAAAGTGATAACAGTTTAAGATAAGTGCTTTATAAAGTGGGAGTTTACACGACTACGAAAGATAGATCGTCATTTAAAACTGCTACTTATTACAGCTTAATGTGACATAATTGACTGTGCTTAGAAGACTCGATGTCCGGCTATTATGCGATTTTTATAACTGCCTGCATATCATTTGTTAATGTTATAATTGACCCGAGATATTTAATTTGTTATTTAATTTGTATTAATAAGATGAGTCACAAATAGCCATAATTCTACAGGTTGAAAATACAGTGTTTCGAGTGTAATGGAGAGCCATCTACAAAGGTTTCACCTTTTAACACCAAGAGTCAATTAGTTATGCGTAGAAAGAAATTTACAAGTGTGATTGTTAGAAAACACATGTTATCAAAAAGTATTAAATTTTCCTAAAGCTAAATAGGACCGACATTTTTTATTTTTGGTGGTTAATTGATACATTTTTTTTTTGCTGGTTTAAGCTCGATTTATATTATCCGTTCCTTTCAGTTCCTTCATTTTTCGTATCAGACAAAAAAAAAACAATGTTACATCTTTTTTTCATTGGAGTATTTATATTATCCGTTCCGTACTTGCAGGAACTGAACGGAACGGATAATATAAATACTCCTATGAAAATACATGTAACAATGTTTTTTTTTGTCTGATACGAAAAATGAAGGAACTGAAAGGAACGGATAATATAAATCGAGCTTTAGGCATATCTCAATCTGAACCTAATTAATAAATTCTCTAATGGTTGTTCGACTGCTTAGAAAATTCGTAAAGAAATAAAATTTTTGCAAGGTAAAATGAATTACTGAAGAAATGGATTAAACGATCTATTGGCAGATTAACTGATCAGGATAAGTCTAATCCTTTTTAAAAATTAGAAAGTTTTTGTGATCTGTTGTGGAAATCGGTTCAATGAAGGTGAAAGACTGAAAAACAAACTGTAATTGGAATGTCATTTTTTTTCGAATTTATGCGAAAGTAACAATTTTTTGTAGCAATTTTTAAATTTTTCAAAATTTCGGTTACTTGTTTGTTGTTAAGTCTTTTGTGCCAGAACCATTTGTTTTAGCATCTTACTGAACTATTGTTCTCTTCTTAACTAACTCATGATGTGATGATTTTTTTTCAGGTCGCTATGTGAATACTGTTGTCTTAGATTTACTAGTTTAGATTTAGCTAAGTGTAGATGTAACGTTAATGTACGAGGTCGCTGTTCGATTACTATTCATTTGGTATGCCGTACGGTTTGATGATTGTCAAAGTTCGATTACTTAGCATAAAAAATAATTGTAGGTTTTTTATCATTATTTATAAATTTGTAGGTTTTAGTCGCATATGAGACACAGTTAAATACCATTACTCTCGTGACATATATTTAAATATTGCATGAACTGCTGAGCCTTACACAAATGTTTAGTTAAAGTCTTTTGAATTACACAACATTAGTACCTCTGTAAACAAAGTACAAAATGATAACATTAAAAGCTTGCATCTGATTTGGCAATCGCAGCGGCAATCTTTAGGAGTACTATAAGAATATTATTGAATTTTCTCGTCAAATGTTACTTGCTAGTAAAATTAAATATTGTCTTCGCTGCCCATTAAGTTCTTTGGAATTATCTCATCGTTATCTAAATTTTCAAATACAATATAATATTACGGAATCTTAGATCAAATTAGTTTTTGCAATCTATCTGGTCGTTTTTATGTTTGCATAATACGAACCGTATACGCTAATAATTACTTAAGTACTTTCGAGATTTTCTTTTATTCTCTCTCTCTCTCTCTCTCTCTCTCTCTCTCTCTCTCTGGCACTATACCCCATCAATAGATTTGGCCGCCTCACATGAGGTTTCATAATCATATTTTCATTTCGGATAATGAGTGATTAATTCATTGATCCTAAACCAGCCGTGAAATTTTATTCCTTGTCACCACCGGGAATCGAACCCGGGACCTACCGTCGCTGGAACAAGCGTGCTAATCACTTTGCCACCGGGCGGCTTTTTATTTTATTACGGATATTAAAATGGTTGATCAAATTGTAGATCTGTTTGGTTTATGCAGGAGACATCAAGTAAATACAGGATACGACAAAAGTTGACGAATTTATTCCGAACCAATTAAAGTACGTGAACATTATAAAACGCAGATTAATGCCAAACAATTAAACACTTTTATTGAATTAATAAGAATAAACTGATTCAGAAAAATCAGCAAATATTCAAAATTACTTCCAATGATCTCAATACATTCAATACATACAGTCGCTTTCGTATTGACAATAATGATCAGCAGAAGAGTCCAAAGGATTGAGAACAGGCGAGCTTTACAGCAAAATACCTTTGCCCCAAACATCGGGAAAAAACTATTATCACTCAAACAGGTTTTATCGGTGGAGCAGGTGCCAGCCCAGATCATCACAAATGCGGTCAAATGGTTGCTGACGCCATGAAAGAATTATTGTTTGATTGTTTTTGATCCTTGCAATCAGTTATGGTAACTGAATCAGCTCCATGCCTGTCCAGTCTGACATGGATGATGGATCGGCCCATAAGTTCTGCACTCCGACAAGGGGCTATAGTTGTGTTTATTTACATAGAGATGCAAAAACTAAAAAGGCACTACATACTAACGTAAATGTCTTTGAGAAAGAGACTACTATAGTGCCTACTATTTAGCTGACGATACAGGAAATATTTAACCGGTTTTCTATCAAAAGATTCCAGCACATCTTATCTTTGATATATTTAATCTGGCCGTATTTCGACCATAAATTGTTTAAAATAATATATTATACAGAGAAGCAATATATTAGCGAAGTTATAAAATGAAATGATTTAATCTACTTATTTTTAAGCGGGTAAAAATAAAGTGAATAAAATAGCGATAAGCATATTAGTATCTGGCTCAAAAGGGGAATTGTGGATTCTTCTGTTATATGTGCTCCTAATATTTGCATTATATATTTCTAGATTAATTGTGTATAAAAAAGAAATTCCGTTGTTTCGGTCAACCATTAAGTGAAATGAAACGCCTGTTAGAATTGGATTAGAAATTTTATGACATTTCTTTTTTTACTAAAATTGGCACTTGGTCGGTAAATAAATAAACATATCACACCGCAAAGGTTATATATTCTCGTTTGCATACTTAATCACAATTGCATAGCTTAATATACTAATTATTCGACTCGTCTATAGGGTGTCACAGTAACCGGTTCAAATTTGACATATCGGTTATTTTAGCTCTGGCAACACTAATGCCATTCTTTCTTTGACAGAAACTCAGTATATTATTTCTAGTTGACGAAATGAGTCGTTTACCGCTTCAACAAAGTTAGGAAATGTTGGAAATTTACTTCCACAACAAAGACCATTGGTTCGAAATCGCAAGAAAATGTCATACAAAATTTGGCCAAAACACGAGACTCACACCCTACAGTATCAAGAAGTGTGTGCAAAAAGTGCGTGATACAGGTTACTTAGTCGACAATCCAACGCGTACCCGTGCGCTTCGGTGGCTAAAAATATGCGCCAACGGCCAAAAACATCAATTCGTCACCGTGCATCGGCAGTAAACATCAGCCGGCCTTCCATGCAACGAATTCTGCGTAAAGATCTTGGTGGGTTCGTAAACAAAAAAAATGCGACAGCATTTGGGGAGCGGAAAATCCACAAGGATATTTGGAGAAGCCCATGCATCAATTGCATGTTACTGTTTGGTGCAGCTTGTAGCGTGGCGTCATTATTGGGTTTCTTCGAAGATGAGGCCGGTGCGATCGTTACGGTCACGGAATCAACTACCGCCACATGTTAACATCTTTTTTGTGGCCATATCTTGAAGATACTGGTTTGGACGAAATATGGTTCCAGCAAGATGGTGTGCCATGTCACACATCGGGTGTTACATTAGCGAAACTGCGTCAAAAATTCAATGGTCCATTATCAGTCGAAATCGTGACGAATTTTTATTTATGGAGCTTCAAACAAAAAAATAATTTTGGAAATATATTAAGCCAGTGGTGGTCGTATATTATCAGTGGTGAAGGCAAAATGAAATTTCACGCGAAGTAAGGATGAGTCACAAAAGAACCTGTTATCACCTTTTTAAAGATAGTCGAATTTCGCCTTGAATACCATGATTTCATTCGCTATAGTTAGCCTCAAACGTGGGTCATTGCAATATGCGATCTAGTAGTTGGGCGAATAGCAATATACAAAATCGCACTATAGCAAACGCTAAAGAACCGATCACTAACGTTTGTTATAACCAGTTTGTTTTTTTGCCCCGAGGCACAAACCCTACAATCCACATCTCCAAGACGGAAAGACTCAACATTTTATTATTTATGGATACAAATGTTGATCAATTTTATGAGTTTGTAAAATGTCGGATGTTTTTGAGATTATCTGCATCTAGAGAATATTGCTGACAGCTGAATGTATGGTTAATTACGCGTAGCAGACACTTGATGTGAAAGTGAAAAATAAAATTTAGCATATACTTTGGATAAAAATTTTTTAATCAAAAATCGTATCCTCTAAATTTCAGAAGAGCAAAAAGATAACTCTTATCGAAAATTTAATTTTTAATTTTATTATTGATATTCACATATATATGATTAAAGAAGCTTCTATTGAAGCTTTAACTTCCGATAGTCTGATTTCTATCAAATTTCATTAAATTAATTGATAAATTATTTAAAAAAACTTACGTAAGTATGAAGTTTGATTTTTTATCAGTCACATTTGCCGAATTAAAAAAACAAAAACAATTTTTTATCAGAACTCGTCCTTCAGTTGTCTCTAACATTTTGGTATAAATCTTGACTGCAATTTTGTTGCAAATTTATTAAATGTGTCTTATTGACCTTAATCGGTTTTCCAAAATGGCCAACTATTCAAACATTTGCAAAAAACTAGGAAACTTCTGAAAGTTACCATTGCCTGTTTGACAATTTCCGCCAAATTTCACTGGTACCTTCCAATTAATAGAAACAACTTAAGTAATAAGCTTCCAATTGATCCCGATCAATCAGTGCGAACAAGCTGTATAGAGAGGACGAATTTTGATGGAAAACCATTTTATCATCAAAAACCGCTATTTCCACTTATGTTTTTCAACATTGATGTGGACCAATATTATTAAAAATATGATTTTTTTTGTTCATATTGTTCACTCTTCTCTCTCTTAAATGATGCAAAGAATGAAGGAAAACCTCTTACCAGTTCGGGTGGATTGATTTTAATCATATTTTCCTAAGATCTCTTAATTACTGAATAAGCTAAAGTTTCACTCTGATCGGCTTCGTCAGGGCTTTAGAGACCATTTGTTAGTCTGCACAGAATCACACACATCGCGAATTTTTTGAAAATCACTTTTCGGACTTCGGCGATATAGCGAATTGTACATCTGTAAAAAGCTCAAGGTCGAAAATTTTCATGGTTACTATACTTTATTTTACTACGTACAAGAAAGTTAAAAGTCTGGTTGGTATAAATTTAAATTTTTTATATCAGGAAATTTAACTGAGATGAATCGAAATATTCAAAAAACCGTGTATTTTAATGTTAAATAACCTTACCGTACCGTAAGTTTATACTATACTAAAAATTCAAGGTACCGATATTTTGTGTGCAATAAATGAATGTTTCTATAAACCGTGATTGTTATAGCAGGATTTCACTGTAAACACTACTTTGACATTAATAGAAACAAATATGCAAAATTAATCAGCTGAGCAGTATTTATGCTTTCAAACAAAAGATATCAAATAATACAACGTCAAAATATTGAGAAAACCTTATCAATAAATTTTACAGCGCTTTAACCACATTATCAAATCTATGTTTTGTAAAATATGTAAAAACAAAAAATATTCAAATTCACAGGTGGGAGATTAACAAAGATTTTATCTTTTAATATTAAATAAGATATATTATAAGCACTCTTGTAAAAGTGAAAGCGTTTAAGCAAGTGTTTAACAATACTTCATTATACCGATTCACATTTCATAGTTTTTCTATTTTAAAATAGGTGAATACACATTTTGATGTAACCTCATTTACATAAACGTGAATGTTACAATTCAAACACGGAGCTCTAATCGAAAACGAAAACTTCCGCAATGTGAACACAAATATCGTGAAAATGATTTGCAATTTTGCTGTACATAAAAATCATTAGTATGCGGCTTAATGATCGGCTAAATTCTATCATTATTATTATTAATTTTTGACGTTACAACGCCATAATAACAAACATTAAGTTATAACAAACATACAAACATATAAGAAATCGAATTTCCCATAACACCAATCAATCAATCAATCATCCAAAAAAATTTAATCATCTTCTTGTACACAAATTATATAATACATAAAAAAATACATAATTTATATAGATTTATCCACACCCACGAATCGAACCAATTCATATACAAAAAATTTATGTTTCCGATTTATTCCAAAAAATACAAAATAAACAACAACAAAAAATGAAGTTGATTTCGAAAGTTTGCGACTAAAATGTTCAGAAATTTATAATTATCCAATTAAGACAAAATTCGAAACATCCTGTGCTATGCGTAGCTCTATATTCGGTATTATATGGGTGTATTGTGTACTGTACATACACGAACGGCAAAAATTTCCATTTTTGCCACCTTCAATTTTTTCGATTTATGTAAATTTCTTATTTTTTTTTTCCAATTACACAAAATTAATTAGATTAGATTAGATAATTAATTTGTATTATTCTGGAAATAATTTCTTTTGTGCGTTGGTGTTTTATTATTTGGAACAGATTTAAGATTTTAAGTTTTTTATTTTGTTATTTACATTTTTACTGGTATATACACATTTATTCGGTTATGATTATGGTTTTGGTGGAGGAAATGTGAACGAAGGAAGATTGACAATGAAAAACTGTTGTATTATTTTTATGGTAGAAAGTAAGCTTAGGTTTTAGAAGTCAATTTTTTAGACAGCTGTAAAATATTTCATTTGTTGGTTAAAACAGCTTAATATGTACTCGTATAGTATATTTGATGTAAAACGATTACATTCAGAAGGAAAATGACATTTATATACGTATGTACGTAAAATATTTTTCAATACTATTGAACAATGTTGATTTATTACCCATAGAACAGCCAAGCCTGTTATGTAAATCGAATACTTTTCATATAATTCAGAATTTTAGTATAGCTTTAAGGCGGCTCGTGACAACTTAAATTTGGTGAGAATAAAATTCCATAACATTCTTTGGAATTTAAAATTTCAAAAAACTCCTAGAACTTGGATAAAGTTAATTTAGAATAAACTCCGTTTTGATTGAATGACATACATTAACTTTAATCGATCGTTATCGATTTCCTTATAAAAATACAACTAATATTTTCTTAGAATACCCTTTGAATTTCATCATATTTTTTTTTTAATTTTTACGTTTCTTTATGAATTCAAGATAATATTTCAAACATAAAACCTACAAATAAAATTTAATTTATCAAAAACTCTCGAAAAGTTTTACGGCCAAATTCGGAAAATTAACCCGGTGGAGTTAATCCCAAGAGATCGGAAACTTGATGTTCGAGGCAAGACTACAGTATCTCGGTTTACCGTTAAGATTTAAAAAAAAACAGATTTCGAATTTCAATTCTGGGAATAACCGGTGCCTCCCGGTAAATTATGTTACAGAGGAATTCGTTATTAAATTCAAAGATGTTCAATAATCATCTTTGGTTTTTTGTACAAAAACTTCTAGTTCTTATTGTAACATCTCGCTTCAATTTACGCACATACAGAAAATGAGTTAGTCACTGTTGATTATACGTTATCAAACAACTATAAGCATAAAGGTACAATAAAGAGAATATCCCCCCGGCATGGAAGTATGCCTCATCCAGCAACGCCTGATGGTTAAACCAGTGCACCTAGAATACTACAGGCCACACTGCTTACTATGTCATTAAATTTATGTCTACAGTTTATTCTTTGAACTGTAGACGGCAGTCATGTTCATAAAAAGAAAAAACGAAAACAAACATATAAAAAAAAAATGTATACGAGTGCTAAAAGTAAGGTTATGTCTTCTCGTAAATTATAGGAAATGTGTACACATTTTATACGTGTTTACATATTTAACATAATTTAGAATGTATAATTTTATAATAATATTATGAATTAAGACTTTTACCGATGGCTTTTTATTAAATTTTAAAACATATTATTAAAATATTTTTCTTGATGTTTGTTTACAATTTTTTTCTTATCAATATGACAGCAAACACAAAAAAAATCAAAACAATCTTTTTATTTTTAGTGCTGCCTATAATAGCTAAAGAGAGAACTGTCGACATAAATTGACGTCATACAGCAAAATTTTTAAAGCAGTGTGGCCTGTAGATACCGATCTAGGTGCACTGGTTAAACCAATTGATGGTTAAACCAGGTTATCGAGCACAGTATTGATTCATCTGTGTTAGATTGCTAATCGACTAGCAAATGAACAAATTAAGCGATAAACGGGAAAGAGCTGAGTGACGTAATATTTCGGGAATGCTGATTTGCTAAATTTAAAAATTATCTTCAGAAACTTAGTTCCCTCTCGTTATAGCAGGAAAACGATACGATTATAAAGAGTTTCCGGTCCGGTTGAAGGTTCTGTTCACCTCGTGTATTCATTGGTGCCGACTAAAGGACCTAGCATCATACGAACAAACTTGCGGTCAAAAACGGCAAGCTTTTGGCTGCCCCTTGTTGTAAGGGTCTTATCAGCACTTTGTAGATATTTATTTTTGTTTTGTACGATATTTTGCAATAGTTTAAAATGTTAATGTTATGTCTCTAGAGACTGAGTTTTGCACATTTACCATCTATCCCAAGAATTTAAATTCATTTACCTTTTCGTATTGTGTCGCTTCTTCAATATGCTCCTCGTATTTGCTTACCCGCGGATAGCCATGTATTTGATTTTTATTTCGTTGATATGGAACCGATTAGGGCTGTTGTTTCCAACGAGAACAGAACTACTTTGAGAGCCACGATGTTACGGCTCATGATTCATATGTCACCCGCGTAACCTAATATCTGGCTTTACTTGTAACATAAACAGCTGCGCTGGACTATATTGAGCTGGAGAATGATAATTCTAAGGAAAGGTTCAACAGAATTGCCACTATGGGATCTGCTTGCCGCTATTGTTATTTGGAAAGCCTTCGAGAGCTTGCATTCGACTATCATCTTTGTTTTAGAGCCATCCATTAATATTTTGACATGTTTATTAGTTTAGAGGAATGCCCAAACGTGACAAGACATACCATAATATATTCCTGTATAGTCTAGACGCTATCATACGCCTGTTGAAAATGCCCGAGGATGTTCTTTACTTAACACTTTTCTAACATAATCGTTTGAGAGAAAGTTTGATTACAACCGATCAAACTGGACGAAAACCACATTGTAGTCTTCCAAAATGCGTGATAACTTGTCAGCAACTACGTTGGCCAAAACCTTGTAGTCGGTGTTAAGCAAAGCTATTCCGCGATAGTTGTAACTATTCAGCCAATTTCTTTTTATGTAGTGTAGACCTTAGTTCTAATTTTTTCTCGTCTGCGAAAGGAGAACTGTTGAAAGAAGCTGAAACATGCGGTAGGAAAATTAATTGCTGCCCGTTATTGATCGTTTCAGATTGATATGACATTTTGTGCTTTATGGTACGATTGAGCAGGTGGAGGTGTCATTTCTACATTGATATCAGATTGAGACAATGATGTTGGATGCTCGCTAGAGGATAACGTCTGTCTGTTTAATAATGGCAAGAATCGATTTCGACATATATTTAGGATGGAGTTTGTGTCTATTTTTAACTCTCCAGATATATTGCGAATAGCGTTACTACATGGATTTAAGTCGGTAAAAATTTCTTTTATAGAACGGTATCTGTCTTTTAAACTGGCAGTTTTGGTTTTAAACATTTGTTGTTTGTGCTATTCACGTGTCTTATTTCTACACGATCAGATTGCCATCTGTTAGGTATATTTATTTTAAGTTAAGTTTTGTCGATTTATTTTGTTATCTAACTTTGGGGCAGAACGCGGGCATGGACGCGAGTAATAATGCGACTATACAATTCACCATCAATATCAACCAACCACTGCTTAGTTTAGTACAAATATGGGTGACCGCAATGGAACAGCGCATTATAAATAGTAAACAATGGAAAGATAAAGAGAATATCCCCCCGGCATGGAAGTATGCCTCATCCAGCAACCCTGGGACCTGGCTAGGATTTAATAGGTTAACCAATCTTTAATCCGAATTTAAAACTAATTATGTAACCGCACAAATGGGGTGAAAATACTATACTTTGCAATATCGTGATTTCAAAGGAGTTATTCAAGTATAGGTTCAAGACCAATAAAAGTTCTTTCATAAAATATGATCATGGCATCGTGTTATGTCGAACGTGAGGTTGATATTTTTAACCTTTAAAAAATCATAGCGTATATCAAAGTGTTTAAATCTGAATACTTTTTAAGCCGCATATGATCGGAATATAAGGATCATTTTTGTCAACTACGTAAAATATACAGATTGTTGTGAAACAAAACAATTTGTGTTAGTGCGAAATGGGCATTGTATTGAGTGCGCTGTGGCTTCTAACAAGTTATATTAACATTCGAATGCGAATAGAACTCGTTGCGGATTCTTCTTCCGTTAATACACGCTTCATATTTCAGTCCGCTAGTTTTCAGTGGCTGAGGTGTGCATTTATAAGTCAAACTAGATTTTGCTGCTTTGTATTGAATTATATTTTTGTTAGGTTATATTTTACTCTAGTTTACTATTTGCCCATTTATTTATATTTAATTGTTGATAGATTTGTTCACAATAGATAATTATCTAATTTATATGTTAATTCGTGTTTCACAGTTGTCCTTAAGTAATCAGCTTGTTTATATTTTAACGCGAAATTTTATTTTTTGAAATACTCGTACGTAACCGAAATACGTAAACTTAGGCGTCTCGCAAATATTTGTTTTGAGACGTTTTCTGTTTTTGGCAAAAATTCGATTTATAATACTACTATAATATTACTTTTTATGTAAAATCGCAGTTTTCCATTAATATAAGGTATAAACAAAATGTAATCAGCAACAATCTAAATTAGCCTGAAGTTATCCTTAGTTATCCTAGTTAGTTAATGGGTATTTTATTGTTAGTCAGCTACTCTGAAGTTATCCAAGTCTATTACTGACCCGGAAAGCCTCTATTGCGTAAGTTTTGTAAACAACTTTTCTCGATGCCAAATCTGCTTAGTTAATTAGCATTTTTTTTTTTTTTGAAAAAGTGTTTATACTTTAAGTGATGTGGGTAAGAACGTATAAAAGCGCAGGCGCCATACAAAAACGAAAAAATTGCATGGGATTTTTTTATATGTATATTTTAGTTTAACTTACAAATAAACAAAAATCATAATTTGGAAACTTTTAATTTATTAATTATGCAATTATAATAACAACTTATTTTTTTGCCACAAAATAGTCGTACCCGCATATTTTTTCTTTTGTATTTGTCGTGATTTTTATTGATCCAACCAAATATAAATCGAAATAAAATTTTGTATTTACCGATTTTGTCTCATCTAAGATTTTTTTTTTTTAATCATGTGTTTGCACGTAGCACTGTGGCAAAAAAAATGTTTTTTCTTGTTCGATGTTTAATAAATAAAAATTTCCAAAAAACATTGGCGATAATTAATACCAAAATATTAAAATTTATAGTAAACCTAGAGATAACTTACTTTTCCATCGATTTTAGAAAGATATTAAAGATTTACTACAAATAAAATTGTGCTCCCATGCAATTTTTTGCAATTTGTATGGGCTACAAAATTTTTATTGGATTTACTCACACTATCTCAGTTATAATTAAAATAACCTGTTTATTATATTGGTATTGCTTTAAACTACTTCTTTACAACTATTTATGAGCAGTGCCGTGAACTTAGTTGAATAACTGAACATAAAGTAGCAGTAAGGCTTACAAAATGGTACCTACGACAGACTACCGTAAAAAGCTTAGGATGTTTACTATAGAAAAATTAATATGCTAACAAATTAAAGAAATTTACGAATGATTTTATAATTTAGAATTGGAAGAGAATTTCTAACCTATTGCGTTTCTGCTGTTGTAAAATGTACCAGACACCCATAAAAAATTTATTATGTTAATTTGAATTAGTTGAAACATGGCAAATCCTTTGGTCAACTCAGCCATGGTTAACTAGACAAGTATAAATGAGTGAATTGGAAATATTTGCCTCGGCGCCCGAAATCTATGCCTATGCTGGCTTCGTCGAAATACACTTTCCAAGTTTTTTCGTATGTGTAATAGCTAGAAAGTATTGAACTATTTAACAATCATCATTTACAAAGTTCAATTGTATCAAGCAAATCAAACCTTACTTTTGAACATGAAATAAGCTTACCGCTACAGCTTTTTTATGACAAAAGTAATTTTATGATTGCCTGTTTGGAGAAATTCTTATTTCAGTAGACGATTGAACAGTGATAAATGATTCTAGCTGACATAAATACCCGGTATTTATACTAAATTTTAAATACAAGAATAAAAATCGAAAGAACATACTACCATATATGTTCCAATTAAGACGATAATCTAATAAGAATAATAATTTGGCAATAACCCTGTCATAATTGCTGTATCTAGAAATCAGCGGATTAAAAACGAACGAACAAGGTGTTATCTGCTATTGTAATAACGGAGATGTATTTCTGATTTCTAAATTAATGAGGATGCATTTTTGATTTGCTGTATTTGATCAATCGTCCTCTATTTAAACGTGTTTTCAAGATGAGCCCAATGTAAGTCTTGAAGGGTAGTTTGAAACTAAAATCGAAAAGTTACGTTTGTTAACCGAAACAACGTGACACGAATAATTCTGCAGACATACAAATTTCAAAACCTCTCATATTTAATTTAACTAAAAAACAGGAAATACTTATTACAATCAACATCATTAATTATGCAATAAAATAAATATACATATTTATTTTCCACATTTTTCCACAAAATTGTTCTTCTTTATTATATTCGTTCCGTAACTACATTTCACTCGGGAAACTCTCACTTCGTTACATCGCTTCCTTAGTGCTTGTTGGTTGTTTTATACATACGCTATATAGTTACTAGGTTAGGTTGGTTTGGTATACAATACGTGTGTACATAAATTTACATACGAGTAGAGAGAGTGAGAGATTTTTACAGACATTTTCGATGACTGTAATAAATGAATGAAACAATAGAATACACATAAATAATAAAAATAAATAATTGAAAAATTGTTTTTCCAATTTTCCCATTTATTGTTGTAAATACACGACGGTTTATTTAGTGTCGTATCGTTGCTGTTGTTATGTTTTACATTCAATCAATTTTCCTTCTAATAATGCAGAAAGAAAATACAAATAGGGATTTTACATTTTTTTTTTTTTGGAAGATACATAAATACATGTTACCCAAAACATTTTGTTATTTTTGATTGATTTTTCCTTTCTTTTTTGCTGGTTTCTAAAAATATTGAAAATATTTTATAGTTCTCTTTTTGTACTTCCAATGGGATGTAAAAATATGCACAGGATGGTGATGGTAGTACACGTCGTTCTAAATTTTGATGTTATGTTTGTGTTGGGAAAATCAATAAATTTCCTTCTACAAATTTTTAGTAATGGTGCTGGTATTTTCTTAATGAAAATATTACACACAATACATACATACATAAATATGAAAAAAATAAAAGAAAATTTTAATTGATTTTGACTTTTTTTGTTTCTAAATTTTTCCGTTTGAATAATTTTAGTTGGGAAAATTAAAAAAAATAAATCGATTTCCTTTTTGTATATCTTTGGTTTTGATTTTAAGATTGGGCACAAAACTTTTCAAGGTTGCTTTCCTTTTTTTTGTCGAGATTGTGGTTGATATGGAAAAGGTTTAACGAAAATTTATTTTTATTATAAACTGAACGGAATAAGTAAGTGTCGATTAATAATGTGTAACTTCGACAAATTATCTGGAAAATAGTACAATATTTGTTTAAGAGAAGCCTTTCAACAATAAAATAATAATAATTACATATTATAACACCAGTAAAGTGTTTATGCCAGTCCTTTGGAAACGCCACACGTAAAAAAAATATTTTAGTTCAGAAGTGTCATTGCTTGTATAATTGTATAAAAAGAAAACTTTGATTGTGTCTACTGAATAAAATGAAGACATTAAAAAAAATTAGAAAACTAATAATAAATATTTTCGTTATTTCTCAATCCGAAAATGTCTTAAAGTTGTCTATCAGAGTAAAGGAAACAGCTTTTAAATTGATACCATTTACGTATGAAAAATGATATCACTCAAATACGACTGGATTTACAGACTTAATTGTCAATGATGTTATTTTTTAAGCTTTGAATGGTGGCTGGACTATCAATGTACACTTTTATTACAAAAAAAACAAAGAAAAAAGCTAGCAAAATAGCTAAATTCGCTCATCGATGTGGCCGTTGCTCTAATTACTGTGCGACATAGCCTTGGCCTTCTAGGATGAAATCTTGTTCCAGGCATCTTGTAATTTTGGTAACAAATCTCTTGCCGATGTTGGGCATGTTTTCCTAAGCTCCCAATCTAATTGATCTCACAAGAGCTCTATCGGATTAAGGTCCGCCGATTGTAGGAGTTAATTCATTAAATTCAGCTTTGGATGGCGAACTTGTTGCTGTAAATACTGCTTACACACATTAGATGTGTGCTTGGGATCATTGTCGTGCTGGTACCCCTCGTCCTAATAGTTTTAGTCCATATGGTATGGCATATTTCTCCAATATTGAAAGATAGCCGAAGCGATCCATTCAACCCGTAATTTCGACCAAATCTCCAACTTGGTTGTTATCAAAAGAAGCCCATACAACCACCCCGTGTTTTATTGTAAAAATCATATAGTCTGGGAGCAGTTTTCACCAGGACGACGCCGAACGTAAACTCTCCTTTTCGAATCGTCTGACCATAGGACTTTATTTCACTGTGGCATTTGCCAATTCTGGTGGTACTTTGCCCAATTAAGATTTTTTACGTTTTGTAATCGAAAAGAGTGGTTTTTTAACAGCAATTCTGGCATTTAACCTCTGATCTGTTAGGCGCCTTTGTATTGTAGGCAACGACAATTTATTTTCCCGAGCGTTGTTCACTTGCGCTAATATTTGAGGTGCCGTCGACTTACTATTATGCTTGGATAACATTCCTATATATTCATCCTGATTCGCAGTGGTGCCCGAGTGCGCCCCTGTCGATATGGGATGAGTTTTATCCAGTGTGTATTGTACGGTAGACTTCAGAATTTCAAGTTTTCGGCCAATATCAGCTTGCGAAAGCCTCTCTATGTATAATGACAACGGCTGCTCTTAACTGAATCGCCAGCTCGCACTTTCTGCAAATTTTTTTCATACCTTTGAAAGTTTTTTCTATTAAATCAATATAATAATAAAATTCTTAACATTTAATACCTGAACCAATTTTAAATAAATTGTAAATTAAATTTAAATATTCGCAAGTCACAGAAAAAGCTAAAAAAATTATTTACTTTAATATTCACTAACAGATATTTATAATTAATAACAAAAATAAATCAGTTTTTTACGCAACAAAATATATGTTGGTGGTTTCTCGAATAATAACCGTTGAAGCAAAACAAAATATGCGTATATATAGATGCATTTGGACAGCGTGCGTAAAAAAAAAATATTAATCGAAAATAGCATTGCAAGACCTTTGTTTTAATTGAAAAAAACTCATCGACCAAAACTTTTGGCCTAGTGTACTATGGTAAGTTGCATGTAAATGCAAGTCCTTGTGTACAATTCGCAACAAAAAGGTCCTTGAATTGCTCAATTGATCGACGTGTTGTTGATTGTTTCGGATTCTCTCTCAAACTTTGCCTCACAACACGGATATTATCTGGTGTGCAAACAGTTAACAGTTAATGGCCTGCCAAACTTTGATGCATCCGCCACAGAACTCGTAGCCTCAAATTTGCGTACCAAACCACTGATGGTTGTTTCATTTGTGCGGTTATGGCTACTAAAATATTCACGAATTGGACGGAAGTTATATTTTTCACCATTTTTGTAGTGCGCTTGAAGAACTTAACCACGGTCTTAAATCGAATACGACTCCATAGTGATAAATGCCAAACAATCAACTAACAACATTACATGAAATGACAGAAAAGATAAGATCTCGTGAGAGACCTGCTCTTCGATGATAATGCGTATCATTCATGTATTGAGCTATCTAATTGAGCTGTGGTAAAGCCGCGAAATGCGATTTATCAGATGGGTCAGTCCTTAAAATGTAGAAGAGCAATAGCGTTATGCAGAAGGTGCTTGTAGGGAAAACACAGTGTTCCATAAACCAGTATTTATTGATTGTTTATTATAAAATAAACTTACAAATTGGAGATACGTCGACACGCAAAGACTTTTTGCGTATTTTTGCGTATGTCTAAGCATTCAACCATTTTGATCTATTATTCTATTAATTCTTCCATGCCAGCTGTTTTTAGGTAAGCATCATGATGCGATACATCTCACATTTTTACCACCTAATCATCATCTAATCTAACTTTAAAAACAAAACAACATCGAAATCGTTATAAACATATATGTATGTTCATGTTTATGCAAAAATGATAACGATCCATCACGTGGCTTAATTAAATTGATTATAATCTACATACGTTAATAAAATAAAAATTCATCATTTACTTGTCGGTAGAAGGTAAAACTCCGGGCTGTTGTTGAATTTTTATTTTCAATTACAAACATGACAAACATAACAAAAACCATGAAAATGGCGTACAAATAAAAAATAAGAAGAATACACAGTGGAAAATGTATTTTCACGAGGAATTCCATTTATATCAAAAATTAATATTTCATCCTAAAGTGTTTCATGATAATACGAAGTAATATACAACAGAGTTTATCTATATATCTCTTATTATATACTCGTTTATGTGTACATATATAATACTTCATACCCTGCTCTGGCTGTATTGCACGGTATTATAGGTAATATATGAATTTTAATATATACCATACTTGGAGGTGGTGGATGGGTGGATAAAAATTCACATTTTATGTACTCGTATACCGTCGTATTTATTTCAACCGACATGACTTTAAAAACGAACAAGAATAAAAATTACGCTGGAAATTTTTTTTTAATCATTATTTATTTAAATAAATTAATAATAATATGAAAATTTTTCGTTAATTTATGATTAATGGAAAATTGATGAAATTTTTTTGTAATAATAATAACAATAATAATTTTGTATGAGTGTTTACGTATAGATAGAAAATTTGCTTCTTAATATTTGTATATAATTTTAAGGATAATTAATGAAATAAAAACCAAAAATATTACTTATCACAAAAAAAAATTAAAATATTACGACTGGGGTGGGGTGTGATGCGGTGTGTCGATGGTTTGGTGCGTTTTTGTTTATTTTATATAACTTTTAGTACACATTTTATTTTGGTGTGCTCGAGGAATGGGAATATTTGATTTTTTTGGTAGATATGTATAATTTGATATGAATGGAAAATCTTCTTCTTGATAAAGTGGAAAATAACGTTAATTAAATGCGGAAATTGGAAAATTAGAAATATGATAGAAGGATGTAAACATTTTGTGTATGAAATTGGATGAATATTAAATGGTTTGTTTGTTTATTTTATTTAGGGAAATTCGAAATTAAGTGGTGGTTACTTTGCTGTATAATAAAATGGATCTTTATCTTTATGTTGCTAATAATGATTAGCAAGTTAACTAATGGTATATGCATATTGTTGTATTAAATAACAGTCGAACAATTATGGAAATTGGCACCTAAAACGTGCTACAGTTACATTCAAAAATGATGAAATACGTAATTTGCTTTCTCCAATATTCGTTGTCTGTATAAACACACGATATTGGAAAATTGTTAACGCAAAAAATTGTAAAAAGTCAACTACTAGAAAATGGGCATTAAAAAGAAGGAAACTAACATCAATAACGAAAAGAAGGAAACTAACATCAATAAGTTGTCGAGTTAAATATTTTTGATCCAAAAAGAAGTCAGTGGAAACCAAAAATTAGTAGCATCATGGTTGAACATAAATACGTGAGGGTTTACGGGATACCTACACCTGCATAATATTTTTTTTTTACATCGAATTATTTTATTAGTAAAAACACTAAAATCTAAAATATCCCCAGTATTCATCAACCTATAATTAGTTAAATATTTTCTTAGTTGCAAACCAACACAAAATTTAAGGTTTAAAGACCAAAATTGCTTCAATCGTTCGTTGAATAATCTCCAAAAATTATTAGTGCGAAAACGTTTCAAATTATGGAACACAAATTCAAGAGTTTTTTCCGGGGGGAATGGTTAAAATTTCAAATAAATTATTAATTATTATTTAAATATATAAACATTTCTGGAACCAGATGAGTACTTTCGTTATTAATAATTAAGTTTATTGTTATGAAAATAGGAAAATTTCTGTTCCACTACATCAAATAATAATATTTCGGTGATTTCAATTTAAAATACAAGATGTAAAATTATTTATTTTTTGTAAAGAAATGTTTGTGTTGTTTTGGTTTCTGAATTCATCATAACTTTAAAAGCGCGTTTTTATTTGATCCATCTAACTAGAAACCAAACACTAACACTTCTATACAGTTATTTTCATGCACACATGTTAGATACAATGTTCTCAAAAAAATGTTATTTTATTTTTTAAATAACTAACTCCTCTCCGAGGATACTTCTATTTTATCCAATGAATTAAATTTAATTTATAAATTAATTTCTTTATTTATTAAAGAAATTTATTGTATGTTAGCACACCCGATGCGTCGATTTGGCCTAGTAGGAGATGTCCAATGAATGTACTTTTTAGCAATTCGGGTCTATTTCCTAGAGTTGTCAAGTTGTATGTCTTGCACCTGGTTAAATATGGTGATTGTTTACGTGGTATGGTAGATCAAGGTCATAAAGCCATTCGTATTTTCAGATCAATTAACGTATAAACTTCTTCTGCATTTTCTCAATACTTTGGATATGATCTTCGTAGAACGGACACTACATTATTTACATCATATTCCAGCTAGGATCGAACGTATACACAATACAGGATCTTAATTGTTTCCACATCAAAATTGTCACCCGTCCAATGGAGTTCGCGACGCAGAGAATTAAACTCGCACCATAACGCTAGGTTGCCAATATCTTCCTGTAGTTTATTAGCATGGTCGACTGACTCGATGGCTTCGTAAGTTTTGAGGTTATCTGCGAACATCAGGATATTGGAATGCTTAATCACTTCAGTAATACCGTTAATGAAGATTGTAAACTGCCTGGAAAACCCGAACTTGAAAATGTGTTCCAAAGTTTTTCAATAGCTGATGGAGTCGAAAGCTTTGCAAAGTCGGTGTATATTACGTCACCTTCTTTGTGCTTCTCAATTTCTTTAATAGAATATCTTGTAAATTCTATGAGATTTGTAGATACTGATCTTTTAGGCATAAAACCATGTTGATATTGTGATAAATACCACGGAAGCATTGCTTTGAATGAGTTGCATATTACTAGTTCAAATAATTTAGATATAGTAGATACACATAGATGTATTATCTCTATAGAAGAATCATCATTTCTAGATCCGGTCTTGAAAATAGGCGTCACTCTAGTTATTTTCCACTTTTGTGAAAAACTTGCCAATTTTAATGACTGATTGAACAAAATGCTTATAGGAATTGCCAGATTTTTAGAATTTTTTAAAAATGGAATACCATCCTTCTCCGAATCCTACCAATGCTCGTTGGATGTCTTCTGGCTTGATGTGTGGAATAAATATGGAGTAATGTACTATATTCACTAGTGTTTGCATTTTTATAATTATCAACGTCTTCTGCTTTATAAACAGATTGGAAAAACTCAGCAATCATTTTGCGTCTGCGGTTATAAAAAAAATCCAAAAGTGTCTGGGACCGCCTTTTATTTTATCCTTTAGATTGCAAATATAGCTTCTGTATCTCAGTTCAAAATAAAATTCAAAATTTTGGTTATATGCAGTAAATTTCTGTTTACTATACTGGGAGCACAATTTGAGGTTTTCTATATAAGCCTTGTCATTTTAGATTTTAAGACTGATAAGTTGATCGTCATACCATGAAGGATATTTTTTCGGTTTGCTCATAGACATAGGAACGAATAAATCAATTCCTTTAAATAGATGTGTGTAAAATTTTTACAAATTTACATCTATGTGATTACTGTTAAACTCGACATTCCAATTTATTTGCTCAAAATGTTGTTGTAAGTTATTCGAATTGGCCTTTCTGAAGTTGTAATATGGTGTTGGTAATTTTGGAATCTGTTATTCAAATTGGTTTTCAATATTATTTTTATTGCTTTGTGGTGAATATCATTAATTACGAAAGGTGTTGGTGATTCTTCTGTGTTTAATAAAACTGGTTCATTAGTAAAAATAAGATCAAAGGTTCGGTCTCGCCCAATTTTTAATTCGCAGATTTCACTCAAATTTGATTCAAATATGGTGTCGACGAATAGGTACTCATTATCCTTAATCCTTTAGTAAAATGGTGTTGAATTGGTTATTGGTGTTGTTGGATGATTTCGACAACCTATTAATGTTTTTTCTCTTCTTGTATTTTGTGAATTGGAGTTCATTTGTTAAAAATTGGTGGTTACGAATCACCCTGCTTGACGCATAAGTTATATGGTGGAGAAAATCAGTGAACATAAATAAGGTTTGCATATTTTTAAATTCACCAGTTCATCGTTTGTTTTCAATATTATGTGTGTACCGTTTTCTTAAATCAACTTTTAACTTTCAACTACTTCCTTAATTTCTGAAATAATGTTGTTTGTATTTATTAACGTTTAATTATTATGAGTTTTGATCAAAATATTCACTTAATCTATTTATGTCTTCTTAAAGTTTTGCCGCATCAATTATTCCATTAATCGTTCGATAGATGTTTATGTTATCAAATATGAGTACGTTCGAGTCTTTATTACATCGGTTATTCGATCGATGAAACAATAAAAAGCCAGGACAAATATAAACAACGTTACATATAAAGGCCGGGCCACATGTGCTTCATTGTGTTTTCTATCTCGTGTATAACTTTGCGATTTTAACCAGATTAGTCAATGTAGTCCATATAAATATTGTTTTTGTGAATTTTATTTATTCTTATAAAATTATTACAATGTACCTAGACCATATATCGACAACATTTTATTTCTAACCTAATTTGCTACTTTGTTACATGTTTAGGATGTCCCTATTAGTTTATCATAAGGTGGCGGTAGAACCTACCTTGGGCTGGCTATAAAGCTAACTTAAACGGTAACCTCTTGTGCCTTCTTATTATTTCTCGTTAGTCAAGCAATTGACTGGCTTCGACGTTTGGGTGATTGTGGAGCCTCTCGTCATGCTTTTTTTGCAGCTTAATTGTCAGCTTACCTTGTTGGCGAATGTTTCCACAGCAAAGAGGCCGCTATTATGTATGTGTCAAGGAAAATTAACAATATTCCTCAGTACTTTGTTTTAGAATTTTTGAATGATGTTCAGGTTACTCGGTTTAGTACACACAGCTGAATATCATACGGCCATATGGACTTTAATATGCGTGCTTATATAGTATATCTGCTTATATTATGTGTTGACAATTGGGAGTTCCCTGCCAAAAGCCAGTACATGTTTCTGTGTTTGAGTTTAAGCTTTTTATATTCACCTTATGCTAGGTATTTTCTTTCCTAGATATTTTGCTGAGTTAACATGTGATAAAGGGATATTATTTAGTACTATAGGCAATTGGTCTAACTTTTCTATTGGTGTAGTCAATGCGTACGGATTTTGTTTAGTTCTACTTGATGCACCATCGCTTCGTCCTTATGTTAATTCTTCCTATCGTACTTAGTCTATTCCTTTATTTGTCAGTATGCTTGTTCTTGTTTAACACAAAAGTGTTTGCCTGTAATGTATGATTCAAGAAAGTGACATAATTGTGGTAGTACTTAGGAATGTTTTCCTAAGTTTCAGCAATAGACCGTCGTGCCAGATTTTGTCAAAAGCCAGACTAACGTCAAGGAAAACTGCGGAGCAGACCCTCTTTTCTTCAAGTACTTTTTCTATGACGTCTGTTACCCTTTGAATTTTATCTATCGAGGAACGCCTATTTTGAAATCCTTATTGGTGTACAGGGATGATTTTTGTACTTTCAATTAGCAGTTTCATTCGTTTTCTTATAAGTCTTTCAAATAATTTTAACATAACAGGTAATAGTGTCGTTGGTCTATGAGACGTTATTTTGTTGGATGGTTTTCCTGGCTTAGGTATCATAATCGCTTCCGCAAACTTTCATACTTTTGGATCATATTTGATTCTGAAGGCTGTGTTGATTAGGGTAGTAAATATTTTAACGACGATTTTGGGAATGGTCACTGTTTGAGACTTTTCGCTCAACTTCCATTGGTTGTTTTTATAGCTGGAATCTGCGTTATTGGGCATTTTATTCGTTTTGTTGCCTTCCACAATGACTAGTTAGTATCATACAAAAGATGATTAATAATCAAAAGTTTCAATAATCTTAGGTACGAGTTCGCTGCTTCATTTTTTATATTCTTTATTTCTCTCCTTATTCGCCGGGTCAAATTATTCAGTACATTTTTAACCGTGGGCAGTAGTCTATATATGCATGGTGCGATTGTGGTTTTATCTATTCTAGAGTTAAAAATTTGTCTTACTTTCGAAATTTTTAGTTTTTTGGGAAGCACATCAATGCTTGTGGAGTGATGAAATAGATAACGTATTGGAGTTGTTAAACTGTTTGCCTACTTATTCAACAAATATAAAGGTATTTTGCCAGGATCACAACATTCTCCAAAACACGTTAAGGGCAATAAAATACTCTCGGGCAAAATACACGGGGTGATTGATACGATGTTATTGCTAGATTGTTCGATCATTGCACTACTACCGCTTTGTTTATAGACTAATTGAAAAAATTCTGCAAGTATTCAAGACCACTAGTCTATATTTTTCGCATTTAGAGAAATGTTGCCACAGCTCTACCATCACATTTTCGATATGTTGTGGAAGGTTAAGGCTCTTTTTTCTGCACTGAAATTGACGACTGTTTTGATTAGTATAATTATTTCTTATCTATTGCTATCACAACGTACTAGAATAAATTTTAACAATTTTTCTTTCCCTAATTTCGCTCAAGTATCGAAAATAAATTATTTTGTGATAGAAATTAAGTAGAAATATTACAATATGTTGATCTGGCATTCTGGTAAACGGTACAAAATTTGAAACAGTGTCCAATTTTATTCTAGAGAAACGAGATAAACTTCGGTAACGTATCGGAAACGTGTTGGTGAAACATGTCGCCACTGGTATTGTTGTAGGTCGTATTGGCAGAGATATGGTACCATTCGATTTCCTGTTTATTCCTAAAGTAGTTCCTTATGTATAACGACATGTATTTTGCTTGCAAAAAACATATTTTTTAATTGGCATTAATTTAGAGGTTACAATAAACAAAAAACAAATTCTTCGATTTCGCAATTTTAGTAATAAATATAGAAGATTTGAATCCCCCTACTAATTTAATACTAAAAATGTCGAATCACCTATTTTGATTTCATTACAAAATCATGTTTCATGAAGAATAGAAAATATTTATGAATCGGGCCAATAATTCGTCGTTTATTAAAGATGAAAACATCTTAACATATTTGATGCCACTTACGATTATACAGCATTCGGTTATGCGTAGGTAATTGTCACATTTCTTGTATTTTATTTATGTTTATGCTAATTGATATTATTAAAAAAACAGAAGCAAAATGAAAACCCTTTTAGCGATGTTACTAAATTAATTGCATTTTAGAAAAAATGCCTACACAATTCTATTTGTGTTAATAAGATTTAAATTATGTTTTTATTTATTTTTAATTAATTAATTGTTTACACCCAACACATTCTCTAAAATAAGAAAAGTGACTTGAATATAAAATATGCATTCATCATAATTAGTCAATATTTAGATTACAGTCTAGTTATTATAGGTGAAGTTTTATGTTAATGAACAGTAGAAAGTCAACGTTCAGTATTTTTGTTAATTATTGGTGTTCAAGAAATATGATATGATTGATCAATATACAATTTGTCAATAAATATTTTTTAGGATGTATGGTACTCAACTTGTCAACAACTATTTTTTTCTTTAGGTCGAAGTTAAATGTAGGGGTAGTCGAAGTCCCCCTATGGTTAAGTTTCAAAGTTGATTATGTTTTAGAAACACACAAATTGATTCTTGTAAAATTTTTGCTCTAAACTATAGACAATGTTTGCATCGGGATTTGCAGCAATAAAAAGCTAAACATAATTCAAAACTATCTAGATTGACTATGAAATAACGTAAAAGTGGAAAATTTAGTTCAAAAATAATAAAAAAACTCTCTTAATTTTTTCTAAAATAAGAATGAATCCTGTTTATATTTAGCACAGTCATAATAATTCTACTGCCATTAATAGTTGCAGGAATCATAATAACAAATACACATGTTATTTTAAACTTAATATGGTTGCAGCAATATATTTCTATTTATCGGCGAATATTTCTATTTTACTTGGCGAATAATGACGGTTACCAAACATTTTTATAGTAATTATAATATTTGATGCATTTCTTGACAGCCAGTGATCCGGATCAGTTCAAATTTTATATGGAACACTTAATCCAAAATTTGTTTTAGATCAAGAATTTTGATTTGAAAGAACTCAAGTAAACACAATTACGTTGTTTCATTAAACCTGCATTGAACCACATCAACCATATTATTTTTCTGTGCCAATTTTTGGTTGAAAATGGAGATTCTTTCTTCAAAATTTAGGTTGATTCAAATTTTTACAGAATAAATATCAGCTATTCCTAATAATACAAAACACTTTGCCACTAGACTCGCAGTCATGAAGTCCAAAACTTTCATTTGGATCAATTCAACTAACAGCGAAAAATGAACGGGACAATAAGAAAGATTTAAACCAGGTGCCGGGTTTTGTTTTTTATGTTGATCAAACACTCAAAAACAGAGACATGTGAAATAAATAAGCCAAAATTAAATTTAAAATTATTTTAACGCACACCTTTCCTAGACTCAAACATATAATTTTATTATGTTCTAAATCCCGAAAATCTTTCTTGATTATTTTCAAAATAATTAATAAAAGCCATTTTTAAATTGAAAATGTAATATCTTGTACGTAATTTGTCAGAAACATCATTGTGTTTGATCAAATTTCGTTGTTATATTTAAGCATTCTTTCATCTTCATCTTGGTACGTAAAGGCTGGATGAAGCAATATAAATAATTTTTATTAATTTTTTTGATTTATTCCTTTGTGAATTGGTTTGCTGTTGTGACAATGTACATTAGTTTTTCACAAGTATTGCTCACATAGCAGAAAAAATTAACATGAAAAATGTACAAACGTATTTGGATTTATTTTTTCATCTAGTTTATTATTGGTTTACTTCTACCTCAATTTTCCGAAAATTGACTAGTTAACGACGATAAAAATTTCTTTGCTATCGAAACATTATTTCCAATTTTAAAACTCCGTCCGTCTTTAAGACACACACAAATTATATTTTTCTGATTCTTGGTGGTTACGGCATCTAACCGGCCATTTTGGGTCCCTTACATTAAAGTAGTTTAGGCCTAAGTGCGTACTCAGTGGAGGCGGTCTAACGAGTCGAGACCCCCACCTTACCTAATTTTAATTATGCATCATATTAATGTATTACATTTGATGTTCTAACCTTTTTTGCTCATTCGCACTCCTCGGTATCATTTTGGTGGTACTTTAGATGTATTAGTCGTATGAAACATCGCAAAAAATATTTCAACCACGAATGAAAGCTTTCGAATGAAAATACTCGTAAATCTTGCACCTGTTTATGAAACCTTTCCACCATCAAAATAACCACCATTGAGGTAGCATGTCGCTTTGACGCGTTACGTACGAGTAGTACTTTTTAAAAAAAAAAATTTCGTTTTTTTGTAAACTTAAAACTATTATTATGTTTAAGCTTTCTCCATTTGTCATCTCCAGAAAATAATTGTTGAAATATGTACAAGTTTTCAGGTGATCATTATATACATATAACAATAATATTATGGAAGATTTCTATTTCAAGAATAAAATAAGAATTTTACATGTGACGAATTGCCCCTGCAGAGTAGATGCTCGTAGATTTAAAAAATACCGGAGTTAAAAATTCTCCCTCTTTCTGTTTCCAAGTAAAATTAAAAATCAGACGATTATAATTATAGAACTTGGTTGCATTGCGAATTTGTTTAGATCATTATGTTATAAAAACAATTGTTGCGTTTGCTGGTTAAAAATACATGTGATTGTTCTACAAAATCTGGAGATCCACATTACACAAATTCCGCATACACCATTGGACTTCGTTTAAAATATTGCAGCTGCATTATTTTATCAATTTGTTACATTTGTCTATATAATACACCACTCTACAAATTTATTGCTAATCTATTTTTGTTAAAACATCAATTTACAAATTGTTTTTTTTTTTTGCAATAAAGCAAAGTGAGTGGTATACCACTCACGTCAAAACAAAAAACTAGAACAACAACCTGGATGAATTTTTAAACTTTAGAGTATTTTTAAAAATAAAGAATTAAAAATAATAAAAGAAAACGAAGAGTATTGCAATCAATTGGGTCGGATGATCTAGACAAATTTGATTGACGTGTTTATGAATTATTACCACTTATCCCATGGAATAGTTACAATTTCGCGTCTTTGTCGTTTAACCGTTTCTGCTGGAGAAGGATGATTGTTTAATGTTCAATCAATAGCTGCCGTTCTGTCAGAGATATTTCACTGATCATTTTAACAAGCTAAGACAGCAGAGCAGTTAAAACCTTTAAATAAAATCTTATTAATCCTTTCGATTTTTTAAGTTTTCACCAAAGCATATTTTGCAGTAGTATATCTAAAAAAACGTTGCATTTAAGTAATAACGTCAACTTTATTTAAAATTACAAAATCAATTGTTTACACATATAGTTATATTGCTTTATGAGCTCCTGATGTACACGCTGATTCCATTTAAAATATTTTATTTGTTCCCAACAACAGACTATATAGACTGAGTTATATAGACTCTTGTAATGTTTAAGCGAATAAACCGCACAAGAGTGATTCAGGTATCAGTATATTAAATTGAACCCCCGCCTATGTGTATGTAAATAGGAGGATTAGTTTTTATTTATGTGTTTACATACGACAACTTACCCTCCCTGTACATAAACTATTACTCTATCTATATTTAATTAATTTGTGCCTAATATCGATTACATTACACAAACTATTTATAATCACTATTTTTCACCTTTAACCTGATTTTGAAAAGGCGTGCAATTAAAATGATTACTATTTCGTCAACCTAAAAAAATTTTATAGTCTATAATCATAACACCCTTCAATCAACCATAGAATGAGAGTACCACCCACCATTCATCGTTACGATACACAATTTTTATTATTATTATGATTATATTTGGAAAATTTATATATGAAAAATCATTTCCATGGGGTAAATATTTATTATCACTAATATTGTTTGCTATTAAAAAAAAGGGAAAATAGGCGAAGAAAATTAATCAGATTTTTATGGTTTCGTAAAAAATCAGTTAGGCAGTTAGGCTTTCTTTTTTTAACAACAATAGGAAGTTAAGGATTTCTACATACACACGCATTATGTATTTTCCTTTCTGAATAAAAAAAAATGTTATTAATGATTTTCCCAGCTTATAGAAGAAAAATGATTAATATTTTATTTATTTATTATATTATGATTATTTTGGCAATAATAAAAAAATAAGCTTAACAACAAAAACTTTTTCATCAAGTAATATAAAAGAAATTTTTACGTACAAAAAGGGAAAATGGGTTCAAAGTTTTTCCGATTTATTTATAATTTTTTTTACCTGAGTTTAGAAAATCAATATGTTTGAGTTTTGTTTCATTCAATTTATGTTTATATTACGTTGTAGTTTTGTCACTATTACTGTTGTTTTAATTAATCGTGTCACCAATAAAAAAAGTAAACTCAAACAAAATAAGTAAATTACCATTAATTGATTTCTTTTTTATGTCTTGTTTGTTTATGGCTTGAAACATACACAGACTAAAGTGGACTTTTAATTAGATTTGTCTACATAAATATTTAGAAAACTTTTCTGTATTAAAAACTTATCAGATGAGATTTGTGTCTTATAATAACTATAATGATGGTAAATTGAAATATGATCGATATTATATTGAATAAGTCATTAAAATAATAAGAATAAGCAGAGTTCGTGTGTGTGAATATACACGGCTATACATGTAAATAAATCAAATTCGTGTCACACCTTTGACTGTCCAATTTGTCAATAAAATATAAAAAAACGTTAATAGTCTCTCGGCTCTAAACACAAAAGTTTATCGTGTTCATTGTATAAATATATATTTTACAGCTCTAAGCATATTTAAGATATTAATTATCTTAATGACCTTGTTATTAAGCATCGTTATAAAAGTTTTTTAGTGGTTTTTCGTTGAAAAAATATAACAATAAAACTGATGAATAGAAACATTTTTCATTTGGTCTCAAGCATATTAGTTTTCATTTATAGCAGAGTGCAGGTTGATTATTTGAAACTTTGAAAAACACATGTAATGTGTGATAATGTGAATGACACGTGAAAATTATAGTCCGTGGGATTAGAAATTATTTATATATATATATTTACATATATTTTTTTGTATGGGTGGTAATTTGAATGTGAAAATTTTGTATTTCGGTGAGAAATTAGTTGCCAGCTGTGTGTGACATTTTTCGTCTTTAATTTGATTTTTGATATTTTGATCCAAATAGAAGGTGTTTAAAGGCTCAAATTACAATTGTGAAAATCAATTAAATAATAGTGGATCGAATTTGTGATGATTGGTGGTCAACGAATCTTAACTTTTATTTTGAGAGTTTCTTCAATTTATTCATACTAAAAAAAAGAAAAATTTGTCGAATGAACTATCTAATGAAACGTTCTAAAACTAAGAAAAAAGGCAGTTTGCAAGAATAAGACAGCATATTTTCTGCACAGAAATCGACTCCGTTAAGATAAAGTTGATTACAAGTTGTTGAGGGTTGCCAGATAAAACTTTATTAAAATACGTACACTTCTTCACGGTGTTGATTTTTTTTGAGAAGCAGTATTTGTTGGGGGATGGGTTTCTTGGATAAATTACTTTTCAGTTCGTACAGAAAGCTTGAAATTTTTATGTCTACCGATCGTTTTACGCTATGCAATTTGGAGAGAATATTTGTTGTACTATAATTATTTGTAATTGGAAATCTTAGCATACTTGACCGCATGATTGTATATCCTAAATCATTTTGCATGAAAATGTTTTGTAAAACAACTGATTTTTGAAAATCCACAGACCGAAGTAGGCCAAGTTCTTCAATAAGAAAAAAGTATTGTGTACCAAACGTACCATCCAAATAGCGTATGGTGTAAAGATTAAAAAAAATTGATGTACATCAAACAATATGTTAGTTGTTACTAACCAAATGGCACAGTAGTTAAAGCTTCGGCGTTTGGATCGGGAGGTACCGGGTTCGAATCCCGATAGGGAGGGGTAGGATGCAAAGTGAAATTGCATCAACAGATTACGATCTGTGGTGAAATGAAATACATCTATGACCCTGTCGGTATGCAAAACCCATGGGCTGACCTGACCCATCTTCCATGCCAGTGTAAGTTTGCATGGAGCTGGCAATGTGCAGTTTATTTGTGCACAATTTATTTTGATGTTCATTAATTTTAAAAAATATATATTTTTTCGTAAAAAGTTTTTTGATCGACTAATACCAATGCGAAACGAAACATCAAATAATTTTTTAGAAGCGTCAATTGGTGTGTTAAATTATAAATAAATTGGAGCATGTGTTTAAAATTTAATTGAAATATATTTTAATCTTTCATTAATAAATATGTGATATACATACAATTTCGTATAGTGGAGTGCACAATTGACATCGTTTTTTCACGACATCTCTAAACTTCAAATAAACAATAAAATCCTGTATAATATTTCCAATACATACATAAAACGCATCAATTTTGTTTTATTTGAACCATAAATGTCACATTGATTTAGAAAAGTAAATAGAATTTCACATTAGTAATTTAAGTGCGCGGACACAGTTTCTCATATTTTCTTTCCAGCTGGGGATTTTTATCAGCAATCGGACATAATTAAATTAACGATTTTCCTGATTTATTTTCAAGAATAAAATGGTTAACTACTTCACTTACGCAATTCGAGATTTTTAATTGTGATGGCAGCTTCATTGTGAAAAATATTCCATTTTTACTACCCATTTTATAGAGTGCACCGTATTTATTTTATTTATACCCTCCGCTTCTAATATCGGGGGGTTCGAGTGGCCGAATAATGAATAATTCATTTAGACCTCCGAATGAGCCATCATGTTGCATGATGTTGAACTATATTGCACTAGTTACGTGATGGTTGTTGGGCTTGAATGATTTTGGTAAAATTTGGTGGGACAGGGTTTTTAAATGCAAGGAAACGATTACAAGGAGTTCCGATATCTAGATAATTCTCTAAGAGACCTTCGGATGGGTCGTTATGTTCCACCATATTTCTTGGTATTGCACAATGTTACGTTATGTTCGCCATGTTGTGGCATATTGTGCAATGTTGCATTATGTGGACGGATGTTGCGTGTTGTTGCACCATGTTGCGGGATACCATGTTGATACGTGTTGGGTCTTATGTTTTCTTTAATAAGATAGTTGGTGTTATGTCCATCACATTACGGAATAATGTATGGCTGCGTCCTTTTATCAAAAATCGCATCCTTTTCAAAATGTTGGTGGTTATGAGTTACAATTTTAATTTGTAATATTCGCTATCTTATTAGCGTTTTAACCTTAGTCTCTTTATTACATTTTCTTCCATCTCAAACGATTTTGTTGTAGTCAGGGTCGGGCCAGAGCGAAATCGTTTGTGATGGGTCCTGAATTTGGAAAAATTTAATTAGTGTCTCCAGTGAGGACTGGATCCCATTATTTAATTTTTTCAGGTTGCTGCATGTTTTTCTCCGTTTTATTTTTTGCTTGACTAACGATCTTCATAAAAATTGGTAAAGTTGCCTTTTCAATGCCAGGAATCGATTAAACAGGTCCTGCTTCTTTCTGAAAAAATCGTTTAGGGGCCTACGATGGGAGCCGGATTGTGGTGGGTGCTTAGTTCGATAAAATCAGTTTAGAGAGTCACCCGATGAGGCTTGGGTCCTTCATTTTTTTCATAAATTTTAATAAAAAAATCCTGTACCAGAAACTGATAGTGAATTGTCCTGATTCCGGTTTAAGCAATCCGGTTTAAAACGCATTCATGAATCGATTCTAGTTCCAAGAAAATCTGTTTAAGGATCTTCTAAGGGTAGGAATCAACTTCGATGAGCCTAATTTTGGTAAAATCCGTTTAGGAAGTTTTTTGTTGGGGCACACGTACCGCTTTTTTGAAAAATATTTTGATTGGATCGATTTTGTTAAGAATTGGTGAAGGGGTTTTCGAATGCCAGGAATCGATTCCAATGGATCGTCTATCATGAAGGTTCATGGTGGGGCTTAGAGTCTTACAGATCGGTCGCCATGTTGCAGCATGTTATGTGATGTTGCACTGTGTTGTTGGATGTTGCGTCATGTTGCACATTGTTACAGAATGTTGCATCTTGGAAAATAACAAAATTGCTTTATCTAGCTTGCACTATTTAATCAATGTTTTGACCTTGGTCCATTTTTCACGTTTTCTTCTGTCTATAGATTTTGACCTCGTTTGGTGAGGCCCGGGCTCCTTTATTTACATGCAAGGTTCAAAAAGGCTGAGTGATCTGCATAAAACTTCAAATTTAAGGTTAAAAATGCTTTTTAAAAGTTGTTTATTTTTAAACCAGGAATGTTTGAACCTGAGGTAACAGTGATTAAAACATAGAAATATGATATTTCTGTAACTAGTTCGGAAGCACAATCCCTTTTAAAGTTGCTTGTGAAACACGATGAGTATTTTCTCTTGCTGGTAAGATTCAATTTGTTGAAAACTGCTAAGTGAAACTTTTAGAAATTTAAGGTTGACAATTCTCTTAAGTTGAGCGATCGCTTTGTTTCAAGGAAATTTTTTTTATTGCAGATCCTGCACTAGAGCTCAAGTTGGCAAAGATTCAGCAACAACTCACGGTTTAAATTAAAAAAAAGAAACACCTTTAAATAGCTTAATATGTCAAAATTAGTGAATAATGATAGTCTCTTTATAGAGATATTCAATTTGGGTGGATTTACAAAAGTAGAAGGGCTTCAGAATATTATTGGCGAGGATTCAATTTGTCAAATCGAGGAATTGTCTAATGAATACGAATGTGAACCGACGATTTAGCTGATGGGTACGTTAGCTTCTTCAATTTGAAATCAACATATGATGGCACAGCCACTAACAAAGTTCGTGAAATATAAAAGCAAAAGTGTGCATTTTTAATTCATATGTAAACAAATAATTAATATCATTCGTCGGCCTTGTTATAGGTAAAGCAAAAGTTTAATATTTTATTAAGTCGATTAGCAACAAACTATAAAATTTTCAGAAACTATGTGTGAACGACATATTTTACGAGAACGTTGTGAAACTTCTCATTGTAAATATTTTTGGTTTAAGTTAGCAACCCCAGGAGGATTCAAGTTATGGAACGGGACAAAAATAACGAATATTATGTTTTATAAATCGAAAATTGTTTTAGGTTTGTATATTGTATACCAAATATATTCCACAATAATTTAGGATTTAAAAATATTTTTAACCCAATTAAATATTATGTATAATTAGCCTTCAAGTGTGCGACCATAAATCTTTCTTATTTAAACTAAAAACATAGTTCGTATAGTTAAATTACAAAATCTGTGCATTCCTGACCACTCTTAATTAAAATATAAAGCCGACCAAATAAAAACAACAGAAATAGTTGGTTTCGATTCAAAAACCTAGATTTTCATTTAATTTTATACTGACACAAAAATAAAATAATTTCGTTTAGCTTCATATTTATGTTGTAACATAAATAGTTGTACGAGTATATTGCATTTTGTATATATTGTTAAATTTATTAATATAATTTTGCTGCAAACATGCTTTTCATAAATTCAAATTAAAACCAACAATTATAATTAAAATTATACATATGTATGTATGTGTCATGTGTGTATGCATATATAGGAAATTCTTCCATGCTTGATGCTTCAGTGCATCGGTTATTGGGGGTGCTTAATGTACAATTTCACTTTGTCAACCCACTCTTTGCATTATGCACATAATACATATGTACTTGTTTCGTGTATGTACGTAATATGTAAGTAAATTGAAATCTAAATAATTAAAACTTTTGTTTTAGTTTTAGTCTATAAATGATAAAAAATCCTTTTTATAGTTAGTAGTTGTAAAATTTTTACTGTTGTATCTTCTATTTTACCAGGAAAAATTGTACAACAAAACAATTTGAAGTAGGAATATGGAAAAACTGAAAAACAATGTTATATTCTCCTTCCATCTTTTCATTGTGTATACATAGGTAGCTAGCTTTATTATTATTACTAGCTTCTGAAACTACATATTTATATATGTTACTCTAATAACTTTACATAAAATAAATCAATATTCAATTAAAATTAAATTTTCTTGATAACTACAAAAAATATAATGAAAAACTCAATTCATCAAATGATTGGATAAAATTTGAAGAAGAGAAATTGTTCATTGTCATTTCGTTGTTTTTGTATAAATGTGGTTATTATGCACTCCCTCTGAGTCCTCTCGTCATTCTATCTACATAGCTATGAGTATACACTAGAACTAGACGAACAAAAAAGATAATAATAAAAGTTTTCTATTTTAAATAAATAATTTTTCGTCTCTAAATTATTTTTATTTATTTGTTGTATTTGTAGCTTTAAGTTATTTTTTATCTAAATATTACAACGTTTGTGTTTATTTTGCAATACAAAAAATTATCAAATTTATTTTGATTTTGCTGAAAATTTAATCAGAGGGACCAAAATTAGGGCACAGTCAGAGAAAATTTTCCGTTTTTGTTTTGCTTTTGGTGATGTTCATTTCGAAATTTTTATACATAAAAATGAGTATTAACATTTTGTGTAATTTATTTGTTGTTGTTATCAAGAAAGATAATATTAGCATTTTGATTCCAATTGGTTTTTAATTCGTCTAATAAAATTGTTTATTTTATTAATTAAAACAAAATTCTGGTAACGTTCATTTTATCGTTTTTATAAGCTAAGTAGCTGCTAGAGTATCTAGATAACAATAATATTACCTACTATCACTCGATATAAGAGACGTCAAGATATCCAGAAAATTAAAACAGAAAGATTAATTTTGCGATTTTCAGGGGTTGCCGAATTCGTTTAAAAGTTAAAATTTAAATGGCGATCAAATTTCACTCCCAATAATGAACACGTATCGCAGAGTTTTAACCATAAATGCACAACTTATCGGACCGTTTTAGTTGGTCATTAATATGGGATAATGTTTTGGGTTGGAATTTTTATAACCATCAAAAACCCTATTCTTTTAATTCAAAAACATGCCGCAATTACCATCTTTTCTAAGAATAGAATAGGGACTTCTTATCCTCTAGTTTTTAAAGGAGAGATTTTACCCATACATGTTACAAAACAAGATATTATAAAACAATGCTTAGTACACTAAAGTACTTGGCACGGGAAATGATCGATTAAAATAGATCGTTGCAAAATAGTACAGTACACTAAGCTATCGAGATATTGCCTGCAACTGTTAAGTGACAGAAAATTTTACTATAACTTAAAGACAATCTTCAACCAAAATTATTATATAATTTCTTTAACTGAAGTTACTTAACTGAAGCATCTTGATAATATACTAATAATACATTATTGTACATAATACATTATAGTATAGTATGCATTGTTTTGAGACGGACTTTTTTAATCAGCCTAATTCTTTACCATGTTCTTTAGTGTACGATGTACTGTTTGAATCGGTCCTGTTCTTCTCTAAATATGCCTTTAAATCTAACAACGATGTTTGTCGTCGCCTTTATTTATATATTTCACCAAAAAGTTTCAACTCCTTCCCAGAATATAATAAAGTAATCATCAACAAACGATTTTTTTTTTGCTAAAGCTTAAAATTGGCTTATCAATCACGAAGATGAAAAGCTTTTTAAAGTCATGCACTAATCCAATTATGAATTGAAGAATATGAATACTTGCCTTTGCCATTGTGAAATGCATCTTTTGTATTTTTAATATTTTAATTTTTAATATTATCATGTTACCTCAGCATTTTTCTGCATTAGTGTTTTGCTTTGGTAAAATTAAGCAGGTTTTACTTTAATATTTCACAACTGCTTTTGGCCTTAGTTTTTCGATGTAATTTAATTTTCCTTTGTTGGTAATAAAACATTTATATGTAAAATTTTGACTGTGTGGTAATTGATTATTATGTAGTTCTAAATATAAAGACTTTAAAAAATAGAAAAAAAAAAAAATAAAAAATGATCGCCTTGCGCTGAACACCATAACTACAAAATAGTTTTATTTTCTTAAAACTAAAATTTTTTTGGTTTACATAAAAGCGTCTTCGGTTTTATACGATGCATTGTTGTCGTAAGCTAAGCTGTTTTATTTTGGCAAAGAGCTAATGAAAAACTTTCTACCAAGCTTTTTATATTCGAATGATACTTTTATTATAAATATTGCCAGAGCCACCTAGATATAAGATCTTTAAGATTCCGCTCACCAAATTGCATTCAGCATTTACCTGTACAGAAGCAATTTGTTCTGTATTGTGAGCTCAGAATTTATACCCATGAGCCAGCCAGTACAAATTCCTATATAATGTTTAACTCCTCTTTTTTCTTCTTCATGAATTCCTTCCATCTTAGCATTGCATCGAGAATCATGCCAATGTATTTAGTGTGAAGTATTTAGGCTACTTAGTAATGGTGTTTAGTTTAGAATTTGTTCTAGTTAAGAACCACGGAAATCCACTTTACATTTTGGTTTGTAAAGCTGATATGTACTGTCTTTATTTAGTAAGAAGATGCTCCATTTTGTAGTCCAGTTACTTACTGTGATAGAAGAAAGAAAAGACAGAAAGACCCCGGAGTCACTTATTTATGATTTCGTTCTTTAATTCCTTTACAAGTTGTTTTAATTTTTTGCATAGAAAAGAAAATTGTATTTTGTTGCGAAGCACGAGTATTATGTGACCTTAAAAGGATAAATATATTTCTTTAACAAGTTGGTATGAGGGATATGAAGTTCCTATGCTGCTTGTTGGATACTATTAGTGAAAGGTCCTAGTTCATCTAGCAGCTGCATCAATTCAACAATTATGCGAACATTCAAATATATGTACAGTACATACATACAAATCAACAATTATCGGAGCTCGACTATTCTAATTTCCGGAGATGATGTAACAATTAACTATATCTGTCTTGCGTTTCGAGCATTGTTTTATTCTTTACGCATATAACTCCAACGTGTTTCAAACCTCTTGCAGTTCTATCATAGTTCTATTGTTGTTTCACTATTCCTGGAATTTTTCTCCGTGAATTACGAGAAGTCTGCTCAAAATGAAGCGTATTTGCTGAAGTTGATTTATTTTTGGAAAAATCTGATATTTTGATGTGTAATTAATATTGTTTCCAATTGTCCATTTTTTTCAACCAAAATTTGTAATATCAATAATAAAAATACTCGATCATCGTTTGTTTTAATGAAATACAAACACATTAACACCGATCCTTAGTAAAGGCAGACGTTGCGTGACAAGGCGATACAAATTAAGTTTGAAATAAAATAACATAAAATTTCTTATCGCAAAGACCTTAAAAATGATGATCCGGAGAATTATCATAGTTGGAAAAATATGTTGATTGAATTCTTGTAACTTTTTGTTGTTATAATTGTTCAAAATATTTTTTAATAGTTTAACACTATGGTAGTTCTGAAATCCTTGGACTCAATTTTTTATATCAGCATTTTTCATGAAAATCAGATGACTCGCTGGCGCCTATAGTTTAACTCTAAAATAATTGTTTCTCCAATTAAAAATACAAGAAAATATTTTATTTCAATTATATGGCTAAACTTGTTTTACTTTAAGCCTAACTAAAATATTTTATCATACTTTAGTCGGATCTTTTTCGTTTTTTTTCAAGGTTTCAAGGTACAAAGTAATTTTGTAATATTTTAACCTGGCAATTTGGAAAATTATTATTGTAATAAACTCGTTTATAATAATTCTAATTGCAATTAGAAGCAAAAATTAAATCCTTGAATTTCTTAAGATATTTTTGTATATTATATGTTTAGTTTCGTTTTGATTGTCAAATAGGAAGAAATGAAAACAAAGAAAAATGAAAATATCATTGTGGGTTCAAAAATTCTTAAAATTAGCCCAAGAAAAAATCTGTAAGACTATAGTTTAAGATTTACACCTAATCCGAGATTAAAATGTGATTTTTATGTTATGTTATATTGATTTTTTCAATATAAATTCTAATAGAGAACACACAATTGCTGTTATATTTTCATGAGAAACTGCTATCAGTGAGCACGTATAAGAGAACAGTATCAAAGCAGTATAAAATAGTTAAAAAAATTTCCATCGCAATCTACGTTGAAAATTCGGATGACAAATGAAAAAAATTTCGATAACTATTCAGGTTTCTTGTTATTTATTTTTGATTTAATCATGATTTATTTATTATAGTGATACCATACGTTGGCGACTATTACAAATACACATTATCTTACTGCATTTGAAAAATGTTCCACTCAAGTACATTATAAATATTTTCATTATGATTTTCTGTTTGGAAACGAACTAAGGAGAAATTGAAATAGTGCCTGTACTTAAAGACAATATTTTAATCAGTAGCTTTTCATTCAACATATTATGATGAATGTAAAAGTAAGATACATACAATTTAAAACCAACCAACTTAAACCGTCCCTCCTGAAAATGTACATTTTGTACTTATCATAATTTCATTTGCGCACGATGATATATCGCAGAACTACTTCTCCCAAAAACATTCCAATGAAATTGTATAGTTCCATTATAAGATTGATTGTCTTGATTCACGCGATACGTAAAAAATTGCACTATAGTTACGATGACTACAAATCTAAGGTAATTTCATGTTTTTTGTCGGAGTCTAGCATATTTTAACAATGGTTAAGTATTTTAGGTGATCTAATCTATAGACGTATTGTTAAGGGCTTATTTAATATTCAAAAATTATATGAATTCCAGCCACGATTTCGATGCCACTTAACTATTAGGGGTTCTTCTATATAAAATAACAGTTATATAGATTGTTTATTTTGTTTTTCAATTCCTCTATTTAGTCTAAAAAATACAAATCAATCGCTTCATTTAATTTCTGTGATTGATTTAATGAAAACGTGCTAAATTTAAAAAAGTGGAAAATATTGAACATAGTGCTGTGATAAGATAAGCGTGATTTTTGGGTTCGAAATTACTGTCAGGTGGCCCTGGTGGATTAATTTTTAATAAAACTAATTTGTAGGAGGAACTGCTTGCCGCTTGACTCGTCCATTTTTACTAGTATACTATACGTCAAATAGTTCAATTCATCAATAAATTTAAAAGTTCTACTTCAGCAAATATATAGTAAAATAAGATTAGAAATATTTAGGATTTTATGGCTAGTGAAATGATCTCATAAAAAAGTGCTAGTGACAAAAAAGCATATATTCCATGTTTTATACTAAGATCTAACATGCAATTTGCATATTACCCAAAACATCATCTACTAACTTATAATACATCAAGAGAACTTACTACCGCAAATGCTACCGCAATGTGAATTTATTTCGTCTTTCACATTTTATAAGGAGCGCACTCATTGAATTAAACATATTAGACAAATTATTTGCATTCCATTGCGGTAGAAAAATATGTGCATTTTTTTGTTTTTGTAAAGGAACTTTTAAATTTTTAATAAATAAATTCTGGCATACATCACATAAAAGTAAAATAAAAGTATAATTACGGTATAATTACGTATAGAGTCATGAAAATGATAGTAACATAATAGTACCTAGGACAGTTTCAACCATACACGTTTATGTATGTATTAAAACACACGAATATATGCGAATATCGTGATATTATAACAGTTTTTCTGTGCATCGCTATTTTTGGAATGGGACAATAAAAATGAAAAATTAGTAATAATAAAATAATAACAAAATAAATGCAGTAGTGCAATGTGCATTTGGATATAAATCTGAACAGTCTGCACTTAGTCTCACATTACTGAATAATTTAGTACATGAACGATATATAGTATGTATGTTCTTGTATATGTAACATAAATACATATACATATATAAAAAACTGTATCAAATAACAAGCAGGTAATTTATACATTTTTACAGAATATAACGATGTTATATTAAAATTCTAGGTTTTGGTTATTTTGTACATAATAAGTAGTATCAAAATGAAAATATTATGGGTATTTCGATACTTAATGTAATTACCGAATAGTAATAATATTATTATTATATTGTTATATCATAAATACTTTAAATGCACAAATAAAATAGATATAGCAAACACATATATTTTAGAATACAATAACCTATAAATTTAAAATCAAATTGTTATATACTTCTATCCTTATAAAATAATGACTTATATAACAAACAGCTTGATTGTCAAGACAAATCAAATATCTACCCTACATATAAATATGATAATACGAGTACACCTCCGCATTATGTACGTTATGCGTATAACACGAACGAACATTTGACATATCACATGGAAGGATTATAATTTGAATTAAGGTGAAATGACAAAACCGTAACATTTTTAAAATGTAAAACTTAAAATAAAAATACATTTTCTAAATTTGGATTTAAAAGATAATTCGACTTTACACACAAAAAAAGTGCTTAACGTTTTTATCCAGAATTTGTAGAGACCGAAAGACAATTGATATGGGTATTTATTCCAACTCACCGGTGACGGTTATTACGTTATTTTTATGGTTATATTTATTCCGACAAAGTGATTCCATTTTATTCACCGAATTAGAATCGGTTCATCAAATCTGACAATTATATAACACTAATCATTTACTCTTAGTCTAAATTTCGTTTTAGATGCACACAATTACTTACATCCGTGACACACATTGGTTAAATATAGAAATCAAACCAGAATAAATTATGCCAATCATGAAACGACGAGAAAGAAAAGATAAAATTAACATTATTTAGGTCTAATTTCTTATCTAATTTATCGATTTCTTTTAAAGTCATAATGGTATAATAACGATATAATCCCGATAGATCTTATTATATAGAACACATAAAAATCACCTTTCCAGATACACGTATACACAATAAACGATACATTTTCTTTATCTAGTGCTTGTTGTTGTCGAAAAGAAAACAAAAAAAAATTGAAACTACACAACGATAACCGGAAACGATATAAACACAAACACACCAACAACAAAAAACCTCTTATCATTCCATTAAGAAATATTTATGTTATCTTTACGAGAAAATAAAATAAACATAAAGAAAAATGCATTTTATGTTTTGTTTGTTTTGTTTCGTACATAAAAAAATCACAACAACAACAAATAGACAAAACAATAAGAATATTTCCTTATCATTTCATACCCAGCGTGTCTTTACAATTTTTTTTTTGGATGTGTATTTTATATTCCTTTTAAAGCATTATTTTTTCGGAATTGTATTTTGATAAGAAAAATGGGTTTAGGTAGGGTTTCTGTGTGCTGTAAGAACAATATGTATCGATATTGGCTGGTTTGGGGTTTTTAATTTCGATAATATATTTGTATTGTACGTACTGGGTGGGAAAACTTCTGTTAGTAATGGCATTTCTCTTTTCCATTGTTCAATGATTTTAAACAGTGCATGAATTTGTATTGAATAAAGATGCAGCCTAAATTTTGGAATTTTATTAAACCGCACATTTAACAACAAATGAGCTTGAAAGCTCAACGTTACGTGTATGGTTCTATACTAAATTATAATGTAAATAAATAAATAAAATAAAATAAAATAAATAATAATAATAACTCTAAAAAATATTTATTAAAATTTAGAATACTCGTACGTTCAAATAAATTCTAATGTATACTGACTAATTTTTCTTTATCTTTATTTCATTTCAGGTAAGGCTTTCTGGATCGAAAATATGGTAAATTATTAAATTGCATATAGTGTTAAAATATAGTAGAATTATTAAGACTCTTAACCTTTTGGTAATTATCTAAAGAATTATTAAAATATCGAATATTGAATAAATATTCTCAGAGAAAGCTATCTTCATGGTTTCAAATATTAAAGCAACGTCAGAAATGAAACAATAGTCACCATAAAATACCAAATCTAATATTGGGAATGATCAGAAACCGAACCAGGGATAGAAGATATAGATTCCCAGAATGATATTTCAATCTATAATGGATGCATACATATAAAGAAAGACCAATTTTTAAAATATGATTTAATGATAACAAAATCATTTAATTAGACATTGACAGAAAGCCTCTCCCTTTTTTTATTATGTTTTGTAATCGTATAGAAAACCAAGGCAAAGGATTGATTGACAACACTAAATATAACTGAAGACTATTGATGTTTTAAAATTAAACATTTTTTTTCAAATAATTCAAATTTTGTTGATATAATATATAACGCATTTTTTACAAGTTTTTGTACATACTCGATTGTACCTGCAGAGACAATTTTAGAATCTCGTTGACACGTTGGTCTTATAATGTTCATTATTCTAGAAAAAATTGCATTATGAGTGACTTAAAATTTTGTGTAGAAAAAATTGTGATAAATCATAAATGGATAATTTATCTCGTAGTATTAGCATGTTTAAACTGATGTGGTTCGGAAAATATGACACTTTCATGCAAAAATCTTTTGTTACTTTTATTTTGTAGTAGTTTAAAATTTATTTGAAATACTTTACCAACCTTTCAGAAGTCAGCATCCTTTAAATTTTATTTGTGTTTAGAACTAGGATTCGACTCATTTGATTCTTTTATCGTAAAATTTCCAGCTACTCAAGTTGATAGACCCTACCAATTTTACTAAAACTAAAAATAATACTTATCTCCCAGTTTGGAAAATAGGACTGGACATTTTTGCAAAGGACAAACTACTATTTCTGGAGTTTATCGAAATTAAAATCATCTCAAATCGACAAGAAATGGTTTGAGTTACAGTAGTTAACAACGAACGATACGCTTCTTCTCTGTTCGAAAATACAATTTTATACTTATTTTATTCAATTTCCTTAATCGTAACATTTTCACACGTTGATATTTTAAGACAAACCCTACGATATCCAATTTATCTAACCTATACTACTCGAATGAAACGGTTTGAAGTAATAGAACAAAAAAAGATTTTATTCTCATGCATTTGGAAACGAAATTCTAATCATTTGATTACAAGGCTAACTCTTTTAAATATCGGCATTAAAAATCTCTTCGATATTCAAAATATGTGAAAAAAAGTCAGAAAAAAGACAGAACGAAATGAAATATTTATCTGTGATATCAGAATTTGTTCAATGCAAATTGATCAAATCGATCGCAACGACATTAAATCAAAAATAAATATCCCTTTCTTTTGATCGATTGTTTGATTGAGGGTGCAGGGACACGCTTATACATGCATTCTCGGAAGGCTAGACTCGATCGTTAATTCATTTCACATTTAACAAAACCGGAACATAACAAAAGATCACCATCCTTAACATTCTCCGCCCGGTTATTGACAAGCATTCTTTCAGTATAAAATCCGACAGTCATTTATTTATAATTTTACACAAATAAATTAATTTTAATTATTTGACTTAAAAACCCCCCATATCTAACGGATCTGTTTGCGCAAGAATTATTTTTCGTATAGAACTCGCTCCTTAAGTTTCTCTATATCAGTCAAATTAGGTTACTTCAGCTTCCTGTTTAAAATATTAAAAATTATAATACATATAACCAACATTTATCGGTGATTTTCTGGAAGCTTAGGTCACATAACGACATGTGCGCAAAATTAGGAAAACCTGTCGTCTAGAATTTACTGCACACCTGTTTGGGAAATTTCGGTCAAATTACATTACATATTTCTTTTTCTTGGCCAAAAGTTTAACTTCTATCTAAATAATTTTTAGCCCCGTTGCATATTTGGGCTAAGTTTTTTATCTCGTGCGAATTTTACAGGTTCCCGAATTCGTTTTAAAAACTCGAAAAGAAAGAGATCGTTTCTAGATGGTGATTGTAGTATTATCAAATGAATAAAGTTTTCTCCATAAATACAGATTTTGGTGTGATGGAACTGGTTATTTAATTATTATTTCAAATAAATTTTTTATACAAATGTAAATTAATAAAAATTATTATTTAAAAGTTTTGGGGTTTTATTTAAGAATTACAACCGCCAATAATCATTTTCAGAGTTGCATTCGTGTTATACTTAATTTAAACGTAATAGCAATAATTTACCGGATTTTAGATCTTTGGTTTAGGACAACAGACAAGAGGCAAGGATCGACTTGAAATTATTAATTTTCTAAAATTTTAATGTATGTATTAGAAGTATTTAACTCAGAATTAAATTTCAAAATAATAAATGTTATTTCAGAATGAAGTTTTAATTTTTGTGATAAATTTTTAAAATTTTTTAAAGTTGGTAACATTTGCATTACCTCGAGATTCAGGTATTTTATTTGGACCGATGGCGTTGGGACCATTAGAACAATAAATGTTTAATTTATTTTATTTCCTAAATATATATTTTTCAATGCATTTAATAAACACATTTTATTAAACACTTGTTTTTTATTTCGTAAAAATTAGATTTTTGATTATTTTAATTAAAAAATTTGTTCAAAAAGTTTACAAAATCACTCGATCGATTTCGACTTGTCAGGTCATCTTAGGAGATACTCCTAAGTCGAAATCGATCGAGTGATTTTTGAACCTTTTGAACACATTTTTTAATTAAAATATTCAAAAATCTAATTTTTGCGAAATAAAAAACAAGTGTTTAATAAAACCTGACAAGTCGAAATCGATCGAGTGATTTTTGAACTTTTTGAACACATTTTTTAATTAAAATATTCAAAAATCTAATTTTTGCGAAATAAAAAACAAGTGTTTAATAAAATGTGTTTATTAAGTGTAAGTATGTTTCGCCAAGTGCCTACGGCAAATAGTGTAAAAAGTATTTTCAATACATTGTAAAACTTTTCAATGTGTAATGGTTTAAGGGGTACTATTGGGAGTATAACCTAGTTTTTTGGATTTTTTTGCAGAAGAAACACTTTTATTTCGAAGAAATGGTAAATTTTATTTACATCAAAATATTTTCCATCGTTATCTATGACTTACGACCATCTTTCTGGCAATTTATGGATTGCATCGAGAAAAACTGTTTGTATTTTAATGCGATCCATTCGACGAGCCATTTTTGCATTTCCTCTTGAATTCTGAAGTGCTGGTCTTGAAGATCGCTTTGGATTGATCGGAACAAATAGTAATCTGATGGTGCACAATCTGGTGAATAAGGAACATGCGGTATTATTTCCCATTTAAGTACTTGCAGCGTATTTTTTTACTTGTTATGCAACATGTGGTCGAGCATTATCGTGCAGCAAAATCACTTTAAGCTGTTTGTGGACTAGAATCGGACAATTTTCGTTCACTTGATTATTTTGGTTCAATGCATGGTTCACATCTATCAATTGTTGTTGGCAACGTTCACCAGTAATAGTTTCGTTCGGTTTTAACAGCTCATAGTAAATCACTCCTTTCTGATCCTACCAAATGCACAGCATGACCTTATTTTCATGAATGTTTCATTTTGCTGATGATGTGGATCGCTCGCCTGGATGAACCAATGATTTTTTGCATTTAAGGTTATTGTAGTAAATCCATTTTTCATCGCCAGCCATAATTTGAGACAAAAAATTCCAACTTCGGTGTTTTGTAAGCAAAGCATTGCAAACCATTTTCAATGTTGGCTTCAGTCAGTTCATGTGGTACCCATTTTCCTTCTTTATCAATCTTTTTCATGGCATGTAAACGTTTGTTTGCTTATGGCTGCTTGAGTGACATTTAACTGTTCTGCAAGTTCTTTTTCTGTTTGAACTGAGTTTTCCTTAAATAATGCTTCAAATTCTTCATCTTCGATTTTTTTTTGGTTGGCCAGAACGTTCTTTCTCACTGACATCAAAACCACCACTTTTGAATCGTTTAAACCAGTTTTCGCAAGTTTGGCGTATTGGTGCATAATCAACATAAGTTTTTTGAAGCAAACGAAAATTTTCAGCAGTTTTTTTCTTTTGATTAAAGCAAAACAGGAATGTTTCCCGCAAATGCTGTTTTGTTGGTACGAAAATCGACATGTTTAGAGGGGATTAAAAAATATCTTGTTTACGCTTTCACGAATAAGGACAAACTAAATTTTAATGTGGAATGTCAACACTTTAAGACGCCGTAGGTGTCATTGTTAAAGAATGATTAGTACTAAAGTTGATTTTGTTTTAGATCACGAATTTTAGTTTGAAATCTAGTAAACGTTTTTGCGTTGTTTCATGAAACATGAACTGAACCGGATCAGATCAAGCATCACTAAACACGGCTATTATTGGCTTACGTTTGTGCTATGCTATATTAATACATTTAACATCCGATTTTTAAACTAAGAAAGCACTAATGTTGATCGAAAGTTAATTTTTTTACTTAAATTATAAAAACATCAGAAAACAATCGTTTTGTTTTCGCTCCGTTTCCAAAAAAAATATTCATTAGTTCTTAGTGCTGAATAGTCTCAACTAATCTAATTTGAATTAATGGATCTAATTGAATCTAATCTAATTGAATTAATAAGCAAGGCGAATAGTTTCGCTTAACTTTTAAGAATACTGAAAACAATCGACGTGCGGGTTGTTTTTAATTTTTTTAAAGGCCTTAAGCCCTACTGATCAGCAATCATCGAATACTCATTTTGAAAACTTCTAATTTCAAACGGGATAGAACTGGGTTAAATGATGAATTCAGGAGGAAAACAGAACTAGACCGGAAATTGTTCATAAAATGAAACTGGCAAGTCGATCAATACATGTACGCCGATATGCAACCCACCTCAAGCATGACGTCCAAATTTAAAAATGTTGTCGGAGGCTGGTGTCAATAATAGCGATGTCTCTACTAGCTACTGCAGATAAGTATTTTGAAGAGCTTGATGGAATCAGAAATCGGTTGAGGTTTACAAGACATACTCTATGCAAGTTTTGATGAGTGAATCTAAAAATTTATCATTTTCCAGGAATCTCATTTATACCTTAAGAAGTACTCGCTAAGGCGCACCACATTTTCACAGGCTCAATATTGGAAACTAATAAAATTTGTACTAAATATTAAGTTCCAATTTTCTGAGTCGATAAGTTTTGCGAACGCGTTGTAATTGATATTTATTTAAATATTATATAAATTTTATTATTTTTAATTAGAAAACCCACCTGTTGCACTAATCGAATTCTCATAATTAAAAATGCAACTTTAGGTAGGTAGGTGTGCCACACCAACCAGATCATTCGTTAAATATAAATAGAATTTATGGAAAACTACTTTGCATTTATATGTCCAATTTACGGAATACACATAATATTACAAATCATTTAAATATGAATGAACGGAAATATTTGTTATTCGTTAAATCGTGCTGTTGTTAATTATAGAATAAATAATTTTAAAACACTATATACATACGACTACCAAAGTCAAATGGACCACAATCCGCAGTAGTTAAATTTTGAAAAAAATAACACCAACCTCTGCAATTTAAATTCAATTTATAATTTGGTCACCTTTACAACAACACCTCAAAATGTTGATGAACCTAATCGTAATCAACAAAAAAAGGTATACAGCCCATCTAATATACCTGGACGACCAACGACGACAATGACTAAAAGCTCTATTACCGAAAAACATAAAATTTTATTACCTGTTAAAACCGTATCTACATTTTAATATTTTCTTTTTTTTGGATACCAAAAGAAGTAAAATGCCGCCTAATTATACAACATAAATTTGTAATTATGTTTTTCTCCTTCAAAAATAACAGAAATAAAATTCTCTTTGATATTATTATGGCCATCTCACCCATGGTAAGAAAAAGAATAAGAACATAACATGTACACATATAAAATCGAACAAACAACAAATTAGAAATTACTGAAAATAAATTTTGTTCCGGAGATTTGTAACAATAACCATTTGAACCCTTTTTTAAGAGATGGATTGTTATGTTATTGGGTTTTTATATTACGATTCGTACGTGTTATACACGATAATTAGGTGTTTCACATGTGAAAATGAACGAGTTATGATTTATTACAAAAAGAAATTAGATATTAAATGTGTTTTATTGGAATGTATGCAGTTGATTCAGGGTTGTAAAATTATGTTAAACCGAATGGTGTGAGTTCAACATTTGTTTTAGGATTTTCTTAAGATTTTAAGACACAATGTTTTAAAAGTTTTTAATTAATTTTAAACATGTTACTTTTTTTAATCTTCTCAATTACGGTTGACTAAGCTAAAGGAAAATAACTTTACGTTTAAAATTTACAACTAAATTATTTCAATTAAAATTTTGATCAATCAATCACACGTTCTCGATTAAAAAATAAAAAATAATCTCAAATTTTTAAAATGAAACGAATAAAAAAAAATTATTTTAAATATTTTAATTGGATTTTAATTTGAATTAAATTATTAGTTTGTTTTTTGTTAAATCTAATTTCGATGTTGGTGAATTTTAGAAAAATTGGAATTGAGAAATCATTGTAATCATCTTTCCATACTCGAACGTGTATTAGAAATGTTGTTTCATCATCTCAATTGATGATGAACTCAAATTTAATATTTTTCAAGCTTACTAGAACCATCATCTTCATATTTATGAATAGCACTGTTAATTATAAATTTTCACATGATCATATTTTTTTTTTGGGGATACTGCTGTAAAGTAAGTTTAAGTGGTGGAATAATTTAATTCGAATAGATTTATTTTTTATATTTAAATATTTGATGGTCTCGATTGATTACAGATAGTATATTTATATACACATAGCATTTCCATTTTACATGACAGTTATTTGTTTTCCAAATTTCTACCCACCTAATCAATATACTGGAGATACTAAATTAATTTTATTACTTTTCTGTGATCATATCAAATTTAACTCAACAAAGTGATTATGCAAATGTTTTCCAATAAAAACTGTAACCATTTATTTCTTTTTCACGAATATAGATAACATCATTAGTCAGCTTATGGTGCCATAAAAAATACCTTTGTTTTTACATTCTGTTTAACATAAAAAAATGGTTAAAATCAAGCATAAATCATAAATATTTATAACCATCCCCACTTTTTTACTCCATATACGTACACAATAACCATCTTCAACCATCATTCAATATAATACGTTAGAAATCTTCGGTTTCTAATTTGGTACCCAAAATTTTTTTTCTTGGTTACCTTAAACACCGAAGCGTTATATAAATCAAATTATTATAAACGAACAAAAATAAAAAGATCTTGTATTTTCAAAATGATTAATCTTTTCACATAAATAATATATACGAAACGAAAAGCTAAATTAAGATTCATAACCACCCGTTACTTTTAATTTATTATAAACCGATTTCAAATTAAATTTCTCACTTAAGTTGTATGTACCAAAAATATCTATGAAATTTTTTAAATTAAAACTTATGGTTTTGTGTTATAGTGGTCTCTAACTCTTTAGACTATTTTGTTTTTCTGTAATAATTCATAAATTTTTAGTTTTTTTCTAAAAGGTTAACTTGAAAGGATGACCTAAATATAAAGAAACAATTTGTTTTATTTTTAATTCTTTAAGCCTAAGACAAACTTTTGTTGTCTTCTTAAGCAAGCCACAGTCAGTATGTGCTTTACATGTGCAATGTACAAACCATTTTTTTTTGTATACATTACTTGTTTAAACATTTAAAAAAATAGATAAACCACTTACAGTAACTATACGACATAGCATTGTGAAGGTTCTTTTTCGATAGATTAACCTTGATTGATCCTAGATAATATTAATAATAAACCAAGAATAACTAAAAAGTTTTTGTGATTAAGATAAATTTACGATCAATAATTTATTTTTATTTCGATCATTAATTAAAGTTTGGCTTTTCGTCTTTGTCCAAAAAGAAATAAAAAAAATGTGATTAGTTATGATGATGATAGTGAAATTTATGATAATGAAAGACAGAACATATTTTATTTTGATTGTTTTTAACTATTTCTTCCAAATCAATCAAAATTTATCTCGAGAATTGGATCTAAAAAACATTAAATGTCTATATTGTTCTTGTGCGTTCCTCATTATACGAAAGCATCGTACCATTCAAACATTATGGCCAAAATTTAATAGGACTTAACTTTTATAAAATGGATTAACTCATGTGTATTTATGTCTTGTACGATCTGATTGGAATTTTAGTGAAATTAAATGCACAGATACTGAACACAAATATTACGATATGTCAACATTGTGTTTTGTCAAATATAATTATAGAACACAATATTTATCAAGTGAATAAAACCGGAGATTATTTAGGAGTGAAGAAATTAGCACCGAGACCGAAGGCTAAGGGTAGTAACTGAACAAGAGTCATAATTAACGTTTACTGTTAGTTACATACGATATTTTTGAGCGCCGTAGACAAGGAGTGACTAACCAGCAACGAACTGGAAAATCAAATTCATTGTCGCATCGGAATATTTTCTGTTTTCGTAATTTGTTGGAATTTGAAACCAACTTGACATGTTTTGTATTTATTGGAGATAATTTGTACTTTCGAGCATTTAATTAATCTTTTAATTCTGGTTTGAAAAATGAGAAATTATGCGTGGGAATAATTCAAGTTATTCCTAAATAATCTTCCAAACAGCGCGCGGGAACCATCACCACCAGTATAATCATTAGATTATAGAATTCATAAGAACTAGACCTAAAAACTATTTAAAGCTACAACTCAGAAATAAAATTACCTACTTGATAGTAAGAAAGCCTTACTTATCTGGGTACTCTAGCATGGGAATGGGATGAACAATGTTTGTATATAGAAAGCCCTCATAGTATATGCGGTATAAGATACCAGAAAATTTTCAGCAGAAAAAATGTGTTTTGCTATTCATCGCTAGAAACTAGCAGACATTTTTTGAAATTTTTATGCAAAAAATGTTTTTATGTTGGCTCATTATACAGCATTCATAATATATGGTTCGAGAAATTTATTTGAATAACGTTTAGCAAAACTAAGTGCCGAGATAGCTCGATTGATATATTATCGGTGAGATTCCTTAAGTTTAATTTATTGGAACAAATGCGTTATTAATATAAAATTCCGCGTATAGAAATTTAAATAGTTACCAGAGTGCAAGTCTTCAACATCGATATATAATAGAGAAATGATTATCCCGGGGCACTCTGAATGTCGCTGTGAAAAGTATGAATGTCGATGATCTTAAGAATACCAAATAATTTAAGTCTCTCTCGGATACGAACATATCCACAGTAGAAGTTGCGATGGAATACCAAAGATCCATAGTGAACATAAATATAATAAGTATAAGGGAAACCTATCAAATGCTTTAATAAAATCTATGGTAATATGTTGTATCTAGGTGGAAGAATGCTGTAAGAAATAAGCAAAGTAATTTTATGATAGTGGTCATGGAAACATCTAAGATAATGAAAACAATGACAATACAATGACATAACAGCCCTCAATTAGTCTACAGTTACAGACGGCTGACTGGCAGCCTTTCTGATGGATCGGGATATTAGCCTTGTGGTTGTAAAACCACAGTTAACAGTTCACCATTAGACGTGTGAGATTAGATTTCGCAGAAAAAAACGAATTTTACGAAAAATAGCGGACACAGGTTATATTTTTCGATGAGAAAATTTTTAATCTTGATGGTTCTGATGGATCACAGAAATATTTGCACGGCACACATGTAAAACTGCAAGAGAGAATGTCTCGTAATTTTGGAGGTGAATCTTTGATGATGTAGGAGGCCATGCATATACTGCATATAGGGATTTTCCATAATATTCAATGGCCTTCCACATCATCAAAGATTCACCTCCAACGAAAATAAAACAATTTTATATATATTTTCCAATATCAATTTATTCGAACTCAGTAGATTTTAACCTTTGCGGTCGTATGTCTACTCTCAGCCACTGACGCTTTTTTACTGTTCCAGTCATATGTCTACTCTCAGCCACCACAGCAAAGAACCATACTGATCTTATATTATATTAACATTTAACGGACGGGTCAGTAGAATCAACAGAAAGATACTAATATATCAGCATTTATTTTTACGTTCTTTTTTTGTGTTTCTGTTTATTTTTGTTTATAAATATGAAGTTGAGTCTTTTCGATTAAACCAGTGTTTCACAACCATATTTTTTACATCTTAATTTTATATTTATATTATTAATAAATACAATTTTCATGGCAAAATTCCCATGGCCTGTTTAAGTCCAGGCCACATAATTTATGAATTTAGGATATGGCTCCTCAGTTATATGGTATACCACCCTAGAGGGTCATATGGCTATAAAATATTTTAAAATAATACTCTAATAACATGGCAAAAAGAAATTTACCGAAAGAATTGTACCGTGAAATTGAAAGTAGCGATGATGAATTTTATTTTGACTCTTTGAACACTGACTTTGATATATAGAAAGTGATATCGGTTGTTTTGAAAATATTTATAATAGTGATTCTGATAGTGACATATTCTAGTGAAGTGACGAGTTATGTAATTAGTAATTTGCAGCGATAGTGAAGTAGAAGAAAATGATAAAAATGAGAATAGTGGTACAAATGAATTTACTGTTTGGAGAGATGTTACGCACAGAGACCAGCCTCAATCAAAAACTAATTTTCGACCGGATATAAGATTGTTGGACCTAATGTACTATACCTGTTCATTGCACGAAACCTATCGATTTTTTCAGATTCTTTTTCACAGATATACTACTTGAAACAATTGTACTAGAAACAAATAAATATTCCAAAAATAAAATAGAGCAGCAGAGATTATCTGATCTGGTTTGTACCATTTTTGGAGATATATTTCGAAGGGAAAGATTTCTTCAAATATTTTGGATGTTACCTTTTGAATGAAAATGTTTATTGAAATCGAAATATAACAACCAGCATCCAAAAGTGAGCAATTTTACCGATTATATTGATGGTAAATTCCAACAGCATTTTACACCGGATAGAGAAATATCAATTGATGAATCTATTATTAAATTTAAGGGCAAAATTAGCTTCTTAACTTACAATTCTAATAAGTCCACCAAATGGGGGACTAATTGACTTATCTGCAACATTTGGCCGATTTGTAATAAACATAGCAGCATGTGTATTAAAATTAACCAAGTTCAATATAAAATATATTGCTTCAAAATGCATATCTCTTGAATTTTATTACAATAAGCTATTCAAATTCTTACATTAGTAATATTTTTATCTGTTTTATATGTGCATATTAAGCTATTTCAGTTCTGCAGTTTATGTGTAACAGAGGTAAATATTTTACCCAAGTGCTAATAAAAAATATCGCAGTAAAGCATATTTATTGTTATGTGGGAAATAATTTCTATCGCTAAAAGTTACATATTTTTTAATTTTAGTCATAAATATACAATTTACTAGCTCAATATGCACATGAGAAATATATACATATCTCGAATTTAAATTTTTTTAAGACGAACTCTAACCAGAGTTCTGGTGGATCAGATTCAGATATGACTTATCTGATTTGAGCCATCTGAGACAATACATTTTTATATTGGATTTGGATTGAACCAATGAGCTAATGGACAAATATTAAAATTAATCAATAAAAAAATAAAAATGATACATTCAGTTGAGTTATGAAAACTTCCAAACTGAATGTGTAAGTAATCTTAAATGGTTAAATTAAATATTGAATTTAAGACCGAGCTAAGAGAGATATGTTTATGTCTCTAAACGTTATGCAAAATTAGATATATTTTTCATTTTTACAGATATAAAAAATTCTTGTCCCGAAACGAGATATATTTTCTATATGAAAATCTATGAAAATATATCTCTGTGCGCAATAATTTCTCTCAGTGTATACCAAAAGTTATGAACGCAAATCCTGAGGCAAAGGGATATGGTATCTATACAGATAGAATTTTACAGGAATACTATCAGCGCATTAGCTTTTAAAACTAAGGAGTTATTTAACTGGTACAATTCTGGTATATTCCATATTTGATTAAGAACCAGCTGTAACAAAAAATAATAATGTTGCTGCCTATTGATTAGGTGATGTTTAAAAAGATTAAAAGGAGGTAACACCGTCAATATTAGCAAGTCAAAAGTTATTATAAAGTACAATTTAATAATATGGGAGGTGTCGTTAAGACTGACCAATATGCAAGTTCATATTGTTTTATGAGAAATTCATGTAAATGGTGGAAACATTTTTTTTTTCTGGAGATTAGAGGTATTATGCCCAATCAATAGCTACATCTTATATAAGGAGTCAGCTAAAACAGAAAACAAGACGCCTGTGTCACATTTTATGTTTGTCCGGAAATTGGTGGAACAACTTGAAGGTGATTTTCGTGATGGAGCATCTTCAAAATCAAGAAGACCATCGTCCTTATATAAAGAAGAAAGGCTTAATGGCAAACTTCATATATTGCGGCACTGCGTAGATGTAAAGAGTAAGATTGTTCTGTATGTTCAACTAGAAAAATTAAAGGCGGAAGACTTTTCGAAAACCACAGAGCTTTATATTGAAGACTGCTTTGAAAGATACCACACGATGGATAACTATAAAATATAATTTTTGCATAAAATTAAAACATATTATTGTGTTACATATATCTAAAGTTTAAAAAAGAATTAATAAATTTTATTTTTCCTTCATAATCTTGCATATTATGTATTACTGTTCGTTCATCGAAAATTAATTTCGACCTGCATATAACACCCATGTATAAACTTAATACGATCTCAAAGGGTTAAAGTCTAACAGTATTTCATTATCTGATTGGCGCTTAAGTAGACCCGATCGAGAACCTCTGAACAATATTATGTTCGACTTCTAACAGCAGCTGTAAAGACCGGATGGGCCAAAATTGATTGATAAATTATATGGTACGCCAGTTATAACAAGTCATTATCAACCAAGGTGCTAATACGAACAATTCAATTAGCAACTGATATTTAAAAAAATATTTTATTGTGGTAGAAATAGTTGTGGTCTCATCATTATTTCGTAAGGGTGACTAATTCAAAGTTATTTATCCATGTACTATATTAATATCCCAAATAAAGTTTCTAAGATAAATAAATTTGTTACTACTTAAGAAAGCATTTATTTGTTTCAGTCGTTACATTAACGTTACATTAAATAATCAAATTTATATTATTGGTCCATTTAGTATATTAAAAAAATCCATTCCATTTTCTCAGTTAACGTTATAATTATTGAGCCGATTCTTGCAGCATAAAATATCTTCGCGACGGGTGAAATTACCAAAAGTTGACGGTATTTGTAAGTAAAATTTTTTAATGAAAAATTGGTCTAAACTATAGTAACCAGCTACTAAAATAATATTGCATATAAAGTATGTTAAATTAATTCAGGAATACGAAGGATTAAAAGCGTTTATCGAGGTTTATGCAATATGCCAAAATAAAAAATTTCGCACATAATATAAACTCTTATATCTAGCGAATTATAAATACAATCCGCGAATTATAATAATAACCCTTCGTATTTCCGAATTTTAAACATAATTTTTGCAGTTTGTCTTGATGAGAAGACTAACTATTTCAATGAAAAATTCGAAGTCTTGTTAGTTCGAAACCAATTAATGTCGACTTTTGATGATCTCACAAGGTCAAATGATTTTTTTTCGGCTAAAATAGAAGAAACATCGGGCGAAGCTGCATTCGATGTGTAGCTATCAACGCCGAGATTGCGCAATACGAAATATTGCATACAAAGAATGTTAAATTAATTCAGGAATACGAAGGGTTAAAAGGGTTTAGCGAGGTTTATGCAATATGCCAAAGTAAAAAAAATTCGCACATAATATAAACTCTTTCCGAATTTTAAAGTATTAAACATAATTTTTGTAGTTTGTCTTGATGAGAACACTAACTTTTTCAATGAAAAATTCAAAGTCTCATTAGTTCAAAACCAACTAATGTCTACTTTTGGTGATCTTACAAGGTCAAATAATTTCTTTTCTGCTAAAATTGAAGAAACATCGAGTGAAGCTGCATTCGATGTGTAGCTATCAAACCCGAGATTGCGTAATACGAAATCGCTGACCTTGATTTTAGAATGGTAGATACAACATATAACCTCTAACACTGAAATAAGTGTTAATAGTAAACTATAAGTGTTAAAAGAAATATAGTTCTCTTCTCCCGTTGCATGAAATGAAAATTTTGATGATGACATTATCGTTAAAATATGCACAAATTTTTAAGACATTTTTTCATATGTCAATTTTATAGCAAGGTTAAGGTTAAGTAGAATTCATCCAAATGATATTGAATTTGGTACACTATGTAATACTACGTTAGATTGTTTTCTTAATTATGTTTTTCTTTAAGTATGTAACTAATATCAAAAATATTAACATATTTACTACAATAATATATAACGAAAAAAATTCTACATTAGAGCCTCTTTTGTAATTTTAAAATTATTTTTGTTAATCTTATAAAATATTTAAAACTTCAAATAGAAAATGGATTTCATGAGAAAAATGTTCATGTTATTTTTTTCCCTTACTAATTTTTCGAGCCATGAAAAAATATGTATGTACATATTTTACGATTACCTAATTAATTTCACATTAACAATATTCTACATATCCAACCACATTTTAAATATACAGTCGATCCTGCTTAATCGGGACACTAGTTAATCGGGACACCCGCTTAATTGGGGCAAATTGTACAACACCCGATGTGTAACGATTAAGCGGACGGAATCGACTGTATTTGAAAGTAGCAAGTAGCGGCACTTGCTTGATCAGCTAGCAAGCATGGAATTTGCTGATCGAAACCTTGCTACTCAATTAATGTTATACCAAGCAAACTTTAGTTTTAAGTGATTATTTTTATAAATTTTTTGTTTTGTTTGTGATTCCTCAGTAAAACAAGGCAGAAAATTGGCTGGCCAACTTTCTAAGCCACACAGTTTTTCATTATAATCGCAGAAATCCACAAAAAAAATTATAAACAAATTATTTAAAATAGTTTTTGGCTGGAAACTCGCTTGCTTGCTAGAGAGAAAAACGAGATTTAACAGAACAAAGCAGACCGAGATTTATTTCTTGTTGCATACTTGTTGCACATTCTAGCGATTTTTCTTACAGCGGCGTAAGAGAAACGTCGCTGGAAGATTTAGTTGAAAATTATTTTACTTAGATCATGTTTCCCATTTGAGATAATATTATTAGACCAGGGGATTCCTTAGTATTTCTGCCAATAGTTGTCGGATTTTTTTCTATATATATTCCAAATATTTACATTTGCGTTTAATTATCTAAAGAATAATTTTGTATTTTTCGAGATTAGGTTACGCATTTATATTTGACCAAAACAAACCGGAAATTATTAAACCAACCCGTAATACTTAGGGCGAATTTCATGGATATAAATCGTAAATGTTAACATATGATGTGTTGATGATAATAACAATGATAAGATTTCATTTTTGATTGTTGTTACTTTATATATTTTTCACATCATTTCTGTTACTTTTCTGCTGGTGCTGTATATTTTCTTTATATTTCCCGAAAAAGCATTTGTTGTTTTCTATTCTATATACGAAAATCGTGACCTGGAATCCAAATTTATATCGTATGTTTATGAAACAAACGAATATGCTCTGGAAGATAATTCATATTTCCTAAGTGTTTTCCAAAAACGTCGTATATTCGTACATACATATAAAATAAAAATATGAGGAATGATAAAATTAGTATAAAGGAATTTCTTATGTAAGTACGATACGAGTATAATATTGTACATAAGAAACATACGGCTCATCTCATTCAATTCACAAATGGGGCGGAAAACGTACTAAATTTTGAACTTGTATGTGTATATATTTATAATAAGTTCAAAGTCTTCATATGTTATGGCAGAGCCATATATAAATAAATTTTTATTACACGACGTCTCAAAAAATATATAATCCTGATTGAGAAAACGTGGTATACTTGCACAATCCCATATACGACAACACAACATCATTTATATAACAAAACAGGAAGAAATATAACAACAAGAAAGGATTGGGAGCTACATACAACAAACAATACAACAAACAACATATGATATAATCTCTTGTTATCCATAATATGTGCGTAATAATATAAAACACTTTTTTTTTTGTTTATGGTTTAGCTCTCTAAGGGTTGGGATTGTTATGTACAACGATATCGTTCTATATATGCAGTGTTTTTTTTTGTGTGCCCCATTCCAACAAACAACAGCAAAATATTTGAACATGTTACAAATTTTAGTAGAAGTTTTTTGTTTATTTATATTTTTGCCTTGAATACATAACAATGTTTAAGTTTATAAATAACTTTATATTCATTGTGCTTTTAATTTGATAAAGCTTTAAGTTTTTTGTTTTATATTATTTATGTATAATCGTTGGCAAAAATGATTGGGGTATAATTTATTTAAAAAAAAAATTGACAGGTTATACGGCAATATGGCAGTTTGTAAAAATAATGGTGAATTTTGAATGACGTGGGAATTTATTATTTGGAAGCTTTTTAATATTTTATTTGAACCCCTTTAAATACAATACCACAATTGTTATTTTTTATACAAAGAACAACTGTGAACCAACTCAGAAGAAGTTGTAATTCAAAGCGTAAGCTGTATGAGACTATTACTCGTAGTTCCTGCTGTTCCAACATCAAAGCCCTGCGGAAATGTTTCGTACGAGTTTTTTTTGGACTACTTATAAAATCCTAAGGTTTTAAAGCAAACCGTATAAATTTGAGACTTTGGCTCAAAATCGGTAAACCTACGATAAATTGTGTTTTTCGAATGAGGATTTTAAAATTGTTAAAGGAAGAGATATTATTCTCAAATCATTGTTGCAAATAGTGAAACTTTCCTACCAGGATTAAATAAGGCCACAAAATCAAAAGGGTTCAAGGACGCAATAGTGTAGTCTAATGTACGACATGTAATTCTCTTTTGTATTGTGGTTTGCATTAAAAATTGCTTTTGCTAATCTAGTCTAGTCAAAATTATTGATTGCTCTTTTTATGACGGAGTTTTATTGAGGTTTTGTAATACGCCCGTAAATTAAAGAGCAATTGCATTTTGTTGAATAATTCAAAACTTTCCAACATATAACCACCCCCCCCCCCTCTCTAGCTTTCACATCCCATGATGCAATTTTTCCACCTGCACGGTGATCTCCAACTGTTTTGGATTAGCACACGCTCCCTCCAGTTTTGATCTCCAATTGAATATTAAACGCGTTTTGTTTTAAAACTAACTATATCACACATTAGGAAAGAACCGATCCACCTATAAGTGATCAGTTTCAAAAAGCACGTCTGAATTGGCTCAATCATTTGATTTTGCAATTCGTCGATTTTAAATATTCTGCGATTTAATAAAGGTGTTTGTTTTTATTTCAATTTGTTCAATTGTTTTTATTGCAATTGCCTTAGTACATTTCTAGTTGGAAGCTTAAAAACAACTAATCAAAATAACATTAGACTGGTAATTTTACCACGTGCACCACAATCCAAAAATTAGCTTCAACACGGTTATGAATTAAGTTGTTTTTCAATCAGAATTGTAATTGTGCCTTCTTTGGCAATACGATCGTTACCTGTTCAATTTACCTGCAGAAAAACTTTAATGTTGATACTGACAAATAGTTACGTTAATACAATAAAATAAAAGGATATCGTAGATTACACGACTCCACTCCTGAATATTATCCATAGGTACAAAAAAGGCGAAAACGTATTTTGTGCATGATGCCTACCCATATCATGTTAATTATCATTAACTCAAAATGATTAAGAATATTCAACTTTCTACGACATTAACAAGCATACATACATAATATTCATTCATCATTTACTTTGCGCAGCATTTACATGCGATTAAAATACATATAGTATGTATATGATAAATACCTGTTCGTACGATATATCATTCTATAGGCCCGTATATTATCGTAAACTGAATAATAACCATGATTATTTTTCCGCGTCATCTATTTTAAACATCTAAGATTAGCCCTAATAATTTCACCTTTCTTATTCATGATCAAACCAGAAATACCATGTAAATACCGATCATTTGATCTTCATTTCGATATTATTTTCCCAAAGCAATATTTAAGAATAAATGTAATTCGTTTTTAATTTTTCCGTTATTAACTGGTTTTTAATTAGTGATTGAAATAACTTATCTGACTGGCTAATTCAAAAACCCATAAAAATGATTTACGATTATTTATACGATGATCAACTTTAATTATAATTATATTTATTAAAATGAACAATTAAAAAGTGATCATAATTTTAAATATTTATGTATTTTCGTCTTCTTCCTACATTATTGTGACGTCTCCGTTCTTGGCCAAAAGCTGCATACAATACAGAAATGAACCAAAAGACAATAAGACATAACCATAGATCACTTGATCATAAAGGTAAATCTTGTTTTGGATTTATTTGTAGTATATAAAAGAACAGTAGGTGGCGCTATTATTTGTTGTATATTATGTCTTTTAATGTTTATAAAATAATTTATTTATATTTTACTTTAAAAAAAAACAAATTTATAACAAACTTCACTTTGTTATTTTAAAAAAGGGTTTCTATATTTTTATATTCTAGAACCTGTCAACTTAATTGATGTTGTATACTTGTATAATATACAATTGTCTGTTTAAGTCAGATTAATCTATGTGGTATTCATAAATTTTAAAAATAATTCAGGTGAAAGTATAAGTATGAAGGTAAACGTAAGTGTTTATATTTTGTCGCAATGATTGAGCTATTTAATTTAATTTCTTGGTTTTTTTTGTGAGATTAAGAATTAATTATTTAATTCAAATAGAAGAGATCAGATTATAAAATTGTATTGTAATGAGATTTGACGTTAATCACAGAATTCCATTTCACCTTATTTTCTGTTGTAAAGTGACTAATGATAATCGAGGATCACTTTATGCTCTCATTCGATGACTATACATAATAAAATAAACTACAATTTTTTTGTTCAAGTTATTAAAAATGATGAGTAGACCCCCCGCAATCTAATGAGGCATATGGAGTGTGATAAGATCAAATAGATTTGTTTTGAGTTTTTTTAATTGGTAGGGTGTCCTTTCCGGCCATCACTGTACATTTTTACTGTTTCTTTCAAACATTTCATAAGAATAAATGTTTTCTTTAAACCAATTTTTTATTATAATCTGACATACGAATAGTTTGACATGGGTTTTAGCTGTACATTTAATGTGTTCTATGTATAAGTTTAAAGCAAGAGTGTTAAGTATAAATTTAAGAAACGAAATTCAGTTTACGAAGTGGCTTTAATTGGAACATTTCCACATTTTTGTTGTTGCTGTTGTTTAGGTGTTGTATTCGTGGAAATAATTGTTTATCAATACTATTTAATAACTAAGTAGAACTGTTTGATTTTGAGCAGTAAATGTTACTAATTCACAGTCATAGATATTTGTTTCGGGAAATTCGTAATAAGGATAGTTTTGTCACTTCCTAACAATCTTTGTTTATTAAAAAAATTTAAGTGGAACTACACCTGCATTACACTATTCCGGTTAGTTAAATTAACTTCTCGTCCTCTAGGTTTAAAAGATCAAAATGTATTTCGATTTGACTACTCTGGAATTGAATCTATAAAAAGAACAATGTGGCAAAATATCCTAAAACGATCTCTGCAGCTTTGCTTAAATTTTTTAATTTCGTAAATATATTTCAACTGCGATGATGCTTAAAATTGAATCCTATTATTTGATTTTTGATAATATACAGGCCCAAACAAAGAAGACTCTAAGATACAGGTATTTAAATTTTCTGCTATAATATTTCGTTTTAATTTCTTCTGTAGAATTGAGCTTACTTATAATTGTAATGCTGAGTCTGCATGTTGATACTGGCATAAAAATTTAGTTTTTCAGGAGTTGCGTTGAGGAATAAAATTTTAAAATAATTACGTTTTTACATCAAGCTATCAATCTAGAATAACCCAAAATTTCATAATTACGTTTTTAATTTAAAAATAATGAATCCTATTTTCTAATCTGGAAAACATAATGTGGCACTAGACCAAATACGTAGTAAATATTGTTGAAAAACTAATACTAAAACTGTGTTGAAATTGGACATGTATTGTACTTGTGATATCTTAACTATCTATTCCTATACGTTTATGCTGTTGAAGTAAACATTTCTAGGAAATATTTAAACCAAAAGTACGAAACGTTTTTAACAAATAAAACTGTGAAAATTTTTCTTAAAGAGACTTTGGTTAAATCTATTGGGTAATGATACAAAAAAAATCATAAAACGAAAAAAATAACTTCCATAGTGAAGTACATGAACGAACAACGTTTACAAATAATTAAAATTTACTACAAAAATTCCGCGTCGGTGACTGCAACTTCAAAAGCGGTAATGCATTTTTTGGTCGTAATTATCGTCCCAGTAGACAATCAGTTCATAGTCTAGTGAAAAAATTTGAGTCTAAATATTCGCTGCTAGATGTTCCCGTGCCAGTAAGACAATGGGTTGGTCGAAGTGCTAGAAATATTGCTGCCGTTCAACTCTCCGCCGCAAACGAACCAAAACAGTCGATTCCACGACGTTCTCAAGAATTGGTTATATATTGGTTGCTCAGACCACACTTTGGCGAATTTTGCGGAAGGATCTTGGCTTTCACCCTTATAAGATCAAGTTAACACAAGAACTGAAGCCACTCGATCATATGAAGCGACGCACGTTCTTTGATTGGTCTCTGGAAATGTTGTAGAAGACCTATTTCATCGCAAAATCATCTTCAGTGATGAAGTGTATTTTTGGTTAAACGGCTTCATCAACAAACCAAATATGTATTATTGCTGAAGTGAAAACCCTCATGTGCTTCAAGAAACACCACTTCATCCACAAAAAATAACTGTATGGTGTGGTTTTCATGCTGGTCGTGTCATTGGACCATTTTATTTCGTTGATGAAAATGATCGTCACGTTACAGTCAATTAGACATTAATGATACGTGGTTTCAACAAGACGGTGCGACATGCCACACAACGGGTATCAACCGATTTATTGAAATCTAAATTCTGTCGATTGGCCGTCTAGATCGTGTGACTTAACACATCTAGATTTTTTTATGGGGCTACGTTAAATCATTGGTCTACGCCACAGAAATCCTGCGTCGTTAGAGACAATATTGAACGAGAGATACCAGCGCTTCCATCAAAATGTGTGGCCGAGTCATCGAAAATTCGGTTCAACGAGTCGACACCTGCAAACGTGCCCGTGGTCGACATGAACGATGTCGAATTCCATACATAAATGTTTTGATTGTACTTCAAACCGATAATAAAATTTTCGAGATATCTCAAGTGGTTTGCGTTTTATTTAAAAAAAATGTTGTTAAGTCCTTATTTTAAAACCCTTTACCCCATTTCAATGCTAAATGTGCGTTTATCGAAAACAGATTTCAAAATCTAAATTCCATGTTTAAACTTTCAACAATGGAATCATTGCAATTTGAACATTTCTTTTGTATCGATGTTTATTCGCATTTATCGGCTTATTAATTTAGTGGCACTTACAATTTATAATTTAATGATTGTAGTAAAAAAAAACGTTGCACATTTTCAAAAATGTTCATTTAAGCTCTCATTTCAAATTATGTATGCTGGGCCTATCGATTTTGTTCAATCTCGTAAGTGTAACTTTTTCATCAAAATATATCTTATCTTACTCCCTACGTTCTTAGCAATGAAGCTGTTTATTTCTAACAGTTAAAATTTCATGTTGTCTTTGATCAGGAGGACATTGAAGTTCATGATACTTGAATTTAACGGCGACCTTTATTTTATATTTGTTTCTACTGAAACAGTTATAATGGGATATATAACAGCTTTTCGTTGCTATGTAAGTATATCAGTTATATAGATGCCATTAGTTAATGAATAAATTATTCTGGAAAATTACAATCAATTAAAAAAACAGTAAAACCTACAATCAATATTCAACATAAACCCCAAACATTTTATTTTGGTTTATTTTTAAATCATATAGCTGTATTAGCATTTTCCAAATCGAGATAAAAGAAATGATTTAACAAATATGTGCCGGATCAGTTAAAACAGACTCATACGTACAAATATTTATAAAAATATTTATTCCATAAACAATTTTCACATTTAATTGAATATTTTCCTATTATTTTATAATAAAATAAAAATATAAAATCAATTATATGTATAGAGAGATTTTATTTTATCAATAAGAATTTTTCAAAAAACAAATGAGAATTATTTTTATTCATATTAAACAAATGGAAAATAGTTTTCATAAATTGAAAATTATTGACAATAAAATTCATTTTATTATTATATTTTTGTACGAACGTATTTTATATGCATATATCGGATCGGATATTAAAAAATTAAATTTACTAAAAATATTATTTTTCAAATGTTTTTAAACAATAGTAAAATGTACCTGTACGAGCATTTTATTATTCACCTGACATTTACACAACATTTTACTATAATATGTAGTTCAAAGGTTTTTGATTAAAATTAATTTAGAATGAATCTTGGGCGGAAAGCAGACAAATTTTTAATTTAAATTGACAAATTACGTACGGTACGATGATACAAAATAAACATCCACGGAAAAATGTATTTACGCATTTTCTTTTGTATTTTCATTGAAAAAGCTTATAATACTCTAAAATCCAGTCCTTCCTTCGCTATTTCATGTACATATTTTTAAAACAACATAAAATTTTGTTTTGTTTATTTGTTCAAGTGTAATCATTTGAAAATAATTTGTAAAAAAAAAAAGAATGTTTGATGTTTGGTTAGGAGCGATTTTACTTATTCTCTTATTTTTCGAATCAATTATTTTTTGAACAATTTCTGTTGTGGTATATAAAATTTGTTGTTTTTCCAGTAACATATACGAAAAATTCGTAGTTCAATCAATTGAATTTGAAATGTACATACATACGTACGAGTATATGAATAAAAATTGAATATATCTATATATGCATGATAGTAAGTATGTATGTATACTATCGTATGTATGTATACGTATCATAATATCGCACATGATATGGAAAAGCAATACAACTCAAAAATTAAAATTTTTCAGGCGAGGAAAACTAAAAATACTAATTACGTTATTTAATACCATAATCATAAAACGAAGAACGACACTTTGCGCTCTATCATATGAGCTGCGAGATATGAAATCTAACATTTCGCATCTTTCGAATGAATTAATTCAAGAAGTTCGTATTTTGAGTGGTGCCACTTTTCCATATCATTTGCGATATGCATCATCATATGTAATACATAACGTTAAGTTACAAATAGCTACATGCAGAAGGTTGGTGATAAGTTTGAGCACAATACCTTAATTTGATTTAATTTTTGACCGCCCCTCCTTGAACCAGTTGATGGGCGACCTTTAAAGCACCGATTTAATTTTAGAACCCAAATGAGCGAGTGGGGTTACTATGTTCCCCCCAGTTAAAAAGTGGATTTATATGTCTCCAATTTTTAATTTTGAGTAGTTTATTATTAAAAAGGAGTTATATTATATTTTTCACCAACAGTTATTCTTTATTTTAAAAAAACAGTACATTTTGGCTTATTTATTCAATGAATTATTAAATTATTTCATTATTAATGTAATTAGGGTTTTTTACCATAAATTATTTCATTTTTCCAATATCATATTTCATATTTTAATTTTAAAACAAAATAACTGTCTACATACGCTTCCGAATCACATAGCCCATCAATTTCACCTTCACTAGCAGCCAAGGAATGACAATACTCAACCACCAGAGTCAAATATTCACTTCGCGATACCCTTTTACAGTAAACAAAAAAAATCAAAAAAAAAACTTAAATAATAATATGGGGTTCCATAGGTCTCCCGAACGAATAATTTACCATTTTATAATAAAATAATCGGTTAAAATTCACTATTTGTACCACACTCCATGAACTGTACTATATGAATGGACTGGACTAACCGAAAGCAGAATATATTTAAAAAAATATTAGCGATGTAATTAAGGAAAAACATTTTTGGGGGGACCCAAATTACCCCGCTCGATGCTTTAATGGTTAAAAGAAATCATGCTATTTTGCAGACGAACACACACACACACTTGCTCAAGAAATCTAGTGAGATATATGATATGATATATATGATGAATAAGGTAAAACAATTATCATATTTTAAGGCTATTATTGGAATAATTTTTTTAAATATCGATTTAACCTTCATAAATCTAGAAAAACAACCCATGTATTTACACTCTTAACACTATTTGCCGTAGGCAGTTATCGAAATACATTAACACTTAATAAACACATTTTACTTAACACTTGTTTTTTTATTTCGCAAAAAAAAAAAAAAAAAATTGAATTTTTCAATATAATGGTAATTAAAATTATTATCTAAAAGGTTTAAAAATCACTCGATTCGTTTCGACTTGGTAGGTCATCAACAGGAGTATCTACTGATTTGTAAAAGTAAAAATTGAGTTATACATATCTAGTAGAAAAAAGGCCAAAAATAAGTAAAAGAAGAAGAACGAAAATAGACAATAACAATTAATTTATGATCTTCCCAACCATCTGTTGTTTATACCGAAAAATTAATAATAAAAAAGGGGAGGAGGATAGCAGGTAAGCGATTAGTTATCTGCTGAATAACAAATTTCAAGGTATATTGAAGTACATTTAATTACCCGACGTATTAGTCATATTATTACTAGTGAGAATAGAACGAGACGCGATCCGTAATTGGTGAGAAACGGATTTCTCTCTGTTCGTTAAGGATATTTTGGTGAAGGAGTCTGGATGCTCGAAATACGTAAGATTATCATGCTCGTAATAATATGTACTTCTATTTGAATTTTGTTACTCAGCCGATCACTAATAGCTTACCTGCTATCCTCCTCCCCTTTTTTATTATTAATTTTCCCGTATAAACAACAGATGGTTGGGACGATCAACAGATTGATTTTTATTGCCCATTTTTTGTCACTCCTTCTTTAATTTCTTGTTTGCCTTTTTTCTACTATGGCTGCGGGCCATTAAGAACAGATTTTTCGATCACTTTGTCATAGAGTTTTTGAAAAATAAATGAATTTACCGAAAAATTTACCTAAAATTAACTTAGCCCGCAGCCTATATCCCTTTTTCAACCAAGAAAAACAAAAAATCGGCTCAATTTTAGTCCAACCCATACAAATGTGTGTGAGGAAAAAACCATCGTATGTAATGGCGTTGTGGATAAAAAATTTGCTTGATTTGAAGTAAAACTAACACAATTGTGAATAGATATTGTGTTTTTTTCGGACAAAAATAAGTTAAAAAAGAATTCACAAATGTGTAATTTGGTTCAAAAAACATACAAAACTAAATTTTTGACATGGTACTTTTGCCCTACCCGCACAATTGTGTAAGTAAAACACAAAAGGGATATATAACAAAATTTTTACTTTTACAAATAAGTAGATGCCTCTGATGATGACCTTACAAGTCGAAATCGACCGTGTGTTTTTTTAATCGAACGAGTGAAATGTGTTTATTAAGTGCCATGTATTTTCTTCGACAACCACTTTGAATCAAATAAAAATCTACATGAAAACGGTGCAATAGTGTGATTTTAAACCAAATAAGATTTTTTTTTTATGTTCAGTTAATGGTTTCGTTTCAAAACCTTTTTTATTTAAATTTAAAGTTAAATTTTTACATTTATTTATATTAATTATCTTATTATTACATTATATTTATTAAAGATTATAATTGTTATTATATTTATAATTTATTTATTATTATTAATTTTATATTGCTATGTCAAATATGTAATTTAATTTTGTTATGCGTATCTAGCATCGATTTCGGGTCTTTGGAATCATACGTACCATGCAAAATTTACGTTAAAAATTAAGCAAATAAAATACAAATATCCCTTTTCCTGCCTGTCCACACAATTATGTGGGTAAGGCAAAAGAATCATGTCAAAAATTTGTTTTTGTATGTGTTTTGAACCAACTTACACATTTGTGCATTCCGTTCAAACTTATTTTCGTTCGAGAAAAAAACACTATTGAGCAACACACAATTGTGTTGGTTCTACTTCAAATCAAGCGAAAAATTTTTATCAAAAACGCCATAACATACGATGTTTTTTTATTTACAAATTTTTTTTTGGTAGAAAAAGGGATATAGAATCATTAGCCGAACAATTTAATACAAATTGAGAATAATTTGAAAAACAATGCGGCTTTGAATCAAGTGTGAGCTCACATTATTTTTATAAAGTAAAATTCTTTCTACGGCTAAAGAAGGGAAAAACGTTTTAAAATCAACGAGCTTTCGCTTTAGAAACGTAAAGAGATTACCTAATATGTACCGTTTTAAAATGAAATCACATTAAATCTATAGGAGTGATATTGTTTTAGTTTATTTTTAGTGAAATGAAAAGAGTGCTAGTTGGCACAATTACATAGTTAGCATAGACAGTGTGATATAGAATATCATATTGCCCAAAACCTTACCCAAAGCAACCGTTTCCAAACATTTTACTGCTAAACTATTTGTTCCTCAAAATATCAATATCTACCGGTAATTTTGTATTTAAAAAAACAGAAAATAAATTTTAAAAAATTTGATCCAGAGACAAAACCTTTGCTACTTTTGCATTTACTTTAATAAAAATACTAATTAGATTTTTGTTGTCTGCTTCTCTTGTTACCTTTTTTATGTAAATCTTCCTTATCCTTCAAATTCACTTACGAAACTAAATGAAAAACAGTATTCTTAAATCATAACTCTCAATAAGCCCATTCTTTGCCCATTCCTTCGGTTATCGATGACGAATAGCGGTGAAACGGATGTGCACTCGACAAAAATTTCGGATCTAAAGTTAGTTTTCTTACTCGTATTCTAAGATGATTTATCTAGGCAACAGACAAACAAACAACAGATTATATTAACATATAAGGGGTGTTTTTTAAGCCCGATAGAACTTGAAATTGTAAAAAATAACACAAAAAATTAAATTGTAATCAAACATTTTTTTTTTCGAAAGATCAATACATGGCATTAATATTTGAAAATAATTTCGGGCATATGGAGACCGCGGCTGTTCTTGATGAATCGCATTCTGGACGTCCAATTTTGGGCCACTTTTTCGAGCACTGCTGGCCGTATGTCACGAATAACACGAACAATGCTGGCCTTCAAAACGTCAATTTGTGCTGGTTTATCAGCATAAACCAGTGACTTCACGTAGCCTCACAGGAAATAATCGAGAGATGTCAAATCGCACGACATTGGAGGCCAATTGACAGGTTCATTTCTCGAAATAAACTTATCGCCAAATTTGATTTTAATAAGTCGATGGTTGTGGTCGCCGTATGGCACGTAGTGCCATCCTGTTGAAACCACATCTCGTCCGGATCAATGTCATCCATATTTTCAAACAAAAAATCATTGATCATGGTGCGGTAACGATCTCCATTGACCGTAACGCGATCCCCGGCCTCATTTTTGAAGGAAAAAGGTCCAAAGATGCCACCAGCGTGTAAACCACACCGAATTTTGCATTTGTCTGTCTCAGTCATGATGATTTGCCAGAGTATGCTGAGATCTGCCAGAGTATATTTTTCATAAAAATTTAATTTTTTGTTTTATTTTTTACGATTTCAAGTTCTATCAGGCTTTACTTTAGCAAATGCTGTACCATATTTACGTATAAGGAAATAAGCAAATACAAGTAACTCTCCAAGAACATGGTATTCGAAGAACATGGTTTCGAAGATCACATGTACCCATTCCTTCAAATTACACGGTTTCAAACAACACAATTTTTTAATTTTATTTTTTGTTGTCTCGAACAACACGGTGTCACGGAACGAGGTCAAAGATCACGAAATGAATTAATCGTTATTTGGAGGGTTTCCTGTACTGTTTAGCAAAAGAGACTTAACGCGCATCCCCAATAGAATTCTTTTAATTTTTCCTTACAGAAAAGTATGAAAAAAAATTTGAGAAAAAAAAAATCTACTATTGGAGATGAGCTGTGACAAATCATTTGTTTTTTTTATTCTTGTTTTATTAAACTTGGAAAATGGTTATGCGGAAAGTGATAGTAGCTTACAAAAAAATTACTAGCTTCTACTATTGTGAAGCATTTTAATATCGATCTTTCAATAACTAAAGTACTACTTTTGGCCGAATGGTTAGAAAAAATATATTGATAATTTTTAAATTTCACATTTTGTAACGGAACTATGGTGAAATAGCACCGTTTGCAGAATGTTGATGAACTTTGATCCCGTAGCAGCCATTAGCCAGCTAACTAAAGTCGGCGTGAAGGTGAGTCAAGGGAGTTCAACAACAGTAATCAGCTGCTTTCAAAAATAAAAATACAAAAACAAGTCAAGCAATACCCATTCTTCCTTATTCAGACCCTTCTTCTAAAAGACACTTTAATCCATTATAACTTCCTTACTTTATTTAAAAAACAAAATTTAATAGTATCATACTAATAAATAAAATTTTTTGGTAATTACTTTCAACAGGTGATTGTAACTTTACTCATTTAATTAAATTAGGTTAATTAATCTCTTAAATACCAAAATTATCAAATATAATATAAATAAATAATTAAAATGACTTACCCACTCACCTACCGACAAAGCGCTTTACTGATGGCGACGGTATCATATTATGTATATGCGGCTAGGCTAAATATTCAAAGGGATACTTTAACTTAATTTAATTAATTAGAAATTACAAACACCAATATAATTTAAACTAAACTAGGCACGTAATTTAAAAATAGTTATTTAAATAATTTTAACAGGCTAGTTGAAATAAAGAAGTTAAGTGATACGTTACTTAAATAAATATTAACATTATTTACTATTAATTAGAAATTAAATAGATAAATTAATTAAATAAATATAAAGGATAATATTAAAACAAACTACTAAGAAGAGTGCATGCGACATAATGTAATCGGTAGGTAACCTGTACTTTTAAGGTTACAACAACAATACATAATTATTTTACTATATGGATAATGGCACTAAACAAAATTAAATTTTTGGAAGATATGCACGATTTTTAGATGCGTTGAATTGTTGTATGGTATGTAAATGCTTCACATATAACACACCGTAACACAAATCGCTTTCCAATCCAGAGGTGTGTTTTCAGATAGTGATTTCTTTTTTAGTAAAACCGTTTTTTAGGTGGTATTTGGAATAAATAAGACGGTGGCGCGATTATCGATACGCAAAATCACACCACTGTCTTCAAGTCAGCTAAACAATCAGTTATACAATCAAGATCAATGATTTTTTGTTTACGAACCGAATGGCGGTATTAGCTAAAATGCACTAAAGAAATAGTTTTACGTAGTGTATTTGATATCCGATTGGCACAATTTAATAACGCACTTTAACTAAAATAAATTAAACGCAAAACTAGCATTAGCTTAATGGTGTGCTTAGTTTATATTTTAAACATTTAACCTCACCTTGTATTGGCTTTTATTTGCGAGTAATGTCGAATTAAGCAAATTACGTACACGAGGGTAAAGAAGGGTAAACTTTAATTTATTTTTAGTTTGACTTAGGCACTGATACGTTCATCATCATTTCAAATTTTCGATGAATCGATTTACTTTTGTTGAATTTTATGGCAGGGCCATAAAATTACTTTTACATAACTCATCAACTACATTGTAGACTGAAATTTGAAAAAGTACTCATGAAACACTTACGATCATTTCGTTTCAATTTCATATGGAAATGTAAAACAAATGTAAATCAAACGTGTCCAATCGAAGCCGATTGCAAAAATTGCATTGCAGAGCATGAGAAAAGCGCTGGTAAATCAAATATTAACATTTAGCATCTAGTGGAACAGTGTTCGTTACACTCTTCGTTTTCATTGTGGTGGTTCCAGAGATTATTGTTATAATAAAGTTTATCCTTAAAACTATTCGAATAAGCGTACATTTTCTTAAATTAGATCACATTACGATTATTTGCATCTGTTTTTATTTAAATTTTCTCTACACATAAAATTAAAATATTTAAAAACATACAAAGCTAGGCGGTATTATCGAGCTTGCACAACTTCTTCAAGTTTGAGAGCTATTTACAAAATATTAAAAGAAAATTTCAAGAAAAAGGTTAAGCACGTGTTTTCCATAATAGCTATTGAATAAATACCTCCAGTAGAAAATGTTGCCACAGATGCTTATCGAGCCTGCACAAAATACTCTATACACGTTACCCTTTCACTTTAGTAAACAATAATCTTAAAGACCCGTATAAAGTTGCGTTTTTAAGATCAAGGGGTAAATTACCCTGACCTTAAAACCACGAGGTTAGCTAGGGCTTTAAGGAAAGTGACAAATAAAAATTCTGTTTGATTACCAATCTAGTATCATCCCTTTGCTTGCAAGAATTGTTGGGTTTAAACAGGAATATTTACATTATATTCGAAAAAATGAAAACTACTATTGCCACTGTTGTGTATATGCAAGTTTAAACAGAATATCCAAGTTTATTTCAAGTTTTCATTGATCAGTAAATGTAGTTCATATTGGTAAAGCAACATATTATGATTAATTTTTTTTATATCGTTTTAGGTAATTAAAATTAGCTGTGTTTAGAAAATAAAATCTAATTTTAAATAAAAGCTTTTCTGGTATTTTTCCAAATAGCTATGTACTATTTTATTTTTCGGCGATATACATACATTGAAATAACAATAAATGCATTCCGAAAATTACGTTCATTATCATACAAATGTATATAAAATTTTAGTCGTTTAGCAAAAATGCCTCATTATAGGATTTAACATGTATATTATACATATTATTCATAAATATAATCAATAAAGCCCCACAGCGAAATGTTTTAAATTGCAACATTATGTAACGATAAACCCTCTTGGGACTTAACATACGGTTATCAGTGTAATCATCTAAAAAATATGTCTGTCACATAGTTTTGCATGCTAAAAAAAGAAGAAAGACACGTACCAAACATTTAAATCAAAAACTTCATATATTCCAACAGATGGATCCCTACATGTATGATACCCCTCTCTCCACAAAATTTTCATTTTACACACAGTGCACATACAATATATTTTAAAGTTAATTTCTCATCCATGTACGAATTCAACAATCATTTAACAATGTTTTATTTTAAATTTAACAAGACGAGTTTAAAACCCAATTTTTTTTATATATAGTCATACCATTTAATTTTTTGTAAATGTGGTTGGTTTGAGTATGCGCGTGTATGTGTGCTATCATCAGTTAAATTGAAAATTGAACTAAAAACAAAATTTTCTGCTCAAGACTATAATATAATATTAATAAAAGGTAGAATCATATTAATATAAAACCAGGACAACGGGCATTTTCCAGTTTGGAAAATACAATTTTATCCCGAATGGAATTTTTTTTATGTTTCTGAGTGAATATATTGATTTCCACGAGCTAAAAGCACAGCACACAAAAAACAAATTTGTGTATTGGGCTAAATAACAAAAAAAAAAACGAAGGCAGAACGAAACGAGTCAGATGAGTTTATTTATGGTAATTGAAGTTGCTTTTGTTAGTGAAAATCGCGTTTTAAATTTTTTTTTGTAGTTTAGTTTTTAATTTTGGAATGAATTTAATTTTAAATTAATTTTTTATTTTGTGTGCCGGTTGTGTGTGTGTGTATCGTATATTTGAGGTTTTACTGTGCAATTCAAATGAAATGTATATACAATTTACATTATTACATTTATAATTTTGTTGTTATTCCATTGTCAAATTAAAGCTTTTATGTGGACGAGGAACTTGAAGTTAAATTGAGTTAATTTATGATATAAAACTCAGGTATACGTATGCCAGGAGAGTTTATAATTTAATATTTATTAATTGATAAATCTTGCATTTTCATAATAGCAATTATAATTATTATTCACAATCAAACTATTGAAGACTGTGCAAGTATGCATATTATAACGTTTGGTGCCTTAGAATATTTCGAAATATTAGGAGTTGTAGAAAGTCGACGTTCATTTTCGAACGCTATCGTTTTCCTATAGCAGACAAAAGAAGAAAAAAGAAAAATGTATGAAATTTTTACTATTCTTTTCTCTTTTGTTTCCACGCTTGCTATATGAAAACGATAGCTGTTGAAAATGAACGTCGAATTCTATAGTTAGGCCCCAGGAGTATTTGTTGAACGAAGGTGTCTCGAAGGACGAGTCCCATCACATCTTTTGTGGCTGCTACCGATGGGTCAATTACTAGACTAAAAAATACCCCATTTGAATATCGTGTTGGGAGGTTCATTTCAGTATCAACCAAAGGAAAATCGTTTACGCTTTGCTTGCAAACCGTATGAATGCTCCATTCTACGTGTTACATTTTCATGGTATAACCCTTTAATTAATTTTGAAAACAAATTTGCGGCTTAGGTTTCATCAAAAACTGACAAGTAACACCAATATCTCGGACATCACAAGCAAAGCTAATAAAGCTTACTTCATCGTCTGGCAAAATGTGGTATTCAAACAGGATTCCGTAACGGCAGCAAGTTATATTATCCTCTCTTTCTCGTCATGCATCTATCGGGGCTAAGCTCACACTTTTATCGTTACAATAAAATTATTTCTGCGTTTCATAACCAACAGCCAACCATAAATAAACGTATTTAAAGGATTTTCTCCATACCGGAACAAGTCCACCAAAATCTAAGTATTTATCTAAGTACCCTTAGACAAGAATCAATCCGTCGAATATCAAGTGGCAAAGACACCACCTCTCATCTTTTAAACATATTAAAAAATTCACCCGAAATCCACCATATACGCAATTTTTAGAACAATGCATACAGTATCTTACAAACAGGGTTTCACATTAACTGGTTAAACATGGTTTAGTTACTTCAATTTAAATTGATCATTACCAAAAAAACGAAAATTAAATTCCATATTTGGAATTCTATTTTCTATAAACGAAGTTTTATCCCACTCAATTGTGAAATAAAGTTATAGTTAGTTGGTTCAATTTTAATTTTTAATTCTTCAAATCAACATTTGCAACTCAAATTGTAATTTCATTTTCATTTTACAAAACGAATCCTATTGGTTTAGTTCTGTTCAAATTAGTCTATTTGCAGAAAAACTTGAAAATCCCATAGAATGCAATTTTAATGATAAAAACTAAATTTCATTTTAATCTGCTTAGTTTCATTTAGAAATGGCTTAGTTTCATTAATATTGGGTATTTTTCTTATTGAAAAATAACTTATTTCATAAGAATTGGACAGTCCAAAAAACCCAAGTCTTATCCGTACAAAATTCCATAAATTTACTAGTGTCACAAAAAGAGTACCGAAAACAAACACAAAGCCACAATACTCAAGAATTGGACCTCCAATGGCTTCATAAACTTGTTTTTCTAATTTTTTAACCGAATAAAGCCCCTGGGGCTACTTGTGACACTCTTAAACACACAACACAAAAGATTAACTAAAAATCCTGAAAAGAAAACGGAGATTCGGAAATAATTTTCGACCAAACAATTTTATGAACCCGAGCTATTTGATTTGGCTTTGCATGATTTACTTATATGAAACCAAAATAAATGTGTAACATTTTACCAAAATTTTGTTGTTTTTATAATTTTTTTGTATTTTAATTTTGTTCGTTTACTCACAATAAACAAATTTTTATCTCAGTGGGTTCGAAATTTTCAACTGTTTCAGTTCTGAACAGTGCTAAATCACCTTATATACTTAATTGTGTTCCTGAAAAATTAAAAATAATTGCACACAATTAAAGCGATTTATAAATACTTGGATATTGCCGGCAAATATATTAGTTGAAACAGCCTGGTTTTGAACCAACCAGTATAGCTTTAAAATTCATCAACCACTGTTTTTTGTTAATTTAAAATTGGACATACAAAAACAAATGTCCCCTTGACGGCCAAGGACCGAAACTATAATATAGATCTTGCCTTACCATTTTAAAATAGAAGACTTAATGGCTACCCGTTAATTTAAACTGCCATCGTCAAAAAAGTGTATGTAGATTTGACGATCAATGATGGGCGACCCTTATAATGGGTAAACTCAATTAACTTGCCACGAATTACACGCTTCAATGAATATACTAATGTAATATTTAACTTATTTTCGCAACCTACCAAACAATTACTTACTTAATTAAAAGCTACATCACATGAAGGAATTTGGCCATACGTGGTTTTAAACTAAAATTACTCTACCCACTCGACTGCCATACTATCTATTGAAATTTGGTGATAATGTGTGAAAATTTTATTGGATAATGGAACTGTTAGATTTTTGGAAACTGGCTAACTATTATTTAAATGAATAATTTTTATAGATTGTTAAACTAATCCGAATTGAAAACTGATTATCGAAATCGAAACCTAGTGCCAGTGAGAAGAAATAAAGTGCTCAAATGTCGTTTTGATGAATTAATAATTAAAATGGAACTAAGCCTTTTTTACCAACTAAGTGGGAATACCAAATATGGAATTTAATTTTTGTCGTTTTTGTATGTGCTAATTTGAATGTAACTTACTAATGAAATTCAGTTTGTAGAATGAAATGTGAATTCTAGTATAAGTTAAGGGTTCCAGATGTAGTTCTGGAAAATGGCCAATCGAAAAAAACGCGACTCTACAAGCATTTTTGTTGCCACCAACTAAGTGGATATAATATTAAGAGCAATACAATTATCTTGATACCAGTTAAAATTATTTAATTTGTTAAGACCACCCACACAAACCCTCATCCACCAAATCCCAAATTCCCATACCAAACCCACAACACTTCATCTTACCCCCGACATCTCCATGACCAACACTCCTACCATCCCCTTAACCACACCACCCACACAAACTCTCACATGCTCTATGAAACCAAAATAGAATAGAAAATAAAAAAAAAATTCTATTTAAGGAGGAGGGGGGGGGGGGGGAGGTTACAAAACCCTACATATATCCGAACACGCTAAATAATGAAATGTCCAAATCAACAAGACTCTGTCCTCAGGACAGGTCCTCAAGTTATCGTGGACACAGACGGACAGACAGCAACCATCTCCCATCAGGTTAGAATAAAACTCGGCTTGACCAAAACCTACATATAACTAAATGATGATATTTGTCTTATTTGGAACTTTATTAAAATATTTGATTTCAGTTTGTGAAAAATGTCAGCCAATTTACCAACAAATGTCATTTGTTTGTGTCATAAACTGAATTTAATCGAGACCTATTTTCTTTAGTATGGCTTTCTAGAAACTCGTCTATAATGCAAACTATAATATCTTAGATCCACATTTGAATTATGTAATAAAATTAGAAACGGATTGTAGGTAAGGGCCGTTTTAAGATGTTCGAGACACGACAAAACACAAGTGTATAATCGAAAAAATCTAATCCAACTCAGGTGCATAAATTATTATCTAATGCTTACATATATTGGGTTTAATTCCTTTACACCTCCTATACAAATTAGGAGAAACTAATATTAATTTTAAAGCAGAAAAACTTGCCGAAAATTGTTTCAAAATAACCCAAAAATATCCTCCAGAGTATAAACGTTCCCTAAATCTATTAGAAAATTCATTGTTTTTTTTATTTTTCAATTTTCCACCTTTGTCCCTCGTTCTATTACTCTCGATTGCCTCGTGTGTGATGAATCTTCAATCGTCGAAGATGAAATCAAGAGCACTAGAAAATAAAATTCAATAAAAATGATAATAAGGACCAGAGCATTCGATTGTATAACAAATTTTTATTGTTTTGTTGAAAACATCATACACACATTTAGGACAAAAAGTATTTTTTTTGTTCTGTTGGAGGACAGGACCAAAAAGGATAATACTCTTGTATTATATGCAACAACAATAAATATAATAATAATAATGACACACTGATATGGTTGTTATTGTTGTGTTTGCATTGTAAATACGAATTGAATTTTGAGACGGTAAACATTTTTTCATCCTGACGCCTTAACAACAATACCATACAATTGGAAAAAGGGGTTTGCCATTTTTATTTAAAAAATTTACATTGATTCGGATGGAAACAAATTTATTTTGCTTTTTTTTGTGGACAACGACTTTCCTCTGGTAATAATATTATTTTTTTATTCTCGAAATGAACATGAATATTTTATGTACAATATTTGATTGAATTTAGTATAATTCGGGGTTGATGATTCGAAACATTGACATGTTGCCACTTTAAATCACTTTAGAATGTTGAATTCCATGTTTGAAATATTTATAAGACACATATTTCGAGCAGTGCTAAGGATTCAGTTCATTTTGACTGATTTAATCTTTTATTTAAAAATAAAATTTGAAAACCAATCAAAAATTGTACATGTTCTTTAAATTTTTTTGATTCATTTTAGTATAGATTTTGTTTTTGTTTATCAGGTCTTATCCAACATAATCATCATCAACATAATATTGCTTCACTTTTAATTTTATATCTCTGTGTATTGATTCCCTTTTAGGATACACATATACATATATAATACAGATCAATTCTAAAAAGGATAACATACGAAACAGATATCCTTTTTAATAAATAAATTTGTATATGCATACATATCTACAGAACGCTACCATACGGTAATATGGAGACGTGTAGCGTACAATTTTATAATATATTATTTAAGATAAGAAGACGACTAACAGAAACTTTTTTTTTAATAAGAAAAGGATTTTTTTATCTATTATCCTTTTTTAAGGATTCTTTTATATATTGTTTACTTAAGTATTTTTGTCGTCTACTTTTCGTATATATTTTCGAGTTCGATCTTGAGATGTTGAAATATGTTAGGTTTGTTTTGTTCGATAGAGAAGAAAGAAATTTAAATGAGGTGATGATTATTGTGATTTGTGTGGCTTTCTATATGGGTGTGTGCGGTTTATTTAAAGGATACTTCAAGATACATAATATGCGGTCTGCTTTTTTTATCTTTTTATTTGGGTTTTGTATAAATAAACATAATGGAAACGATACTGGATTAGTGGTGTGTCAATCAGTGAATAATTATAATTATTTTCGGTGTTACACCGGTGGTGAGTACGTAATCCTGTATATTTGACTGTGTTACAAAAGTTAATTTTACAATTACTGCAGAATTTTTATTCAAAATTTGGAACACAAACTTCTCATAATCTTTTTGGGGCTTTGTTCTAACAAGAATAAGCTGGTTATTTAGATTTATTTCTTGCCAATGCCAAAAAAGATTGAGGAAAAAATGCTATGAAAATATCTTTCCCCATTGCCAGAGAAAAAGCTAGAATAGAAAAGTGGCACCTTTTTGAAAACGGGATTCAACTCAAAGTTTTCTTTTTTTTTTTACAAAATTTCAAAAATTTACCTAACATATATAATTATTTATAAAAGTTTGATAATATAGCTAGCCTCAAGCTTTTCTTAAAATGATGGAGATTCACTGAGATTTTCATACTTTCTGGTAGTTTGTGGTCGAAGGCCAGAAATTCTAATTGATTTTCGCCCAAATTCGTTAGTCAAAAAACCGCAAGATATATTATTGACAAATCTGGTGTGATAATTATGATTGTAACGAATAAATTCTAAGTTAGAGAGAACTGAAGATACATTCAATGTCTTATACATATATAATGTTACTTGGTAATCGTATAATGCACCTATTTTTAAAATACCGTTGGCTTCAGTTTCAAACAAAGTAGTCTCGAAATTTGCCTTCAAACTTTTGTTTTGTAGAATCTGAAATCGCTTTAGCTTAGTGTAACTAGCAGTACCATAACCAACAATCCCGTACAGAATTCTGGGATGAATAAACGCAAAATACATTATATTTAGGCATCTAATATGAGAGTCTTCTCACAAGCCCAACCAAAGGAGCCATTTTACTACAAGTTGTGGCAACATGTTAATCTCATGCCTTACGAGAATCAAATATTACCCCTAGGTATTTGAAATGTTCAACTCGATTCACTAAGATGTCATTTATTTTGAAAGAAGTTACACTAACTTTGAAATAAAAATTCGGAAATTCAGAAATTTCGGATTGTGATGTTTCAGAATATTGCCATTCAGCATTATGTGTCGGATCTGATCTTTTCGAAATCATTACTCTGGTTTTCTATTCGTACGAAAACTTGCCTTTGGCAATGGGTTCTACTTCTGATGATAATGCTTATCATTTACTATGGCGTAGTTCGGATTTCAATAATAAAGGATTAGTTAAACGAAATTATTTAATTTTCATTTCTCGATGTTGGCTGTTAGCCAAATTTATTTAATTAAATATAATGGACAGGATACGATTGACATCAGCTTGTGAGCTCGGTGACCATCATTGATTTGATTGGAGAGTGACGAAGGACATTCTTACCTAAAACAATGCTCTTAGACTTGGGTATTATCTAGATCCATTAGTAGAAATTTATTCATTTTGCGATTTTGAACTGCAAGCTTTGTCTTATCTATATCTGTGTTCTGGGCAAAATACTCTCGATGTTTTGCATTGGAGTTTGTTCTTCTATGCAGGTTAAGAAGCTGATGGTCTGGATGTGATCTTTTCCGTTGAACTTTTAAATAGGTTTCCTCTCATGCAGTCGTTTGCTCAAGCTGGCTTGTATTGATTTTGAAATTTTTTTTTTTTTACCGAAAACTGTAAGGTAACGCGGGTAGCTCTTTTAGTTTCCGTTATTTTGTGGCTTCTGGTTATTGATGAGCTACGTATTAAATGAAGGTATGGAGTATTTGACCTAAGGCTAAGTGCCCTGCTTATTTGAACTTACGGTGTATAATAACCATTACACAATCAATATTAATGACAACTAGCTGACCTGTGACTGAATAATCAGTCACGTGAATACATTTTATTGAATTTTTGGTTAAGAAATGATTAAGCAGATTTTTTAAGATATAAATTTGATGCACTTTTATCAAAAATAAAGTAGATTCTTATACGCGGTTAATTTTTAAATCTTAAACAGGAAGCACGCGCTCTAATATACATAGTATATGACATACTTGCCAAGTCAAATATTCATATCTTAAACGGGAAGCGCGCGCTCGGGATCAAATGATCACTTACGCGCCCAAACCAAATATTCAAATCTGAAACGGAAGCGCGCGCTTGGGAGACATTTTCATTATCCACTGCAGAAGTTGTTTTATGAAATGCATTCAACTGCTTTTCGTTCAGCAGTTGGATTCGTAAATCAGCTTCTTCGGCTTCTCGAACTGTATCGAAGACTTGCACTACCACGGGACTCCCCGATGGAGCTCGTATAAGCCGATCATTGCGCAAGAAAGTACGTGCTGTATAAGAATTATGCTGATATCGTGGAGAGCCAAATTTTTTGCTACTTTTTCAATATGGTGTCGGCTGTAATCGAGATTCATGTCATCTGCATACTTCATTCAGAAATCAAGAGGTATTGAAGATTGACAAAAGCAACAAATATAAGCGAATGCTCTCGAAATGCTGTTAAGCAGTGATCCCATTTATCATCGAATACCAGAAGGCCCCTGCAGCTGCAGATTCTTTGATGGTATTGTAAATAACACCATTGAATGTTCATACAAATTCAAAGCTGGTGGCACATTGAATATGTAGCAAAAGCAGTCGCAGGAGGAAACGCTCCTCATCTCTCAAGCTTACTGTATATACATTCGTCCAACAACCTTCACTCGCGTACGTAAACGTAATGGTGGGAAATGTCAGTATATAGGAAATGACGTGCGTTTTGATCATTGAAGTTGAGCTGAAACCATGACTCAAGCTTCGTTCGGCCAGTTTGTGCCGCAAGCAACGCTTCATCCTCATTACCTACTTCGAATGTAATTATTTGTTGATTCGATAGGTGGACAGAAAGACTCATCACGGCATAAGATCGATCATATATTTTCGACTCGATAAAAAATAATTTGAGATATTCGCGCTTTGCAATAAAGTAGTTGACATCTGGTGAACAAAATGTAAATCGTAGCTTGCTATGAAGCAAGGTGGATTGAAACGGTCATAACAATGCATTTGACAAATCTCGTCCCTCTTGTAGATGTAGAAATCAACGCTACGTAGAATCGTTGATTGAATACATTAAGATATTACTACTCAGATTTTTGCCGCTACGTTTGATTAATGTCTCTACTAGTCACATATAGATAAAGGCTTTGTTGTACGAGAGTGGTTTATTCATTCTAGCAACATAAAAACCGAACAATTTATTTGCTGTTGTTTTCTCCCATATAAAAATTGCATTTGTATTGTGTATCAACTTTTTATTACATAAAAAAATATCATTCTGAAATGTTACGACTGCTATTTCACTTACTCTTACATACAATTGTACCATCAGTAACAAAATAAATATATGGTTGCACGGAGTAACCTTAGTTTTAATTTGTTTCGAAAAATATCAACAACAAAAAAATAATAACAAACAAATTGTGTCGCAGTGCAAATAAAAAAATTCCCATCGCCATATCTGTAAAATCTGTAAAAACATCATGAACAACCTCCACTCACATGGTTGGAATACGACTGAAAAAATGAAAACAGAATGAAGACATAAATACAATTTCATTGTTTTTGTCTATTTATTTTTGTCATATATATTTCATATATTCAGTTGAGAGAGAGGAAAATACATTTGATTCAATTTTTTTTTAAATTTTATTAAAATATTTAGTGGTGTGGGTAAATAAAATTAAAAATATGTTTTGCTTCTTTCTAGCTGCTTTGAATTAATTAGGTCTATCTTTGTTCTTCTTAAACCTACATGAAGTGAGTTGTGTTCTTCTTTTACAATGTGTAAGAAGCAACAAAAAATAAAAATTGTTGTTGTAATTCGCAGTGGTATTATCTGAAGTCATAATTAATCAATGGTAGAATACAACGTAGAATTCGAAGAAAATCGCCAATAACAAATTCAGGGTTTTAATAAAGCACACTCATCATCTCATGGCAAACTCACATAGCGTCAAATCTTGGAAATTTGAGGTACCCTGAAACCACTTGAGGTACCCGTTTTGGGTACTTCCCGGTGGAATTTTTCCGATTTTTCTAGCCTATGCATACCGCAATATTTATGTCGACCTACCCTGAAAAAATGTAACGGATCGGATCATGTTTAGGGGTTGAGTATGGAAAAATTAAGAGTATTAATATAATAGATAGTAGAAGATAGAAGATAGATAGAAGCTGACCTGTGACTGAATAATCAGTCACGTGAATACATTTTATTGAATTTTTGGTTAAGAAATAATTAAGAAGATTTTTTAAGATGTAAATTTGATGCACTTTTATCAAAAATAAAGTAAATTCAAATACGCGGCTAATTTTTAAATCTTAAATAGATAGAGTGTCATGACAAAATTGTATTTTTACACTCACAACTATTAACACCAAAATGTATGTAAAATCATTTTATGTTCTCTGTTTTGTTTAATTGAGATTCAATTACAAATTTTCTACTCATTTTGTCATCAAAGTGTGTCATCACAAAAACATCGGCAATTTTACAATAATAAATTTTGTCATTGTCACGTTGTAATGCGCATGATCATAGATTCAATATAAACATATTTTGTCATGGCATTCTGGCGTCGTGACAAAATTTTGCTGAAAACACCTGAGGTACCCGTTTCAGGTACTTCCCGGTGGAATTTTCCCGATTTTTCTAGCAAAGGCACACCACAATATTTATGTTGACCTACCCTGAAAAATTTAAACGGATCGGATCATGTTTAGGGGTCATTTTAGGGTTGAGTTTGAAAAAATTAAGCGTATTAATATAATAGATACTACATGGTATTGACATTACTATTGAATGTGTAATGGAATAAAATTAATAATGATGATTGGTATTGGCATAAATCTGGATTTTCTCCGGATTGTGCATCAATACTACCTAGAGATGGGAATATGTGTGCATGGGGAACCCTCATCATGTGTAGGGTAATCATTACTACTATCATTTCCAGAATAAATATAAAAACAAAAATTATTTTCGATTGTAGTATCTTTTATTATTTGGTACAAAAAATCATATTTTATAATTTTGAATTATAATAGTCACAAAATTTGAAGAGTCTGTTGTTGTAAACATGTCGTACTCCGTTAAGTGTTTTTGACAATGTGGCTTTTGTGTTTCATTACTCCGGCGTCCGATATGCGACCGTTCATTCCAACATCGATAATTTCAAATTAATTTGTAGCATTTGCTACATCCAACAAAACTACACTGCAAAACCCTATGTAATTGTAATAAAGATACCCTGAATTTTTGGGTTTCTGTATTGCTATATGTTTGCCATCGATTGCTCCCACGGTATTATAAAAGAAGTGCATATCATTAACCCATTCACCTACTCACATAACTACAGTATACCACCTGCACATTACAAGCTCCATGTCAACCTGTACATTGACGTCAGAGGGTCTTAGTTGTGTTTATTAACATCACCGATTGTAATCGATGATGAAAATTCGATTTGCATCAATAGCCTCTGATAGGATTCGAACCCAGTACCTCCCGATCCAAGTGCCAAAGCTTTAACCACTGCACCACTTGTCCAGTAAACTAGAACTAGAACATATTAATTTTCTAATATAAAATGAACTAGATAATGCCGAACTGAGAATAATATGCATTTTTCTTTTTAGTTTACTTAAAGCGGCGGTTACTTAATAATACCAATACACGTTTTTTTCTTTCTAATATGTATTTCTATTCATTATGAATTTAAATATTTAATATAAACACGTAATATTCGAAAACCGAAATTAAAAACACAAAATATTTTTTTTTTACTACGCCAATATTTCAAATATTGCCAATAATGTTGATTGGGTAACAGGGAAAATTAATGGTGCTAGATTTAGGTAGTATTTTCATTACAAGTAATGGCAATCGTAATTGATTGTGCAATGGCCTTTTACCAAGAAAGGCTGTTTAAAAACTCGTTCATTATCAAGCAAGGCATGCTTGGTTTAGTTTCTCTACTTGCCGTAAGGCTAAAAACTTTTTCGTTGTGGCTTTCTGAGATTAACCAAGTTTGGCCCTGTCAGACTTCAAAGATCATCTACTTTGCATAAATATCTAAACGTTAGTTGTTTTCCCGGCGTTGGTTCATACTCATTAAATTTGCTTCAGCAGTAAAAGGCGTTTGCGTTTGAGATACAATTTTACTAGTTATTGGGTGGGGGTACAACAGGTACTAGTTATTGGGTGGGGGAGTAAGAGAGGGGGGATGGCATCGTTGGTCTCTGGTCTCACACATTTAAGGAGCTCACTTGATACAGAAAATTCTTTCCATAGAGATCTTCAAAAGTCAATTGGCTTTATTTTTTAATTTAACCTTTAAAGTTACATACAGGGCCGAATTAAGAATTAACCTTCACATAGTATTTAAAACCTTGCTTTATTTTGTCAAAGAAACTTGTTCTGTTACCTTTCACCTATGCAAAAAAATAACAAATGCCGTACAGTAACGAATAATCAGATACGGACGCACTTCTTCCTATTATTTGCGATATATTTAAAAAGAGATTTGGTAACTATCCCAATGTGTTCTACATAGATACTTCTTACTTTGTTTGATGTAGTAGGTGTTTAATTATTATCGGACATTGATCATCTTACTAAGACCCAAAAAATAAATGAGTATGTAGGTAATATTATAAATTTGTATTGATCTAAATATAGAAAATCTCTTTCGATTAATTCAAGTTTAATGGTTCGGCTCAAGATTTCAATGACCATATATAATTTTGTTTAGTTCTGTAAATATAAACCACAAATTTTTTTTTATGTTTCAATTAAACCTAAGTAATTTATTATCTCGTCCACTACAATAAACAAAAACAAAACAGTCAAAAAAAATTAATCCTTAAACAGTGTTCGAAAATCTATTAAATGAAAATATTTATCAAAATTAATGTTTTGTATTGTTATCACCAAACAAATCATAATAAATCAACAAAACACTTAAATTCAAACCGTACAAATGTGAGAGAAAGTACTATATACCCAAGTATACAACAGATAGACAACCACAAAAATTATATTTTTCATGAATACATTGTATTGTTACATACGAGATGTACATAACATGCTCAAGCACATACATACCGTACATACTTACATTCATGGGAAAAATATTTTTATCAAAATATAATAGAATACAATTTTTTATTATTTTGGAAAATCGTACAATAATAATAATAAATTTATATATTTTCTAAACTAAATATAAAATTTGTTTTACTTTCCGAAAAATGGTTTATCCATGTATATGAGGATAAATAATAGATTTTCGTATTTATAGTACCTGTTAGATTTATTTATTATCGATCATCAATATTCTGATGATAATTCTTCTATCGATTAGATTTAAAAAGTTAGTTGCATAAATCATAGTATAAAGAGATGAGGATAATTTTTCAGGTTTTTGGTAAATTATTATGTTTACCAAAAAATTAGTATGTACTTGAGCATCAAAATGTTTGCAGTTTAACATACTATACGTACCTAGTCAAGTAGTTTAGCACGGCAGCTGTTTCCTCATATTCTGCCTGGCTACCATTAATATTTTTAGGCGTAGTTGAACATGTCACCTTTGTTTCATTTTGAACTAAAAGTAACATAAGAAAGCTAACCTTGGCAAAAATGTTCTTAACTTTCCCACGGCGTTTAGTATCTGAGTCGAACTGTTTTAAAGTTGCTGGTGTATTTGAAAGGCAATCGCACAATTACCAACACAAGTACGAAACAAACAGCAGATGATAATTCTACACATTCGCAAGGCTAACTCCAACTTTTCCATAACTTTCATTCGGATTGTGAGAAATAGTAATGGGTGTTTTTAAGCCCGATAGAACTTGCAATTGTAAAAAATAACACAAAAAATTAAATTGTAATCAAATACATTTTTTATTCGAAAGATCAATATATGGCGTTAATATTTGAAAATAATTTCGGACATATGCGACTGTTCTTGATGACACGCATCCTGGACGTCTAATTTTGGGCGAATTTTTCGTGCACTGCATTCCGTATGTCACGAATAACACGAACAATGCTGGCCTCCAAGGCGACAATTGTTGCTGGTTTATCAGCATAAACCAGTGACATCACGTACCCCGCAGGAAATAATCGTCAAATCGCATGACATTGGATTGATTTTAATAAGTCGATGGTTGCGGTTGCCGTATTTTAATTAATTTAGTAAATTTTAATAATTTCGTTACGTTGTTCAAGCGTGAGTCTATTCATGATGATTTGCCAGAGTACACTGAGATCTGCCAGAGTATATTTTTCATAAAATTTAATTTTTTGTTTTATTGTTTTTACAATTTCAAGTTTTATTACGCTTAAAAAACCACCCTATATTTACTTTGATTTTATACGAGTACTAAGTTATTGAAAACATTGGGATAATACAAATAATTTGTTTCACTTTTGAAGATCCGTGCAAGTTTTCTATCACATTTTATTGCCAATGCCACAGTTAAAAACTGTTGGATTGAGCCCGGAAGAAACACCAAATTATAATCACAGTTTCCGGGGCACATCTTAATATGGTGCGATGTGTTCCTCTCGTTTCGTAAAAAAATGTAATTGAGGGCACAGATATAATCAAAATCAAACAGAACGTAAAAATGGGTAATGAAAATAAAAGATGATTGTTGATCAATTCAACTCTATACAGTTATTTTCATTGATACAACCCGATTTATAGATTTTCAGTTGCGAAAGAAATATCATCTAAATGGCCTTAAGATAAATAATTTGATAAATAAATAAATTATATAATAATTTGGCAAATAAATCATATCCTGGAGGTTTCTTTTTACTTTGATTAAATTTGGTTTCCTCTTTTAATTCATGCGACTAGTGGTGAGTTTTCATCTGTGGTTTGACTGGGTAGAGGCTGGAACATGTTCTTGAACGAGGGTTGCAAACAAAAAAGGTTTTTCGCGATGAAACTCAATTTTAACAGATGGAATTTGAAGTCTAGGTCGTTTTAATCTTTTAGCCGATTTGCAAAGGTATCTTTTTCCCCAGTAAGGCCACTTAGGTATCTATTAATGGATTCGTTTTCGATTTTTTGAATTTGTGCAAATTTAGTTTATTCGACAAACATCTGGGAGTTGCTTTATAATCTGCACTCGAATTCTTTGCAAGGATTTTCTTGCTTCTTGTATGCTGTTGTTGCGTTATTCTAGTTCTTCTTCTATTTGTATCGGAGATTAATATTTTATCCTCAACTAGATTCTGTATTTTCTCCCAACAGGTTCTGTTATTTCTTAGCCAAAGTGTAGCAATAGTTTTTAATAACTTCCACGACTAAACAGAAAGTTCAATCATATAGCAAAACATTAAAATTATGCCTCTTTTTAATCTATTTTCATTAATTAATGAAAATAGGTTAAAAAGAGGCATAATTTTAATGTTTATATATTACATAGTATTGGCTGATTTTCAAATATGTTTTTATTCGTATAAAATTAGATTTTAAATTACAGTTACATTTTCATTCATAAACATTAATTTAAAAATTGGTTATTTTACATTGTTTCTTATAGGAACATAGTAAAAGTTCCCCTCTAAATAAATTACACCCTCTAGTATCACGGCACTTTAAATAATAGCTGGCCCTGTCCGAGGGCGATATCAGAAAAGCCTAATAAAATAAAAGTTTCACAATATTTTGTTGATTTTCCAAAAATATCATTCCTTGAGGTATAATTAAGTGATGCAACGTCCCAAAAACCAGAAATATTAAAATTGGTTGACGTTAAGTGTAATGAAAAATTTACTTTTAGGGCGAACTCACAAAGTAATTGTGGTCTATGTTCATACCATTAAATCAACCAGTATAACCAACCTATAATAAAGAGTTTAATTTTAATAAATTAATACACATCCTTATTATACATATTTCAGCATGTTTTCCAACTTTTTATTTAACAGTTTCCCATATTGAAAACATGTAATAAAACCGATTAAATTTTAAAAGGATCTTTTCCATTTACCAAAAACGAGCGCACACAATTTATTTTTTATTACAGATTTTCCTAAAATTTTTAGCTGTGTATAAAGCTATGCTCGGCAACAATGCTACGACGTTCATTTTCAATAGAGACTAATTTTCCATCCTTAAAAAACTCGAAAAATTTATTGATCTCCTGTTGCCGTTATTACCGAGTTTTATTCTTCATCTTCTTACCTACATAGTAATACTCGTAAAACGTAACAAAAAAAATTCATTTCTCGGTCAGATTATAGAGATTTTCATATACAGTTTTTGTTGTAATTTCCCCAAATCTTTTTTCAACGTTCTACAACTGTGCATACTCGTATGTATAAAGGAATTACGAATATACTTGATCCTTATAGATTTTATTATATTTCCATTTTCCATCTGTTTAGTGAGAAATATTGTATGCTTATGTGTTGTATAAATATGTTTTATACTCATCAACGTATGTATATATGTGTATGTGTTCTGATTTTGGAATTTCCAAATATATGTATTTATATGAAAACGGAATTGAGGAAAACGAAAATTAATTTAGTCGATTCAATTCATCCTAAAAATACAACAACAACAGTGCAAAAATGACACTTTGTATTCAGATTAAATTCAATAAAAAAATGTTTGATAAATGAAAATTGCCGAGGAAAATATACAATGGAAATTCATGATTATGATATGAATGATTTGGTAAGAAAATGGACAAAAAATAATAATAATAAAATTGGAAATGAAAAAATTTGGTCAAGTGTAAAGTAGAAAATTGAAAAAACGTATTTTATTTGATTTGATTTTTTATTTTGTAAAGTTTGTATCAATTGGACATTGGTATTGTTTTGATAAAAATCAATTTTCACACACATGTTTATGTGACAGTTTCTTTTCTTCAATACACACAGTTCGTAGTCGTCATTTTCGGATAAATATTTCAATATAAGTCCTACATATATTTCAGAATTGAGATGAGAAATGAATATAAATCATCGAAATAGATGAGATCTACGAGTATATAAATAATTGTAACCACAAATTTAGTCTATAAGATGATGACGAATCAACTTTCTTTTTTATATTCCAAGATGATGGCAAAATAAAAATGGAAATATTATATCCTTAAATGGATGTTCGTGTCGCCATTTGGTGATATGTTAAAAGTTAAAGGTTGGAATATTTTTAGCTAAGCTTTTTAATATTGATTCGCATGTTGTTGATAATAAGAATAATAAATTACTAGTTTATCCGACAAGGTAATGTAAAAATGGATAATATGGCTGTTTGAGTATTAGAGGCTTTCTAACATGACCCATAATTCTGAGTCACAGTCACTATAACTAATGAAACCAATCAATCTCCGCCAACAAAACTAAAGTTGACGATTAGAACCAGTCTAATCAAATTGCGATTAAAATAGAATTTGAGATAATTGAGCTTGCGGATTTATAATTTCGTTGATTTTATTAAGCATACAACAGGTCTGAGAAATTTCATGCGATTATCATTGTCAATAATTATAGCTTGTTCTAACGGAAAAGTTAATTCGGAAAAGTTAACTGTCTTGAAATGCTAAATATATTGAAAAAATGTCGAGATACATTCCCGAAACGGACATAATGTGATTGTACCGCAGCATTTTGCTATTCATGTAGAGTAAGAAATAGACGGGGAGAAATTTTTTTTACTTGCTTGATCTCATTTCCATCCATTTTACAATTTTTATTTTATACTGTTGATCCTTGTTGTCAACCAAGGTTGTACTGACCCAAGCAACGGTTGCTGATGTCGACGATGATGATGACCGGTGCGTTTTTTTAAATTCAATTTTATAAATATGTATTAGGTTATCTATGTATATTTAAAAAAAATCCATCGCATCCAGAAAACTATCGCGTTTTTAAGATGTTTTTTTTTGTATTATGCACAGGACTATTTCATCTAGGTTTAATTTAAAAAAAATATATTTTATTTCTAAATCTCTTCTAATCTCGAACAATTATTTTTTAGAAAACGCAATTGATTTTATCGTATTATCTGTTTCTGCCATGCGCTCCCGCTAATTAATCAGTATATTTGGAAAATTTTATAACCGAATTTATATTTGTCAAAAACACTTGACGCCTAATTAGTTCATTGAAAAACTTTATTTTTATGAAATCGAATATAAAAATTTGATTATGTAATTAAATTACATAGTTTCAGAAACCGGAACTGAAGAACGTTGGACCATATAGAACTACACGGATCGGCTAAAATTTGCCACTGATTTGATCATTAAGCGCATTCTGTAGTTTACATGAAATACTGAAACGAAACCACCAACTTGCTATTCAGAATTTTTAAGGCCAAAATGATAATAATCCTACTGGATATCCAATACTTGAAAAGAAAAGGTAAACAATTATTTAGCTTCAAATATTTCGGAGTCGCTATCGGAGCACTCTAAATGCTTATTTGTAAGATCATGTCCAACTAAATATGAATACAAGAATCCAAAATTCTTTTAATGGAATTACGTATAACTAAAGTAGTAAGAATTTTTACTCAATCAGGAAATGTGGTTGCCACAATTTTATAAATATTCTTTCCTTAATCTTTTAACTGTTTATGTCGAGTATACTCGTCAAAGCAAAACGAAAACTGTTCGCATAATGTTGAGTATACTCGTCATGAAGATAAAAAAAGTTTAAAGATAAAAAATATGACATTCGTATTATTATTCAACGAATCAATTTTATTTTTTTTCCTGAAGAAGGTCAAATATAGATCATTTAAAAAATATACATTTTAGAATTTTCGTTACTCTGGCAACTTCATTTATTTTAATTTGCAATAGATTTCGCAATAAATTGTGCAAAAATGCATTCATATTAATTTTGCGTTTTACGTACAAAAAGTCAAGTTGACGATTCAAAACCACACATAATTAGGGTTTCCAATACGGATATCTGGTCTTCGAATAATCCGGATTATTCGACCAATTTTGACTATTCGATTATTCGGATATTTTCTCATAATTGTTCGGATATAATAGCCGTGTTTTATTACATTTATCACCTGAAATATATTAATTAACATTTATTTTTACATGACGTTTTAGACAAGAATCCATCATTGCTGCGTTTCAAATTTTTATTGTACGATTAAGTTTCTAATGGTTTCAGGGGTTTACAAAATAAAAACCTTTTCAAATTTACCGTTGAAATGGATAGCGCTCTCACGCTATCACGAAATAAAAACTCACGAAAAATTGGAGTATATAGTATATTATTATTTATTATCCGGATATTCGGATTATCCGAATAATTTTATTTGTAAGTATTCGATATTCGGATAATCATAAATATCGGATATTTGGAAACCCTACACATAATCGAGTGAAGCTAAATACAATTGATAGATAAAACTCCAATAGATAATTTCCCAGTCGGGTCTTCGGCGGTCTTCTTCTTTGCTTCAGCAATGAAAAAAACAGCATTCATCTCACACACCATAAACTATGAAAAAACAACCTCAACGGTCTTTCTGGGAAATATTATTCCTATTCGACTAGGAATGAAATTTGTGTCCAAAGTAAGAGCCAAGTAATTATTCTTTACTTGTGTGCGGTTGGTAGAAAAATTTAATAAAACCAATCAAAAGTTGCGAATTTATTTTGATGTCATAACAAATAATTATGAAAAATATAAAATACGTTTTCGACGTTAATATTTCTTAAATGTGAATTTAAGGTAAAGTAGAAGACTTCTGTATTATTTGGCTTATTTGATTTGGTCCCATAAAATTATAATTTTCGAAAAAGTTGCTTTAGAGGGTTAGGTCAATATAATAACTTTGCGTCTATTTATTTTATCGCCCAAACGATTTTCAATCGGTTAATCATTTTATAACACGCGTAGAAGTTTGTATGATTATTTGTTGTAGACATTTTTCAATATCTGCTCTGCAAAATTAAAACAATTTTATTTACATCTCCATGATTTTAATTTGATAAAATTTGTTAATATTTGTATAGGAAACATAAATCTTGTAGTACGTAGTTGCAATATCAATTCTCGAGCTAGCGGAAATTTTGGAAGAATATGTTTTTTGAGCAGAACGAGATAAATATGTTATGGCTGATATATTTAAGGGCCACGAATTATTTTAATCAAATAATTGTATAGTTTTAAAGTAATTAATGATTCATTGTGTCTAGGGTGCTTCAAATTAATGGTATTATATTTGACATGCCATATGCGTATTTTTTTTAAAATATCAAATTCTTTACCATTGAGTCATTATAACAGGTTAATTATAAAATGGAGAATTACACTCGATTTTGTATTTCTCCAAACCTAGTAGACATTTTTTTTTATTTCCACTTTTCTAATCAACTAAACTAATGTTTATTTCGATTGATATTTTCCTACTCTAAAAATAGTACCCTCATTTTATACCCTCATTTTGTATCAAAGGAACAGAAATGAACTACACCGCTTTTAAATGTCAAACAATATATTTGTTTCATCTTTACGCTGAATAACGAATTAACATTGCTTGAAAATATTTTGTTTAGAAAAAATGGCGTATGACAACGACAAAAAATGGATTACTCGATCAAAATACCTGGAGTAGAGAAAATTACTCTGGGTGTAGCAAAATATTATTAATATTATACCCTTGTGGTATTTTTTTTTTCAATCGAAAATTTTGACAGCAGTTGGAGTAGCGTTTTTACCCTCAGTGTAACATTTTTCGTTCAATCGAAATCAATATAAATGAACTAAATTTACTCTATTGTGAAAACAAGTTTTTTTTTACTACTTATCTGTTAAAATCACTATAACTCGATATATTCGAGTAGTCGAGTAATCTTCAACATTTAGATTTTTTAATAATTACCTAAATAACGTCTTTTATATACATAAACCTTAAATTTATGTAAGGTTCTAGCCTTATTCAGTTCCATTAGATTCCATGTTTTTGAACATAACGTTGGACGGAGACACTTAGAATGAGAACGTGTAGGATAAGTTATGAGTGATCCTATACCAAAACTAAAACTATGCATTGATTGAATTGAAAGAATTCAGTTCTGATTAGATAGTGAAAGCAAAATTCATTCACGTTGATTAACGAATTTGAAAATTTCTCAACCAAAAATCTTGCATATTTAATTTTATAATGCCAGTAATTGGAAATAGCCAATATAAGACTATCGGTGTTATATTGCAATTTTAATAAAATTTGGTATTTCGTAATAATAGTACATCACTGAATTTTTATAATAATTTCAATGTTTATACATAGAAAAGCCAATTCTCAACAAACCGACATTCGATTCGATCTAAAACAAAAATATTTTATTTTGACTTATTGTATTTATTTATAATAATTTATTAAAACTTGTTACTTAGGCCTTTTTGTGATTCACCTTAAAAGTACATTGAATTCATTAAATGATTAAGTTGTACGCAAAAAAGTATTACTATAGATTTTTATGTTGGTTATAAGCAAAGCTTAATGTTGAGACATAATCTTTTCAAATATGAAACATGGTACAATTATATAGTACTAGATTAACCATTTGTATCTCACATTAATTATTTCCTTCGTAAAACAAAGGAAATTTCAACAATGTCAAAAAAAATTGTCCAAAACACACAAAATTTGTTTTTAAGAAAACCAATTCCATTCTAATTGTACATTACCATTTTTCTTGAGAAAACCCTAACAAGCAAACTTAAAAATTTATTATGTACATATCCTTGAACAAAAAAATTTAGATCAACTGAAGCATATATTAAAGACGTAACGAATTCTCCACCTTTTTCAACAAAAAAAAAAATTAATTGAATTTTAAATATCAACATCAACAATAAACAGTCCTCTATAACTTCTTGAAATAATCGTTTTTTTTTCCTTTAAAAGATTTTAAGTGCACTCAAAAGAACAATAAAGTACAAATTTTATATTACCTTAATTTTATTTCACTTATACAATACAAAATAAATTCTAATTCTAACCTCTTATTTTCGTTCTTTTTATTACAGATCCTTAACGATTTTAATGAGAATTCGGTGAGCGCGGACGTAGAACGTGAATTCGACGATACAACTCTGATAAGAACGAAAATTTACTAGGATTAGTCTACAACACGGATAAATAATCTGGTTTAATGTCATATTCATCTGTTAGGAGAATAGTCTATAACGCGTGTGCTGTATAAACACGCGAGACATGATTAAAATATGGATGTTGATTTTGTGTAATAAATGAAAAGAAAAAGAAATCGTGGATTTCTATTTTATATCTTTATTTTTGTGTGAGCTTTTATCGCATCGATCATTAAATTGACGTGATGTAGTAAAAATGATTGGAAAATAAATAAAACAAAACAAGAAAAACGAATCATAATAATAAAAGTGTGTATAAAATAATTTGCCAGTGAGGGTGAGTGACGAAGAAAATCTGAAAAAAACTACACAACACTGCGGAAAATAGGAAAATGTTATTTAAATCATCAACATCATTGAAATTGATTTTTTATCATCTTAAATGGAATTTAGGGATACAGTTTTATGAAAGGTAAGAATATTATATACGTACATAAAAAAAAAATCTTATTTTTTCCGTTCCGCTCTGTAATTCCTAGTAACCGGAAAAAATAATTCAATTTTTTTCCTGAAAATGGAATTTTAAAATTTTATTTAATCTCGACTTTTTGTTGGTATTGAATAACTGAGCGGTTCACTTGTAAAATTTAATAATGCTTTAAGAAAGGCGACAAAATTTGGACATTGCATGATTTATACGTTTCATGACGTATACAAGTTTAAGAAGGATAATCTTAATTAAACTTATATTGCTTCATACACATATTGATAATCAACGTATACTGTTTAATTAATCGCGTATTAAACCAGTATACAATTTTATAGCAAAATACTTGTATAAGATTATTCATATAAGTTAGTTAATGTTAGATTTATTCTGTTTAAAACACCTGTATGTTTACCCAAATTTTCCTTGGGTCGGTTACGCCATATCTAAAGAAAATCAGTCCTAATTAACCACCCAACTCCTTGTTTCTTGGTCAACTTATGGTGGTAAGATAGGTCAACCTAGGTAAGGTAGGTAAGAAAACTGTCACTAGTTTTCAACAGTGTACTAAAAATACTAGGTACACTATTAGAGTTCTCGAGGACACCAAACTGATACAACTGGTTATTACAACTTTAATGTCTATGGAATTAAGTCCTAATGGAGTTGAAACTGAACACTCCTCTATCTTAATACTATATGATTAAATACTGATCTCCGTTACAATGCTGTATTTAACAAATAGGAAAGCCATACCCAAACCCAATTAGCATATCTTCAATTTTTTCATTTCGGCTTCAAGGACAAAACTTTTGTGCCGCAGGCAGTAAGATTGATGGTGAAGCCGAAATGAAAAAATATAAATGAAAATAAAAAGATTTAAGGCCATTTTTGAGATGTAGATTTTTGTTTAAATTTTATTTTCGAGAGAACAGAATAAAATAATACAAAAAAATTGGTGTTCTAATAAAAAATATTTGACCTTATCCGTTTATTTTTATTTTGTTACATTTTGAAAATTGACATGTAAAATACAATTTTTTTGTTCACCCCTGAATATTGTTGAATCTATTTCTATTTTTTTACCGGACAAGTGGTGCAGTGCTTCGGCACTTTGAGCGGGAGGTACTAAATCCCATCAGAGGCTAGATGCAAATCGAATTTTCATCATCGATTACAATCGGTTATGTTAATAGACACAACTAAGACACCCTGATGGAGTGCAGAATTCACCGCCGACCCACCGTCCATGTCAATGTACAGGTTGACATGGAGCTTGTAATGTGCAGGTGGTATACTGTTTTTTTTTTTTTTTTTTTTTTTTTTTTTTAACCGGGTAAAGTGAGGAAAATCTTCAATAAGACGAAGCTTCGATGGGCAAACATCTCAGCAACAGTGATGGATTTCTACCATCTAAAAACCACACACCCTTTCGAACATCCCCCATGCGGAACTATCAGTTAGACATTACTTCGCATGGAGGTGACTAGTTACTAGACTCTATCCTCCTCTCAGCGTCTCAACCTTACATTGAGATTGCCACCGCTATCTAGCCATACCGCGTTGTTCCTCTCTAGCACGCTCTAAGCATCTCAGCTCCTTAAGCACCACTGCTGCCATGTGGCTTACTGCATTCCAATTACCTTCACACACAAGCATTAGCTCCACTATGTTATCAGGTGCCACGGGCTGCCCGAGGATACTGGACAGTTCTATTCGAGTTGTCTCGAACCGTGGACATTGAAAGAATATATGTTCCACATCCTCTTCTGATCCTTTGCAGGCAGGACATTCCGAAGTGTCGGCATGTTTAAATCTGTAAAGATATGCACCAAAACAACCATGCCCAAATAATTTCACCATGCCAATGTAATTAATTTCACCATGCCGCCTATTTATCCACTTATTGATGGATGGTATAACACGATAGGTCCACCGACCTTTCACCGAGCTATCCCAGCGCCTTTGCCATTCTATCATGGTTGCAATGCGTTCTGATGCTCTACTTCCTAGGTTTTCTCGACACATATACCACTTCTTCCTTTCCTTTGCAAGTAGATCGATGGGTATCATCCCTGCAATTACGAGCGTTGCGTCATCGGATACTGTGCGAAAGCCACATATAACCCTTAAGGCACCCAGTCGATACACCGATGCCAGCTTGCATCTATACGATTTATTATCCATCGCATCGCTCCAGATAGGTGATCCATATAGGATGATGGATGTTACCACATTTGCCAGCAGAGTCCTACGACTCTGTCTTGGTCCACCAGTGTTGGGCATAATCCGGGAGAGGGCTGCAGCTACATTGGCAGCTTTCTTGCTCACTATCCTTAGGTGCTCCCTAAAATTTAGACGTGCATCAATTTCGACACCAAGGTATCGTAACGAAGGTTGTGAGGGGATTAAAACTCCGCCAACGTCAATATTTACAGTTTCTATCACCTTCCTACTGGTAATTAGAACTGCTTCGGTTTTATGGTCAGCCAACTGGAGTCCATATGAGATCAACCACTGTTTAATAATTATAATGGTCAATCTACATATCTCCATTATTTCCTCTATGGTTTTCGCGACTACAACAACAGCAACGTCGTCCGCGAATCCAACAATCTCTACGCCATCGGGTACGTTGAGCCTCAAGACGCCGTCGTACATGATGTTCCATAGTAGAGGCCCCAATACTGATCCTTGAGGAACTCCACTCGTAACTTTGTAATCTATGATCCCATCGTCCGTATTATACATCAGCATTCTATTGTGAAAATAATTCGAGATAATCCTCCTTATGTACATCGGTACTTGCAATTCAAGTAGGGCATTGAGGATACAGTCCCATCTGGCCGAATTGAACGCATTTTTAATATCCAGCGTAACCACGGCACAATACTTTTTAGAGCCGTCCTTCCATCTTCTACCTTGTGTTGCTTCCTTTGCGACTGTAACGACGTGTTGAATGGCGTCGATTGTCGATCGAGTCTTTCTAAATCCATACTGGCTTTCGGCGAGGTCTCCGGCCCCTTTCACAGCGTTCTCCAATCGATTATAGATTATGCGCTCTAACACTTTGCCAGCCGTATCCAACATGCACAACGGTCGGTATGCGGATGGCTCTCCAGAAGGTTTATTTGCCTTCGGCAACAGAACCAGCCGCTGCCTCTTCCATCGATCCGGGAATACCCCCTCCCTCAGACATGAGTTGTAGACTTCTCTGAAGTCATCAAGTCTGGCTCGAATGGCGGCCTTTAATGCAATATTTGGAATATTGTCAGGCCCAGGAGCTTTTGAATTCGCAAATCGTTGATATGCATCTATCAGCTCTTCTGTGGATACCAAGGGAACTTCTTCCACGCCAGGTATTACATCAATGGCGTTAATCAGATCATTTTGCTGCGGGAATACGGCGGTAACAATTCTGTTCAGTATCATTGGGCAAGTGGGAGGCGAAGCATTTGCGTTTCTGTTTCTGAGTCTATTCATGACGATTTTGTAGGGTCTCCCCCACGGGTCATGGTCCACTTCTTCACACAGCTCTTTCCAGCATTCACGCTTACTCGCCTTAATTGCCTGTTTAAGCTGTTTTCGAGCATCCAAGTACTTCTCGCGCAAGCTAGGATAGGGCTCCCTACCTCAGGCACGTTGATGTTTTCTCCTTGCATGGTGACACAACCGGCGCAGTTGTGCAATTCGTTCAGTCCACCAGTATGCTGGTTGACGGTGACTATTTAATTGTCTTTCAACCATAGTTTTAGAACAGGCATCCGTGATCATATTCATTACCTGCGCTACTTTTGCATTGGCAGTCCCCAGGAGGTTCGGCTTTGCAAGAACTAGGTTAAATAGATCTTCATCGAGGTATACTGTAGTTAGCAGGTGGTATACTGTAGTTGTGTGAGTAGGTAAGGGTGAATGGGTTAATGATGTGGCGTGAATGCGTGGTATCACAATTGGCCAAAAAATGGTCTAAGTGTCAACCACTGAAACCTAACCTTCTATTTTTTCTACCAAGCTAAAGAGCTTCTATTGAAATTAAACCAAAATTCATACAATTTTTGTTAATAATAATTTTTGTTAATTTTTGTTCTGTTATATCTATTCATACAATTTTTATTTTCATATCTCTTTTCCTTCCTGCCATACATTGTGTGGGTAACAAACAAGAATCATGTCAAAAATTTATTTTTGTATGTATTTTGAACCAACACACACATTTGTGTGGGTACCACTTAAATCGTTTTCGTCCGAAAAATAACACTATAACTATAATAATAGTAAAATAATTAATGTTATCAAAAACAAATAATTATTATGTTATATAATTTATATGTTATCAAATTATGTTTTTTTTTTCAAAAATAATTCCGATTTAACTAAGATCCGTTAAAATCCGGAAGACAATACAACCTGTGATTTTTTACACACACATTTGTGTGGGTTGTATATAAATTGAAGCAAAATTTGTCTCTGGTAGAAAAAGGGATATAATTTTGTTGTCCCGTTGCAATTTCCTGAATTTATTTACCTAATATGTACATTTTTGCTGATAATACGAAGAATTTTATAAATTTTAAAAGATTGTTTTGCTTCACATAATGTCCGTCTATCATAATTTTTGACTCGGAGAAGCTTGAACGTTCGTTTGCATTTCAATCGTCAGCTCTTGTCAAGATCTATAGATTACGTATATAAAACATTTATGTGAAATAGTTATAGTGAATATATATAGTGTTAAATTAAAAAATTAAATTAATAATGCAATGTTGGCCTATACTCATCGAAAAGTCAAATCAAAATATAAAGAACGCTAATTCACAAATATAAATTAATTTTAAATAAAAACAATAAAAATTAACTCGTTTTAAATTTGTAGATTAGTAAAACCGCGTAAAACAATGTAGCAATAAGCTGAATGATACTCCAATAATCACAACAGTGATGTTCACCCAAATTCGAAAACTTATCCGAGCTGTTTAAGAATTTGAAGACGTCTTTCGGTTTTTGTGTGACCTCATCACCACCTTTTACATCATCACCCAGATACCAATTGCAATAGAAATTATTTGTTGTTCCATCGCTCCGAGGATTGCTTCCTGATCTCTTAAATCCATTTTATCAAATTTATCAATATAGCAGATTCCATTATCAGCCAATATAAGAACACCTGCTCAATGACTAAATCAACACCTTCTTTCTTCTGCTTTACCGACGTGTATACAGCACCAGGTGACAATTTGAGAGCAGTTGAGATTTGATCATACTCGGATCACCGACATAATACGAGTTAATGTGTCTTATCGAAGCTGTATTTCTGTTAAAAAAATTAAATTAAATTTTTGTTTTGGTATTTTCCTTAGGAAGTGTTACACTTTCATGTGTGGTTTCAACAAACAAACTTTTGATTTAATTCGTATACAAATTATCATCCTGTGACAGCTCGAACACTTTATTCAATTCAGCATCTGTCATGGGTTTTTTCATATCTTCCACGGTTACTTTGGTAGGTTAGTTCCGTAGAATCGCCTCCACTTTGGTCATTACTGTTAAAGTCCTAGTAAAATCATGAACGTGGTAAACAGCTACGAGGTAATTCAGCATGAGTTTCTTGAATTGGAGCCTTTTGGAACTCTACAAAAATCTATTTCTCCACATTTAACATCAAACGACGGATATACTTAAACTGTTACTCTACATCTATAATTTCCTTACCATTATTTTCTGTTGACAATCAAGACACACAAATGTACCGTAAATAAGTTCTGGATGTAGGCGACGAGTGCGGACCACTAGCCCCGAAATACAACCCAGGGTACAGATACGAATGTATACGAAAATATTGTTCAATAACCGTACTCCTTAAATTATGAACAGAATACAAATAACACGAGCAGATGTTCATATTGCCCGCACATGACAAGGTTTAAAATTTTCTTCATAAGTGAGTATATTTGTTGAGTCAAATTATGCTTCGATTACAAATAACATGTACTCCATTCAGATTCAAAGAGGACGGTGTAGTAAAATATATGAAGCCGACTGAAGATTTAATTAATCTTAATAGGTCGACCATCGAGATCAGTTCAATCGCACACTTTTAAAATACCTCTTTGGTGTGTGAAATATGGCGGTTCTACCTGTCTATGACGTAATTATATTATAAAGTCATTTTCGACCGGTGTGCCCAAGCGATATAAATTATCGTATTCTACCTGGAAAACTCGTTTGATGGCCTAATATGAAAACACTGATATTAATTTTATTACTAGAGCTTAATTATTTTTTTTATTTTAGAGTTGAGTCTCAAGATCTCGATTTACTGAACGTTCGCCATAAATTGATAATCCAATCAACGTTAGGCTAAACATGAATCTGGTAGGTAGTACTGATAGTACTCTAAGCTGTGTTGAATTCAAAAGATTACAACAACAATTGCATTGTATTAAAGCCGATTGTCTTTAATGTTAAGAAAAAAAAATTTAGGATTAGGGGAAATAAAATCATTTTATGGTTATGGTGTTTACCGCAAGGCATTATTTTTTTTATTTTTTTTTTCGAAAAATTTATCTTGTAGTAAAATTTGGCATTTGTTATTTGATAGCAAAATACCGAATTTAATTTGTTCTATTTCATAAAATAAAAAAACTAAAATGTATATTAATAAAATGAACAACCACAGAAAAATTAAAACGCATTAAAAAGTTAAAGCCAAAAGTTGTTGCTTTCATATTTCTTAGCTAAGTAAGCGGATTTACGAAAGCAACACTACTATAGTCAAAAGCGGGATAAGACTATTCAGGTTTAATTTATACGAAAAGGCTTATTCGCTGATCTTATTTCCATGTACTAATATTTTAAGAAAGTTACGTGCAATTCAAGTGTAAATAGTTATACTGCTGATTCTTTGAAAAAAGAGCAAATTATTTTATATATAATGAAAAGAAGCAGGACACTACAATTCATAAAAAAATACCTTAAACGATACACAAATTTCAAAATATAATTATTGAATATTTGGCATTCACACTATACGATACAATTAGACATTATTTTATGATAAAATTATAACTACATAATTTAATTATTCCCGCCTTTATTGACGTTTCATATCAAATTATTGTTTGTTTTTATTACTTGTGAAAACAATATTCTAAAATTGTTTCTAAACTAAACCATTAAAAAAACGTTGATAATAGTGATGAATCAATCAATCCGGTTTGTTGAATTTCGATCAATTTTCTCATTTAAAAATCGTTTTGGTAAAATGTCTTTTCTTCATTCCAAAATTTAAACAACTTTTAATTTACTAAAAAATAAGTTTATCCAAATCGACTAAACTCTTCTATATATTATTTGGTTTGAATAGTAAATCGATTGAAACAACCTCCTATGTTTTGATTTATCAACTTTTCTTCAATTCAGTCACATTTTTCTTCGGTTTAACTGCGTTTTCTCTTTGTGCATGAAATATATAGTTAACAAAAAGCGTTTTAACGTAGCGTTTTAAGTTTTCGTTTTGTTTCAGTGAATAACATTTAATTAGCATTTATGAAGCAGAATAAAGTAAATATTAGCAAAGACTAACAATTTATTGTTGAATGAAATACATGAAACAATCGAACCCAACCCGATTTATGCTGTGTGCCTGAAGCCGAATTGTTTGTCTAAATTTCCGACTAACTAAATTGATCACCCAACTATAGTTAGATGTCTCTAATTTTTATAAACCAAAATTTATCTGATATTTAGTTCTAAAGTGCAAACTTAGTTCTAACTAATCAATTACCGATTAGAAATGTTACGTAGAATGTTAAATTTAAGTTTTATAGCAGATTTTAATTAAACATCAGATGCGGTTTGTTTTATGCCTTCTTTGAACGATTGGTATGAACTAACCATCAATTTAATTATTTGTAAATTTAGACTAAAAAATCGACGTGAGGCACACAGCATTAGTAGTTTATTGGAGTAGCCTTAATGGAAGCACACCAATCACGTTTTTTCTCAGCTTTACATTGTTTTCGTTGGCAATTCAATCACCTCAATTTCCATATTAATCTGATTAATCCCGATGTAGGTTATTCGTGAATATTTTGTCTTAGGGTTTGTGTCATCCCCCTCTCTTGGAGTAACGATATTATAGATGTAAATGCCGCTTACATTTTAAATTGGAGTTTATACATTTCAAACCAAATATATATTTAGTTATTTTCAAGAGATTACAGATTTAAATAAAAGATATTAGCCGCACAAAATATTGGGTTTTAAAGAAATTTATTCTTGAAGTTTTGGATGTTCTCTTGTTTTTGATTAACTCTCCATCAATATATGTATTTAGTTATCCTCAGTGCTTTCAATACTATTTTTAGTAAATATGGCATTTTGTCCATATGAAAACTATTCTGCAGTTATTAAAATTAATGTTACCCGTGGATTGTCGTTCCGCTGCTAGAAGCGCCTTTTTTATATGCATGGCTCCTTTTGAAACTATAAAGGCCTCTTTATTCACAAATGTCTGTATTTATACTGTTTGATGACATGAATTCAACACTTTGTTTTAATTGTGATATTTTGGGTGCGTGTTTTGGAAATACTACACATATTACGATGACAAGCGTTGGCAGTTTATGAGTATTGTATAGTTTATAGCACATCCAAAATTGATATTCGGATCTTTCGATATCCAGATATATCCGCCTCATTTTTTACTATTCGTAATTCAGATATTTTATCCTGTAAAACAGATATTTTACCATAACCAATATTTCATTAATGTTGGGTTGTACCAAAGACAACCTAAACGAGATGTTTCATCCTAAGTAAACGTCAAAATTTAAACTGCGTGTTCAATTTCTGGGAATAGCCGCATACAAAAAACATGTTTTATTTTTTTGCGTATACATATACGCAGTTTAAAATCACAGATACAACGATGATATTGGAATTATCAGGAATAAATTTTAATATTTTAGTTCAAATGAAAAATCTTCTTTGATTTGTCTGTGACTGTACTATGAGGTAATTTTTAAGTTACAAACTACCCAAAATGTTAGTTGATCCATAAGATTGGATAGAATGACTGGATAAATTAGCCTTCAGGAAGCTAAGGAGTGTGTAGTCGACGAAAAAAATCGTGCTTATTAATTAAAGTTTATCAAATAAAATTATTTCGTACATTAAGAGATTCGTGTAATTTTATGTGCATAAAGCTTTTCTGCGTGACCTTCATTTCTAACACAGAGTTATTTTAGTACATTTGGCCATCATGCAAAGAATCAAAAACATTTTGATTAACTAAAAAACTATTTTTTAGTTCTTCTAACAAAAGTTATTACCTGTTAAAAACTAATTTACTTTCTAAATAACACCAAATATCATGCAAATTAAATCTAACGTAACGAAAAAGTTTCACATTTTCACTATAAAAATTGCAGAAATGAAAAAGCTCTATATTTTTGGTTAAAATCCTCAGCACAAGTAAAACATACAAAAAGCATCAGCCATTAATTACATGTTTCTAAAATATAACAACAATATACTGAAAATGTAAACAAAATCCGCCCTACCCTACATTTGAACTTTTTATTATATGCTTTGGATGTTGTATTCCTCTACGCAAAGATAACAAAGAGAAAGTAATGTTACACGAATAATGAAGGAACATGCGAAATAGCGAGAATATCCTGAAGGCATTTTACCAAAATGCTACATCCATTATTGTATCACATTTTGTGCGCGCGTCTTTGAATAACCAGTACCACCGGGGTACCAGCAGTAACAAGCTTCGCTTTCTCAACATCGCCTTGGAAGTCAAAGTGTTATTGTTCTACTACTTCCGTACGATACTGTTCTTGTAAACACAAAAATATAAAATAAAACCAGAAGTAAAAAAAAATACAGAAATACAAGAAGAAAAAATTGAGGATTATCCATGAATAATAACGCCAACAACAAGCGCGTACAAGAAAAATGAAAATGAAGAAAATGTAATTTGTAATTTAAGATAAAAACATAAAAAAATCTTACCAAAATCTTATTATTATTTTCATTTTACACTTACATATTATGTTTGATTTTAGGGTTTGTGTATGTGTGTTGTTGGTTTCAGTGCACAAGCATACAACATGAAAATAAGAAGTTCACTTTAACAGCCCCCAACACAAAATAAAAATAATATTTGGTTTATTTTTTATGTAGTCGTCATCATCATCAAACATGATATAAATTGGTTGTAACAACAACAAAAATATCTTCCACCTCTATTTTTATGTTATTTACATTCGTATATATTAACTCATTGTTAACCACCCCTGAAGGAATAAATTCAGAATAAAAATAGGAAAATCTTATCTTATTGAAATTTTTTTTTTAAACTTTTTTATTGTAAGAGAGATTGCAATGAGGTGAACGGAAATATAATTTTAAGGTTTGCTTTGGTTTCATCTTAAGGAAAATATGAAAATTTAATTTATATTTTTCTTCATTTTTTATACGGATTTAAGATAACAGCAACAAAAATATATTATCTACGAGTTGGAGGGTGTTGCACTAATGATGGTCCCATTTTAAAATTAATGAGACTTATCGTTCGTATTATTGCACTTTTGTACATAAATTTGTACAGTTGCGGTAAATGATAAAAGAAGTAGCAGTATTTTTTCTTTTCTTTCTTGCGAATCAGATGAGATTGAAATTTCGGTGGGTTAATTCCGTGATGCACTTGCAATTTATTGCAAAGTGACCTTGAAAAATCATTCTCGAACCCAGAATCTTGCATATATTTAACGCAATATACAATAAAGGATAAACTGTCTTCTACATAACTTGCTGTTGTAGTTCTGGCCATTAAATTACACAGTCATTTTAAAAATTGAAAAGAACTAGTTAATTTATTTTTATCAATTATCTATCAACTTAATTTATATTAAATATTATAAATTTTTAATAACTCTGTTGATAAGATGAATAAGACAAATAGAGTAACGAAAAATGGGTGGAAGTCTTTATATTCACCTGTGTATATTCATACAAACTTATAGGATCTTTAAAATTAAAACTACTATTCCTAAACCATAAAAATAAACTAACTGTCACCTAGCTTGAAAGTCAAAACAAGAAAAGGGCTTCAAAAAATAATATCTGGCTGTTTCTTTTTTTTATGTTTTAATCTATGCAATCTGTTCTGGAGCCGAAGTACTCCCAACTCTTTCGCGGTTCGCTTTTCACCTACTTTAAGCATTGCCTGCCAAATCGCGGACGTACGGATATGCCCGATTTTATGACCATCTGCACATTGCATAGCTTCATGCCAACCTATACTGGCCTGGTCGGCCCATGAGTTTTGCCCTTCAACAGGGAGTCATAATTGTATTCCATTTCATCACAGATCGTAATTTGTTGATGAAAATTCCCTTTTGCATTCTGCCTCTATCGGGATTTCTCTGGATGTTTCAATTCAATCGAAATGGTGCTCGATCTTCTTGAGTGCAACCTTTTGCTAAGGTTTTGGTTTGAAAAAAAAAACAAAAGCTATTACGTAAATAACATGAGATCCGATTCAATGAATTTCGGTATTAAAAAATTTAATGGTTTCCAGTAGTTGGACATTTATTTTTGAAATTATATGATAATATGGTAAGAGACGTGCAAACCAATCCATAGGTATTTATAATAGAATTCTACGGGCCTAAACTCTGCCTGCATTGCAATATTAAAGGTAATATACGGAAAGGATTAATTTGTCACAGAAACGACTAGTGCGCCACGCGGCGAGGTCATTATCTAACTACTTTGTTAATAAATTATATATACGATTTGTTAATTATTTACACGCACACGGTTTAACTACAGATGATAGGAATTAATTAGGGTATCTAAATTTTACATGTATCTATTGTCCTCAGCCGTAAACGACTGGAATAATCAATCAATTACTTCACCGTACACCACCTAACCCGAGGTATACATGTTCGTAAAGATTAGGCAGCACGAAATCTATGAAATGAGAGTTCTATATTATCGAACTGGTTTCTTCAGCCCACGGAGTATATTTTATGGTATTAGTGCAAATTGGAATTTGGAATAGTAGAGGCTATCACTATTAATTACTACGCCGCAAAATAAAATAAATAACAAAAAAATTATTTTCATTTATTTAATTTTGTATGGTCGACCCTCCTTGTACACAGTCAATCGTGAACTCCTGAGTGTCGATTTTGTACCAAAAATGACAGCGCGAGGTGAGCAACCCGGAAAAACATAGTAGTGGTTATTTTATTAATATTGGTTTGCTTGAGCGCATCCGCGTCATTTTGTTTATACATTTTTTTTAATTGATGTGTCAAATACGGTTTCGAGTTTTTCAAATATTTGAAAATGAAAAATCAAATCACATAGCAAACAATCGGTTCCACTACTCAAAAGCAAGCGAATAGAAGAGGTATAGGTCATCATCATAAAAATTCAACCGGTTCAACCGGAACTTTTTATTTTGCTACTTGCCTTTGTAAAATTGACGAACAAAGCGCACAGACACATGAGAAAAAAAATACAATATAAATATAAAATTGTATATTATACAGTGTATATGTACACAAAATTCACCTCGCCAGCTCGTGCTCTAATTTTTGGTACAAAATCGACACTCTGGATATTTATCTTTTAAATTTGTATCGAATTTCTAAGATTTCAATCAAGATACATATTTATAAAAGTAAGACTCCACAAATTAACCAAATTCTTAACAAATCTGGGTATAATTAATCTCATCTATTTTGGAATCATCTGAATCATAGACACATTTAAATTATTCTAATCAAAAGTTGAGATGTTGATAAGGCAGATCAGTATAGTGGTACGATTGAAATGATTTATTTAGGATATTAATGAATTTTGTTTAACCTTTGTCTCTATACTCGATTACCCGGGTAAGTTTACCAAGTATTACGTATCAGTATTTTAAATAAAATATTTCACTTTCTATTGTTAATAAAATATGTTTCTTTAATCTAGAGTCTACACTATGCAAATCCACAGACATTTTCTATCACGGTAGCAATGTATGTTTGCGTATTTTATCTAAATTTTAACATTATCAGCAAATTTTCAGGAGTCTATTTCACGATAAATTATCATGAAATTATTATAAAATGTCACTCTTTTGAGGTTATATTTCATCATTATAAATTTTATTTAAAGAATGAAGAGTTAGTGTTAAATTCGTGTGTCGTTTCGTGAAAAAACAAATAATGCGCAAACATCAAATTTTGAAAAAATTAAATATATTAAAGAAAATTAACATGAATTACGAAAAATACGAATTTCGATATATTAACACAGAATACAGATTGAGTTAAATAAATATAACAAAAATGTATGTTTGACTCGGAAAATTAAATTTATAATTGATACCATTGAGCTCGGTCTTCACGCAAAATTTTGTTATGACGATAGTATGTCATGACAAAATTGTATTTTCACACTCTTAACTACTAACACCGAAATGTATGTAAAACAATTTTATGTTCTCTGTTTTGTTTAATTGAGAGTCAAATACAAATTTTCTACTCATTTTGCCACAGTGTCAGGACAAAAACATCAGCTATTTTAATAAATTTTCTCAGTGTCACGGGGTAATGTACATGATCAGATTCAATACAAATATATTTTGTCATGACATGCTAGCGTTATGACAAAATTTTGTGAGTGAAGACCGAGCATAATCGTTACCTTGTCTCAAATCTGACTAGAACACGTCTCAAGAGGTAGTGGAAATTCAATGCGGACATAGACTTGGGTTTTTTAATTAGTAGGTATGTATATACTGAGTGAACCGATTTTTTACGTAAATTGGTATCCAAAAGTTGAAATATGTCTGAAATAGTTACACATTGTAACTGACTAATCTCTAATATTATCAAGTTTTAAAAATAACCCAAAAACGATTGAAATCAATACTAAGCAGACCGGTGTAGGGGATTAGTAGCGGTTCTCCACTACACTTTCTTTTGATCAGTGTTAAAGTAGTATACCACAGTAGCAATTAAAATTTCAAAACAATTTTTATTCTTTGAGCCCATACTGCAGATGTTGATCTTTGCCTTTTTGTTTAATATCTGAATGTTATATGGCATATTGCCTCTGAGAAAATGCATGTAGTGTCATAAATAGATAATGTTCGCGAGCACTGGCCTGGGATTTTGTACGCTATCTCACGAAATTCTTATGAGAATTTGTATAGTAAATGTATACAAATTCCCATGAGAACTTCGTGAGAATAGCGTACAAAATCCCACTGCTGGTACGATTTTTTCCGCAGAATATTATGTTTCAATGTTTGTTGGCTGCTATGCTTACGACGCTAATTAGCTACGTCTTTACTAATTATATTCTCAACGTGGGAATATTATCCTCAAAATTAGAATATTTTCCTCACTGGTATATTCATCTTATCTCTATTGTATTCTTATGATCATCAAATACATTCTTAATATCAGATTCCTTAATGTTTCGGGTTGTTGTAGAGTGGAAACCTAATTAATCGTCTGTTGCCTCATTATTATTACAATTAAAACTTTATACTTCAATCTCATAACTAAATGATTTCCATATATGGAAACAACTAATTAGTAGTCGTATTGTGGCGACCAGTTTAGACTTGAAACTCGCTTCAAGATGTGGTATGTAAAATTTAAAAATAAAATTATTTTATTTGCGTTAATACAACAAAAACTGGTTTCAAGACTTAGTTTCATGGGCAATATGCTTTTTTAACACCCCATAGCAAATAAAAATCACTTAACAAATGCCATTTTAAATTAGTTAGGTATATTTCTGAGTGGTGCATTCTCTTCCCCAATGGATAAACATATTGCGAACATAAAACATAATTATGATAGACCACCATCGATGTTCCCGGCGAAACAAAATAAATAATTGTTAGTCTTACTAATAATAAACTAACTGTGTGTTAATTACAATTTTATATTTCACATTTCTGTCATGTGAAATGCTGCTTTTATGGCCTTAGTGGAATTGAGAAATATATATGTACGAGTATGTATATATATTCATAAAACACAAAAGTTTTTTTATTTTCGTTTTTCTTCTCCGTCAAAGTCGACATCTGACAAGGAGTCAAGGAAGATATGACACTTAAAACTAAATAAACATAAAACAGCATAAAACAGGAGACAATAAAATTTTATGAGCTATTTTCTATTTTTTATGAGTAATTTTCATGTATTTTTTTATGTTTATTTATTTTAGAAATTAAAATGAAAATGGGTTTTAATTACTCGAAGATTATTTTTCGTCTATATCATTTGCTGTTGAATTTTTTATGATTTTTTATGTTGTATCAATTAGATAAGTTTATTTTATCTCTTTGATAGTATAAATCTAATGTTTTAATGGCAGGTGGAAGATTAACAGCACTACTACATATAAATATGACGTGATAAAGTTTGCTGCATCTTAATAAACCAAATTAAATAAATCCGAATGTTATCCAAATTAAATGTCCAAAAGTTGCGGATTCCTTACGATATAATCTTTTATAATAATCTACTGAGAATATCCAATCTAATTTTATCTAACTCGTGTTTTTGATCTATTTGTACACAACGAACTTGTCAACCGCATCTCAGCAGTACAAACTTCTCGATTTATTATAAACAGAAAAATGCCAATTCATTTTACAGCACATTTTATTACTTGACATACGTTAACAACAATCCAAAAAAATTAATTTAATGTACTTTTGTTGTTCGTAATTCGTTCCTAAAATTAGACAGTTCTCTTTTACGGTTTCTCGGTTTGGATACATTCCAATAAAACATTTCGTATATTTGTTGTACTGTGTAATAATAAAATCGTTACATCTGTGTGGTATTTCATGCCATACATTTACTGCACTTCTATTGCCATCGCTCTTTTTATATTAAAAGTGTTGAAACGAAATGATGACACGAACTTATATAAACAAACAGTGGGAAAATAAATTGGTAACCGCCTTATTTTATATTTTATACACAATCTCACATTATCACATCGTAATTCATCATTTAACAATTTTCTGTCAGGTTCTTCTCGTTTTTGTTTGTTTGTTTCTACTTATCGTCACTCTATACAAAGACACAATGAAAGTAAGAATATGAAACACATTCCCTTTTTTCGTGCCATTCTTGGTGACGAACGGAACCATCCATCCCCTACTATTTGTATTACTTTTTTTATATTTTAATATTTAATACGAAATTGTACTCGTAAATGTAAAGAAAGAAGATTGTCATGATACATTTTACATAATACCAGGGGCCTTTTGAATTATAGTAAGGAAGCAGTGTTCTGAAATCATCGTTCGTTTCTATAATATGAATCCTCTTACAATGCTGCCGCAAAACAAAACAAAAAAGTTTTTACTTGTCCTTATGGAATATAACTTTTGCTTATGCTAGTTAAGTTTTGTTAATTTGTATGGGCTACGCTCGTAACAATTTTCACTTTCCCTAGTTTACTTTTATTGAATTTTCACGCACTCAAACATACTCGTACAAGGAAGATACATCTATTAAGTTCTTTTCCTACCTCTAACAATAATTTTCTTGTGTTACATACTTACATAAACATTATCTTATCTTATTCGTCAAATTGTATTAACGAATGTTTGTAATCATAGTACAATATTAATAAAAATAATGATAATAGAACCGGTATGTATAACAATAAATACATATACAATTCAGAGCGACGAACAGTAATGGTATTCGAATAAATTTTTAATGAAGGAAATACTAAAGGAAAAGTTTATTTTTTATTTTTGGGAAAATTGTTGAAACTTTTCTTCGTTTATTATACAAAAATACCGTTACATTTTATATTGTGCTTGGTAGGAAATTATCCATTAAAGAATTTATAAATAAATAGTAAATGTTTATTTTGTTGTGCAACTTGTTGGCATTCGTATATTACCTCTACCTCAACCTAGTGTTTAAAAAAATAATAGGCCGGGGTTTGTAAATTATTAATTTAGGGCAGTTGTTATAAATTGTACGATTTTATATCGTCAAATCGTAGTTGTGTGTATTTTTTTTAATCGACTAATTAATATTTATAAAAAGAAGCAGATACGGTTTTTTTATTGAGATTTATTTTGGAGCAGATTATAAAATTGAAAAAAATTAATTGTTAATTACAGTAATCCCCCGCTTTACGGACAGGATGCGTCCCTCATAAACTGTCCGTAAATCGAAAATCCGCTAAACGAAACCGCTATTACTATGAGATCTTATTGGAAAGTGATAGATGCGTTCCAGCTAGTGAAAATACCCGTAAAAGAAACCAATTTTACTATAGATTCACACTAATAATGGGAAGATACAGGGTTTTCAAACTGCGTTATACGTAACCTAATTTTATAAAGTAAGGAAACCGTAAAAACACAAAAGTAATGAATAAATTTCAATAAAACACAATCCTTTTATTTATTTTTTAAAATAAATTCATACAAATCATTAATTCAGTTTTAATTTTATAACTCTTAAATTATTAAATGTAATTCAGAGGTCTTCTGAGCTGGTCGATAGTTTACCGGAGCTGTCGCTATAATTTCCATTAGGACATTCTTCAACAGAAGATGTTTCAGTTATTTTGGAAAAATAACAGTCTAGAGAGGTTTGTTTTGCTGTAGACTCTCGGTACAATTTTTTGTAGCACAGAAGGGAATTTTCAATTAGTCTTGATACTTTAAGGCTCTTTTCTGTAGACGGATCATTCTCAGAAAAAATTTCCATGGCTTCTTCAATAAGAGAAAAGGCTTTTGACATTTTATTTGTTGTCAAAATATGTGAGTTTTCATGCAGAGTAGAGTTCTCCATCTGTCGCACATCAGTGGTTTCTTCTACTAGCATTAACAATTCTTCTTTGGAAATATCTTCATCAGCACATTCTAAGAGTCCTGATATACCTCCTGTGTCTACTTCACTCATTCCAGGCTTCATGCGCAATGGCGACGATTTCATTTTGGATTTCTAATGTGATGTCTTGTAAGGGACCAGCAGACTGAAATTTATCCGTACACTTGGGCCATAATTTCATCCACACGCCATTCATAGTGACATGCTTTACCTCTTCCCATGATTTTATAATATTATCTACTGCATCCTTTATATTGAATTTTTTCCAAAATTCCTTAATTGAGGGTTGGTTCAACCCATCAATAGACTCAATTAGGTTTTTGAAAAATCGACAAAGGTAGTAGGCCTTAAAATTAGCAATAACACCCTGGTCCATTGGCTGCAGTAATGGTGTTGATTTGGGGGTAGAAATACCACTTTTATATTTTCCGGGACGTTATTTAGTTTATGGCTGGGGCATTGTCAACGATTAATAAAGCTTTGTTTGAAATATTTTGATCAGCGTTAAATTTCGAAATTGAATTTAGGAAATCATTATTTAGCCATTCTTCAAAAATGCGTGTTGTCATCCAGCCTTTTTTGTTTGAGCCAAGTGATTCCAAGCTGTGACTTATTTATTAATTTAAAGGCCCGTGGATTTTCCGAATGATAAATGAGCAGCGGTTTTAATTTATGATCACCAGCAGCGTTTTCTTCTATCAAAATTGTAATTCGATCTTTAGCTGCCTTGAAACTTGAAGTGGATTTCTCGTCTTTAGAGATAAAAATCCTTGCGGGCATTCGCTTTCAAAAAAGCCCCGTCTCATCAACATTGTACACCTATAGTGACGTGTATCCACCGGTCTCTATAATTTTTAAAAATTGTTCTGGATACGCTTTCGCTCCCTCGACATCTGTACTAGCCGCTTCCCCTACAGCTTTAATATTATGCAAAGAATGCCGCGTCTTGAATCGGTCAAACCATCCTTTGCTAGCTAAAAAAAGGCTCCGCACGAAATGATTCACCATGTTTAGTAACCAAATCAGCGTGAAGATGCTTAGCTTTCTCTTGTATTACAATCGTGCTTAATGGTACATTTCTGTTAGTTTGATGGTCTATCCACACACTAAGCAGCCATTCCATCTCCTCCATAATCTCACTTCTTTGTCTTGACACAGTTTTTGCGGTTAGAGGTGTTACTCTTTTTTCCGCTTGATAAAATTTTATCTCTGTTGTCCTTTATTGTATTAATTGTTGAAGTAGCTAGGCCCAAAACTTTGGCGATTTCATTTATTTTTTTGGCCCGCGTCAAACCGTCTTATAATATCTAATTTTAATTTTAATGTTATTGGTTTTCGCACTTTTTTACATGCTTTTCGTCGATGCTTGCTATTCGCTTTTCAGACATTTTAGCAATATTATAGAGAAATTTAATTAAATTTAATTGAATTAAAAATATAGAGCGTAAATAAATTAACACTGCACTATACCGCATAACATCAAATACTAATTCGTAAGAACGTTTGATAACTATTTTGGGATTCCCCCTATAACAAAACCAAGCATAAACTGTATTTATGTACTAAAAATCTATTTATTATTTTATTTTTGAGATTCCTCACAAAAAAGGAAAGCAAAACAGAAAAAAATATATTTTGTCCGTAATCGCAAATACAATTTCATCCGTATACCGAAATGTTGATACTTAATTAACCATGTCCGTAATATCGAATTTCGGTTAAGCGAGCGTCCGTAAAGCGAGGGATTACTGTAATAGGTAACCTACGAATGAATGGCTTATGAATATATTTTACGTAGTCAATCACTCTTTAACTCCCCTTTAATTAAAAATTATATTCTTAATTATAGGGGGTGACGTTGACCACCCAGATGGTTAATAATGATTTTTTAGTTTGATAAGAGTATTCGGCCGAGGCTAGGCAAGATCCCCGGTTTACGTTGAGCTCACCCACACATCCTTTCAGTGCATGGTTAATAGTTCTCATAAAATTTACGCAGTTTTGGATATCTAAAGCTTCTTTTGATTTACTTTATCCAGATATTCTAACGAAAAAAGTACCATTAAATTATATATAAGGCTCTGCTTTACTTTAAAAAATTGAAATTTTATATCGATAATTAAACACTGTTGACTATATACATATTTAATTAAATTTGAAATGATAATCAGGGATGTCGAAATATATAACATTCTTCCTATCTACGCCTTGCATTAGAAAAAGGAACTAATAGAATTAAACAAATTTATTTAATTTTCCACGATTTATTAGATAAAACTTTAAATTTTTAGATGAATGATTTTAGAGCTAGATAACAACTTTTTGAAAACCTTTAAATAAAGAAATTTTGCAGTTTGCGAGCAAACAAAATTAGTAAAGAAATCATTAATTTTGAAATATAATGTAAAGTGAACTGACTGACTTCAACTTTTAAAAAACCGTGTATTAGTCGCTTGCAAATTTACTTGGTTTTGCAATAATTTAAGAACCATATTCATACTTACATTTGCGTGGGTCTACAATTATTTGATGAACAGTCGATAATTAGTAAAGTATAGAACCATAGCCTTAAAACTCATAAGATTATTTAATTATAAATTTGTCAATTCATTTGGCAACATTCTTGCCAAGTTCTATTCGGAAACAAATGACAGGTAGATTCTCTAAAATTTGTTTACCAGCCAAAATAAAATTCCGGTTCCAATTTGTTTTCCATTCAAATAAAATAATATGTTGTGACCAACGCCGGTCTTTCTTTTACCACAAATGTATACATAGATTTCAAATAAACCACACTTAAGTTCTAAAACTGTCTTTATAATCGTAAAACATCATTGCTGCTTAAATTCCAGAAAATCAACAAGGTCAACCCTTGTAGAAAATTTAATATTTAATTTTATTTGACTCTTTTTATTCTTTCACGTTTTCAGGAAATGTTAACTTTTCAACACCATAGCTAAAATTGAAACGCTCTCATGGAAGCTGTGACTTCCTGTACACAGAATTCCAGAAAATCTCGCACTGACCTGCTAGGCTGCAGAAATGCCGAAATTTGGTAAAATAGTTTTTTTTTTATCAAATCAAAGTTACCGTTTCCGCAGTGAACTGATTTCGGCCAAACATTGCTAGGACCCGATCAATCAATCAATCGCAGGTTGTGCGGGACCTAATTTTAGTTAAAAAGACATTATTTGTATTAAAAAAGATTATTTAAAAATCGCAATTTTTGGATATATCTTGGAAAACTGACCTGGATCGATATTATTTTAAAATTTATTTAGAATCTTTTAGTTCATAGGTGTTTTTCTTGTAAATGATCTGTTTTCCAAAATATTTGCAATAATCGAAAAAAGCTCATATGGAAGGTGTTACTTCCGGTGGACCGATTTTGTCCAAAAATCATTATTATCTCCCAATCCCAACTTAAGGGAAAATCGTTCTAGAAGGTACCACTTCCGCTGGACCGATTTCGGCTAAAAATGACATGAATCTTTCAATTTATGAAGGTCGGTGTTTTGTTGAAAAACAGTTTTTGACAAAAAGCTTAATTTCTGCTTAAATTTTGGTTTTAAACTGATCTGGACCTGTTGTAGTTAACTTAGAATCTTTTAGTTTAAAATCGTTTTTCTCGTAAATGTGATGGGAGTTTCAGAGACCCAATAACATTTACTCTGCACAGACATCTTTTAAAAGCTAAATGTTTTGACTTCGGCAAAATACTGAATGGTAGATTTCGAGGCCTAAATTTGTAATGATTGCTATACTTTATTGTACTACTACATAGAAAGTAACAGTAAATAAAAGCAACAGACGTCAATTTATACCCCAAAGACGTAAATTTCATTAAAGTATCGACAACGTTAGAATATCGCAGGATAGGAACCAAGCACTCATTTTATCGATAAAAAATATCAGTACAAAAAAAAATCTTTCTACCTACCAAACGGCACAGTGGTTAAAACTTTGGCATATACAAATATCACTTTTACAATGATGTTGAAAGCTTTAACGACAAAGAATTAAAAGATTTAAATAAATTTAAAGATTAAATTTTCAACCAAGAAGGGTTGACCTGTTTGGTTTTCTAATATTTAAGCTGGGATGATGCTTTTTAATTATACGAGACAGTTTCATAAAACGTACGGTAAGTGTAATTTTTCGCTTTAAAAATCAAGTGTGGTGTTTTAGAGATCTATGTATACATTCGTGGTAAACCAAAATCGGGTATTCGCCACAACATCTGCACCCCTCCATATTTTCATACAACCTGAAAGCTTCAAATGCAGAATGTAATCCTTGGATGCAGTTCTCTATTACCGATTTTTTAACCAATTTAAAAACAGTAAACATTTTCATATGTTATCTGAGTCATATCAACATTGAACTTGTTGTAATTTTATTTTTTAATAATATAATAATTTTAATAAATTTATGAATAGATATAAATTATAATCATATAACATATTAATTATTTTATTTGTTACCTGATATCATTCTCTAATAATCCAATGAGTGGAAAGGCAAACATTTGACAGTCATGTTCTAATGTCGTATATTAGCATACGTTGCTGTGGAACTGAAGTGTACATTTGAGTAAAAATTTTGTCGAAATAAAAAACTGGCGAAGAAGTGACTTCTTGTATGATGAACATCTAACTTTCCCCCTTCCGAATTGTTCAGTGAATAACTTGTGACTTGTGATTTACCGAGATGGTAACTAAAATAACGCACATAAAACATATTACTAGCGATATACCAGTTGTATTTCATGACAACCGCCGGAGATGTCCAGTGCTGGTCATCACCGGATTCTTGTGAAATAAAATATCATTTGCACGATTTGTAACTCGGTACCCACGAACACAACGTATCGCCTAAATATTAGGTGTACAAGTTCTGCTTTTTTTGGTCAAATTCAACTTTATTGAAAAAAAAATTGTTACAAAGATTAATTATCAAAATATTTGCCATTACTGTCTATGGTCTTTTGCCATTTATCAGGTAGATGATAAATGCCTTCGCGATAGAAACTTGGTGGTTTCGAAACAAAAAATCATCGAGTATGGTACATCTTCAACAATCGTCAACACTATTTCGTCTTTTAATCCCAGTTTTACCTAATCGTTCCAAAATTCGGTACACAGAACGTTTTAAGCTTAACTCTACTTACAATTTTTCAACATCGACACACTAGTCAGCAACTATAGTTGTGTACTCAGCTTTTATGGTCGTCACTTTAACATATCGATTGTTAACGTTCATGTCCCAAAAGAAGACACACTCGATCAAAAAAAAAAGATGATTTACATACGAACAACTCAAGATCTCTGTTTCACGCATTTCCCACATAATCACATCCATAAAGTTATATGAAAATCAAACGCCGGCGTAATGGCCAACCAAATGTGTCCACATTGTTTTGTCTAAACACAGAGCCAACATCGACTCTAACCATTATTTTGTAGTTGGAAAATATTGCTTCCATCTATCATATAAAGCGTACAATAAAATTTACCGCAAACCAGCAATCGGAATACCGAAGCGTTCAGTGGAACATTATTAAAACCCTGGAAATGCTTCGGTTTCTACTTTATGGAATGATATCCACCAAATGAATGAAAAAGATACAAACAACAAGTGCTTAACATTGAAAATGGAAATTTTAGGGATTGATATCGTTATTTCGAAGATATAGATGCATCATAACGCCTACGTAGCAGCACAATGCACAACCACTTTGGAGGAATCCGGATGGATATAAAATCGTTCGCGAAATATGACAAATGATTTTCCACTATTTCTAAACCTGCATGTCTGTACTCAGGTTTGGAGCACGAGCAAGCAGCATTTTACCACTTTGATGTCGAAAATGAAAAATAACAAAGCATCTGATGAAGATGGAATTTATTGTGAAATGTTAAATCTCGGAGGTCATTCCTTTATTTTTTATTGCACGTTTGATTCAAGTCAGCTCGATTAAATTATTATGATAGTGATCACTCTATAGCTTTACTGAATACAGCATTCAAGGTTCTAACCAGCGTATTCTCCTCAAAAGTATCAATCGTTAGTTACGATTTTGTGTAAATTTGAAACGATTTGATTTGACTTGGAGCAATTTTATTACAATTTCAGTCAGACAATTGAGACAATTTGTAGAGTTCTAGCAGGTGTACGATAGCATCCAGAGAAATACACTATGAACTTTGTTTTGTGTGCAAAGTTTTAATGAATGGATAAAACTTAGAGTGGCAGGAAACGGTAAACTTTCTGAGACCTTCGAAATAATATTTTGAGTGCAGCAAGAGGTGATCCAATTGCCCCAATCTTATTTCATTCGTCTTTGGAATTTGTTATCCGTCATTTAAACATAGCGGATATTTGGTTAAAACATTATTAAGCTTAAAGAAGTTCTCCTTCGTTTAAATTATCAGTGATGGTTTCCGTTTAATTTTCTAGGATCGGTCGGATGAGCAAAATGGCTCTGTAGGGTGCTCACTAAATAAAGTGAGACATGCGTTCACGTACTCGATAAATTGTCGACTTAGAGAATAGAATCTGCATATACTCAGTCATCGTGTTTTGTTGCAGATGGGGTTATCTGAAAAATTATTGTTAATATTGCCTCATGCGATGTAACGCCAGCGTAAGTGCGATCTATCGTGATGATTAAGTTATAATCAAATCTATACTCGAACGAAATTCATAAAGATCTCATGGAGTCTTATGAGCTGCGATATTACACAACCGTAAATTGATCGGCACCGTCATGCAGTGAGAAGACTTGAAAGGGAGAAACCGTTGGAACTGAGCAGTACTAATTCGAACAAAGAAATTTTTGTAACATGAATAATCAGTTGGTTATTCTTAGTCAACTGAGAAACTTAGTTACATGGATAAATTTCAAGATTTTTAAATTAGTTATCAGTTGTAATATTGAATAAATAAAATAATTATGTTTGTTTAGTTGAGGTATTCTGATTTAATTCTGATTTAAGGTAATACAAAGACTTTCACATAAATCGAGCAATGTGAACGGTCTACATTGCTCGATTTATGTGAAAGTCTTTGTATTATCTTGTAATGTGTGTATGCTCAAGCATAGTGTTGATGTGAAAAGGCGTATAAAAGTCTATTTTATGGCCGTTTATCAAAAAGTCACCTAAACTCAATGGTACCTAAAATTCAGAAAACATCATTTTTTTTAAACAAGAGACAAGGGTACAACCAATTTATTTATAATAAAGAAATCAAATTGTACTATCCGTGTTATCGATATTAAAAATTGTTGATTTTGTTGTTGGCTCACAAATTTTCAGCCAATCTATCCAACGAATATCTAAACCAAAGATCTGCGCATTTCCGAAGAAAATCAAAACAACAAAAAAATTCAAATTTATCGGTTTCTATATTCATTTAATATTTTAAATTTCAATAACTCACCCAAAATTTGCATTTCAGTGGAATTGTAAAAATAATCTTAAACTGTTGTATAATTTTTGTATCCGAAATGAATTAGACATAATCGCTTTTCCATTTATAGAACATCAAACAATTTTCTAAAAACCTCGAAGACAATCACCAAACCTACATCCAATTTAATAATTAATGTTGTATTCCTTAAAGACCAACCAATTTCCTTTCTCAAACCTGTAATTTATTCTACCAAAGCTAATTTTCCTACAAATTTAATATCCTCTCGCCATATTATATGTCCTCCCAGCAACAACAAAAATATAATTTTCCATCTAATATTTTGAATTTCCTATTGTCATTTCTCATAAAAAAAATAAAAATGACAAAAAGCCCAAACAAACAAACGGAAAATTATCATCATCCATCCAGCGGTTATTGCGATATAATTTATGATGATGATGATGTGTGACTGCGATGAAAATGGGCAGTGGAAATATAAAAAATAAAACCGAACACGCATTTATGTACACACAAAAAACAAATAAAATAGAAAATAGCAAATAAAACTAATGACGTAAATCCGCAATTTTTTGTTGGGTTTTATTTCTTCATCGCCAAATAAAAGATAAATTTTCCTCTTTTGATATTTTCTTCAGGAAACACAAAAAGAAATTTTCTTTTGCTGTATAACTTCCGTTCACATCACAGAATTACCAAAAAAAAAAAAATGTTAAAATTCAATAAATTTTGTGTTTGTTGTAAGTGTATTGTGAAATTTGAAACATGAAAATATATCCATAAAATGGAAAACTAATGTCTTATTATGTTTGTACCAGTATATAGAAAAGCATTTTCCACTGAAACGAACAAATTTTCCTCAAGGTTATATAATATGTGCGCTACTTGCTGTTTGGGATTTTTTTTTGTGAATTCGAAATTTGATATCAATTTCTTGAAAAGGTATAACAGCAACAACAACTCAACGACTCAAAAAGAAAAGTCGTTTTCTGAAAAAATTATAATTTTTTTTTTATTTTAAAGTAATTTGATAATTTGGTTTTCTTTAAGTTTTTAATACTCGATGGAATTTCATTTTGTTTTTTTTCTGTGTGTAGGTTGAAAGGAAATTGTCGTTAAAAATTATATTATGATACTTGAAGATATTCAATGGTTTTTACTGGTATTTTCTTATATAACAACAACACATATAATTTTATAATTTGATTTAGCGTTTTCGAAATTTGTTGTACAACGACAAAATTAAAAATTTTCTTCTGCGTGTGCGGTATGGTATATAGGTACTTGGGGAATATTATTTTCTCGTTTTAATGGGTTTTAAGCACACAGTCTCATCCGGATAAAAATACTTTACTACGAGTATACTAGCGTTAATTTTATAGATAATTTGTGTTAATAAATTTAGGCGATAATTTAACATATATTATAATTTTTTATTAACTGAACGTGTTCAACATGGATTTTGTGGTAAGTGTGTATACCGAATAATCCATACGAAAAGACGTAAAATTTAAGTTCTTACGTAAAATTTAATTTTATTGACTGTTGTTTTGGGTCAACTAATTATAAGTAAAAGACTGATGTGGATGGAAAATATAACGACTAACATAATGGAATACGAAAACTTGATTTTATTTTATTTTGTTTTTCCTAAAGAAATGCGCCAAGGAGACGGAACTACCACTGCCTTGTTTTTGTAAAAATATATTTTAAGAATTCTTTATTGTTTCTTCACATTAAAGAGTATAGTGAAATTGTTTATTGATTGGCTAAATCTTAAATTATAAGACCAGGTTCCACCAAATTGTTTTTCAAAATTTTATATTAACGTTACGTTCAAGAAAATATACATACTTAAATAAATTCAAACTTATATCGTATATGTACAGATCTACAAAATCAACATAACTATTGCCTCTGTGGCATCCCCACCTAAATGATGAACATTTAAATAATACTTCAAATAAATCAACTATTGAAGCATTGTCATATTTGTTAGAAGTCATTTCGATATGTTCGATATGAACCTTAAACACATGTGAACCTTCATACATGTGAAACTACATAGAATATTTTGTAGGGCAATTGTCTCGTTCTTTACTGATGTTGCTTCACAATATTTTATGATAAGGTATACTTTTACCAAGAGATCACAAATTGTATATTTTATAGAGCCAAGACTGACTAACAGGTCGACGGGTTGACTAATTTCAATTTACATGATATTAATACTGCGTAATATGATATTTGATTTAGTGACGAACATAGGAGCTGCGTTCTTTGCCTAAGTTCGTTTTGGTTTTTAATGTAGAAAACTATGCTAACCGGACGAATCATCGATTGAGAATGCAGCAAATTCGGAATTAATCGATCAGCAAAATCATTCAATACCGTAGTAAATCAATTTGATTTTAATTTATCAAAAAACTGTTTTAAAAACAAGTTAAAATCGTATTTTCTAAATTTTTAGTTAAGTCCTTTGACAGTTTCTTATTTCATATTTGAAGTAATTTAAATAATTGTTTTATTTATAATTCTTACTTGTTTATAATCTAAGTGTTAATAGATTAATTTTTTTATATTTTATTTTTTTATTTTATTTTGTCTTCTTTTTTTTAATGTATTTTATATTTTACTTTTTTTAATTTGAAATCATAATTGTATAATGTACTAAATTGATTTCCTTTAAAATTAAATAAAATAAAATAAAATAAAAAAAGCAAAACTCACCAAAATCAGTAAAACTGAAGAATCGCTAAAATATAATCGGTTTTCAGAAAGAATTGCATAAAATACTTACAGTTTTGTTGATGCAGACTTGGCAAAAAGCAGTTCGTGACCCTTGTCAGATTCAGTCTCAATACACCGTTTTGGTTAAAATAAAATAATGACCATTTTACGTGTAGTAGTGATGAAGGTATTCGTAACGAGATAAATAATATAAAAAACCTCTATTACATTTAGTACAGAATTTATTTGTGGGTTGGTTGTCATAATTAAATATCAAGCAAATATAGCAATCAGCAGTAAACAGTATTGGGTTTAAATTAATGTTACCGAAATAATTCTACTTCATTAGGTCATTTATGATTTAATCTTTGCAATCTGTTCTGGGGCCGAGGCACTCCCAACTCTTTCGCGGCTCGCTTTTCACGTCCTTTTCTTTAAGCATTGCCTGCCAAGTCGAAGACATGCGGCTATAGGTCCGATATACATAACCATCTTCACATTGCAAAGTTCCATGCCAGCCTATAGTACCGGCATGGAAGATGAGTCGGCCCATATGTTGGTACTCCGACAGGAGGTCATAGTTGTGTTCATTTTCATCGCCGATTGTAATCAGATGATGAAAAATATTTTTTTCATCCTGCCTCTAACGGAATTCGAACCCGGTACCTCCCGATTCAAATGCCAAAGCTTTAACAACTGTGCCATTTGGTCGGTTTTATTAGGTTACGTCTAAACCCACAGTCAATTAACTCCTCCAAAAAAAAAAAAAATTGAGAATGCCTACAATGTTTGGTAATATTTCTAAAAAGTTTCGGAATGGCATTGGTTGATTTGAATCAGTTAAACATTATTTTTTAATAAACTGAAGCTAATGGAGTTCAATTATTTTGGAAATGTATTTAAATCCAGTACCTGCACTCACTGTAAGGGACCTGGGGTATGGTTTGGGTTTAATAGACCAAACATTAATCCGAAAAGTAACTAATAATCTCAAAATGAGGCGGCCAAATCTCCCCATGGAATAGCGCTGGAAAATAAAAATGAAATAAAACAATATCTGCGCAAAATATTCATAATTACTTTATTTAGGATTCATATTTTGATGGTGATAGTGATATACACTTTCCCTCTTGCTTAATTTTTTAAACATTTAATGATGGTATATAGTATATTCTATAACAAGTGATGATCGTGGTGCAATCAAAATATTTGACAATCATTTATTTAAAAGTTGTACATTTAAGCATTTTCTTAATGATTTAAGCAGTAAACTTATCAAAGAAAACTGTTATTTCACAATCTCTCTCTCTCTCTCTCTCTCTGGCACTACATCCCATCAAGGGATTTGGCCGCCTAAAATGAGGTTTCATAATCATATTTTCATTTCGGATAATGAGTGATTACACCACCGGTAATCGAACCCGGGACCTCCGGTCGCTGGAGCAAGCATGCTGACCACTTTGCCACCGGCAGATTTCACCACCACAGTAGGAAAAATATTTTTTCTGCTATGTGTCCAAACCAACGCTTCCTTTGATAATTTTACTGTTTAATTTATTGATAAATCAGTACTTTTATGAATAGAGTCGAGTCATCTTATGATTTTTATTCATTCATTGTTAGAACTAACGACCGGATCGCATAGGCATTTTTAATAGCAGAAATCATATTCATTTTGCCTATAAATTATGCATTTTTAGTTTATTGTAATTCTATACGGACCTAACCATTTTGTATTTACGCATATCCAAAATTAGGATTAGAAAAGAATAATTTTTGATCTCAATTTAAATTCGAAACAAAATTAATACATATTTAATTAGTACATTAATAACAATTTTTGAAAATTTTAAAATTTGGCCTCTTATTTGACAATATCTTTTTATATTGTGAAAAACTTCTTTCAACATCACAGGAGGTGATTGGTGCATATTTAAAATGTGCTGCATTTATTATTTCAGTTTTGCCGGTTCATTTTGCAGTACTTTGTTAATTTGTTTTAGCATCTACAAACCTGAATTCTTTTGAAAAATTGTTTTTAATTTTGTTTTTATATGTTTACCAGTTGATCCCGGTGGCAAAGTGGTTAGCATGCTTGCTTCAGCGACCGAAGGTCCCTGGTTCGATTCCCGGTGGTGACAAGGAAAAATTCATAGCTGGTTTAGGATCAATGAATTAATCACTCAGTATCCGAAACGAAAATATGCTTATGAAACCTCATTTGAGGCGGCCAAATCCCTTAATGGGATACAGTGCCAGAGAGAAAAAGAGAGAAAGTTGATCCCGGTACATTTTCAAAACTTCTAAAAACCTCCTCAATTACTGTGAGGCTTTGATTGATGAACAACGCTGAGGCTTCTAATTGCTCAATTTTGTTTGGAATAAATCCATAGTTTGTAGTGATGAAGTGACTTCACAACTATCGCATCATCCTTTTCTAATTCCGCGAAGACAACTTTTATTATCAAAATTATTGGAACTATGCATGTTCTACTGACCGTAACTATGTGCCCCATCGTGTAGCAAGTAATTGTAGTGGTAGTAGAAAATTTGGCACCAATATTTTAAAAACGCCTATTCTGGAAGGTGATTTTAAGAATATTTTTTTTTAAGTTGTTGATGAACGTCAGAGCAACGTCAGAGAAAATGGATCGTACATTCTCTGCAAGACTATGCAACCCATGTGCTAGGCATGTTACATGTGTCAAGTTGGGGTATAAAATAGATAAAACTTACGCCATTTTAACCATATATGGTGCAGCATCGGTTACCACTAACAACACGTCATCACTTTCGCAAGCACCATTGAATATTTTAAAAGCGTTGTCAAAAGCACGAGCCATTGTAGTAGCATTAGATTTAGCTACAAATTGGCACACTAATAAATATTACACCAAATTAAATTATATTTGCATAGCAAGAATTTAGACAATTTTTTCGAATGGTGGATTTACTAGGAATTACTTCTCTCGTGTGTTTCCCAATTAAAACTCTTTTGAAATAAAATTTAATTTTGATTGGAAAGCATAATTAATACATATATTAATTTCTTACCTAAGAGCCACATTTTCTAATTTCCAGAAAAGTATGTTTGTAGTAACCATCATGTTGCATAGATCTAACCAAAAATTTTTATTTAAATTCGTTTTTTCTGGTTGATTTCCTCCATTATGTTATTTTAAATTTTGAGCCAGTCGAATAAGCTTCAATGTTCTTAAATGAACGAGGTATTTTAACATCGCATTTACATAGTGAGCACACTAATTTTCCGTCAGTAGTTTCAATACCTTCTGGGCCAAACTCTTTTAAATATTGTATTAATAATTTTTCCGACATTACTATAGAGTGGGACAATTTAATGTGAATAATATTTATTCAAAATAATTCTTTTATTTTGCTATGCATACAGAGCTAAATATTGCATTATTAAAATTTTTGCTTATGTAAAATATACCAAATATGCAAATATGAAAAACCCTTTTTTGTGGTAACGAATTTTAGTGAAACTCGAATCATAGTCTTCCAAAAATGAGACATCTCACTATTATTGGTGAGATAGGCCTTTTATTCATAAATCCAGTCTTTAGTTATAACTTTTAAATAATTTTAAATGAACATCATCATAATTAATATTTCTGCACTTTTTAATTCAGTCGAATTTAAAAAACAGAATTATAAATTAGTAGGATAACTTTAAGATAACTAGAGATCAGCAAGAGCCTAAGCAGAGGCTCATATACTGATTTCTCAACAATATTGACCGTAAAATTATTTTGTGGTAAATGCTCTAATGCAAAACAAAGGATGTATTCATATTGCTACGTCAAATTTTTTGATTTCACCACGTTTTCTAAATTTTCAATGAAAACATGACTTTCCAGAAATTAACGAACTACTGTTTTCTGATTGAGTTTTTCATGGGAAAAATTTGATACTCGTAAAGCGTTCAGTTTTTATGTAAAAATGTTTAGTTATCGACGGTAATTTTGTGTCGATTTATTATTCTCTGTTTTGACAGCAGGTTATGTGATAGCTGATGACTTCTTTTATGGTAACAATAAGAAATTGCTTGTCAACTTCTTTACTTCTTTATACGCGGTTACAGAAAATTTCCTGTATGAATACTTACTGTCCATTCTTCAAATATTCGTTTATTTTAGAAATTACTGAAAATAACACCTCAAGAATAGTAATCGAGAGAGATAATATCAATAACTTCATCAACCAACAAGCAACCAATGCTAAAGTAATATACATTTTGGCGATACATGAGAAGAGCGCAGAACAAATGAAAAATCGAGAACATGCCTCTTTTCCCGGTATGTCAGTATTTTTCAGCAGCAATCCTGAGAACTGGCTAGAATTTGTTAGTCAATTACTAATCCGATGATCACTTGATATCTGTAACCTCAATAAGACAGCCAACTCTCTTCACGGAATGTAGCGCCAAAAAAAATTACTCCCATATAAATATAAACCACAAGCCTTTAATTACTTTTTACATATAGGCAGCGAATAAACTGGTAATTGCTGATTATTTTTACTTTCAAACAATACGCATTGTTATCAAAAATTTAATGGTCACCATTTGCTAAAACTAAAAAGTATGTATCGAATTATTTTGTTCAACATTTTGCTAATTTTCAGAAGAATTTTTGGTTGCGAGCAAAATTACCAGCCGTATATACTCCTACAGACTCTATGGGCCAAACTTTTTCATTATCTTGCTTTTTCCTTGTGGATTAACAAGGTGTTTTAAGTTAGTCGCTTATAAAACAGCCCGAAAACTTAATTTCTTTCACACTTCATTTTGCTAAAAGTAAGTTTGCTCTTTGGTGAATGATATATCAAAAGAAAAAGAATCTGCTGGACATTAATTATTACCCCTATAACTTTCATTTTGTTTTATCGCCAGTGACGTGTCTACATAGTTTTGTTGATCACTGTGTTAATCTTATAATTTTATATTTTTAATGAAAAGGCAGCACACAGTAAAACTGGAAAAACGGATTATATTTTTTCTAACTTTTCTAGTTTATTTCCCTTTTGCCGAAGAAAATTGGAAAAATAAAAATAATTATGTTATTTCTGTTTTGACAAATTACTTTTTTAGTTGTTTTGTTCTGTTGTATTTTAATTATATAATATCGATTCTATTCTTTTTGGATTGTTGATGTTTTTGTTTGTAACTCAGTTACAAACAATCTGTCAGTTCTTTTTGCTTACTTCTTATGTTGGCATTTACAAGCAAATAGTTTGGTCGGAGGTAAACTCGATAAACTACTGAGCGAATATTTTTTTAAATTTTTAATTAAATTTAATTATTTTATTTATAACACGTTATTACAACACACTCGTCATTACCAAAAACACAATGAATTAGATTGAAAAATCCGTCGAACTGGTTTAACTCTATATACCGTGAATCTGAAGAAAATTTATGATTATTACCCGGAAAACAGATAAAATAATTGAGTCAAAATTACGTTCAACAACCAAAAGATATAGACAAAAAACACATTAAAATTAACTCCTTCGTAATTTATTTAATTTCTTACTGCTGTTCGTTTGTTGTATTTTAAGAAAATTTATAATTTTCTTATTTTATTTTCCGCATATTACTTATATATCTTATGTACACGATACAACTATACCATGATGACAAACAAACATAGAAATATTATTCTTTACCCTTTTCACTTTTCCGAAAAAAATTTATATATTTTCATTTCTTCTGAATGCGATGTGAAAATACCCTTGCATATTTCGTTCCGTATTTTCGACAGTACATAAACAACAAAATTGTTTTCCTGATTCTCACGTTTTATTTTATTTATATGTAATCTGAATACATGAATTGTTTTTGTTTTGTTTTTCGTTGTCTCAGGAATTTTGTTTTCTTATATATGTATTTCTATCTAGATAATAATTTAGGGTATAACTGAAATTCCTTTAAAATCAGTAATTTTTACATTTTGGGATTTTCCTATTGTTGTAATTGCGACGCCCCTTTAATTTTCTAGTTTATTTAGTTAAGCATTTGTTGTTTAAAGGATAGGGTTTTAATTTCAGAGGAATGTTGATTCTTTTTCAATTTTATGTAGCAAATAGATTGTCAGTCATTGTTTTCCTTATTTGACATATTTTAGAAAGGTTTCCTAAACTTTAAATTCGTAATATAATGTTAATACAAATTATTTCCAAAATGCCGACGTTATTTTAAATATAATCTGTAATTGCTTTAGAATTATAAATCAGTTGGTACAACAGAAAAGTGATACATTTGTTTAAGTGGAAAACATCTCTTTATATAAATTTTTGCGTTAATTGTAAATAAACCTATTAATGTAAAAAATAAAACGTTCGACATTGGGTTCATTTCGATTTTTCTAATGACATTATGTAGGATGGAACAATTTTGACATTTAAACATTTAAACAAAAGATGTTTCTGAAATAAAAGTAAGTTTTCAGAATGCCTTTAAATTGTTAATTTGAGAAATCCATACTTTAATTAAGCTCCAAGGTAGCTTGCACCTCATCAAGTGAAATTTACATACATATATAAAACAAAATATGGGTCTAATTGGTCAATAATGGATCATAATTAAACAGATGGTTCAGGGACAAGATTTTTTTTAATTATTTTCAAAGTTATTTAAAAATGTTTCTTCCTGATTATTGTATACCGATTTACTAGTGTTAGAAATTTTTTAGTCATACCGAGACATGAATCGGTCAGTTGTATTAATTATTTAAGATTAAAGAAGATTAATTTATTATTTGATTCTGTTTCTTGAAACGCAATTAGTTCAATAAATTGTTTAATATAACACATCGCCTGAAAAGTTCCTGCTCTAATAAAGAAAACACAATTTTTTGGGGAAAAATACAGTTTATTCATCATCATAATTTGCTTCTAGAGCGATACAACACCTCTCTAACATTTCTTTTTTGTAGAACGATTTATCTGTGTCTTCAAATAAGCTTCACTTTCGGCAACCACTTCTTTATTGGACCCAAATATCTTTCCCTCGGGATTTTTTTTGAGATCTGCAAACAAGGAATAATCATTATATGTGTATATAAACGAACTGAATTTATATTACATTTATTTTCCACAAAAGATGTTATTTATAAGTTTACTTTTATTTATTTTAAAGAACTTAAATTATATTAACAAAAAGTTTAATAAATTTTTAAAAAACAATTAACATAATAAAATTAATAACATTAAAAAATTTGTAGTTTTTGTCTTTTATGTGATAATATTTTAATATTTTGATATATTATATACCGGTTTCGAACAATACGTTCTTCTTCAGTATTATTTAACTACTGAATTTTTGATTATAAAAGCTGAAGTATCATGGCATTGGTATATAATGCGCGTCATAATCGTAATATCATTTCGTATATTTTGTTTGTTTTTGTATTAACCTTTTCGTTTAGTAATAGTGGACTGTTTCGTACCTTATATATTTCATACTCTTCATTTCTATCCATTGTGTCACTCTTTCTCATTCTGCGTATGACCTGTAAATTTGTTCCTATGTCTGTGTATGTATGATTCTCCATATTTAGGTGTAGTGCGTAGTTTGACTTGGTATTTGATCTTTGTTGTATGTGATTTACCTCCTGTGTGTGTTCCCTAAATCTTTGCGCAAAATTTCTGCCTGTTTGTCCAATATAAAATTTTTGGCAGTTGTCGCAGGTTAATTTATATATCCCACTATCTAGTTTGTTGTTTGTTGATATTTTTAATTGTTGTTGTAAATTGTTATCGGTTTTATGTGCTGTTGTGTATCCGTATCTGTTTAATATCTTCTTCACTATGTTGCTGGTGGTGTCATTGTAAATAACGGATATATATTTTTTGGGGTTTTCTTCATCTACGCGTAGTGTTGTTAGGTGTCGTTGGTTTATCTTATTTTTAATTTTATAATTTAACCGATGAATCAATTCCGTCATATAACCGTTGTCTATTGCGATTTGTTCTATAATATTTAGTTCATTGGCATAATCTGTGTTGGACATCGGTATAAGGTTTAGTCGGTTTAACATATGGTTGAATGCGGAAATTTTGTGTTGAAAAGGATGGTTCGACGTGTTATGTATTGACACAATGGATAGAAATGAAGAGTATGAAATATATAAGGTACGAAACAGTCCACTATTACTAAACGAAAAGGTTAATACAAAAACAAACAAAATATACGAAATGATATTACGATTATGACGCGCATTATATACCAATGCCATGATACTTCAGCTTTTATAATCAAAAATTCAGTAGTTAAATAATACTGAAGAAGAACGTATTGTTCGAAACCGGTATATAATATATCAAAATATTAAAATATTATCACATAAAAGACAAAAACTACAAATTTTTTAATGTTATTAATTTTATTATGTTAATTGTTTTTTAAAAATTTATTAAACTTTTTGTTAATATAATTTAAGTTCTTTAAAATAAATAAAAGTAAACTTATAAATAACATCTTTTGTGGAAAATAAATGTAATATAAATTCAGTTCGTTTATATACACATATAATAAAAAAGTGATAAAAGATCGCAACAAAAAATAAAAATGTATCGCCATTTTTATAACAAATATGAAGGAATAATCGCTGGGGGCCAAATCTGGCGATTAGGAATCATCAACGCGTTGTCGTCTTTGGTCTATTGTAAGCAAACGCGGTACCCGGTGTTCGACACAGCCTTCTCATAGACGAATGCTTGTGCAAAATATACCAGCACCTTCCATTGATATCTTTATAACGTCAGCTATCTCACGCAACTTCACTTTACGGTTCTTCAAGACAATTTCGCGGATTTTATTTATGTTTTTTGGAGTCACGGCCTCATTTGGACGGCCATCATCGATGGTTGAACGACTACATTTAACATCAGCATACCAGTCAATGATAATTGATTTTCTTAGTGCAGAGTCTGGATAACACTTATTAATCCACTGTTTTGCTTGAACAGTATTTTCTCCATAAATAAACAGTGATTAATCAGCACATGAAATTTTTTTTCCATTGTTTTGAAATTAACAAAAGTAGCGTCACTAAAACAACTGTAACTTGTAAACTTAAAGGTGGTTTTGCATTTCTGACGAGTTTTCTTCGCCGAACATCACGTGACACATTCAACCAATCAAAATGAACTTCTTGGCCGAATTTTCGACTCGGCGGAGACATGAACAAAATTTATCTTTTCAGCATAAATAGAATAAGCTTTTTTAACATCATGATTTTTGTTTAAATTATGTGTCAAAATATTGTTTATGTATCTATGTGTGAAAAAATGCGCCGAAAAATCCTCGAATATATAAATCATCGAATTCATTCGACTAATTTTCTGCGGCAAGCAGCCTCGCCGAAAAAACGGCGGACATGTAAATCCACCTTGATGAGCGAAATGTCATGAAATTTTAACAGGTATCATTTGGAGATTGGTAGAATTTAAAAACCGTATGGGTTTTAAATTTGTGGCCACCATCTATGTGTGAGACCGGGAACTTTTCAGGCGGCGTAATATAACTTGGCTATTTGAATAAACAGAAGTGCGAAAATCATTATGTGTAAAACGCTGGTAATTATTCAGGCATAATAAATGGTTTATGCCACATCCATATTAATTAAAATATTTAATTTAAATTAAACTATTTGCTGATTTATTCTACGTAGTTAAGGATACACTTTCTAAAAATATACAGTGAGTCGCACTCGTATTCGTAATTGCAGTTTTAAAAACGATAAATGCATAAAAAAACACTTACGTGCATCAAAAATTAAATTTTTTTATTTTTAAATCAGAAAGAACTTAATTTTAATATAAAAATGTGTGAGGTACGAGGGCGAATCAAAAAGTCTTGCAATATCATATGAAAAAAAAGAGTGAGTGAGACAGCAATATTTTTATTTTTCGACATAATCTCCTTTAAGGTTTATACATTTGTCACATCGATCAATTAACTTGCCTAAACCCTCTAAAAACAAAGATTTCTTTTGCTCCATAAAATATCCATTTACAACAGACTGTACTTCATAGTCACTGGAAAATTTCCGGCCCCTAATTTTTTTTTTCAAATTGGGTAACAGAAATTAGTCACTGGGTGCCAAGTCTGAACTGTACGGTGGATGCGGAATTTCCACGAAGCCGCAGTCCTTTAATGCAGCTTGAGCAACATTAGCCTTGTGCACTGGTGCATTGTCGTGAAGAAGCAAGATTTTTTTTCTAACTTTCCTTGGCCGTTTTTCTCGGATCGCTTTTTTCAATTTTCGCAAAACCGCTGCGTAATATATGCCTGTGATTGTGGTTTTCGGTGGCATATAATCGATTATCAAAATTTCTTCAGCATCCCAAAAAATTGTTGCCAAAACCTTACCAGCAGACAGTTGAGTTTTGAATTTCTTTGGTGGTGGTTCGCTACGTTTAATCCATTGCATCGATTCTTGTTTGGATTCCGGACCCCAGTGATGAAGCCATGTTTCATCGCCTGTTATTATGTTATCCAAGAAATTTTCTGGATCTTCTTTGTACATATCTAAAATCGCCTTTGAAGTTTGAACACGCATTTTTTTTGTTCTGCATTCAACAAACGGGGAACCCATCGTGCACTTACTTTCGACATGTGAAGGTGGTCATGTAATATAGTATATGTGGTACCGTATGAAAGAGAAAGTCTCCACGCTAACCGCGGAATAGAAATACGCCGGTCTTCCAATACAATAGATTCGGCCAAAATTACGTTTTCATGGCTAATAGCATCAGCTGGCCGACCCGAGCAGTTGTCGTCTTCTAATGATGCCCGACCACTTTTGAATAATTTTACCCACCTTGTTACTGTGGCATATGATGGTGCAGATTCGCAGTAAACTTTTGATATATAGTTGAATATATAAATTGCATTTCGGTCATCTTTACAGAAAAATTTAATAACGGCGCGATATTCAATTTCATTCATTTTAAGAAAAATTCAAAACACGTGTTACTAAATTGACAAAAACAAACGAACTGTAAAATTTACATCGAAATGTTCTTCTAGAAGTTTCATCGCGACAAAAAATGGTTTTGAAAAATATATTGTTGTCTCACTCACTCTTTTTTTTCATATGATATTGCAAGACTTTTTGATATACCCTCGTATGTGTTACATATTTTAAGAAAATTATAATAAATTGAACTTAGTCTAAAATTCATATCGCTTTCGTATTCGTAATTCATCACAGAAGGTTACTAAACTAGCCAATTAAATAAAAAAGAGATAAGTCTTTTTAATAATTAATATTTCGTTGGATTTCCCTTGGTTTTCATCACCTCTGACAAACGATTTGGCATAGACCGCACCATCACCAACGTTTCCGTTATTTTCGTATCAATATTATTCCACTCCGTCCTCACTCGATATATTAAATCGTTTTTATTAGATATCAAATATTTTAGAATTCTATTGTGCAATTCTTGCCACAGATTCTCAATGGGATTGATATCGGCGATTGCGGTGGGGGTTCCATGACTTTTGGGCAATTATATAATAACCATTGTCGTGTATCGTAAGCTTTATGTTTTGGATCATTGTCCTGGTAAAACATAAAATCGTCTCATATGCCCAATTTTATCACACTTTCAGGTAAATTTACCTTTAACCCTAATGTGAGTGACGAGGTACCCGGGTACCTTTTACACTTTTAGACGTCTATTTTTGTATGTTTTACTCACAATAAAAACTTTAAATTTTATGAGAACTTCTAGTTAAATTGGTAGATTACGATCATACTTAAAAATGAGAAATGTTACAACTTGGACGAACGTAGAAAAATTAAGGTTCCATACAAAATGCATGTAGGTTCTAATCACTCAAATCAAGATATTTTTCTTCACTCACATGATCGTTAAAATTTCGATGTATTTTGTTTTATTCATTATTCCCTCTTTTACTTGCAATTTTCCCACTCCACATGCCGAGAAACAACCCCATACCATTACAGATCCTCCGCCATATTTTACTGTAGGTCGTAATTTCTCTATGTTCATTTCGGTATTTGGTTTTCTCCATACAATTTGTCGCCCGTCGGACACAAACATCGTCTGTAAACAAAACCTGTTTTCAAAACTCGAAAATCCTGTTTACATGACACTTTGCAAAATTTAATCTTATTTTCCGATTCTTCTTACTGATCCATGTTTTTTCTGGCTACTCTACCGTTATATCCAGCTCTCTATAGCACGCGCCGAACAGTATCTGGGTGTACATTTTTATTAAAAGAAGTGTTGATTTGCGGTGTTAACTTTGGAGCACTTAAACTACGATTTCTTTTAATTTCGCGCCCAATATACCGTTCCTCTGCAACAGTAAACAGTTTGCGGTTTGTGTTTCGCGGTAATTTTTCTACTCGATTTTCAATTTGGTGTCGTTTTACGATGTATTGTATTGTAGAAAGACTTCTTTGCACTATTTTTCTGATTTCTTTAAATGTTTTCCCTGCTTCCCAATGTAAAATTAATAATTTTCGTAATTCAATTGACGTTTCACGTTGCTTACGGCCCATTTGACTAAAATTTGGATTAAATTAAGATAACTTCTAGTCAATTCGAAACTAAATGCTATACTGATATTGAGTGCAAAGCGAAACCGCAAAAACAAAAAAAGGATAATGATAAATAACGGTAAAATTCAAACACAAATGGAATTTTACGAATATGAATGCGACGCTTATTTTCCCTCATGTACAGATTTTAATTTTTTTTCTCTGAATTGCACCATTATCGAAACCTGTTATTCATTATATAATGAAGATTAAGAGTGAACTTAAGAATTATGCAAATGATTAAATTATAATATGATTTGTATATTTTTTTTTAACAGAGTTTTTTTGGAAAATATTTTATTTACGAATACGAGTGCGACCCACTGTATATTATATTTAAGTTAGTAAGGTCTCATGAGATGGTTAGATGTACATCAGTTCTTTACTATATTTTTTACGAAGTAACATGAAAATATTTGACCTCTTAAATTTTGCAGATTTATCATTCGTTATATAGCAGAAGTCCGCAAACGGGCTAGAAATGAAATAATAAGTGACACGTGAACAAACACAAATAAAATTTATTATTCTCAAGGAGAACTTGGCGCCGTGTTTTACTACATCCGCCCTTATGGCAAGTCAGTGAGCTTTATAAAAATCGTCTATTCACACCTGCAATGGTCTTGAAATCAACACGGCGAGGAGAAATTCTACCGAATAAGACATATTTAAACTACATGAATTTGTGTCATTTATTTCTATTTAACATGGTTTTTATTGTGATTGTTCCATACATTAGTGTTTCCTCAGCATTCTACTATTAGTACTAATGTACGGAACAATCACAATAAAAACCATTGTAAACAGAATTAAATACAAATTGTTAAACACGAAGTTCGGTGAAAGATGGAAAACACGAAAGAACCAATTTCGTAGCCTGGAAGGTAATTCGCTAGTGCTAGAAATACATGGTATTGTTCTATGTATAATGGACATGATTCCAATGTACGTAGTACAACATCAGTCGTCACGACCTGATGAAAAGAAGACTGGTGTTTCCAAATCAATAATCGTATACAGAATCTACTTAAATATACGAGGGTATATCAAAAAGTCTTGCAATATCATATGAAAAAAAGGAGTGAGTGAGACAACAATATATTTTTCAAAACCATTTTTTGTCGCGATGAAACTTTTAGAAGAACATTTCGATGTAAATTTTACAGTTCGTTTGTTTTTGTCAATTTAGTAACACGTGTTTTGAATTTTTCTTAAAATGAATGAAATTGAATATCGCGCCGTTATTAAATTTTTCTGTAAAGATGGACGAAATGCAATTTATATATTAAACTATATATCAAAAGTTTACGGCGAATCTGCACCATCATATGCCACAGTAACAAGGTGGGTAAAATTATTCCAAAGTGGTCGGGAGTCATTAGAAGACGACAACCGCTCGGGTCGGCCAGCAGATGCTATTAGCCATGAAAACGTAATTTTAACCGAATCTATTGTATTGGAGGACCAGCGTATTTCTGTTCCGCGGTTAGCGTGGAGACTTTCTTTTTCATACGGTACCACATATACTATATTACATGACCACCTTCACATGTCGAAAGTAAGTGCGCGATGGGTTCCCCGTTTGTTGAATGCAGAACAAAAAAAAAAATGCGTGTTCAAACTTCAAAGGCGATTTTAGATATGTACAAAGAAGATCCAGAAAATTTCTTGGATAACATAATAACAGGCGATGAAACATGGCTTCATCACTGGGATCCGGAATCCAAACAAGAATCGATGCAATGGATTGAACGTAGTGAACCACCACCAAAGAAATTCAAAACTCAACCGTCTGCTGGTAAGGATTTGGCAACAATTTTTTGGGATGCTGAAAGAATTTTGATAATCGATTATATGCCACCGAAAACCACAATCACAGGCATATATTACGCAGAGGTTTAGCGAAAATTGAAAAAAGCGATCCGGGAAAAACGGCCAAGGAAAGTTAAGAAAAAAAAACTTGCTTCTTCACGACAATGCACTAGTGCACAAGGTTAATATTGCTCAAGCTGCATTAAAGGACTCGCGGCTTCGTGGAAATTCCGCATCCGCCGTACAGTTCAGACTTGGCACCCAGTGACTACTTTCTGTTTCCCAATTTGAAAAAAACACTAAGGGGCCGGAAATTTCCCAGTGACTATGAAGTACAGTCTGTTGTAAATGAATATTTTATGGAGCAAAAGAAATCTTTTTTTTTAGAGAGTTTAGGCAAGTTAGTTGATCGATGTGACAAATGTATAAACCTTAAAGGAGATTATGTCGAAAAATAAAAATATTACTGTCTCACTCACTCTTTTTTTTCATATGATATTGCAAGACTTTTTGATTTGCCCTCGTAAGTCCTGCTACCTCCACACATATGAAATAAACAATAACTAAGTAAAGATGTATTGGAATTTTTTTTTCCATAGTAATTTTTTTTTGAAAAACTAAGTATAAGTGTATTAGTGCAGAAACAAAAAAAATGTAGAAAACAAAATTCAAATTTACGTTCCATTGTTAGTGTAACCAACACACTCTTTGTTAGTTTTTTTCTAATAGGTATATGTCAATGGAAGAGTAAGCAGGACTTATATTTAAGTATATTTTGATCGTATCGGTGCGAAACTTAAAGCACATGCAAATGATAGTCACGTGCACTACACACGGCTCCAGGGCTAACTATTAGATAAAACTCAGTTTTATTTGAATTTTTGACTTATACATAGAAAATGTGTAAGATTCACAAGAATCAGTTTCCAACGGATGAGATTACTGATTTGAAAAAACCAGCCTTCTCATCAGGTCGCGATGACTGATGTTGATTATTTTACATTGGAATATTGTCTATATATAGAACAATACCATGTAGTTGTACTACTAGCGAATTACTGCATAGCGTACAAAATTCGATTCTTTCACATTTCTTCATCTATATTCTATTTACACAACTAACTTTTCGTGTTTACGAATTTATTATATTTTACTTTGGTTTTTCGGTTGTAATGGTGTTTTCTGTGATTGTTCCGTATATTGATCTATTTTCAGCACTCTCGAATTAGTTTGACTTTAGTTAACAATAAATTCAATATTTTTAATAACTTTTGTTAAAATGATGATTTAAAAATATAAATATTCCTACCGGCTGAGTGTTTTTAAATAATTATAGTTGATATTAGGACGAAGGTGATTTATTTTCTAAAAAGATGAATTTAGCTAGTGAATTTCCAAAAAATTTTTAAGTATTAAAATATAATTGCAAACGTACGTGTTTTTATAAACGTTATCAAAAGAAAACCGTATTATAATTATTATGCAAAGCATTTGATGATATAAAGATGACCATCAACAACCTAACTAAGGAATCTGAATACTCACATGGTAAAATTGCTAGTCTCGAAAGCAAATGTGAAATACACGAAAAGAAACTCAACATTTTGGAAGCCTAACTCGATCGATCATACCAGCAACAAATTCTGTCTAACATTGTTGTATGTGGAATTCCATCTTATTGCCAAAGCATCCCCAAAATGATAACCAGTGTATTAGCCGCAGCTGGGGTAGAAGTTGACAAAGACAACATTGTATCAATTCGTTTCGATATTAAAAAGTTCTTTTATTGTAAAACTAAGCTCACTAGAATTAAAAAATACAATTTTGGGTGCTTTTCGGAAGAAGAAATTTGTTTGCTGCCAAGAATTGGGAGCTAAATATGCCACATATCCGCCTAATCATAGGATTTTTCTGTTCTTTCATCTTACCGCAGGTTCCAGTCGAGGCTTTACAATGCAGCTAAAACCGTATGCTAAAACGGTCAAAACAAAATGTAACTTTCAATAAAATGTATAATTTTAAATAGTTAATTCTTAACTAACAAATAAATAATAAAAAAAAAAAATTCTTATGGTGCAAAGAAAATAGAATATTCTTACGTAAAACAGCTGATTCTAAAGTTCATGAAATATTTTCTTTCACGACACTTCATTCTATCCATCGGGATACTGAAACAGGCCCTTCCAATCGCACAAATTCAACAACCGGCTGCTGATGAGAAGAGTAAGATGATGATAAAATTTATCGCAACGCAAATCATTATTCCGTTGGGACAAACGTATAACGCTGCTAATTGTACCAACTCTAAATGGATTTTCACAAAATCGTTTGCAGATAATCGTTTGTCATTTTTTTAAAATTAAACTATAACATTTTCATTAAACTATCACATAAACCACATAATTCTGAGCCACTAACATTTGTTTTTTTGTTTACATTTATGTTTATTCTTGTCAACTTTCAGACTGTCGATTTCTGACTGTCACATAATGTTATTAACTATTATTGCCGGAGCCTTAATATTAAGATTGTTTGCCAATTCCATTGTAAATATTAGTATAAATAGTATTAAGATCGTTTGCCAATTAATTTTGCTAAGTATGTTTTACGAGTACTTTTCGTCACTTACCAATTTCATTTTATTAATATTCGTATTAAGTTCTTGTATCAATTAAAACAATTTTTTTTTATTTTTTACGAGTATGCTTGTTACTTTGTGGTAACGGGTTATTTACTTTTATTGCCAAAGATACTGTACATGTTTTATGGTTTAATTTTGTTGTTTTCTATTTGCATGTCGCGTAACATAAAGATTGTTTTTCAATACACGATAAATTTTTATAATTATTTACAAAAATAAAGTTAAAATTTGGTAAACGCGCTTAAGTTTACCAAATTTTAACTTTTTGTATAATTTGTCATATTTCTTCTTGTTAATGGAACATTCAATTATATACTTTTCCAGGCAGAATGGTTTGCATATTTGTTGCATTTTTCATATATTTTTAAAAGAATTTTTTAATGAATTTGATGAATAATAATATTAGTATCTTTAATTTTATCTTACAGAATATTCGCAGTTTACGGAAAAATTTTGACTTATTCTTGAGTAATATTAATGCCCTTAATATCGATTTTGATGTCATATTTTTGACTGAAATATGGATTTCTAGTTCGGAAATTTCAGATTATAATTTGGATGGCTTTATGCTCTATGCAAATTGTAATGATCAATATAAATCAGGTGGTGTGGCGGCACTTGTAAGGTCCTCGTTGGATTGTCAGGTATTTCCGCTAACGTTTTCTTCCGCCGATGTTTTGAAAATTGTCATTAGTCTCTAGGTAAAGTTAAATATTGCTTCGTGTTGATTTATAGGTTGCATTCCCATGGATTTGAAGAATTTTTGAGAGAATTGAACGACTACTTAAACTCCGATACTTCAAAACATAAAATTTTGCTTGGTGATATAAATTTAGACCAAATGAAAGATTCTCAGTTGAAAGATAATTACTTATTATTATGTGCCTCATTTGGTTTGGAATCTCTTCTCAATAATGTAACACGACCATGTTCTAATACGTGTATTGATCATGTTTTTGTAGAAACTGATCACCAACGGTTTACTATTGAGCTTAGCAATGTACATTTATTTATATCTGATCATAATACAATTATCTTCAATTTGAAAAATACTAACCAACTGAAGAATAATCGTAAATATAAAAAATTATGTCAGACGAAAATAAATTTTTCAGAGTTAGCAATATCCTTAAGTACATATGATTGGTGCATAGTTTGGAATTCGGATGATCCAAATACAGCATATTCAAATTTTGTCGAAATATTCATTTCTAATCTGAATAAACATAAATCGGTGCTTTATGTTAATCGTAGAAACTGGAAACTTAAGCCATGGATGTCCGACGCCTTACTAAATTTAATTAACCTTCGGAACAGGTTATTTAAGAAGCTAATCAATGATCGTAATAACAGTTCTTTAAAGAAAAAAGTGGATGCGCTAAACTCTAGAATTAAAACCTTGATACCGAAAACTAAAGAAACATATTTTAAAAATAAGATGTCGTCAGCTTCAGATATGAAATCAAAATGGAAAGTTGTAAATAGTGTATTGAACAACGTTCCCGTTTCAGATACTATTACTTCTTTAGAAATTGGTGAAAATAATTTCATTTCGGATCTTAATGAAATTGCTAATGTGCTAAATAATCACTTTATTAATATACCAAGCGTCGTTCTAAACGAAACACAAGAAAATACGACTGTCGAAAATACTGTTCGAAATAATATGGTTTTGACTCGGTTTAATAGCTCCATTCTATTTTTTTTCCCAGTTAGTGATTTGGAAATTGTTTCAGCCGTCTGTGAACTCAAAAATACAAATTCGTGTGGTATTGATGGAATTTCTAATATAGTGGTTAAAAATGTGATCTTTAGTATTGCGCCTGTCTTAGCGTTTGTTTTTAATTTATGCCTTGCTAAAGGGGTGTTTCCTGATAAGTTAAAAGTAGGTATCGTGAAACCACTTTGTAAGAAGGGTTCACGGGCTGACCCAAACAATTATCGTCCAATCACTTTACTGAACACTTTCTCTAAGATTTTTGAAAAAATTATTAAATCCAGATTATTGAATTTTCTAGAGAAAACTAATTTTCTCGATAAACGTCAATTCGGGTTTATTAAAAATTCTTCGACCGAACTGGCTCTTCTTTCATTTTTAATGCCTGTTCATAACAATTTGAATAAGAACCTTAAGGTATCCGCTCTTTTCATAGACGTTACTAAAGCATTCGATACCGTTAATCATCAAGTGTTACTGGAAAAGTTATCGCATATTGGTATTAGGGGTGTGGCACTTTCTCTATTTAAATCCTATTTATGTAATCGAGTTCAGAGTGTATGTATTAATCATGTCCGAAGTAATGAGGTAATGGTTAATGTTGGGGTTCCTCAAGGATCTGTGTTGGGACCTCTTCTTTTTTTGATTTATTGTAATTCTATTTTTGATCTGAATTTGCGTGGCAATATTGTCGCCTTTGCCGATGATGTTGCGCTGCAGTATTCAAATGTAAATGTGGATTCGTTGAAAGTTCGTTAAGTGTGACCTAAAATTACTAAAAAAGTGGTTCTACGTTCATTTCATGGTACTTAGCCGCAAGTCTAAAACTATGTACTTCAATCTGAGTAGCCCTGACATTAATTATGGCTCAGTGACCTATCACACATTGGCGTGTAATGACTCTATTTGCAGTACTCTCTGCGTTCCCATTGAAACAGTTAGTTCGTTCAAATATTTAGGTTTAAATCTTGATTCACAGCTTAACTTTAAAAATCACGTGATTAGTTTAAAACAGAAACTCCGACGTGCTTTAAGATCTTTTTTCCATTTGCAAAATATCTGCAGCTCCGAATTTTTGAAATGTCTCTATTATGCTTTGGTTGATTCTCATCTACAGTACGGGTTAACATGTTGGGGTGGAATTTATTTGTCAAATATCAAACCATTATTGACGATACAAAAAAGTGTGAATAGAATTTGGAATCATTTGCCAAGAACTACACCATCTTTCCCATTGTTTTTAAATTATAAAATATTACCACTGCGGTATCTATACGTATTTAAAATTTTGAAAATGTTTTATTTAAAAAGCGGGAATCGTTTAATGAATATATATAGTGAGCCATATTTGTTTCGAAATAGAAATAGAATCAGTATTCCGCAACCTTTTAAAGAGCATTTCAAGAATTTCTTTTCTTACACTGCACCTAAGTTTTATAGCCAGTTACCAACCTATATTGTAACCGCGGGCACTCCCGGTCTTTTTATAAATTTCTTGAAAGAATGGTTGTTTTCAAAAAACGACATTGAGATCTTATTTAGAACACTCTCATAAACTGTATATTCTACTTCTTTTTATACATCTTTCATTTATAAGGAATGTAAAAAATATGCTACGAATATTCAAACCATGCGCAAATATTGCTTACAAATTTGTTACTTTGTTATTTTTTTAAATTTGTTAAATTATACTTATATAATTTTAATTTTACACTTTTCTAGTTTGTATTATACTGTGTTTTTATTAGTTATGAATCGTGACTCCGTGACATTTTTTAAATCAGGAGTTCACTAGCTAGTTTTATTTTCACTATTTTTAACAACTGATTAGTTTTAATTTACATGTATATAATTTTTTTTAAATAAAACTATGAATATTAAATAAAAAAATAAAAAAAAATACCTGGTGATTTTTTTAAACCTAAAACTTTCAAATATGTCGAAACGAGATAAGCACTCTACGAGAAGAATATCAAAATTATAATTTAACCATTCTATGGGAGAAATACTTTAGTGCTAAAATTAGTCCCTCTTCCCCCTTCTTGTAGGTTAAGCCTAATCCTTTTTCAGCCTAGGTCTACATAGTCTATTCTCTAAGACTAGACTAAATAAATATTCCAAAAATACGTTTTTCAATACCATTTATAAATAGCGTAGAACCTCTGCTGAGACTACGTCAACATTCATTTAAATTATGGATTATGCAAGTGTAAGGTGCGATATGAACTCTAATAATCTTTCGAGGAATACTTTATAATACTCATGTCAATATTCATGTTCATATTCAATATAATGCTACATGGAAGAAACCTATATTGATATCTAGCTATCGCACCTGATACCTTACAAAATAAAGTCTAAACAATTAGCTTTGAAGTAGTTTATTATTGTTTGCTCTACATTAAATATTTTGGCAGTTACAATTTAATAATTGTTTGCATTTTTTTCTGTATATCATTTTTATCAATTTTTGTATATTCCATCCTGATTTTAAATAAAAATCCCAAGGAAACACCCCAATAAAATATATCAGGGCCTCAAACAAATAAACTTACAATTTATCGTTTTTAACTTAATTAAATTTAATAATTTTCTATTTTTATTTTCAGGTAATGACCGAGAAATGTCAACTGGATTACCAAGGTAACTACTACGTATAATATAAATACGAGATTATAGAAAACGAACCTGACAAATAAATTTATTTACTTTGTTCGCTCTATATAGTAATTTTTCTTTATAAAACCTCTGGTACATATTTGCCCGGAAAATCTTTTGTTTTTATCTAAATTTAATTAAAGTAAACTAAAATACAGAAGCAAATTTCAGGTACACCTTTATTTTTTGTTCACAAAATTTTAAAAAAATAAACAAAATAAATTAAAAAAATAAAATAAGGAAATCATTTTTATCTTTTCCAATGATTTCCTGTTTAAATATCTATATTTTTCTTTCCATACCGTCTTAAAAACTTTCCTTGCGATAATAATGATAAAAATAAATAAAAGAAAATTGATTTTATTTTTTGCAACTTTTTTCGGTCTGTTTTGATTATAACAACGTCTTATTTACTTTCTTCGAAGAAGGCAGGTATAGGTACTAACCCATCCTTGCGATCGTTGTTCTTTTTCATTTTATTTCTGTACAACGAAAATTATCTAATTAAAAACGACTCAAAAAAATATAGAAAATTAATTAATTACGAATCTATACATATTATAGTTATATTTTACACACAGAGACAAAGTTTAATTTATTTTATATCCAAATACGGAATTTTGCGTTGCGAGAAAATTAACTTATCTCTTCAAAAAGACTTATCTCTTTATTATTATGTAAATACAATAAGTCTTGTATATATTATGTAAGTCGTTCACGACACACAGAATAAATTTACTTAATTATCTTTTAAATTAATGACAAAAATTACAGCAACGACAAAAAATTCAAATGAAACAATTTGCCTATCATTTATAATCAACACAACAACAAAATGAGCGCAAACACAAAAAAGGGCCATACAAGTTGATCCTTTTCCATTCTCTGTATGTACATTTCTATATTCATTGTCAATCCTACCAGGATTATCAACATAAAAAAAATCTAAATAATAGATAATCCAATTTGATTAATTTGTTGACTCTGTAAAAAAAATTAGAAAAAATTTGACATGAAAATTTTCAATTTTTCTTTATTTTTATTTTTTGTTTTGTTCCTGTTGTATTTATTTATTTATTCAAATTCTACAAAAAATAAAATAATAGATCCTTGATGATGTCAAATTTATCAATATATTTTTTTTTTTACTTTTTATATCCTTGCCTGTCTTCTTTCGCGCTAACAACCAACCAAAAAGTGTATACAGTTGTGACAACTTTTTAAAAGAAAATTTATATTAACAAAAAAGAAGTCGAAAAAACTCGCAAAAAAGGTTAAGGCACAATCGAGTTTATATTACAGTTCGAAATCTGTGAAAATTCATCATCTTTTATCGTTTCGTATTTTCATTTTTTGCTTTTTCGCTTACATAATATACGATACGTATAAGGTAAGGAAAATTCGGAATTAGTACATTGAAAAAGGATTTAGCTTTAGCACGAGTCATACACACACATATTATAATGTAGAGGCAAGACAGCAGAAAATATTTTATGATAAAATTGGAAAATTTTAAATGTGATTTTATTTTGATTGATTTATTGTTTGAAATGAAAATATATTTTATTTATTTGTCAACTTAATATTTTATTTGATGGTGTATGTATGTGCCTCTTTTTTATAAGTTTAAACCCATATTTTAATGTCGCCCATATACATAAATTATGCGACACACAAAATACGAAATAAATCAAAGTTTTTTTATTAAAAAAAAACTAAAAAAGGAAGATTTGTTAGTTGAGATTTCTGTGACATAGATACTTTTATACAATGTCAGACTGTGCAAATAGGGCATCACAGCAGAAAAAGATTTTTTATTGAATGAAATAATATATTTTGTAAATCATTCATTAATAATTATTTGGTTAATAGAATAATCGATACACATTATCTACGTACAAAGTCTGTTGCAATTAACTCCTATATTCCGGATCCGATAACCATATATATTCTTGGGCTCCTCTATATTAATGATATAGTCTTTCTATTATCAGTTTTAATATTTATCCCCTATATTGCTGATTTAAACCTTTTTAAGATTATTTATTATATTTGCTGATGGTACCATAATATTTTATGAAATAAGGTCTATGCAATAATCTTAAATCATATAAAAAAATTTAATATTTGATATTATTTCTTTATAAACACCAATATTTTACTGAATTTTTCTAATATAAAATTAGAGTTTCAAACCTGGGCGGTCATTCTGTGTGTCTTTCTTGGCAAGAACTTAGTTTTAAGTTACAGAATTGAGCTCCTTTTCATCTCTAAAAAGTATCAACTATACTTGATTCCTCGCTGTCTTCATTTATTTTAAAAACGTATCCGATTAACAGCGCAGTACTGGAACTTAGCGCAATCGTTAGTAGAAATTGTAATTTTTCTCGGATATGCGATTTCTGCATGTGTTTGGTCCGCGATGACCAATTTTGCCTATATAAACATTACGTTTTATTCCGCTTCGCTTTTGCATATGCATTGCGCAATCCTTAGATTGTAGTATTACTTGCGTAAGTAATGCTACAATCTAATTGCACCACTGCAATCGAATATTTTCGATACGATTTTGTTTTAAATCGACATGTGTGGTGATTTTTCACATCAAGCCTCTTGAATCATATCAATCTATTTACGCTAGATTACTTATATACTTTGCTTACAACAATTAAACATTTTTCCCATATTCGATCATGTTTCAATTTAATTATTTAAATTGATACTTGCGGACAACTAAAATCTAGCAGTCTTTTCGTAAATACTACCTACCTTTATGTACATTTAATAAAATAATTCTAGTCAAAATTTTAAATAATTGATTAAAATGAATGATTTATTTTTAGTAGTGAATAATGATTAATCCTTTTAATCAAGAAGAACAGTAGAAACCAAATAAAATATTTAAATAAAATCAAGAAAACTATTCCTGGAGAGTTAATCTTTCTTATTTAAGAACATTTTAACAAATGAAACCACATTGGTTAAGAAAAATCAAATAAACTAAAAAAAATTTTAATAACAGTTTATGTATAATAAATATAAATTTATTTATTTATACAATATTACAACTGATTCAGAGATCATCTAGTAATTTATCTATCTTAAATTAGTTTCGCGGATTACGATGAGTAACCTATTGGTTACTCATTTTACAATACTTTCTTATTCTAATTAGAACTGCCCAGCTCCAGCGGTTTCTGCCTTTCGAGTCTCCTCAAGTCCTCACTCCGTTAGTAGTGCGGGTGTCAAACATACGACGGATATCTGCATTTTCGTGTAGAGATAAGCGCTGGACGTGTTTCCTTCCTTGGTTCTTTATTTCATCGGTGACGTATTCCATCTTCAAGTCTTCCTCTATGAAGGTTGTCGTTCCTAATGTACCATGGGGCATTCACAATCTCTTTTAGCACTTTATTTGACCAAATTGTCATGACCGTTAGTTATTTCTGTGAATAATAATATTTTATATTTGATATCCCTTTTTTGGTTTAGGATAAGAAAACTAACCTAACTGAAACTTAGTTGAACCTAGCTGAAATACAAAAGGGATATCGTCAATAAATAAAATTATATCCCGAAAAATTATATGGAAAAAGAGAAAACAAGGTATTATATGCTGTGTTGTTTTATTAATATGCTGTGTTGTTTTATTAGCGCCCGATAACTGTTTCCGGAGCAGCCAATTTTCTATGTCAAAACTTATATTTAGCGCGCTATTATTGCATATATTTAATTTATTTAATTCTAAACTAAGATTTTTCATTCCACTTTTTAGTTAAATATCGATAAAAAAATATCTTGTTCTACCTATTTATCGTGAGCCGCTATCGGGACCGCTATCTATTTCAATGGGAAATTTGAAAAAGCTTTTATTTTGTAAACCCCTCAAACCATTAGAAACCTAATCTTACAATAAAAATTTAAAACGTAGCAAGATGAATTCTTGTTTATAACGTCATGTATAAATAAATGTCAATTAGTATATTTCAGGTGATAAATGTCTGTTTTATTGATAAATTTAGTATTCATTTGTATAATACAGCGACACCAGTGAATAATAGCTGTAGTTTCAGTAGAAAATTGCCATTTGGCTCCGGATAGTGCTCCAATATTAAAACACGGCTGTTAATAAATTATTTTTTGTTTTAATTTTAATATTAATGTTTTTTTATAGAGAAATTCCAAGAGAAAAGAAATTGGGGAAGTGTCAATAGAACAGCAAGATCAACGAGAACAATGAAGGGATCAGAGAAAACGATATGTATTGCAAAAGAATTCATAATAAATTCAATGTAATTGAAGCACAATCAATTGGGAGTTTGATTGAAAATATTTCTCAAAGTCGAACAAATCGTACAGCAACAAGAATTTCAGAAAAAAACAATCCATTGAAAGTTTAGAGGAAAATATTTCCGTTATTCCATCAACATCAAAAACTTTCAAAATCAAAAAAATGATAAGTATTCAAAACAGAGAAATACCATTGCAGAAAAAAATATACAAAACTTAAAAACAAAATTAAGAAATTACAAGAGAAGTTAAAATGTATTGAATTAAAGTTAAAAAATGCAGAAAAACAGGAAAAATACAAGAAAAACATGTAATAGATTTAAAACAAAAATTAATGTTGAAATTGATGGTAATAATAATAATAAAAATCAGACGGAACAGCAGTTAGCTGTGGTATGTGGTATAATACAAAAAAGTTTTGCTAACTTAAAACAAAAATACACCGAAAAAAACGATCAAATCTATTTCTTGAAAAAAATATTCAAACGTTATGGAATAAAAAAATAGGTAAATTAAATAAACTGTTACCGACCGAATAGAAAACTTATTAAAAAAGGCTTAAGAGAAATAATTGAATCATTTTTTTGCAAAGACGGAAACAGTAGAGCTACTGTAGGAAAAAATGAAACTATAAATAAAAGGGAAAAATAAACAGCAAAAAAGATTTTTAAATGGCACAATGAAAAACTTGTACAAATAAAATTTGCTCTGAAAATCTTTCCGTAAAACTAAGCTATGAAACATTTATCAGGAACAGACCATTTTGGGTTAGACATTCATGTATCACTGATAGAAACACTTGTGCCTGTCAAGAGCATTCCAACATTAATTATAAAATTTCAAAATTGTTTCAATTAAAAATAATTTCTGAAAAGGAATATTCAAAGCTATTACAACATATAATGTGTGACATCAATTCAGCCACATGTGCCTGGAGCTGCAAAGTCTGCAAAACAAAAAGAATTCTTGTTTTACCTATAAATCTAAACCAAAATGTTAAATGGTTCCAATGGGAAATGATCAAAGAGCAAAAAAGAAAAGCAAACCAAAGTGACGAAAGTAATAAAAAAAAATGTAGAAAAAGTCGATATTGGAGCCAAATTATTAAACATTTTTGAAGCAGATTAAAGCTCAAAACAGCTCATATTCTTTTTGTAAAAACAATTTAAAGTAATTTCTCCAGAAATAAACATTGTTCATTCCTTTTCTGATGGACCAGCTTCTCAGTATTCAATGCTGCACTTGGTCATTTTTTGAAAAAATCACACGGAAAAGAGGCACCTGATGGTATTGGGGCTATTTTCAAATAAATTGTAGACTCACTCGTTGCTCATGAAAGTGACATTCTAAATGCAGAATTATTTCACGAGTGGCTCAAGGACAAATCAAAAATTAAATTTTTTTATATTTTTTCAGAAGAAGAAATACCTGCATCAATACCTGCAAATATCAAAACCGTGAAAAGAACAAGAGATATTCATCAATTTTATACTAACGAAAAGGGGAAAATAATTTATAGAAACCTTTCTTATTTCTGTAATTTAAATATTTGGACACACAAAATTCTGCAACTGTAACAAAATGAATTTTAAAACTGCAATAATGGAACCCAAAATTTTTAATGCAAAAACTGCAACAGAAAAACTTTCTAAAGAGAAATGCAGAAAAACAAAATTACATATAACGAAGTTTATTCAGATTCGGAACCAGACCGACATTTTATATTATTGCTAAATAATATAATTATTTTTGAAAAAAAATTGCAAATTTTTTTTTAAACAATTAGTTTTTAAACAAAAATTTGTCACATTAAATTTTTAATTTTAAGATATGAATGTTTTGAATTTTTTGGAAAAGAAATACATATAACAAAAAAACCTTTTTAATTATTTAAACGTTTTTGTTAAAGTTTTTAAAAGTAATTTCATCATGAACGTAACCTAAAATCATGAACGGTATCTTCTATTATTTGGATAATAGACCTTACTAAAAAGTTATGTAAATCTGATTCTTGCCTAAATTTTACTCAGTATATTATAAAATAGGTTCGGGTTAAACTTTTTTTGCAACTAATTTCATTAATAATTTATTATTAAATTAAAAAAATTAAAAGCTGAACTTAAAAAATTGTTCGATGCTTATTAAAAGATTAAATTTTTAAAAATATTAATTTGCAAATACAAAAAAATAATATACCATTTGGAAGTAGACATATTACCAATGTGAATAAACGTAAGTAAAAATTACATCAAGGTGAGGTTATCAAGAAGATGGAAGTTTGGTTTCGAACTAATGAAAAATTGAATTTTTTGTATTAAAGACCAAACTTCAAAAATATTGAAAATACTTTGAACTAATCAAAGTATAATCACAATGCCTTAGCGAATTATAATGATTCGCTACGCAATTGCCAACCCTTTGGTAACCTCGAATTTTATTGTATTTAACGCATACATGCGACTTCTATATGAAATTTTGGGTTATCCTGGATTGATAGCCAGGTAGTATTAACCTCACCTTGATGTAAAAATACTATCTGGCTATCAATCGAGAATAACCCAAAATTTCGTAAGTAAAAACTATTTATGTTTTTTGAATTTCACAATTTATCTAAAATAAGTAAAATAACGTTCATGACAAACAAAACTCGTTCCTTTCTAAAACAAAAATCTTAAATAATTTAAAAAAATACATTTTCGTAAATTTCTGTATTGCGATCAAATACTAAACTTATACCTTTTAAAATTGATCTGTAATACTTAGACAAAAATCGAATTGATTAAAAAATGACCGATACTTGTTTTAATTATAAATATAACTCACATGAATTGGGAACAATTCAACAACATCTATCGTTAGTTTTCGATACTTCACTTATAATTTGAAGAACTTTGAACCACATACCAGTTTCTGTTGGTGTAATAGCATCCAATTTTCGTTCCGTAACCCTTGGTACGCATGTTTTATGCTCACTCCTTAAATAATTTATTATTTTTGAATAAATATTTTATTTATTGGATCACAATATCGAACATTAAAATATTACACCAATTTTAATTGACAAATGGTGGTTTAAATTCAATTAAATTAAAGCAACATCATAAGGATAAAATTAACGCACTGAAGGTACCAACACGTTAGACAAGTCAGAGAGGTAAGTAATAAATGGGTAAGATACAGGAACCAAGCCGCACATTTAAAACCTTGGCGAAACTAGTTTTTGCACGTGGTCCATGCCTAGACAAGAAAACCTCACAGATTAAATAGATTTAAATCACATTTTCCAATTTCCACATCCCAAATGGCTTTCTCGTTTATCCCAAATCTTGAGTTATAATTTAGAATTATTACAACATACAACGTAACATTTAAAAAGCACGGTAAAAAAGTTTCTCCATTAAAAATTATTATTTATACAGAATAAAAAACGCAATTTAATAAAAAAATCACAGCTAAAACAAAACAGAAACAAGCACACCAGCATAGAATCGGTACCATCAAGCATTAAAAAAAGTTATACATTTCCATTTCTCGCTGTACTATTTTAATTGAGATTTTTCTTATTTTTTTCGTTAACTTTATTTTAATTAGATTTTGATTGAGAAAATTTAATTTATTTTATATTTTTTTATGACTTTCTTGTTAAAAAATACATTTTTTAAAGTTCAATTATTGAAATGGATTTTTAAATAACAAACGCTATAAAAAATAAAAATTATAATAACATCTTGGGTTAATTCGTTTTACGAGTTAAACATTTTCTGTATGTGTATCACCAGTGCACGACGAGTAATCTATAAAAAAATCAATTATCATAAAAATTCTTTATTGTTGGCCTATATTGTCGTATGTTCCCCTTTGTTAACTACTACTGCATAAACTTTCACTTTGATCTTATTGCGATATTACAGAACTCTTTCATATCACAATAAAGATCTACTAAGTCTTAAACCCTATTTTAGTTATGTATTTAATCTTATAATATTATTTTATATCAGTAAATCGGTCTAATCAATTAATTATCAAATTATTGTTGTTGTACACAAACATTTAAAATTTCACAAGGGGACGTGAAAATAGAATTAAAAATTTAATTTTGTTGGTGTATCCGCACAGCAGAGCCGAATTGGTATATTATACGAGTAATACACAAAATTTCAAGAAAATCCAAAAGTCATTAATCTTGTCAAAGACAAAACAAAACAAAATTTCTTATTTAAAAATGTCGACATTTCAAAATACATATGTACGTAGTACGAGGACGTACACCAACCACCAAGCACAACAAAAAATAATTGATATTTTAACAAATTAATTAATTATTAATTTAATTATAGAAAATAGATAATTATGTTATTGTTCATGGTGATGTAGTTACTGTATAAGTGAATGTCGATATCTTAATTTATGATTGAGATGTTGGCGGTGGCGGTAAATTAATTTTATGGGTGTGCGTTGGCGGAAAGAAGATAAGTAATCATATATTTATTGATTGATTGACAATATACTATATAATACACGTTGACGTTAAAGTGTTGAAATTTTTTTAAAGACTATGTCTCACGAAATGGGGTAACAGTAAATGAAAAAATAGTTAGAACATTTTTCATCACTGACATATTCACTACTCTACAAAAAATTGATGATAGTTAAATTAATGATTGTTGATCATTTCATTACAAAAAAAAAAACAATTCTTTATCGAGTTCTTAATTCGTTCGCCAATGCGTGATCTTATATATCTGCAAAATACCTACAATGTTTTAATGAAAATGTTACCCGAAATACTCATTTTATTTTTGTTTCTTCAATTACAATATTGAAAAAAAAATTGCGAGTAGCCTTTCTAAAGTATTAACTATAGCGTACATAAAAACACGCAAATCATTCTTCGCATGTCAAGGAACCCCACCATAATACTTCAACCGAAAAACCATTTCATGCGCTTTTTAAGTTAATTCATTATAACAGTTTATAATTTTATTTCACCTTGTATGACTGTTTTGAGAACGATTTACACTAAGGTTCATCGAATTTTAAGTTGAACAGAAAATAAAGTATATTCCCGAAGAATTATCTAGCTTTATAATCTGTTATGGGCTGAAGAACTCCCAAATCTTTCTCAGTTCGCTTTTAACGTCCGATAGTTCCGATTTACGCCAAAATTCTGCACTCCGTCAGTTGTTCATAGATGTGTTGATTTTCGTCACCAATCGTAATCGCAGCTATCAGGATTAGAACTAGGTCAACGCCAAAGCGTTAACCACTGTGCCGTTAGGTCCTTGATCTATATATATTTTTTCTGTGCTTTGGTAGTTTTTAAGAAGTGACTACTAAATAAAATTTCAAATAAATATAAAATTTCAATTACACAACGAATTAAACAACTGTAGTAGCCTGCAAGTATCATTTTCAATAATTAAATTGCAACGTCAGCATTGTTCAAAATTTGAAGATATCGTGGGCAAAGTATAGTATTATACCCGCGGTATAATGAATGTCACTTGGATAATTTACGAATTCCCTTCTCGTCAATCACAATCATCATTATATACTCGTTGAATAATACACTATTAAAACTTTACTGTATTTATTATAGTGAGATAAATTAGTTTCTTGCCATTTCAGCGCCATCAAGATGAAATAACGAGAAACAGTTTTTCTAGAGCTGACATTATTATAATGAGAAAATCTTGTTTAGAAATGATACATTTTTATTTATATTTCGGATATGAACTATATTTAAAAACTCAACGACTACAATTTAAATCCCAATACGAAATTGTTTATCCGTTTATTTATAAATTAACAAAATATTTTATGACTAAATTATAACTAAATTTATTATAATAATTTCTGACTAATCCGACTTTTATGGTAGATTAAGCCACATCATGTTTCAATTCGAATTTTTCTTATAAGTGTTTCTTCACAAAATATAAATTGGATTTTCTCATGGGGAGCCAAATTACCTAGTAGTATAAAAGTTAAAAAATGCGGTAGTCTCGCCACAAGCTACAAAATAAAGTTAAACATTACAAGTATCTATTTAGAGTAAACACCACCTAGCTTATCGAATTATATTGGATCCCATAATTATTATTAAACATTTCATAATCTCGGGTTAAAACTTTGGCGTTTGGATCGGGAGGTACCGGATTCAAATCCCGTTAGGGGCAGCATAGGATGCAAAGGGAATTTTCATCGACAAATTACGATCTGTGATGAAATGGAACGCATCGATCATCCTCTGTCGGAGTGCAAAACTCATGAGCCCACCCACCTTTCTTGCCAGTATAGGCTCGCATGGAGCTATGCAATGTGCAGATGGTGATAAAATTAGACCTATAGCTGCACGTCCTTGAATTGGCTGACAACGGCGTAAAAGTAAGGACGGAAAAAGCAAACCTTACATTTATTTATTATTGCTTAAAAGCAATTTTACATTTTTTTTAAAAACATATTAGTTTCGAAATTATGATGAAAAGCGTTTTGTTCAAAGTATGCTCCATCGTTATATATTTTTCCCATTTTTCGGGCAATTTGTGAACACCACATCAGTAAAAATGTGCCCCTTTGCTGCGAACCATTCGTCCATGCTGCGAGCCATTTGTTCACATCTTCGTACGAACCAAAAAGCTGCTCAGCAAGTGCGAGACCTATCGATGCAAACAAGTGGTAATCGGAAGAAGCCAAGTCTGGTGAGTAAGCCATCTAAAGATTGAACCGTTCGCTGCTTGAAAAAGCCCAGAATACCGGAAAAAACAACACAAAGTCATTTTTCTTTCTTGCAATGCTCCATCACATGCGGCAAAACAGGTGCGCGACACGACTTTTCATCTCCTGTATACGATATAACTATACGATGCAAAAACGACTTCCTTTTTTACCAAATGAGCAAAATTTCGCATGCGTTATGTTGCTTTTCCATTTGCCTGTCGTTCAACTCATGTGGTACCCATCTACCGGTCTTCTTTTTTCCCATCTATCGTAGTCGATTAGGAACAACTTCTTGACTAACGCCCAACTGCCAGACGAGTTGTTTTTGTGTTTGCGAATCATCTTCGTCCAACATGGCTTGCAATTCCACGTCATCGTATTTTCTCGGAAGTTTTCCACGTTCCTTGTCTGCATGTTCACCATAAACTTCTTAATTAATTTATTTAATTTAACCGCTGCTAAATAATACCGAATTAATCGGTATTATTTAGCAGCGGTTTTCTTCAAATGAAAACACAAAATTAATGTTGTCCGCGAACGCTCTTTGTTCGGTATAAACTTCGACAAATTAAACACAATAAGACTAAGCACACAATTTTCCAATTTATCACTCGTGCGCGTCTGATACTTGTTGATAACACAACAAAATAGCGCAGTGTCAAATTTTTATAGCACAAACTGCATTGGTGCATCATCTGTTGTCTGAAATCCGCAATTCATACTTGTACAAATGTACACCTGGTGAAACCTATATTTGGTCATACAAATATTTTTTAAAACTATTTCTATTTACTAAAAAGTATACCATATCAAGTTCATGTAATGTATTTAAATTAAATAAATTAATTGAAATAAATTAGATAGTTTAATGATAATTCCAAATGTTCATTTCTACTATATTTTACGTAATATGCGCAATATGCATAATTTGACATGGTTTATGTCCCATTTGCTAATATGGGTTTTTTCAGTGTAAGGCGTATACGCATTGCATATTCATTGTGGTCAAAAACCCAACTTTCTCTTATAACGAATGCAGTAAATTACGAACCAACTTCACATGATTGATAAAGAGATAAAACTTAGTCGAAGTGTGGTAAAATTAGTTTTTTGTAAAAATAATGTTTCGGTAACACTCGACGAATTTATAAAGTAGTCTTCCACGAAAATGTGAAATATTCACATTTTTTAACACCTAGCACAAATTCGGAGTGTTCTAAAAATATTAATTTTCTTCAATACATTTTTATACTACATTTTAAAAAAATACACGAGAATTTATCTAATTTCGGCGATTAATTATTTTAGGTCGTTCAACAAAACTAATGATTTCTGTTCCTATAAATGTGTTTACAAAAAATATTTATGTTGCCAATTTATTATAGTTTGTTCCGAAAACTAAATTTTTGTTTTTGGCTCGTTTGTACGGATGTCAAAAATCTCGAAAATTTTCACCCCGGGAATACATAGTGGACAAAACCTAAAAAAATTAAAGAAAGGCGAATACAAACAATAGTTATACTAAATTATACAATAAAACAAAGTTATGCAATAAAACAAAGTAAAAATTATTTATTTTTCAATAAATAATTCATTTAAAATACATAAATAAGAAACATAATTCATTATATCAAAAAGGAACAAATATTAATACATGTGTCTACTAGCTATTTATTTCTGAAAATACGAAAGCAGAAACCACAGTTCATTGATAGTGTTATCGCTTAGCTGGCTACCAAGTCTGGAAGCGTTGTACCCAGCAGCTGAATACGCCCTTTCGCTCGCCACACTTGTAAGTTTAATTGACAACAGAAAGTCATAAACTTAACTGTAAGTAATCCCTTCTTGAATTGCCAATTTCAAATAAGAGGACTTCTTTATTCAGTTTTTAGAACATGCCGTTATGAAAGCAATGCATCTAAATGCTTGCCTGAGTCCTCACTTTGATTCGGAGCGCTAGAGCAGACAAATTCGGTGTTCTGTTCATTCAATTTAGACAACATAAAATCCATTGCATCTGCACTAATTAAATTCATGTCACGTCGACAAATTGTGTCGACTGTTGCTTTGACTAGCGTTAATGATGCTAATATATCTGAAATAATTGATTCTTTAATGTTGCTCATTGAATAAGAATCAGCTACCTTTAGGGCTTTAAATGCCATCAATATTTTAAATCTTTCCAGCATTACCATCGAGCTATTCCATCTGGTTTTACAGCCCATTTTTAAATGAATGACTTTACCGAAATCGATTTTTACATATTTTGTAGCACGTCATTTTTTGTTAGAGATCCCTTTAAAAGTAAAATAATATTCCTCACTTCCTCATTATCACTCATTTTCAGAATCATCGGTTTTTTGGTATTCCTCTTTTTCAGTGATCGTTATATATTTAACGTCACTTTCATGTTTTATGTCGTGCGCGAAGCATAATTGTTGATCAGCAGATATAATCTTTCTTCACTAAACTTACACCATGTGCCATAATTCCTACAATATCTTGGTTCAAATTAATCTCGAACAGAAAGAAGGACTTTTAACAGAGAAACATAATTCTAAGCCGACATCGATCTATAGACCCGAATCAAATTTTTATTCCAAAACTCTGATCCAGCTTAATAAAACAAATATCCATCAGGTGGAAAAAAAATCGCAAATTCTCGGGTAATAATTGGCCAATCCCTGGAAATCGGGATTGTAAAATTCTATGGGATCCCGGGATTGCCAACCCTACTCGTTTTTCATATGCCAAATATTTCTTTCTTTTAAATTAACCTATTCAAAGTAGCCTAAAATTAACACAAACTTTCAAATCTAATATTAATTTGTTTTAAAATTTAAGAGAACGCATTTAGTTACTAAATTCGATAAAACTGAGCTTGTCAGTCGATGACGCTACACATCTGATGTATTGACTGCAAAAATATCTCGATAATGCTTTCCGTGAATAAAATATTTTATGCTGGAAACCCGTGCGAAATTTCGCATGCGGAGAATTTAGAATCCACTACCATCTGCCGCCTTTAAAAGAGAATGCAAACTTTTATACGGTTTTAATTTAAGAAATGTTCCGATCCGACTACAAACAACTAATGTTTGCACATCTATCTAACAAGCCTGTATAGGAAAGCCGATAATCAATAGATTAATATCGATCAGCGTAAACAGCTGTATGCAAGTCAGATTCGCATATCATATTTCTTAAAGTTTCGTACTGCAGCAACGACATCGTTAGTTGTAGCATCTTTAGATAAATTTAGATTGAACACAGTCGATGATTTGATAATATCATAATCACGTCGATTATAGAGCGGATCGAATGCGGATTGGAAAATGCATATAAATAAAATGGAAAACAATTGCTATATAAATCAAAGTAACCTAGAAAATTTGTATTGATTTCCATACAAATCGTTTTTTTTAATTCCCCGTACAAACGTAATAAAATATTTGCGGATCTAAAACAAATTTTACTTTACTAATTGTATGAAAATCCATAGGATATTCTATGATATTGTGATTCAAAATTTTGTTTTGTGTTTTTTTATATGCAGTTTTCAATCCGCAATCGATTCAATCCCGAGGATACTATAATCGACGTGGATAAAAACGATTGTTGATAATCGGTAAGTAATTTATTTCGACAGGCAAATTTTTAGTGTGTATATAGGAATTTAATTAACTAAACTAAAACAAATAAATGTAAACTTAAACGAAAAATAAAAATGTGTTAAAATAATTATTCGGTTAAATTCCAAGTCATTTAATCAATAAAACTAAATGTCAGAAATTGAATTTATGCCCCAGAAATGCGCTAAGGCATAATTCTTGCCGTTTTACAATGCGTGTTACTTGACACTTTTGACAATTTTATAATATGCACTCGAATTCAATCAAAGAGTAGAACTCAATAATTCTAAAACCCCTTTAAAATTATTCAGTTGTACACTAGTACTTGATCAAATACTTGTTACATACATACGAATATTATGTATGTGTGCGTTAATACAATTTCCTTTGCTGTTATTGATAACACGTGTTCGCGCTCGAAATCTTTTCAAATTAAAAAAAATATATTCATTTTTAATTCAAGTTAAGTGATATGTGGATGTGATAACTTTTATATGAAAAAATATATTTATATGATAGCTCCTTAAAAAGATGTTTAATTTATACATAAAATATGAGATCTCTTAGTTTTTTGTTTTTGTTGTCGGATGCTCAAAAAAATGAACAGATTAGTTTATTTCAATGTGATAAATTATCTTTCAACGCGATGGGTTAATACAAAATAAAATGAAGACATTTCAGAATTTATCTCCAGCTTAGCGTAATGGACCAAATCATTTTTTCGTTACTAATCGTATTTAGTCATTGCATCGTGAACAATATGATATGTTCATAAATCTTAATCCCTTTTTCTAAATCTAATTCGCAATCAGATAAATTATATTTTATCCCTAATGGTTCAAAATATATGTACATACATAATACTCGGTGAATAAGACAAACAACTTTTTGCCAAACTTAATAATTACGAAAATGGTTGGAAGGAAATGTTATGCCACAAATATTTTTTCTTGACACATTTTCTGCTTAAAGTGAAAGTTATTTTCATGTAAACCAAAACCAAAAAAAAATAAACTTTCTTAAGGAATTTATTCTATTTTTGTTCTGCCTAATAGCAGTTCGTCCTCCTACCTCCTAAAGCACCAGAAACATATTTTGTTGTTGTTTATCTTATTTTTGTGTGCTACAAAAATCTATGATAGAAAATTTGTTTGGCTAGAAGGGAATTTTATATTTAGATCTAGGTACTCGTTTTCTCTTTTACTCATAAAATAATGAATATTTTGGTGTTTTAATGGGTTAATTTTAATTATTTTTGTAATTACCGATAAATTATGGCTCGGTACTTTGTAAATATAAATAAATTAAGGAATTTAAAATTATTTTATTTCACAAGCACAATTTTTGGCACGTTCAAAATTTTTAAATTGTAATTACGAACATGGCCATATCTTGTAGAAGGGCTCGGTCTGAATATACATAAAAATTTAATTAAAAAACGATATAAATTTAACCACAAACCTAATATTTTAATTTTTTTGTTTCGTGTTTGCCTTTTAATCTTGTGTTTAGGAAATTTTCTAGTTTTTGGTCGAAAAAATATTTTCTACTTTGCGGTATTTTTCGTTTTGGATTGTGTTACATGATCTTTTTGCTTGGAAATATTTTCTCGTTTTTGTTGTATTTGTGCTTGTGTTTTCTCTTGATAAAATTTAATTTATTATAATAATTGAGGTTAGTTTTTAGTTTTAACTTTTATTTTTTTCATTGTAAATTTTTTGTGGTTATTTAATAATGTAATGTACATTCATATACATACCAAACATGCACACACACACACTCGTATTTATGTTAATATATCTTTTAAGTTTTATCTTTTGTTAAATGAAAATTAAAAATAAATAAATTCAATTTTGCTGACCACAAAAAGTCATTAACACTTCGTGTAATTTTTTTGTTGTTGTACATTTTACATACTTGCAAGATATGAAAAAATATTATTTCTTATAAACGCAACAGCTACAATTAATGAATATTTCACTTTATGTTTATTCAAAAACGTATATTTTACTAAAATATAGAGGCAGCAGTTTAAATTAGCTATTTATCAACCATTGTAATTTACAAATCTCAGTTATTCTTAAACGATTATCTCTGTAATTATTAGCTGTGTTTCTTGATACTTGATCTAATCCGGTTCAGTTCATGTTTCGTGAAACAACACAAACACGCTTACAAGATTTTAAATCAAAATTTGTGATTTTAAAAAAAATTTGGGATCTAGTTTTTCATATAAAATTTGAACTGATCCATATCAATTAGTGTCATGACGGCTATTATCACTTGCCATTGTTAACTACAATTTCGCAGCTTTTATGAAAGGAATATTATTATTCTTATTCAAAGCTATACGAGTATAATATTAACAATATCTCCTAAATAAACTGTTCTGGTTTTTCATGAAACTATAGGCCTATATATGCTGCACGAATCCTCCAGCGCCGATGGATTAATTAGTATAAAAATACGGTTTTGAAATAATTGTGTTTTCAAGAGTCGAGAGCAACCAAAGCATCTAATATGTATATGAATATTGTATCTAAGACATGTCGCAGACGGCTGAATTAAGGATGCTAAAGTGACATATGCGTACGATTATTATTACGATAACAAATCTCTTCCAATCCTTAAAATTGTTTTAATCGCTTTATGCGTCATCACATTCCTGCCGTGGGGAAGTGGATTTATTAGTTCGTCTCAATTCTGAAGATTTTCAGTATATCTCACATATAGTAAAACTATGTGCCTGGCTTATGTATTATTTGTAAGTTTTTAATAATTCTAACGTATTTATTAGGGGTCAAAAGAGTTAGGCGTGCGTCAATAAATCAGCGCTCCAGATGATGTCATAACAAGCCGAAATCGATCGAGTGATTTTTAAACTTTTTATTTTACCCTTTAAATATTCAAATTTAATTGTTTGCGAAATAAAAAACAAATGTTAAAAAAAATGTGTTCATTAAATGTAAGTGTGTTTCGCCAAGAGCCTACGGCAAATAGTCCTAAAAGTATTCTAGTATTTATATAAATAAATAAAAATGAATTAAACAGCTGATCTGGAACTAAAAACGATGATTAATGGGAATATTACATTAATTTAAACTTTATTCCATAATAAGAATTAATTAAAACAGCCCCTTAGAGATCTGTAAGATTTAAAAATGAGGTATTTCAACTTACCGCTATATAGTTTAAACTATGAAAATGTATACAATCAAAATTAACATGATAATCTATTCATAGTTTATGTATAAATTCATTTAGAATGTATAAGTGGTACCAAATAGAAAACACAGTTAATAAATTAAATTAAAAAACAAATTTAATTTAAATTATGATTTTTAGAAGTAATTTTGAATATGCATAATTATTAAATAATATTCTTATTGTTTCTAAATACTAAAGAATCCGCTCCAAGGTATTTCATTGGGCAATTTATTAAAAATGGTAGAAGCCATGACTGCAAAAGTTATAAAAATGGATTTTTGCGAACTTAGGAACGACACGCAAGAACAATTTGCTGCTTTTCTTCAGAATAAGCTGCTGTAGACCACTATAAATTATATTTTGGTTTTTTAAACAATTTATATAACCAGAGCCATCTATGATTTTGAAGAGCCGTAATATTAAAAAGAGAGCTTTCAGTAGAGGGGAAGCTTTTATTGAATTACTATAAGAAACCGTAGTAATTGGAAAATTTTGAACATGAATTTATGAATAAAAAATTAAACAAATCATCTAAATTTTAATTTTATATTTTTAATAAACTATTCAAAGAACACATATTTGAAAATCAGCCATCATAATGTAGTATTTATTTGGTAAATTTAAACTAAAGCGGAGCATAAATTTATTAATTTTCTATAAAAATGAGCTTTCCGTTTAGTTGTGTATGTTTATAAAGTAAGATAATAAAGGGTGGTGCCGCGGATTCCTCTTACATCCAATTTAAAATTTAGTTTTATAAAAATGTAACTTATTTGGTAAATTCTGGTCACATGCACCTCAGAATTTTTGAGATGAACGATGCACTTAATAGCAATCTAAACATTCTCCATTTACAACAAAATTAAAGAAAAAACGTGAGCTGAAACGAAATTTTATGAATCACCATGTAGGAACAATAATATTATTCATATAATAAAATTTTTACATCAAAATCTATTATTATTTTGTATACAAAAAATCAACGTTGTCATGGTTTTCTTAACGTAAAAAACTTCAATTTTATTCGATTGCAAAACCGAGCTTTCTGTAATTTGAAAATCCGTTTACAGATGTCTCTGTAATAAATTTACTTGAAATTACAGAAAATTGTAAAATAATTAAATAACTATTTGCGAAAATAAACCATTATTATTGTAAGTTAAGCGCGAAATCTTTAATATAATAATTTAACATAATTAATAAAACTCAAAACAATTATAATTTTTATTTATAAAACGGTTGGCATAAATAAAGCTTTCCATCGCAAAATATTTATCATCGTAGTTGCTGCGCGCTGAAAAACAATAATAGAAAAATGTCACATTTTTTCCAAATTTTTTCTTTTCTTATTTCAATTCGCTCGTTTTCGGTTATTTTCAGTTCCAGGAGATTTCAATAATCTATTGAACCAGGCAGTATACATAATAAATTGTTAAATTTTAGTTAACAAACGTTTAGGTTTTAATATTTAGCTTTAATTTATACTTAGCGACATCTTTTGATTGGTTTTTTATTGCGAAAAGCTCTATAATATAATGTTTTTATTTTATGAAGCTCCAGTTTGTTTATACTACAGGATGAAACAATGTAGGCTGCAAATTTGTTGCGATGAAAAATCAAATTTTTAACAAATAACGTAAAAAGAGTGTTCGAAGTTTGTTCATCAACAATGTTGTAATACAATCCAGAGCACAATAAACCCCAAATTACAAAGCTACTCAAAAAGCATTTTTTAACCAACGTTTGTTTTGGGAAAGAAATGCTGGAATTGTTGATGGAACACTCTATATTAATTTCTTACATACACATATAAACAAATTCTTATTTCTACAATAAAAAAAAATTTTGTGGTAGACTAATTTAAATATTTTTGCGTTAATTCGACATAATATGACTCAATTTTAAAATATGCTTTTCCTGAATATTGAACTAACCATTCAAATTAAAAATTGAAATGAAACATTAATGTTTTATTAATATAAACAAAAAAGCTTCTTAAAAAATATTAAAATACACTGATTGGTATGAAAAAGAACAAAAAGCTTCCCCTCTATGGAAAGCTCATGGAAAAAATGGCGGAATGTTACGGCTCTTATATTAAAGAGGCTCTGATATAACATTAAAATATTTGTGCTTCGTAGCAGAGCTTAAGTCAATATGTTTCATTATATTATTGAATAAAGTTTATTTATGCTTGTTCTCAACAACTCTGAACAACTCGTGGCTTAGACTGGAGTACTTCACCAAAAAACATAATAATCCCAGAACTGACGAAACAGGGAAATTTTTTTAGTATACAATTTTTTGATCGTTCCTTACTTTATCTGCAACTGGAAATTTGACAAAAAAATGACAGTTGTGTTGTATATGCCGGGTCGGATTACTTATTATTTTATGAGTAATAATTAATGGACGGAATAAAACAAATTGATGTGCTCTCCTTTTATGTTTTACTATATGTATTTTCTTACCTCGAGATTAATTTGTAATTGTTTTTATTTATATTTAATTTTTCAATTAAATTTATTTACGAATAAAATTTATTTATTTAAAACCAAAAATTAAATGTCAAAATGATTGACTGGAAGTCAGTTAAAGTTGTTGTTATAATTTTTTTTTTCTAAATTTCACTGTATTTTCCGTATACATATTTTATCGCGGTCTCAAACATCATATTTAAAAAAAAAACCGCAGCTAATATTGCGCAAAGACAGCGTAAAAATCGATTACCACCCCTCTCAATACTCGTATAATGTTCATCACTTTGTATACAAAAAGATATTTTAGTGGCAGGATGTTGTTAATTTTAAAAAACGGCCAAAATTAATTTATTATGTTTTTGAAATGCATCAGTTTAAGTACGTATGAATTTTTGTGCAATGACTATATTGTGCCAAAACACGAATACAAGCTGTCTAGTTTTTTTTATAAACTCACTATTTAAAGAATATTGTTCACTGTTTTCATTTTAGAAAACTCACTATTCAATCAATGTTGTTCACTGTGATGAACATATATTAATTACATATAATAAAAGAAAAAATTATTTTTGCTTTAGAAATTAATTTGTTAATTTTTTTAATATTTTTTGATTTTTATACGACTGGCAACTATGACATTTTGGTATGTAATAATTTAATAAATATACTCAAGTAAAATGCTTATTTTAGTTGAATTGCCCACAGTTTCATTATAGTATTTACTATGTATATCAATGTTGCTAAGAGGTGTCTAGAATACCAAAATGAATGAAACGGAATAAAATAACCATTTTACTATTTTTAGAGAAAATACAAAATCGTGTCTATTTATTTAACTTTCAATTAATCAATTAACTTTATTTATGCCGTAAATTACATGGAATAAAAGTTTCTTAAAACTAATTTTATGACTTAAAATTTCCTTAAACTTTACAATTTAACAACAACAATAATTGTTGTCCTCATCAGACCGTTATAGAACAATTTTATACAAATGTTTTCTAAATATATATTTGATGTATTCTGGTTTACTTATACTATCCTGTAGTTTTCGCCCCGAATTTTGAATCACCCTATATAAACAATCAAAATAATGACGACAATTCTAAAAAAAACTCAACAGACGAATACAGATGAATAAGACTTATGATTTTTATTCCCTAATGGCTTAATAGTTACGAGAATTTCTATTTATTTGTGCCTCTTCATTTTTTGTGACATTCCAAACAACAACAACAACCGCACAATTATTGAAAACAAAAAATATGTTTGTATTTTCAAATTGAGTGGATTTTTTTTATTACATAAAACAATTAATTTTAAATCTATAAATCATTTTTAAAATTAATGAGTTCTGGTTCTGTCTGTGACGAAGAAATTTCGTTTTCGTCTATTTATTTTTTATGTTTTTGATAAACAAAGAAAATCTTTTGACACATTTTGTTAGAAAATGATTTTGTTGTTCGTTTAAGATGAAATACTTTGAACTTGTCAAATTTTCGATCGAAATTTAATACTCTACTCGAAAATATTAAAAAAAAATACTTGTCAAACGAAATGTTGATGTATTACTTATTATGGGTTAACTTAATAACTCAAAGGGGGAATTTTGAGAACCAACCCAAATTTGTATTACGTAAAATATTTTCATAAAACAAACAATAAAAATAAACCAAAAGTACTAATTTAAATATTTAATTTCCTAATTTCATCAGAAAAGTACAAAATACAAATATTAAGAAATGGGTTTTCTTATATACTTTGTAAGTTTTCCACTTGAATGGATCATTTAACACCAGGAAATTAACACAAGCACAAAATGGAAGTATTTTCCATCAAACTGCTTCATTACAGTATTTCAAGTTTTCTTTAGTTTTTTTACGATATTTTGCAACTTTGGAAATGTTTGGTGAAAGACGTAAAACTATATCATCTCACTAGTCTTTCATATGTATCGAGAGGGGTGTACAATTACAGTTTTTTATATTCCTTATAATTTTCAGCATCAATGAATTTTTGAGAGAAGGAATACTAGTACTATTGGAACTAGCATAAAACGACAGCGAGAAGCAAGAAGGAAGAATTGTTAAGAAACCAAGAGTACTTTCATTTCTGGAAATTAATTTTTTCATGTTTGTTCTTCGTCTCTCTTTTCTTATTATGTATAATTTTTATTTAATACAAAAAAATATAATTTGAAAATTTTATGGTGGGGTTGGAATATTTTTGCACTTTCTACTTTGTAGTTTTTCAGGTTTTTACTTTTAAAAGTTGTTGTTCTTGTTATTTATTTTGGGCTTAATTTTAAAAGGTGGATATTTTAATTAAGAAGAAAGTTTTAATAAAGATGTAATCTGTGTTACCATGTTTTGTCAGTTTAGCAATTGGAGGTTCCTTTGTTAAAATTCACAAAAAAAGTTGGAGAAGTGAAAATTTTTCTTAAATTTCCGTAACTTAATTGTACTCTTTTTTACATTTACTTTACCACAGTTCGCCTTTTAGCAACCCTCTGTTAATTTTCAATACATATATCTTGATCAAAATGCTTACGGTATTTTATTTTTTATTTTCAGATGATGAACGGACTCGATTAAACGTCTTTCAGACAACATTAACCAAACGCCTGTTGAAGTACCACAGCAAATAATCAAAACCACCAAAAAGAAGAAAACGCTTAAATCTTTAATCAAACCATTAACCGGAATTTATTTTATTTTATGTTAATTTTTAGTTGGCGTAGAATTTTTAATCTAACAAATCTAATAACAAAATGATAAAGTTAAAAATACCTAAATTCAAATCAAATATAAAATTTAATTTATTTTTTATATTAATATTGCTCGTATTACATTTAAATTGTATAGAATGCTTTTGTCCGGCAAAATGCGAATGTTCAGACGAGACAAATTTAAAAGTTTCATGCATAAATGCAGATTTTGAATTCGTGCCAATTCAATTAAATCCGGACATCAAATTTTTAAATTTAACATCAAATTCAATCACAAATGTATTGTTTACATTTTCATTTTATACAAAATTAGTGTATTTAGATTTATCGAAAAATAAAATCGATAATTTAGGTCAAAAGACGTTCGACCAACAGGCCGAATTGCGACTGCTTAATTTAAGTAAAAATTATATTAAAAAATTAGATAAGAATACATTTTATGGTTTAAAAAATTTAGAAATTTTAACATTAAATAATAATTTAATCGAATTTGTCCATCATCAGGCGTTCGAGCAGTTAGTGAATTTAAAAAATTTTGATTTATCAAAAAATAATTTAATTAAATTGGATAATATAAATTTTGTAAACTTAAAAAATTTAGAATTTTTTTTAATTAACAATAATGAATTATTAGATATACCTGAGAATATATATAGCTTAGATAAAATTAAATCGCTCGATTTATCGGGCAATCTAATTGAAACAATACGAAATGATAGTTTTGTAAAATTAAAAGAAATGCAATTTTTAAATTTAGCTGGTAATGTTATTAGGGAAATTGAATTAAACGGATTTGATGGTTTGATTAATTTAAAAGTGTTAGACTTGGGCGATAACAATTTAACGGTAAGATGCATTGCAATTTATATTTTATTCATTTGTTTTGTCAAGCAAATTCAAGAATAAACCTTTTGTTTTGTCTTAAAATTGACTTTTACCCGACTATTAATACGCAAAAACTTTTTGGGTAATACCTTCTGGTCACGATGTCTAACGAAGCAGCTAAAATCTGGTTGTAGACGTAGAAACTATCGTGATAGACATGCAACGGAAATTGGAAATACCTGCTACCGCAATGCGTACTAATTTAATTAAACGAACTAGAAATTAAATATTTGGATAGAAAAAAAATACAATTAAATTTTTAATGGGCTTATTAATTTAATGGTTATCGTTTTGAACATTAAATTCTTAGTGTTCAGAAGAAGTGAGCGTGATTTTGCCATCGAGCATGTATATCAAAGAACCATGTCACGAGTCGCCATTTTGTTCGTACATTTTCCACCATGCCTAAAAATTTAGTATTAAGATAGACAGGTATATTTGTGGAATTAAAATGGTGCAATGTCATTTCGATATGCGAACAGTATCCGCAAATATTTTATGGAATATTTTATGGCAGTTCATCGTAGTAGCTTATACCGAATTGCAGGGATTACCACCCATAGTGGCAAGGTTATGTGATAGTGTTAATGTTAAAAATTTCGTTGCGAGAGCCATATGGTTTACATTGTAATTTTTAATTCCACAATGTATGCCCTTTCAATGTAAGCTTCCTCATCCATTTTCTATACAAAATTAGTAGATATTGTAGCGTTTACTAACCATTTGTGTATCTAGAACGAAAACTAGAGCAAAAAAATTGTGTTTAAAATTCGATGATGAAATGTTCTAGCATCACCCTAAAGGACTATATCAATTTTGGTTTATCAAGTGAAATGTGAGTGTAATGTAGATTATACCGGTCAAACGAAACAATTTGGCTTTCGGTTTAAGAAAGCAAACTAACTTTTGGAAAAAACTAACTACAAAATTACCTTAGGTAATGTGAAAATTGTAGAACAACAGGAACATTATAGAAAAAGATCAATTCTTGAAATGCTTCACATAAAATCGATTGATAATTCGATAAACATTGTAGGAGATTACGCTTATATCACAATACTCGTACATATGATTTATTTATTTAGCTTGGTAATTCGTCTTTACATTTTCTATTTATATTTTTTTAAGTATTTTATTCAAAAGTCCATATTTTGTAAAAAAAAAGTTTATTCATAAAAAATTGACTGTAATATTTTTGGCACTTTGGGAGTTCGTGGACAAATATAGATGCTGGTTTTTATGGAAAAATATTTTATAGCCTAGTTTGTCTTATATATTTTTTTATTGAATATAAAGAAAAAATTGTTTGTAAAAATATATTCTATAATTGATAAACAAAACAGTCATCAAAATAATTCAACTTAAAGAGACGTAAACTTCGATAAAATATCGAAAAGGATGGTTGATGTTAGAACATCCCAGCGCTGTTTTATTGATTTTCAAAAATTATAATTTTTGAATAGACAGAAGGCAAATAAAATGTAATACCGCGATTCTGACATACTAATGGTTGAATATTCAATAGTGAAAATAAAAATTGATTGACAAACAATTGGCTTAATACTTGTATGTACTAGGTTGGGGCGCGATATTGTACCATCACAATTTTGGACTTAGTTTTTGTCTCATTTTTCTAAAGTAAAATTAAATGCTCTCATTTTTCTAAAGTAAAATAATTAATCAAAATATATCGCATTTCAACCTTGCGGTCTAAATTTATTCTTTTTCCTTTTGCATAATAGAAAATGTTTAGTCGAGCATGGTGAGAACACAATGGAGAAATTATAATTCGAGAAATGAAATATTGTACCATTTTGTGTCGAAAAATGAGACAAAATGAATCGATAGTCGAAAATTGTGATGGGTATAACATCCCGCTTCTGTATTTTAGCCAGATAAAAGTTACAAACTAACCGAAACGGCCACCAACTCATTTTTATTTTTATTACTTAATTAAAAAATTACCTTTGTTAAGATCAGCTAAATAGTTTGTCTTAGGGAGCTTACATTGGACATTTCTGTTATAAAGTGACTTTCTACATGTATGTGAAGTTAGCACGAAAAACCAGCCCGAAAACACCTTTTCAATTTTGGTGTGTTTCTTTGCTAAATTAAATGCTATCCCGAAAAATGTATTGAAAATGCAAGGAAAACGAAAATTTCATCCCGAAATATTTTTGAAGTTGTATTAAATAAATAATTATTAATATCGGTGAAAATTAATAAATATCACGGTTTTATTTGCTCTATTAAGACTACACATTAAAGTAAAGTATTTGACAACAAACCACCTTACCTGTGCTGTTATCAAACAAAATAAGTTTTTCTTATTATTTAACTACAGAAGACACAGAACATGTAATCATCATATGCATACACGGTGTCGAGATTGCCTAATGGTTTCGATGTTCTTCATGTTGAATATGAAAAATCGGTTAAATTAATTATTTGTGGAAATCCTAGAAATTACCCCATCGGGAAATTATGTTTAAAAATTAGGTCCATCTATCATCTAAACCGTAACAAAAGCTCATCTTGGAATCATGACTATAAGATCCTGATCTTAAGCAATATGTCCTTACGGTTTCGATGTTCTTCATGTTTGATATGAAAAATAGGTTAAATTAATTATTTGTGGAAATCCTAGAGATTACCCCATCGGGAAATTACGTTTAAAAATTAGGTCCATCTATCACCTAAACCATACCAAAAGCTCAACTTGGAATGATGACTATAAGATCCTGATCTTAAGCAATGTGTCCTTATGGTTTCGATGTTCTTCATGTTTGATATGAAAAATCGGTTAAATTAATTATTTGTGAAAATCCTAGAAATTACCCCATCGGGAAATTACGTTTAAAAATTAGGTCCATCTATCACCTAAACCATATCAAAAGCTCAACTTGGAATCATGACTATAAGATCCTGATCTTAAGCAATTTGTCCTTATGGTTTCGATGTTCTTCATGTTTGATATGAAAAATCGGTTAAATTAATTATTTGTGAAAATCCTAGAAATTACCCCATCGGGAAATTACGTTTAAAAATTAGGTCCATCTATCACCTAAACCGTAACAAAAGCTCATCTTGGAATCATGACTATAAGATCCTGATCTTAAGCAATATGTCCTTACAGTTTCGATGTTCTTCATGTTTGATATGAAAAATCGGTTAAATTAATTATTTGTGAAAATCCTAGAGATTACCCCATCGGGAAATTACGTTTAAAAATTAGGTCCATCTATCACCTAAACCATACCAAAAGCTCAACTTGGAATCATGACTATAAGATCCTGATCTTAAGCAATGTGTCCTTATGGTTTCGATGTTCTTCATGTTTGATATGAAAAATCGGTTAAATTAATTATTTGTGAAAATCCTAGAGATTACCCCATCGGGAAATTACGTTTAAAAATTAGGTCCATCTATCACCTAAACCCTATAAAGAGCTCAACTTGGAATTATGACTATAAGATCCTGATCTTAAGCAATTTGTCCTTATGGTTTCGATGTTCTTCATGTTTGATATGAAAAATCGGTTAAATTAATTATTTGTGGAAATCCTAGAAATTACCCCATCGGGAAATTACGTTTAAAAATTAGGTCCATCTACCACCTAAACCATATCAAAAGCTCAACTTGGAATCATGACTATAAGATCCTGATCTTAAGCAATTTGTCCTTATGGTTTCGATGTTCTTCATGTTTGTGGAAATCCTAGAAATTACCCCATCGGGAAATTACGTTTAAAAATTAGGTCCATCTACCACCTAAACCATATCAAAAGCTCAACTTGGAATCATGACTATAAGATCCTGATCTTAAGCAATTTGTCCTTATGGTTTCGATTTTCTTCATGTTTGATATGAAAAATCGGTTAAATTAATTATTTGTGGAAATCCTAGAAATTACCCCATCGGGAAATTACGTTTAAAAATTAGGTCCATCTATCACCTAAACCATATCAAAAGCTCAACTTGGAATGATGACTATAAAATCCTGATCTTAAGCAATTTGTCCTTATGGTTCCGATGTTCTTCATGTTTGATATGAAAAACCGGTTCAATTAATTATTTGTGAAAATCCTAGAGATTACCCCATCGGGAAATTACGTTTAAAAATTAGGTCCATCTATCACCTAAACCATACCAAAAGCTCAACTTGGAATGATGACTATAAGATCCTGATCTTAAGCAATGTGTCCTTATGGTTTCGATGTTCTTCATGTTTGATATGAAAAATCGGTTAAATTAATTATTTGTGAAAATCCTAGAAATTACCCCATCGGGAAATTACGTTTAAAAATTAGGTCCATCTATCACCTAAACCGTAACAAAAGCTCATCTTGGAATCATGACTATAAGATCCCGATCTTAAGCAATATGTCCTTACGGTTTCGATGTTCTTCATGTTTGATATGAAAAATCGATTAAATTAATTATTTGTGAAAATCCTAGAAATTACCCCATCGGGAAATTACGTTTAAAAATTAGGTCCATCTATCACCTAAACCGTAATAAAAACCTCATCTTGGAATCATGACTATAAGATCCTGATCTTAAGCAATATGTCCTTACGGTTTCGATGTTCTTCATGTTTGATATGAAAAATCGGTTAAATTAATTATTTGTGGAAATCCTAGAAATTACCCCATCGGGAAATTACATTTAAAAATTAGGTCCATCTATCACCTAAACCATATCAAAAGCTCAACTTGGAATGATGACTATAAAATCCTGATCTTAAGCAATTTGTCCTTATGGTTCCGATGTTCTTCATGTTTGATATGAAAAACCGGTTCAATTAATTATTTGTGAAAATCCTAGAGATTACCCCATCGGGAAATTACGTTTAAAAATTAGGTCCATCTATCACCTAAACCATACCAAAAGCTCAACTTGGAATGATGACTATAAGATCCTGATCTTAAGCAATGTGTCCTTATGGTTTCGATGTTCTTCATGTTTGATATGAAAAATCGGTTAAATTAATTATTTGTGAAAATCCTAGAAATTACCCCATCGGGAAATTACGTTTAAAAATTAGGTCCATCTATCACCTAAACCGTAACAAAAGCTCATCTTGGAATCATGACTATAAGATCCTGATCTTAAGCAATATGTCCTTACGGTTTCGATGTTCTTCATGTTTGATATGAAAAATCGGTTAAATTAATTATTTGTGAAAATCCTAGAAATTACCCCATCGGGAAATTAGAGCATAATGCTTCCGATCGAATTTTCCTGAGCACATCCTGAGTTTTGGCTGTTGGCACAGTTTTGGTTTTAACAACAAAATCATCATCTTCATCTTCGACCAATTTTTCAGCAAAAGCTTCTACTGAAGTGTTTAATAATTTCTTTTTAAGAATATTTCTGCAATATGCGGAAGAACGTCTAAATTTTACAAATGGATGGACTATGGACTTACCCGTAGAAAAGACAACAAAACTACCCATAGATAAGTTCGTGTTAACTAATTTGAAGTTGTTGCATTGGCTTTTTTCTGTAGAATGTCCACAGTATGCTCTAACGGTAAGATGTTTTTTTGACACATCATATCCCTTGATGTTTATCAAACAACCACTTAATTTGGTTAAATGTTCCGCTAATATGGATGGGTACATAAATTTGTTAAGTTTTTTTTCAGACGAGTTATACATTTTTTGCCATATATTAGCTGGTATTTCAACCTTATATTTCTGTCTCTTAAATTTAGTTTGGTTATTACCATTCAATACGGATACACATGCTTCATTTTCGAAATTACTTGCATATCTTATAACGGTTTCAGGCACTTTAGTTGGTTCTAAAAAGGCATTTTTCGTAAGTTCAGTAACATCAACTTGTTGCTCTTTTTCAAACTCAACATTTGTATTTGGAAAAATACCATCTGCATCAAATATATATATTGTTTCCGAAAAATTGGCATTTTCATCATTACTTGTAAGAAATTCACTGACATCAATCGGAGTCATGTTGTTCGTATTGCACAATTCAGCTATATTTGTATGCTGCTTTAAATTCACGATAGAATCTTTCATTACTTCAAACCGATTAGAGGTTTCATTTTCGATGTTAAAACCAGAAATGTCTTGGGATAATAAAACGTTATTATTAATGCATATATTCTCTAAACAATCCGAATTATTTGGTACAAATGAAGAAACACTGATGTCGTCATTTCCACATTCCTTGTACATTTCTCTGTCACTCGGTAACTGTTTTTCATAATTCGATACTACACCGTTAGGTTGTTCAAAAGCTTCCAAACGGTTAGTAATTTTTAACAAACTACATTCATTTTCGGCATTAAATAAAACTGGAGGTTGCGAATCATTATTATCACTAACTAATTCCTTTAGAATATTTTGTTTGTTTTTAATCCAACAGAAATATATTTTTGTTCGATTAGCAGTATTATTCATAATTTTTAGTAAAGAACATAAGGCAGTCATGTCTTCATTAGATGTTTTACTAATCAACACATTTACCTTCCCCAGATCTTTAAAAACTCGTTTTAAAGATTCTTTATTAATATGATTTTTTCTTTTCTTATAATTGTTATATCTGGTTATTGCCTTAGACATTTTAAGCAGTCACTAAATAATCAATATTATTATTATACTCAGAAAAACGAAAATTAAATTTATGTTTGTTTTTATATATGATTTCAATTTTAAGATGTATACTGATTTATATGCCACTCTATGCTAAATTTAAAAAAAATTAAGTAAATTTTTAAATAAATTACTTATTTCAAAGAGCAATATTGAGCAAAATATATAATACAATACTAATTAATTGAGAAATATTCGAAAATTACTAATAATAATTTATAATTAATATTTATTCCCGTACGTCATATAATAATGAATACTATATACTATAGTACAACAATATTTATTAACTAAAACAAGAAGTTTCAAAAAATAGTAACGTGACAATTGTGGACAAGTACTTTTCCAAAACTCGATAATCAGCCAAACTGTTCGATATTTATTAAAACAGTTTATGTAAAATTGTAAAATCAACTTAACCGAACTAGTAATAATAATTATTTATTTTCTTGTATTATTCATTTTAAATTGAGTACATATTAAATTGAGTATAATGAAAGAGAGACATAATAGTTTTTTTTTATAGATATTACAGTTTATTTAAAAAAATATGTATAAAGTAAAATATATATTAATAAACTGTATTAATATAAAAAATCGGTTTGCAATTGTTAGTGGGTATTATTCTTAATAATTGATACATGAATAAATATTATTTTCATATAATTAATATATTTTATTGTAATTAGACTGTAAATTTAATTCGATTTTGATTATGGCGCGGAATAGAGCAAAAAAAATGTGTATTTATTTATTTATTTAAAGAAATCTATTTTGTAATATACATGTATGATTTCAGATTATTTACAGTTATAGATTAAACAAAAATTATGTTAAAACAACAAAAAACTTTAAAACAGAAAAAAAATATAAATCAAATTTTCGTTTAAACAATTAAAAATTTAAAAATAGTCCTTCAGGATATTTTTGAAGTTGTCCTTTGATAAATTGAAGTCAAATAGGTCGTCGATTATGTTAAATGATTTAGAGTTTTAGACATCCTATTAATGGGGTTGTTTTCTCCATACTTAGTAGAATGGTGTTCAACTGCTAAAAATTCATGGTTTCGAAATGTTCTGCATGGCACGTGAATTGATATGTTTTCCAAGATGTAAGTAGAATCAACGTGACCAAGCAAAACGTTACCAATAAAAGCCGCGCCCAAAAGAACTCGTCTATTTTCAAGCGTGCATATTTTGTAATCCATGCATCTTGTATGGAGGTAAGCGAGCCACATTTTCATGGAATGGTAAATTGTGGTCGTAATCCCAGTCACTTTTCTTTAACAAAAAATCAGGAACTTCTTTTGAATGGTTTCAATTCTTTTTATGTGTACAGCATAGTATGGATTCCAGACGGTTACAGCGTATTCCAGTTGAGATCGAACATAAGCGAAATAGAGTGAACATAAGGTTTGAATATCCTTAAATTCACCTGTCCATCTTTTAACAAATCCGAACATGGCATTCGCTTTCGCAATACAATTTTCAATATGCCTATTGAAACTGGCGTTTTCTACAAATGTAACACCTAAGTCTATAACCTCATCGACTCTTTGCAGTACTTCGTTGTTGAATTTGTATGAAGTAATTACTGGATTTCTTTTACGATGGAAGGACATGATTTTGCATTTCTTAATATTCAAGTATAGTGAGTTTCGATCACACGACTCACTTAATCTATCTAAGTCTTCTTAAAGTTTCTCCGTATCTAACAATCCATTAGTAGTACGAAAAATTTTCACATCATCTGCAAATATGAGCACGTCTGAGTTTTTGATTATCTCGGTTATTCGGTCTATGAAAACAATAAAAATCCAAAGCCCGAGGTGTGACCCTTGGGGAACACCAGATCTTTAATAACGTTTGATTTCTCATTTCCCATTATTACAAATTGGCGCCGGTTTGATAGATATGATTTAAACCAATTTATGTAATCGAGAGAAAACCCAAAATTGAATAAACTCTGGAGTGGTTTATGATGACAGATAGAATCAAATTCTTTATTAAAATCCGTGTGCGCTACATCAACTTGACGGTGTTTTTCTATCTCGTTAATTAGTTTACTGGTGAATTCAACCAGATTAGTCGATGTGGATCGGCCAGGCATAAACCCATGCTGGTTTATTGATATATGACGTGCAATTGTGGATTTAAAACTGTTGCATAATACTAACTCAAATAATTTCAGAATTGATGATGTAGTTGATATTCCTCTGTAGCATGAGATATCCTCACGTTTACCCGATTTAAAAATTGGAGTAATTTTTGAAATTTTCCATTTTTCGGGAAACACGCCAGTGCTTAAGGAATGATTGAATAGATAACATAATGGAATTGTTAACATTTCAGCGTACTCCTTCGGAATAGAAGAGGGTATATCATCAGGACCGCAACCATCTCCAAACCTTCTTAAAGCCGATAAAATGTTGTCCTCAAAAATAATAGGAGGTTTTATTGATGTGTTGTTGTTGCTGGGTTGTTCGTACAATCCACTAGAAACGTACAATCGTCCGAAAGTTACACCCACAATTCCGATTTTTCGTGAGTTTGAGCAAGTTGAGCTTTTGGTATGGTTTAGGTGATAGATGGACCTAATTTTTAAACGTAATTTCCCGATGGGGTAATCTCTAGGATTTTCACAAATAATTAATTGAACCGGTTTTTCATATCAAACATGAAGAACATCGGAACCATAAGGACAAATTGCTTAAGATCAGGATTTTATAGTCATCATTCCAAGTTGAGCTTTTGATATGGTTTAGGTAATAGATGGACCTAATTTTTAAACGTAATTTCCCGATGGGGTAATTTCTAGGATTTCCACAAATAATTAATTTAACCGATTTTTCATATCAAACATGAAGAACATCGAAACCATAAGGACAAATTGCTTAAGATCAGGATCTTATAGTCATGATTCCAAGTTGAGCTTTTGATATGGTTTAGGTGGTAGATGGACCTAATTTTTAAACGTAATTTCCCGATGGGGTAATTTCTAGGATTTCCACAAATAATTAATTTAACCGATTTTTCATATCAAACATGAAGAACATCGAAACCGTAAGGACATATTGCTTAAGATCAGGATCTTATAGTCATGATTCCAAGTTGAGCTTTTGATATGGTTTAGGTGGTAGATGGACCTAATTTTTAAACGTAATTTCCCGATGGGGTAATTTCTAGGATTTCCACAAACATGAAGAACATCGAAACCATAAGGACAAATTGCTTAAGATCAGGATCTTATAGTCATGATTCCAAGTTGAGCTTTTGATATGGTTTAGGTGATAGATGGACCTAATTTTTAAACGTAATTTCCCGATGGGGTAATTTCTAGGATTTCCACAAATAATTAATTTAACCGATTTTTCATATCAAACATGAAGAACATCGAAACCATAAGGACAAATTGCTTAAGATCAGGATCTTATAGTCATGATTCCAAGTTGAGCTTTTGATATGGTTTAGGTGATAGATGGACCTAATTTTTAAACGTAATTTCCCGATGGGGTAATTTCTAGGATTTTCACAAATAACTAATTTAACCGATTTTTCATATCAAACATGAAGAACATCGAAACCATAAGGACACATTGCTTAAGATCAGGATCTTATAGTCATCATTCCAAGTTGAGCTTTTGGTATGGTTTAGGTGATAGATGGACCTAATTTTTAAACGTAATTTCCCGATGGGGCAATCTCTAGGATTTTCACAAATAATTAATTTAACCGATTTTTCATATCAAACATGAAGAACATCGAAACCGTAAGGACATATTGCTTAAGATCAGGATCTTATAGTCATGATTCCAAGTTGAGCTTTTGATATGGTTTAGGTGATAGATGGACCTAATTTTTAAACGTAATTTCCCGATGGGGTAATTTCTAGGATTTTCACAAATAATTAATTTAACCGATTTTTCATATCAAACATGAAGAACATCGAAACCGTAAGGACATATTGCTTAAGATCAGGATCTTATAGTCATGATTCCAAGTTGAGCTTTTGATATGGTTTAGGTGATAGATGGACCTAATTTTTAAACGTAATTTCCCGATGGGGTAATTTCTAGGATTTCCACAAATAATTAATTTAACCGATTTTTCATATCAAACATGAAGAACATCGAAACCATAAGGACAAATTGCTTAAGATCAGGATCTTATAGTCATGATTCCAAGATGAGCTTTTGTTACGGTTTAGGTGATAGATGGACCTAATTTTTAAACGTAATTTCCCGATGGGGTAATCTCTAGGATTTTCACAAATAATTAATTCAACCGGTTTTTCATATCAAACATGAAGAAAATCGAAACCATAAGGACAAATTGCTTAAGATCAGGATCTTATAGTCATGATTCCAAATTGAGCTTATGTTACGGTTTAGTTGGTAGATGGACCTAATTTTTAAACGTAATTTCCCGATGGGGTAATTTCTAGGATTTCCACAAATAATTAATTTAACCGGTTTTTCATATCAAACATGAAGAACATCGAAACCATAAGGACAAATTGCTTAAGATCAGGATCTTATAGTCATGATTCCAAATTGAGCTCTTTATAGGGTTTAGGTGATAGATGGACCTAATTTTTAAACGTAATTTCCCGATGGGGTAATCTCTAGGATTTCCACAAATAATTAATTTAACGATTTTTCATATCAAACATGAAGAAAATCGAAACCATAAGGACAAATTGCTTAAGATCAGGATCTTATAGTCATGATTCCAAGTTGAGCTTTTGATATGGTTTAGGTGGTAGATGGACCTAATTTTTAAACGTAATTTCCCGATGGGGTAATTTCTAGGATTTCCACAAACATGAAGAACATCGAAACCATAAGGACAAATTGCTTAAGATCAGGATCTTATAGTCATGATTCCAAGTTGAGCTTTTGATATGGTTTAGGTGATAGATGGACCTAATTTTTAAACGTAATTTCCCGATGGGGTAATTTCTAGGATTTTCACAAATAATTAATTTAACCGATTTTTCATATCAAACATGAAGAACATCGAAACCGTAAGGACATATTGCTTAAGATCAGGATCTTATAGTCATGATTCCAAGTTGAGCTTTTGATATGGTTTAGGTGATAGGTTTCAGTGGTTGAGACACTTAGGCCATTTTTGGCCCATTGTGATACCACGCATTCACGCCACATCATTAACCCATTCACCTATTCACCTACTCACACAACTACAGTATACCACCTGCACATTGCAAGCTCCATGTCAACCTGTAGTACATTGACATGGAAGGTGGGTCGGCGCCGAATTCTGCACTCCATCAGAGGGTCTTAGTTGTGTTTATTAACATCACCGATTGTAATCGATGATGAAAATTCGATTTGCATCTAGCCTCTGATGGGATTCGAACCCAGTACCTCCCGGTCCAAGTGCCGAAGCTTTAACCACTGCACCACTTGTCCGGTTGGTTTAGGTGATAGATGGACCTAATTTTTAAACGTAATTTCCCGATGGGGTAATTTCTAGGATTTTCACAAATAATTAATTTAACCGATTTTTCATATCAAACATGAAGAACATCGAAACCGTAAGGACATATTGCTTAAGATCAGGATCTTATAGTCATGATTCCAAGATGAGCTTTTGTTACGGTTTAGGTGATAGATGGACCTAATTTTTAAACGTAATTTCCCGATGGGGTAATCTCTAGGATTTTCACAAATAATTAATTCAACCGGTTTTTCATATCAAACATGAAGAAAATCGAAACCATAAGGACAAATTGCTTAAGATCAGGATCTTATAGTCATGATTCCAAATTGAGCTTATGTTACGGTTTAGTTGGTAGATGGACCTAATTTTTAAACGTAATTTCCCGATGGGGTAATTTCTAGGATTTCCACAAATAATTAATTTAACCGGTTTTTCATATCAAACATGAAGAACATCGAAACCATAAGGACAAATTGCTTAAGATCAGGATCTTATAGTCATGATTCCAAATTGAGCTCTTTATAGGGTTTAGGTGATAGATGGACCTAATTTTTAAACGTAATTTCCCGATGGGGTAATCTCTAGGATTTCCACAAATAATTAATTTAACGATTTTTCATATCAAACATGAAGAAAATCGAAACCATAAGGACAAATTGCTTAAGATCAGGATCTTATAGTCATGATTCCAAGTTGAGCTTTTGATATGGTTTAGGTGATAGATGGACCTAATTTTTAAACGTAATTTCCCGATGGGGTAATTTCTAGGATTTTCACAAACATGAAGAACATCGAAACCATAAGGACAAATTGCTTAAGATCAGGATCTTATAGTCATGATTCCAAGTTGAGCTTTTGATATGGTTTAGGTGATAGATGGACCTAATTTTTAAACGTAATTTTCCGATGGGGTAATTTCTAGGATTTTCACAAATAATTAATTTAACCGATTTTTCATATCAAACATGAAGAACATCGAAACCGTAAGGACATATTGCTTAAGATCAGGATCTTATAGTCATGATTCCAAGATGAGCTTTTGTTACGGTTTAGGTGATAGATGGACCTAATTTTTAAACGTAATTTCCCGATGGGGTAATCTCTAGGATTTTCACAAATAATTAATTCAACCGGTTTTTCATATCAAACATGAAGAAAATCGAAACCATAAGGACAAATTGCTTAAGATCAGGATCTTATAGTCATGATTCCAAATTGAGCTTATGTTACGGTTTAGTTGGTAGATGGACCTAATTTTTAAACGTAATTTCCCGATGGGGTAATTTCTAGGATTTCCACAAATAATTAATTTAACCGGTTTTTCATATCAAACATGAAGAACATCGAAACCATAAGGACAAATTGCTTAAGATCAGGATCTTATAGTCATGATTCCAAATTGAGCTCTTTATAGGGTTTAGGTGATAGATGGACCTAATTTTTAAACGTAATTTCCCGATGGGGTAATCTCTAGGATTTCCACAAATAATTAATTTAACCGATTTTTCATATCAAACATGAAGAAAATCGAAACCATAAGGACAAATTGCTTAAGATCAGGATCTTATAGTCATGATTCCAAGTTGAGCTTTTGATATGGTTTAGGTGGTAGATGGACCTAATTTTTAAACGTAATTTCCCGATGGGGTAATTTCTAGGATTTCCACAAACATGAAGAACATCGAAACCATAAGGACAAATTGCTTAAGATCAGGATCTTATAGTCATCATTCCAAGTTGAGCTTTTGATATGGTTTAGGTGATAGATGGACCTAATTTTTAATCGTAATTTCCCGATGGGGTAATTTCTAGGATTTTCACAAATAATTAATTTAACCGATTTTTCATATCAAACATGAAGAACATCGAAACCGTAAGGACATATTGCTTAAGATCAGGATCTTATAGTCATGATTCCAAGTTGAGCTTTTGATATGGTTTAGGTGATAGATGGACCTAATTTTTAAACGTAATTTCCCGATGGGGTAATTTCTAGGATTTTCACAAATAATTAATTTAACCGATTTTTCATATCAAACATGAAGAACATCGAAACCGTAAGGACATATTGCTTAAGATCAGGATCTTATAGTCATGATTCCAAGATGAGCTTTTGTTACGGTTTAGGTGATAGATGGACCTAATTTTTAAACGTAATTTCCCGATGGGGTAATCTCTAGGATTTTCACAAATAATTAATTCAACCGGTTTTTCATATCAAACATGAAGAAAATCGAAACCATAAGGACAAATTGCTTAAGATCAGGATCTTATAGTCATGATTCCAAATTGAGCTTATGTTACGGTTTAGTTGGTAGATGGACCTAATTTTTAAACGTAATTTCCCGATGGGGTAATTTCTAGGATTTCCACAAATAATTAATTTAACCGGTTTTTCATATCAAACATGAAGAACATCGAAACCATAAGGACAAATTGCTTAAGATCAGGATCTTATAGTCATGATTCCAAATTGAGCTCTTTATAGGGTTTAGGTGATAGATGGACCTAATTTTTAAACGTAATTTCCCGATGGGGTAATCTCTAGGATTTCCACAAATAATTAATTTAACGATTTTTCATATCAAACATGAAGAAAATCGAAACCATAAGGACAAATTGCTTAAGATCAGGATCTTATAGTCATGATTCCAAGTTGAGCTTTTGATATGGTTTAGGTGGTAGATGGACCTAATTTTTAAACGTAATTTCCCGATGGGGTAATTTCTAGGATTTTCACAAACATGAAGAACATCGAAACCATAAGGACAAATTGCTTAAGATCAGGATCTTATAGTCATGATTCCAAGTTGAGCTTTTGATGTGGTTTAGGTGATAGATGGACCTAATTTTTAAACGTAATTTCCCGATGGGGTAATTTCTAGGATTTTCACAAATAATTAATTTAACCGATTTTTCATATCAAACATGAAGAACATCGAAACCGTAAGGACATATTGCTTAAGATCAGGATCTTATAGTCATGATTCCAAGATGAGCTTTTGTTACGGTTTAGGTGATAGATGGACCTAATTTTTAAACGTAATTTCCCGATGGGGTAATCTCTAGGATTTTCACAAATAATTAATTCAACCGGTTTTTCATATCAAACATGAAGAAAATCGAAACCATAAGGACAAATTGCTTAAGATCAGGATCTTATAGTCATGATTCCAAATTGAGCTTATGTTACGGTTTAGTTGGTAGATGGACCTAATTTTTAAACGTAATTTCCCGATGGGGTAATTTCTAGGATTTCCACAAATAATTAATTTAACCGGTTTTTCATATCAAACATGAAGAACATCGAAACCATAAGGACAAATTGCTTAAGATCAGGATCTTATAGTCATGATTCCAAATTGAGCTCTTTATAGGGTTTAGGTGATAGATGGACCTAATTTTTAAACGTAATTTCCCGATGGGGTAATCTCTAGGATTTCCACAAATAATTAATTTAACGATTTTTCATATCAAACATGAAGAAAATCGAAACCATAAGGACAAATTGCTTAAGATCAGGATCTTATAGTCATGATTCCAAGTTGAGCTTTTGATATGGTTTAGGTGATAGATGGACCTAATTTTTAAACGTAATTTCCCGATGGGGTAATTTCTAGGATTTTCACAAATAATTAATTTAACCGATTTTTCATATCAAACATGAAGAACATCGAAACCATAAGGACACATTGCTTAAGATCAGGATCTTATAGTCATCATTCCAAGTTGAGCTTTTGGTATGGTTTAGGTGATAGATGGACCTAATTTTTAAACGTAATTTCCCGATGGGGTAATCTCTAGGATTTTCACAAATAATTAATTGAACCGGTTTTTCATATCAAACATGAAGAACATCGGAACCATAAGGACATATTGCTTAAGATCAGGATTTTATAGTCATCATTCCAAGTTGAGCTTTTGATATGGTTTAGGTGATAGATGGACCTAATTTTTAAACGTAATTTCCCGATGGGGTAATTTCTAGGATTTCCACAAATAATTAATTTAACCGATTTTTCATATCAAACATGAAGAACATCGAAACCATAAGGACAAATTGCTTAAGATCAGGATCTTATAGTCATGATTCCAAGTTGAGCTTTTGATATGGTTTAGGTGATAGATGGACCTAATTTTTAAACGTAATTTCCCGATGGGGTAATTTCTAGGATTTCCACAAATAATTAATTTAACCGATTTTTCATATCAAACATGAAGAACATCGAAACCATAAGGACAAATTGCTTAAGATCAGGATCTTATAGTCATGATTCCAAGTTGAGCTTTTGATATGGTTTAGGTGATAGATGGACCTAATTTTTAAACGTAATTTCCCGATGGGGTAATTTCTAGGATTTTCACAAATAATTAATTTAACCGATTTTTCATATCAAACATGAAGAACATCGAAACCATAAGGACACATTGCTTAAGATCAGGATCTTATAGTCATCATTCCAAGTTGAGCTTTTGGTATGGTTTAGGTGATAGATGGACCTAATTTTTAAACGTAATTTCCCGATGGGGTAATCTCTAGGATTTTCACAAATAATTAATTTAACCGATTTTTCATATCAAACATGAAGAACATCGAAACCGTAAGGACATATTGCTTAAGATCAGGAACTTATAGTCATGATTCCAAGATGAGCTTTTGTTACGGTTTAGGTGATAGATGGACCTAATTTTTAAACGTAATTTCCCGATGGGGTAATTTCTAGGATTTTCACAAATAATTAATTTAACCGATTTTTCATATCAAACATGAAGAACATCGAAACCATAAGGACACATTGCTTAAGATCAGGATCTTATAGTCATCATTCCAAGTTGAGCTTTTGGTATGGTTTAGGTGATAGATGGACCTAATTTTTAAACGTAATTTCCCGATGGGGTAATCTCTAGGATTTCCACAAATAATTAATTTAACCGATTTTTCATATCAAACATGAAGAACATCGAAACCGTAAGGACATATTGCTTAAGATCAGGATCTTATAGTCATGATTCCAAGTTGAGCTTTTGATATGGTTTAGGTGATAGATGGACCTAATTTTTAAACGTAATTTCCCGATGGGGTAATCTCTAGGATTTCCACAAATAATTAATTTAACCGATTTTTCATATCAAACATGAAGAAAATCGAAACCATAAGGACAAATTGCTTAAGATCAGGATCTTATAGTCATGATTCCAAGTTGAGCTTTTGTTACGGTTTAGGTGATAGATGGACCTAATTATTAAACGTAATTTCCCGATGGGGTAATCTCTAGGATCTCCACAAATAATTAATTTAACCGATTTTTCATATCAAATCATATGACCAATTGCTTGATTTGTTTATTCCTAAGTATTTTTAAATTTTTGAATCTTTTTGTGCATTCTCGACACCGTGTATGCATATGATGATTACATGCTATGTGTCTTCTGTAGTTAAATAATAATAAAAACTTACTTTGTTTGATAACAGCACACATTAAATTTTTTTGTCACATAGTTTACCATGTATGGTGGTTTGTTGTCACATACTTTACTTTATTGTGTAGTCTTAATAGAACAAATAAAACCGTGATATTTATTCCTTTTCACCGATATTAATAATTATTTAATTAATACAACTTCAAAAATATTTCGGGATGAAATTTTCGTTTTTCTTGCATTTTCAATAAATTTTTCGGGATAGCATTTAATTTAGCAAAGAAACACACCAAAATTGAAAAGGTCTTTTCGGGCTGGTTTTTCGTGCCAGCTTCACATACATACTTTCTACATAGATAATAATTTACTTGATATAAGTACTTTTAAAAACAGAAATATGATAAAATATTTAGTGTATTTAAAACATAAATTATATAAAAACAAGCTATATTTGTAAAAATTAAAAACAATACACATTTAGAATTGTTACCATATTTTGAAAAAATTTAATTTGAAATTCCAGCTGCTTCGAGCACGTTTTACGAGAAGCTCATAGATTTCAAGAATCTACCATCTGAAATTAAAAAACACACAACTGGTTACTACAAACCGCATAAGTAAAATCTAAATGTTGTACAATAATAACACGCTCCTAGCATATGTTACATAAATTGCAACTATTACAATTTCAAATTTTGTTTTCCTCTTTTCGTTCACAAATAACAAACAATATGGTGAAAATAGGGTTTTGACAACTTTACAAAAGTATTTCCATGATATAACTTTTCAATATCAATAAACACGTTTTTTCACCGGCGCTACATCCGATTTATGGTTTTGACCACTCCATTTCTGAGATACTATAACACAACACACATGGCCAAATTGCGGCTCGCGAGCCGCACGTGGCTGTTTAAAAGAGTGAATGCGGATCTCGAAAAGAAATAAAAAATTAAATAACATTTAATAACTCATTAAAATTATTTTATAACTCGTTGCCAGTTAGACGGGTTATTTCATTATGTCGCTTTTCCAAAACGCCTTGTCCCTATTACCAAAAAACCGAGATAGTCAGTTTTCACAAGGCTCTCTAGAGACCATTTTACACCACCAATAGTGTTTACCATGGTCAAAAAGAGACGATAATCGCTTGGTGCCACGTCCGGACTATAAGGCGAATGCATAATAATCTCCTAACCAAGCTCACGCGTAAGACCCAGCGTTGCCTTGGTGGAACACTACGCCCCTCGTATTTGCTAATTCTTGCCGCTTCTGGTCGATAGCTGCCTTCAATCGGTCCAATTGCTAGCATTATAGGTCTAAATTGAGCGTTTGGCCATTGGGCAGCAGCTCAGCAAATCCGTCAAACCTGATTTGGCCAATTTTTGGGACGCTTCGCCAGCCTTCGACCATGATCGTTTCCGCTTGAGATTGTCTTATGTGACCGACACCATTCGCTTCAGAAATGGCTTGATTTAGTTCCGTTTGGCCACGGATTCGCAGATGGAAACACGACCCATCATGTTTTATTGCGTCAGCTCGTTCGGCCCCCAACTATCGAAATTCTCTTTGAAGCCAGCCTTATGTAAATGGTGTAAAGGGTTAATAGAAAAATTTGTCCAAAAAGTTTAAATTTTTTTTTTAGATATTAGAATTCGTTTTAGTCCTCAATCGGGCTATTGTTTGTGCTTGTTCTACATCGGATAGTGTAATGTTAAAATAAGACTCTGGCGTACCTCAAATCATGTTTTAACTGGTTTCAGCACCTTCTAATACAAATTTTTAGCAATTCAACTTTATCAAACAAATTTAAGTACTTAAACCGTTTATTTTTTTAATTAACAGAAAAGGTCGGGAAATTCCTGTTTTATGTGTGTGTGTGTTTGTACGTAATTTTAATTTTGTCGCGTGTCTCACGTGAATTTATCTACACTTTATATTTTTGTTTGCCTTTTTTTCAGTATATAATTTAAGTTTTGTTTAATATACATACGTTAAGATTTTATATAGCAATTTTAATTTGTTCCCTCTTATTATTATTTATTGCAGATGGTTCCAACACAAGAGTTATCAAAATTGTCAAATTTAACGTATTTATCGTTAAGTGGAAATTTTTTTGAAATTATACCATCAGTTGCATTATTAAATTTGTTCCATTTGAGAGAGTTACAATTAGAGAAACTGGATTATCTAATAAAAATTGATTCAAGGTAAGTTCTTTAGAGCAACAACAAAAAAATATTTTTATGATTTACAGTAGTATAGTCCATGTGTGCCATACGCTCATACGCTACATACTATAACATGTAACGTGTGTACCGGAAATTCGTTTTAATTTGAGTTCAACATTTCCCCCCTATCGTGTCATCCCTCTATATAGTGAGAAATACGCTTATAGATAATGACACATAGTATATACTTTCGGTGTGCGTATGTTTTTTGTACAACACATAATGGAAAATTCAACTTCATGAAAGAAAAATTACTTTTTTAATTTAATTAAAACAAAAGAAGTCGACGGGAAAAACAACAACATATACATAATAATTTTTATGTTACGTTTACCTTTTTGTGTTTATTACTGGTAGCTTCACAATAACATAATTTTTATTTTTTAATTATCAGACGTGATAAACCTTACGCGTTTTGGGGTGATAAATCTGTTATTAAAATATGCTTCTAAAATAATTATGGTTTATGTGTACAAAATTATCACTCCTAACTGTTTCGACGACTAATTTATCTATCGGAGGTGGTTTTTATTTATGTACGGCTAGTTACGTTTATTTAGTGCATGATACATTAATCAACATTCAACATTAAGATCAATATTAGCCTGTTGACGATAGCATTAGACAGAATTTATTTATGTTTTATTACTTGTTAAGATAGACGTATTTAAAAAAATAACACTGAAAGGGTAATGTCAAGATCAATATATTCAATAATAAATGTACGTGGTGTTTTGTTACCGGCGAGAGGTTTCCGTTCAATTATTTTTTCAGGTTGGTTAAATTTGGAGCAACTTAAAAGTGAACATTAGTACATTTTAAAGCAGTGATCTTCTTATATGTGAAAATACAGCTTCCCATGTTTGGGATTTTATTAAACGTTTACTTTTTTATTTACACGATTTTCAAGAGAATTGGACTCGAATTTTATGAGTGCAGTTTAATTTATTTATTGGTCAGTCTCAATCGTTTCGCCAGTTTGTCCGTTTTCCGCTTAGTGCTAACAATAGCACTAATATACAATCAAAATACTAGCTGTATTTTGTTGAGAAGTATAAAACAAATATAAGAAAGATTATGATTAAAAAAGTTGTACTAAAAATATACAATATTAAATTAAAATAATACGTTTTGACTGAATATCACACCATTTAAAAATGATCATAATTTGGTCCCACTTACCACAAATTTAGGACTATTTCTGAGCTACCAGTCACATAAGTGTCTTAACCACATGAAAATAGCTAGGGTAGACTAGATAATCGTAGCATTGTTTTAACATTGTGTACGCCTCTAACCTCTGTTCAAAAATGTATTTGAATTGCATCAACACTTTTTCACCTACATTTCAAATCGATAGGAATTTTTTTTAAACTGTGTGAGGAAGATAATATTAGCTGATAGTCGGCTTCTGCCAGCCATACAATGCGGACCATTGCTAACATTTTTCTTCAGCCATTTCAGCCAGTGTTTCAAACATTACGTCGCGAAAGTTTTGTTGAAGTTGCACAACTCATTATGGTGTTTGCAGGTGTTGATCTAAAAATTTCTTATTGTATATCTCCACAAAAAATATCTTCGGGTCGTATAAATGATAATCAGAGATTAATTCGATTGTAAAAAATTTCTCTACCAATATGTGAAGTTGTATCGTTTTGTAGCAACCGCATATGTAAATTAAGCTCAAAGCATCCAATCCTGATGTCAAAAAGTTATCTCAATCAAGTTACGATACTGTCCTCTAGAGCAATGGGTCTTAACTTTTTTTTTACTCGCGGCCTTCAAAATAATTCATAATTTTTTTATGGCCCCCATTTTTTTAATAATAATAATTTATATTTGTTAAATTATCTACACTCGCGAGCAACTAAATCGACTCAAACCGCTGAGCGTACAAAAAGGCGTATTTTTTTTTTAAATGACCTAACCGATTCGATTTTTGTAAAACAACTTTTTTTGACAGCTTAGTATTTTATCTTTACAAGGACACCTTTATCATTAAAATCTATACAGTGCTTTCAAAGTAAAGCATTAGTAGCAAAATGCAATGTTTCGGTGAACACAATTGGCGTGCTGCAATCTCCTATATAATACCACGTTGACCGATATTTTTCATCAAGTCACTTATCAGACGTTGACCTGAACAAATCTCTACCAGTTTCATTCGTTGTTTACTCTAAATCATGGATACTACTCCAGAAAAAGGCGCACAAGTTGTTGTTTTTACATTTATTTTGACAAAGGAAGCTGGTAGCTTCAATTGGAGACCACATACCAGCCAGTAGCGCTGTACATCTGAGAGGGACAACCAATGAAAGAATGACTCGAATTTGCTCCACATCAATTGGAGCATCGAGCAATGGAGGTCCGTTCTATTCACTGAGGAGTATATAATATGTTTCCATGGTAGTGATAGGAGAGGCCGGGTCTAGGAGAGCGATTTTCGCATTGCAGTTATGCTGAAACAGCCTCGTACGGTGGCAATCGTACACAGTGTGAACTGACATATAGCTTGAGGGAAAACAGATCTTGTTTTCGACCTGGCGAAGGCCTTAGAAGGGGTCTGGCCCCTAAAAGATATATCGAGGAGATTCTCTTGAATCATGTAGTGCCCTACGCAGGATATATAGGGTAAGATTTCATATTGATGCATGACAATGCCCGGTGTCACACATTACATACCACTCGGCAGTTCATGGATGAGGTTGAACTCGATATGATGAAGTGGTCAGCCCTCAGTCCACACATGAATCCAATCATATTTATGGAACGAACTAAAAATGAGCGTCCGAGCTGCGATTCTCCATGTCTTTCAAAATCTGCAATGCGAAACATTGTAGAAGCGAGGGGGCAATATTTGATAGTAAGCAATAAAATTGTTTATGATTTGCTCTCATTTTTTGTTGTAACTCAAATATCCCCAATTTTTTTCATATTATCAATTTTGGTTGCGTTTTTATTCAAAATTCATTAAAAAAAAGTACTGAATCAATCCTCATGAAGACAATGACATATTAAATTAAAAATATCAGACTTTCAAAAAAATAATGTCATGTGAAAATCGGTTTAGCAATTTTAAAAAATTGCGCCTTTCTTAGAGCGGTGAAGGTTTGAGTTGATTTAGTTATTCGCGAGTGTATAATAAATTTATTTTTTTATTATTCCTTTTTTTTAATAACTTTATTACGCTTTATTACGAAGATTCGGCATTAGTCGCAAAATGTTAACATAAATTCATGTATACAAAATTTAAGAACCGAGTAAATTGACTCTGGTTGAATATAAAACACAGAGTAGTTTTTGACAGTGCACATGTTAATTTTTATAAATAGACCCTAAACGACTAATTTATGATGTAACATTTGTTTATCAAATGACGCGTCCAATATCTGTCGACGTTCGAAGACTAGCGTGAGACATGTCATATACACAACTTCTTTCAGATGTCATATAGACATGACTTAGAGAAACATCTATGACAAATCTAGGATATTTCTCTTTCTATCGCCAGATTTTGAAAATGGTGTAGGTAAACAATTGATACAAAAAAAAAAAATATTTCACTTGTCATGTTTAGTCTGCCGTCATCGCAATAATTTCTCACTTTATGTACAATATCTTGAATATAATATGTAGTGTTGAAATGTATTTTTACATTTATTTGCCAAATTGGTTAGTAAACTTTTTGTAATTATATTTATAATATTTTATGTTATAGCTAAAAAGTTGGTTTACTTACCTTGTTTTTTTAAAGACGACAGCTTAGTAATTAATTCGCATATGTAGAAAATTGATTTGTGTTAATAAATTGGAAATAGTTTCCCATGTGTCATGTGCGAAACATCTAATCAGAAAAATAGTTCAATTTACTGACATATATCTTTATACTTGCTTGAATGTTGCTGATGTGATGAGTAATTTGTGTATCGCCAATGAATTTTCCGCTCGATTTATATTTGAATGGCATTTAAAATTGTCATTTTTGAACTTTTTACATCTACGTCTTGAATTATGAAAAGTTTAATGAATAATTTTCTTAAACAAATATTTTAAAAAGCAACAAAAAAGTCGATCTAAATTTTAGCAATTTTTCCGTAGATAACGCTAGATACCTACTCCTCCTAGCTAGGATCACAAAATGCAATTTCTTCTGCGGAAAAACCACTTAACAAAATAAAATTTGATGTTTATAAAAATGTTTCATTTGAGCATGAAATCAATTAATCAAAAATAATCTTATGAATTGCCATTGTATGCGCAATTTTTAACCGTATCTACTGTACTAGTACTGGACTTAGAATGTAACTGTTTTAAAATAAATGTAAATAGATCTTTTTCTAAAATTTTGTTATTCTTTTAAATTTTTAAATTGTCCAAATTGTGATTTGTATTTATGATGAAACAAAACAATTTTTGAAAGAACCATTTTACTAACATAAATAGGTGGCCCACAAAAAATGCAGCTCAGATTAATGCACATCAAATATACGCAGCACATTATCAATTTAGGGTGCGGGCCAATACTCGGGTAAATTGTACATTTACCAAATTTTTACCAGTGTGTTGAGTAAATTAAAATACTGTACTAAAAAGCTGGCTAATGCTGGAAACAGACGTGCGGAAAAACGCTTGCGTTTTAATTAGAATACACTACTTTAAATGAAATGAAATACATGTATTCCGCATAGGCTGCGTTTTTCCGCAAGTTGTCTCTATTTCTAAAAAAACGCACCGCAGCAGTGTTGACTACATAACAAAAAAAAAAATAACACGAATTAATATTAACATCACGACGGCTTTTCAATATTTTGACAGAAATTCCAAAACAAATTGTATTTGTTTATAATAAAAACTCTACTGAAAAATAAAAACACAATGTCTTAAAAATACGCGCATGTAGTTAACTTGCGTTTCCGCTTGCGTATCCGCATGCGGAAATTCCGCACGTCTGTTTCAAGCATAAACCATATAAAAAGTAGGTAATTTGATTTGATGTTGTTTTATTTTGACGTTTCGTGTTACATTATTAATAAACGATACATGAAGAAACTAGAGCATATGATTTTTTTTAGATTAATAAAATAATTGTTTGCTTATTAGAATATTTAGATTAATAAAATAATTTTTATTTTCCCAACCAAAACAAGAAAACTATAAGCTCAATTTCGGTGGCCCATCCATGTGTTTTTACCGGAATTAGCCCAACTAATTTGAAAAACGTCTGAGGGGTAATTCTAATATTCGATTTCGTTTTTTCGAAATCACCCGCTAATATTTTTACAACGAAAGGCGGCTTGTAATCGATGCAATATAACATTCTCGCCTAAAAAGTAATTATAATTTTTTTGATCGCAATAATTGTAAAGCGCTCCAAAACTAATCAAACTAAACACAATTTTTGACATTTACATAATTACCTATGAGCCAATTCAAGAGAGTCTCTTAAATAAATTTACCCTTTAAGCCAGTATTACCATATTTTATTTACTACAGAATTGGCCCGCTATATTAGGTAAATGTGTACTAAAATTTCAATTTACCTTACTGTTCTGTTACCTTACTGCCCGCCGCCTCAGAATAATAATGACGACTAAAACACCGATAATTATTGCACAATAATTACCAAATATTCACTTAATTCTTTAATACCACCACAATAATTTCCACAATTATTAATAAAATCCACTTTACAAAATTTAAAGTAAAATACATTACATACATTTCACACTATAGACTATCGCTTTCAATCTATCGCGTGCCGAATCTCCTATGTGACTACTCATTGCCTTCATCGCAACTTGTACTACACAAACCTATATGTCATAAATTCCAGAACCCAAGTGAATAATTTCGGTTATATTTTCCATTAGGTTAAATCGTAACATTACTCTCACAGAAGCCTGTTCGTCCTGAGCTGCAAATTACCATCACGTATCGGTTTGGTTTGCTTTGACAACACGCTATAAGAAGTAAAATATTTTCCTATATTACGACTTAGAAAAAGCTTGGAATCACTGGTCAGTCATAAATTTGAATGATAAATGCATCTATGCTAAAAGAAAAACACTGTATATTTTTTTTTTACTAAAATACAGCTCTGGCTTTATTCCGGTCACATATGTTAATGAAAATACAAACTTTATTTTACTAATAGGATTTTTTTAATTCTTATGGTATTTTAGTGGAAATATCAAAAATATTTCTCAAAAAATATAGAAATCTTTGGCTTACAACATGTGATTAAGAAACTAGTTAGTGATTTCGAAAGCTTTGGCATTCATTTACATTTTATTTTTTCAATCTTTTTTTGCATTTTGTTTATTTAACAAATTTTAAATATTAAATTTGGATAAATAATAATATTGAATATAAACATTGCAAACTATTTCTCGATTAATTTCTAAGAACACCGCAAAATATTATACTTGACTCAATAACGCAGGTAGCGCAGATTGTTAAAGCGCATCACATTATGGGGTTTTTCAAGATACTCGTAGCTTAACTTCGAATCTCAGCGGGGATAAATTAATATATGGTCAAATTAAAGTTCTACCAATACCAATTGTGATTTTTGGATAAATTAATCCAAAAACCAAAAGTATTTGTAGAACTTTAATTTGAAAGAACCAACTTAATTAACTGGAGCGGTTTTTTAGGTCTACGTCTAAGAGGAAGTCTATAAACACCTTCTTGATGTAATTAAAGACGGAACAATTATTGCCAAATCATAAGGAAATGATATAAAATTATGTGTAATCGATTTAAAGGCATTCTATATATTTTCTGGGTTGCTAGGGCGCTTAGGTGATAACCCTCCTTTGTTGTGGATTTGATTCACGACAAGTGTTTGTCATTCTTTTAAAGTTTTATTCATTGACATATGTAATAGATACCTTCATTAGCTAACTGTATTTTGTCTAATATTTATGTATCAATACTTTTTATTTAACCCACGTAATCTTGACCTCGTAAAACCCCGATGTTGCAATAGTACCTCGAACTTAATATCTACTGGTGATTGGCAATGTCAATTCTCTGAAATAATACCCGTCGTTGTTGTGTGCCCGCCACACATTGATACAATTTTTGACACCGCTCAACCACCGACTGTCTACAACTAGACCAATAAAATATTTGTCAAAGATTTGTGTTTTATTAATTCCGAGGTAGCCTGCACTTCCATTTCCTTAACACTTTTTTAGTATTTGGTGAACTATATTTTTCTGCACTATGAGATTCAATTGCCGCCGTCTATTCTCTGTTTACCTTTGTAGTCTTACCGTTATTATCCGGTGTATTACAGAAAAGGAAAATGTATCGTTCGAGCATTCGCTGTACTGTGTTTTTCTGACCCTAGTAAAATCTTCTGTCAATTTCCTTAAGAGATTTCGAGCTCTAACTGAAACTGAACCACCATTGTTTGGAATTAAAAAAATTGGTCAATCTTATTTTTATGATTCATTGGCTTACACAACTGTTTCTGCTTGTTGTGTTTCTGCATACAATCCAATTGACCAGATTTGAACATCAAGAAAAACTGAGGTCGCATGTAATTATTTTAGGAAGGCAAACTTCATAAACCCCTTCCAAAGCAGTAAGTTATTGCATAAATGCCCATGTGAATACAACTAATAGCACCCAATCTGCAATTGTGTTGGGTACCGTTAACGCAACATCAAATTTGGAACAGATTCTAAAATAATAGGATTAAAAATAAAATGCAAAGAAAAGAGAAAATATTACGAAGAATTTGGTAGAAGAAATACCGCACACCTCATTATAAATGAGCTTTTAAAGCTCAAAATGGGGTGCGAAGGTTGTAGAATTGTTGTAACGTTTAATTACAAATAAATAAATAAATAGTGCAACATAAATAGTGTAACATTATCATAGTTTAGGATCCCTTGTTCAATTTCTAAAATAAACCATTTGTTATCATAAAGTATTGGGCCTACAAATTAATTCGGTCCGTTTTCAAAAAGTGGCTCTGACTATAATAATTTTTTTATAGTGACAGCTGATTTCCGTTGTTTCAGGCAGATTAGATATCTGCCGTTAACATTCAGTTTGTATTGCTTTGAGTTTCATACAAAACGTGTTTTTTACAGAATATGTCGGATTTTGTGATTTGATGTCATTTGAGCGGAAGTGTTAATTTTTTGTTTTAATTGGAAACTGAAGTACATCGAATGCTTGTTTTTTGTTTCATCGAAGTTTACGGTGATAATGCTCCAACCAATAAATCATGTAGAGAATGCGTTCAACGTTTCAAAAATGGTGATTTCAGTGTTGAAGATAAGCCTCGCTTAAGACAGCCAAACATTTGGCAGGTGACTTCTTACGAAGAAATTGAAAATTGGCTTCAAACTTGGATCGCCTCAAAACACGAAATGTTTTTCCGATATGGGATTTGAAAATGACTTAATCCATAATATCAGCTACCACTAAATTAATATTATTGTTGATTGATATAAATAAATTTAAAATTTTTTATTTACATCTCAGCACACTGATGAAACAATAGAAAAATTCTCAACTCTCAAGTCCAGGGTTTGGAACAAAATTCGTACACAGTATGTCGTGGTAAACGCATATATCCCGGATTCTTATTTTCACTACCTTCTTACCTTAGTTTTGTTTTTTCATTGTGTATGTACTTTATGGCAACCGTACTTGGAACGAAACGATAGTATCAGGAAGGTCGGGAATCGTTTCCACGATCATATATTTGTCTCCTGCTTTTGTACTCTTGTATAATTTTCGCCCTTATAATTTCCCCTTCCAACTCATAATTATTTGGGCCTAACTGGTGTGACCCACCACATATATATTTCACGTATGTATTACGAATATTTTATAAATATGAATACAATATTTGTTGTATAGAGTTATCCAACGTATAATAGAGGGTCACAATGGTTTAGATATAAGACATTAGACAGATTCATTTGCCACCATCTGCGATTAAAATAGTCAATTATATAGAATTACCCAATATTCTCAATTCACACAATCGGCGTGTTATTTAGTAATTTACCTTAATTAATTTTTATATGCTATAATCTACTTTTTTGTCTTATTTATTTTCAGAGCATTCGTGGATAACACAAATTTACAAATAATCTCATTAGACAATAATCCATCGTTTAGTAAATTACCGCCACGTTTATTTCATGGAAATCCAAATTTAATTGAAATCTCGATGCGTGGTAATAATTTGAAACGTATCGATGCCGAACAATTTCCATTGGATCGATTGCAACGATTACGTTTAGGTAACAATCCATTGATATGTAATTGTTCGCTATTATGGCTATGGCAGTTAACATTACAAGGACATTATCAAATTCCGGATAAAACTATAAAAAATAATGATAATTATATAAATAGTAATAGTAATAATATTAATAATAATTTAAATACTAATGATATTAATAGTAATACAATAAATATTAATAGTAATAACAAAAATGTACTGATACTAGATAAAAATGATATCGGTTGCGATTCATACGAGAATGACAAATTTAAGAAACGGAAATATTTAAAATCAATGCAGGAGGGCGATTTAAATTGTCCCAAAAATATAATTACAATAATTTCACTTATCTTTACGATACTCACCGTTGTGATAACCCTTTCGAGTATTTACGTGTATTTAAAATTCCAGAAACGACGAAAAAAACAGATACATGAACGTAAAAATGTAAACGAACGGGTTATTCCGCAACAAGTGGACAAATTAGAATTAGAACGATATTTGGCCGCACAGGTAATAGCGAACGAATATCGTGCCCTAAAACCATGGGAAATACCGGTGGTATGTAGCACAAAAACAAATTTAGATAATAATATTGATAATAGTAGTAATAATACAGATGATCATTATGAAAAATTTGAATACTATGATCATCGAAAAACATTAAATAATCATCGGATTGAACATACGCCATACGCAAGTAATCATCATACGCTAAATCATCAACATAATGCTTATAGTAAAGCGACAACGCCGCACGTGGTTTACGTATGACTGTAATAAATTTTCTATTTTTATTATTAAGTTAAATTAAAAACAAAAAAAATTTATTTTTAAATATTATTATTATTATTATTAAATAAAATAAAATTAACAATCTAATTGTTGTTATAATAATAAAAAATGTAATGATGACTAATCTTAACAAATTAAATGACTAAAAAACTTTTAAAGTGTCGGCCAACAACAACAGCAACAAAAAGTGTTAACAATAAAATTTAAATTCTATTCTATAATATAAAAGTGCAAATAAACTTTAATATTAACTATTATATTATTATTTATTTAAAAATATAATTTTACTATTATTAAAATGTCTTATATTTAAAAATAATAAAGCAATAACTTAAAAAATAACTAAACAAAATAATTTAATCAAATTGAAATATTTAATACAAAATATATATTTTTTATGTTGTTAATTATTTAACTAAATACACAAAATAATTAATATTTAATTATAAAATAAATTGTATTATAAAAACCAATAAATTTTTTAAGTAAAAATTTGTAAAAAGATTTTATTTAATAAGAGTACTGTAATATTATTTATAAAATATGGCCAACGGACGTAGTGCAGGATATTGAAATTTTTTTAAAGGTCAGTCATGATGAAACTCGTCAGGAAGGTTATGTAACATAATTTAAAAATATTGTACAACAATTACCATATGGTTAATTATTTTGTTTTATTGCATTTCATTTTTGATTTATAAAATTTAAATTTGATCAGAAGTTACATTTCGATTGTTATTAGAGCATCTGAGACCCTTATTGTAGGCATTCTTCATGTGACTGTTTACGTTATGCGCTAACTCATACAAAGTAATAGAAATAATTCGTTTGATAAACATAAGTTGGCCCAATATCATTTAAGTATTTCAAATCAAAATTAGACACTGATTAGTGATAACTAATTAAATTAAAATTCCGCGAATCCACAAGACCACAAAACACAATTCATTGACTGACCGACCGCATTAAAAAAACAATTACCGCAATTACGATAATATAAAAACAAACAAAAACACAATCATACAAAAGACAAACAAAAAACAAATTATTATTATTATTGATAATAATTATTTTTTATATTTTTATATAAGTGCAATTTATAATTAGTTTTTAAATTTAATTTAAATACTATGTATTATTGATAATATTTTTATTTATTACGAATAATTCGTTTTTGTTTTCAACAAAATAAAATACATTTATATAATTAAATGCATTTATTATCATTTTAAAAATTATTATTTAATTTTTATTAACTGCATAATAATTATCGCAAACAAAAAATATATAAATATTTATTAATTATTGAAATAAACAGAAAAACAGAAAAAAAATAAAAAATTGACAATATTTAAATAAAAAGAAACGAGCAACAAAAATATATCCATTAACAAACAAATTAAACAAAAATATGAAATGTCTCATAAATAATATTATTAATTATTATAAATTTATATTATAAAAAAATAAAATAATAATTAAAAAACACATTGTAAATAATTAAAAATAAATATTTAATTATTTTTTTCTCTTTAAAAACAAACAAACAAAAACAAATTTATAAAATAAAAATGAATAAAAAATATTAAATATTGTTCTTTTAATATAGTTTTTCCGGGCATAAAATTAATTTTAATAGCCGGAAGGTGAAATAAAATAGTATCTCGGTAATTCCCAGTAAACTGCAACCGAGAAAAAGTCCAGCTGTACCGCCAATATATACAAGGACATCCGTGAATGAAAAAAGGACATCGCGAACAAGCTGCATTTTTGGATATTCGATTATACCCCATTGCAGGTTTGCTCCTAAAAACCATTCGCGAGAACGCTAAAATAAAAAGTGTATAAAAGGTAAAATAGGTAAGTATTTTATTATTTTTAAGCGTTTGATTGTGGCAATGTAAGTAAAAAAAAAACTTACAAAAGCTTGCACAAAAAATTTTGAATCTTTGCAATTAGCTTCACATTTGCAGTACTCACTACGGATGTTGGTGTTGATTAGCTCATCTGGAAAAACAGTCAATCATTATTGATAAATCGTTTCTATATGAAAGTAAAACACATAGGCAATAGTATAACAAGTTGCTGATTAAATCCTATTAAGATATAACAAAATAATCGTCAATTTATGCCCATATTATGGCTCGCACCTCATCTCATCGAGCGGCTCACCACTCCAAGTCGTGTGAGTTAGTTTTTTGTATTTTGTTTCTCGTTTTTATTTTGGTAGGAATATGTGACCTACGCGTCCTTTATTATGACAATTTCTATTAATTGTTAAGTTGGCAATATAGTAATTTTAGCGTTTCGGACATACATTTTTTACAATATTGACATTTCGTGTGCTTTTCATAAATCGGTTTTTGTGTTTTCGTGTTTATAATATTAAATTATAATTAAATAGTGTTTTTGCCTTTTCAATTTTTAATATATAAACAATGATAAGTAAAGTAGCATTTATTTATTTTTCGGGCACAAAATTGGGGTAGAGCACGGCACAAACGTCGCTCACATTAGAAAACGTTTACGGGATAAGTCGGAACATTTCGTCCTCCCGGATGTCAAATCAATTTCTGATTGTATATAGTTGTATTAGATTACATATTAATTACATAAATACATACACTACTGCTCATAAGTGTTAAGGCACTGTCAAAACCCGTATAAAACATAAAAACTCGGTAAAAATGTGAAAATATTTATTTTTAAGGTACATACACACATATATTTGTGGTAATATACTAAATAAATGTCAAAGTTAAAACGCTTAATTTAAATTTTACTTTCATCTATGTGATTTCCCCTTGATTGAACAATCGCAGCGCACAGTCAAGGCATTTCTCGCAATAAGTTTTGCCAGAGTTTCTGGCGTTATAAAATTCCAAATTGATTGAAGTTTGTTCCACATAAGATTAGCTGTACTTCCCGGTTCAGTTCTTCCCACAGTAAGTTCCATCCTCCTCTAAATAGCGAAGATAGCTTTGACATAATTTAGATGAATGTTTTAAGTCATTATATTGTTGAAAGATAAAATTTTGACACAAAAGTCGAATTCCTGAAGGTATTGCGTGGTTCTCCAAAAATTGTTGGTATCCTTCTTTTCTTAATATTCCGTTATTTTTTCACAACATCGCATCACTATAGTACCAGAGTACCAGCAAAATAGCCCCAAATCATGACTGAACCACCTCCATGCTTTACGGTAGCGGGAATACACTCTTTTCTGGCACGTTCACATACAGAAGATATTCACACGAATATTCATCTTCGGGTACCAACCACTTCAAATTTGGACCCATCTGTCCATACAACCTTGTTCCAATCTCCTATCGTCCAATGTTAGTGTTTACGCTTTTGCTTAATTTGTTTACGTAGTCATGGTTTCTTCATAGCAATAGGACGAAAATTACGACAAAAATTACTTTAAATAAAAATGCGTAAATGTGTTTTTAACGCAATTAAATTGCATAACCCATGCATTTTTTTGATGAAATTTTTTCCTCTGCTTCGTTACTCTTTATAAAATTTCATACTCTTTGATTTAAACACTGACGTGAAATAATTCCTAAGTAAAAATTGCCTGAGTATTTAGTGGTTATACACAAAAAACAAACATTTAGGCGTAAATAATTTTTAAAAGACATTTCAAAAATTCCACCCAAAAGTAAACATATTGTATAATTTGAATAGGTATATCTCCAAAATCCACCGTACGTTTAAAATACCATTAATTATCAAACATTTAATAATGTGATGTAAGAAATTTACTATATATCGTGACTATCTAAACATAAAATTAAATTGAAGTTTGTAGAATTTTTTAGATTTCATAGATACACTAGTCGAGATTAAGCAAAATTCTCATCAATCTCACCATGTCTTTATGTCACTTCTATCCAATAAACATGAAAATTTTTAGAATTTTGTCATAGTTCTGGCATGGGCAAATATGGGCCCGAAACGTCTAAGTATGATTTACATTTTGGAAAAACATAACGGGATCGATGAGAACCGGGCAAAATCTCGATTGGTAATCGTTTGAATGGCAAAAATTCCTTAAATTATAACTCATTTGATATATCTTTCTAGAAAATTTTATTTTATTTAGGGCAAAATCTCGATTAGTAATCGTTGGAATTGCAAAAATACTGTAAATCATAACTCACACGTTTTGGGGCCATATTTTCCCATGTCAGAACTATGACAAAATTCTGAAAATTAATACGGACATTATCATTTTATATATCTTTCTACAGTATTCAATCTGTTGTTAGTTCTTATTTGGAAAAGGAGTGTAAATTCTATCTTAATTACTATCGAATATCATATCTGAGTGAACTTTTACTTTAGTTCCTCTCTTACACCATCACCATATATTATTTCGCCGTTTGTAATTAGATGGTGTTTGATGATTCAATAAAATTATAATGGTAAAAAAGTAAAGTTGATGGTGGATGGCCAAAAAATTAAATTGATATTTGATACGGCTAACCGAAAAACATAGTGGAATTGATGAGTAGAACTTGGCAAAATTTCCAGCAGAGTTTAGTTGAAGATGTTTTTTGTGTTTAACTTTAATTTAAATTTTTTAATTCGTTTATATCTGCTAATTTCCATATTTAAAATAGGAGTTTGTTCCCTTTTAAGACTATATTCACTAATACTAGCATACGTAGGATTTCATCAGGAAATATTTCACGGCTGTGTGTAGGAGTGTGAAATTTTTCCTAAACCTTACCTAAAAAATTTTTACACTTAGGATAGATTTAGTAAATATTTCACGCGCATATTTAAACATCATTACCTAGAATAAACCCGACTGATAAATTTTTGTGGAAATTTCTGCAGCCTATTATTGTAACTGTAGAGGGTAGCTCTAGAACAAGACGTACTGCTTTGAACGTTTGCAAGTCGTGTTTCATACTGTTCGCTTGATTCAGGCAACCTGGCACCTCTAATCTTCTTCCACTTTGCAGTTAATGGCCCAATTGATCTTTTTTTCGGTGGCATTTTTCAGCAAAAATGAAACGTGTAGCTAATTAATCAGGAATGACGGGCATTCAAATCAGAAATTAGTATTAATTTATCAAAACGATTTTTGAAAATGTCTTTACGGAATTTTTTTTAAGCAAAATCAAATGTTATCTACAATCAAAAAGTAATCGTAGATTAACACGTTTATAAACTGAAAACTTAATCTAATAAGAATGTATATTCACTTGAAATAATATTTAATACCTGGAAAATATACACCAACAATTATTTTATTGCAATATAGCTAACTAATCGAGAACAACGGCATCCGAAACACAAATTAATATTAATTTATTCAAAATGATTAAAACTACGTCCACTTCTATACGTTTTACGCGAACTGTGATTGAAAATGACATTTCGAAAAACAAAAGAAGTTTTTTCAAAGTAAGGCAATTTTGCACGTACAATAATTTGAATCCAAGGATGTTTCTTGTAGAAGATGCTATTTTCAAATATAAAACGCTAGTACTTTTCAAAGTAAATCAGTTTATACGTACAATATTTTTTAGCACCTTTACTAGAATTGATTTTATGAAACAATCATTGATTATTTAAGTAATAAACTAAATAAAGTAATAAACTATTGGCGTTTAGTATGAAACTACTATTTTCAGTAAAAGCCGCCGGTTGCAATAGTGGATTAAAATAGAATGTTAATTATTTCTGGAGTTATGTGGAAATTAGAACTCGCTGACTATGGTACATTTCAAAACAGGAAATGATAAATAGGATATCAGTAAACAGTACATGTCAAACCAGTATAAATAGATTATTAGTACGGATAAAATAAGTGTTCAGAGATTTGTCTTCAGTTAAAGTGATGAAAGATTGTCTTAAATTTAAATTAATAAAATTAATTTGAATAATTAAATCAATTATACATAGTAGAGGTTTGATTTGTTTATAACAATCGCATGCTAGATATCCTTTTTGGTGTCTAAATTTGTGGCTAAGGCGCTATTTCGGAACATTTAAATAATTGAATCTGTACATGTAAAAATGAATTCTTGATCCAGGGCAGACTTCCAGATTGCAGCATGTCAGTCATTTCATATAACCCCTTTCCTTAGTCATTCCCGTCAAAATTAAAAAAAAAAATTGAAATTTGAGAAAAAATTTATACCACAGCCCCTAGACCCCGGGGTCCAGCCCCTTCAAAAGTATCGTGGGCTTGGTCCTCAACATGCAACATATACTTAATAAAAATTTCATGACGATCGGTAAAGCGGCTAATTCATTATTTCAGAACAATCAAATAATTGTATCTTTACATGTAAAAATGAATTTTTGATCCAGAGGCGGACCCCCCGAATTCGGACATGTCTCTTATTTCATATAACCCCTTTCCAAAACTCATTCTCGTAAAAAATTTAAATTTTTGAAAAAATTTGTACCATAGCCCCTAGACCCCGGGGTCCAGCCCCTATCACAATGTCGTAAGATTGGTCCTGAACATGCAATATTTGCATGGTAAACATTTCATGGCGATCGGTTGAGTGACTGAGAAGTCATTTTGGAATAATCAAATATTTGTATCTATACATGTAAAAATTAATTTTTGATCCAGGGCTGAACCCCTCGGATTCGAACATGTCAGTAATTTCATATTACCAGTCCCATAAACTCATTTTCATCGAAAAATTTAAAGAAAATTACAATTTTCGAAAAAATTTGTACCGCAGCTCCTATACCCCGAGGTCCAGCTCCTTCCAAAATATCGTAAGGTTGGTTCTGGATATGCAACTTGTACATGGTAAAAATTTCATGGCAATCGGTTGAGCGACTGAGAAGTCATTTTGGAGTAATCAAATATTTGTATCTATACACGTAAAAATTAATTTTTGATCCAGGGCTGGACCTCTCGGATTCGAACATGTCAGTCATTTCATATAACCAGTCCCATAAACTCATTTTCGTAGAAAAATTTAAAGAAAGTTAAAGTTTTCGAAAAAAATTGTACCGCAGCCCTTAGACCCCGGGGTCCAGCCCCTTCCAAAATATCGTAAGGTTGGTTCTGGATATGCAACTTGTACATGGTAAAAATTTTATGGCGATCGCTTTAGCGACTGAGAAGACATTTTGGAATAATCAAATATTTGTATCTATACATGTAAAAATTAATTTTTGATCCAGGGCTGGACCTCTCGGATTCGAACATGTCAGTAATTTCATATTATCAGTCCCATAAACTCATTTTCATCGAAAAATTTAAAGAAAATTACAATTTTCGAAAAAATTTGTACCGCAGCTCCTAGACCCCGGGGTCCAGCCCTTTCCAAAATATCGTAAGGTTGGTTCTGGATATGCAACTTGTACATGGTAAAAATTTCATGGCGATCGGTTGAGCGACTGATTTTGGAATAATAAAATATTTGTATCTATACATGTAAAAATTAATATTTGATCCAGGGCTGGACCTCTCGGATTCGAGAATGTCAGTCATTTCATATAACCCCTTTCCAAAACTCATTCTCGTAAAAAATTTAAATTTTTGACAAAATTTGTACCATAGCCCCTAGACCCCGGGGCCCAGCCCCTATCACAATGTCGTAAGATTGGTCCTGAACATGCAATATTTGCATGGTAAACATTTCATGACGATCGGTTGAGTGACTGAGAAGTCATTTTGAAATAATCAAATATTTGTATCTATACATGTAAAAATTAATTTTTGATCCAGGGCTGAACCCCTCGGATTCGAACATGTCAGTAATTTCATATTACCAGTCCCATAAACTCATTTTCATCGAAAAATTTAAAGAAAATTACAATTTTCGAAAAAATTTGTACCGCAGCTCCTAGACCCCAGGGTCCAGTCCCTTCCAAAACATCGTAAGGTTGGTTCTGGATATGCAACTTGTACATGGTAAACATTTCATGGCGATCGGTTGAGCGACTGAGAATTCATTTTGGAATAATCAAATATTTGTATCTATACATGTAAAAATTAATTTTTGATCCAGGGCTGGACCTCTCGGATTCGAACATGTCAGTAATTTCATATTATCAGTCCCATAAACTCATTTTCATCGAAAAATTTAAAGAAAATTACAATTTTCGAACAAATTTGTACCGCAGCTCCTAGACCCCGGGGTCCAGCTCCTTCCAAAATATCGTAAGGTTGGTTCTGGATATGCAACTTGTACATGGTAAAAATTTCATGGCGATCGGTTGAGCGACTGAGAAGTCATTTTGGAATAATCAAATATTTGTATCTATACATGTAAAAATTAATTTTTGATCCAGGGCTGGACCCCTCGGAATCGACCATGTCAGTAATTTCATATATCCAGTCCCATAAACTCATTTTCGTGGAAAAATTTAAAGAAAATTAAAATTTTCGAAAAAAAAATTTACCGCAGCCCCTAGACCCCGGGGTCCAGCCCCTTCCAAAATATCGTAAGATTGGTTCTGGATATGCAACTTGTACATGGTAAAAATTTCATGGCGATCGGTTGAGCGGCTGAGACGCCCATTTGGAACAAACAAACAAACAGGAATTCATTTTTATATACAGGGTTATCCAATTCGAGGTTGATAAAGTAGAAATCTGTATACCGACATCTGTCAAAGATAAACGTCAAGTACGCTGTCATTTATTTAGTTGACATTCTGCCATTTAAGAATACGGAGCATTTAACAATCGACCAACGCGTTAAAATTATTAAATCTGCTGATGCTGATTTTTCGAACAAAATTTTCTTCAGTGATGAAGCTCATTTTTCGCTTGGTGGATACGTTAATAAGCAAAACTGTAGAATTTGGGGCTCAGAAAATCCACAATTGATTGTAGAGAAGCCATTACACCCGGAAAAAGTCACTGTTTGGTGCGCATTGTGGTCTGGTGGTGTGATTGGGCCGTATTTTTTTGAGAACAACCATGGACGAACCGTTACCGTCAATTCTGAGCGCTATGGCCGCATGTTAACCGATTATTTTTTTACGAAAATCGAAGATTATGATCTTGACGATATGTGGTTCCAGCAGGATGGAGCAACCAGTCACGTAACACGAGCAAATCGAGATCTTTTGCAAGAGAAATTTCCTGGACGTTTGATTTCGCGATTGGCTGATGTCAATTGGCCTCCAAGATCCTGTAATTTAACGCCTTTGGATTTCTTTTTGTGGGGCTACGCGAAAGATCGTGTTTACGCAAACAATCCTCAAACTCTTGACGAATTGAAAACTAATATTCGTAAGGCAATGGTCGAGATACCGCCCGAAATGTGCCGAAAAGTCATTGAAAATTACCTCAAAAGAATCAAGGCCTGTAAGAAGTCCCGTGGAGGACATTTGAATGATATCTTGTTTAACTAAAAATGGCAAGGATCAATCTGTAAAATGAAATAAAAATTACAATACATTCCGAATATTTTGTGTGTTTTTTTTAAGTTTACTTTATCAAGCTTGAATTGGATAACCCTTTATATCCCTTTAGTAGGGCATTAACTAAAGTCAATGGCATTGCAAGTTTTACATATCCTGGTGAGATTTTTGGATATCGATTTGTCTTGTCTCTCTTTGATCAAATGAATTAAATTTTATTTTAAATTTTCGTTACATACGAAAGTTGTGTAATTGTTCACACACCCGACTTTCTTTTACCACGAATGTACATGGATAAGAAAGATCTCGATTTTACATCACACTTCAGCGAAGAATGAAACCTAAAAATCGTTATTCCTGTTTAAAGGAAAACCAAAAATTGTCATTTCCGCTTAAATTTTGCAAAATTGATGTAGGGCGATATTGTAACAAATTTAACTTAAATTTTTTAGTTCGTAGTAGTAAAATATTTAAAAATAAACTAAATAAAATATTTTTGAAATATTTAAAAAAAAATGAAACAGCTCCTACGGAAGAAGTCCAGGAGGACCTATTCAACCAAACATCACAAGAATGAAATTTATTCCCGATCAATCAATCCATCTGTGCTGTACGGAGGCTGAATTGTTGTCAAAAATCGTCACTTCTACTTAAAATTTGGATAACTGATGTGAAACGATATTATTGCAAATTTAGTTTAGAATCTTTTAGTCCATAGTCGTTGTTATAGAGAACATACTTTTCAAAATATTTGCAAAAATGGAAAAATGTACTACATCCATTGAACCGGTTTCGGTCAAAAGTCACTGGGTTCTCTCAATAAATGAAACATAATTATGAATGAAGTTTCAACCCAGATCAGAAAAACCATCTGGGCTGTAGAGAGACACAGACCGTTAGTCACAACGGTATCACACATAGACACACAGAGAATTTTTTGGAACCCATTTTTTGATTTCGGTGATATAGTATAGTGGATATGATAAATCTGCAAAAATCTCGAACTCAGAAATGTCCAAGATTATTATACTTTATTTTACTTAGATTATAATCAGAATAAACAAATTTACATTTGTTTCCATACTATAGATATTATCCGTGTTTCTTGACGCTCATTGATCCGGATCAGTTCAAATTTTATATAGAAAACATGATCTAAATTTTGTTTTAGATCACAAATTTTGATTTGAAATCTAACAAGCGCCTTTGTGTTGTTTCATGAAACATGAACTGAACTGAATCAGATCAAGCGTCAAGAACACAGCTATTATTATCAAATATTTGTTCTAAGAGATGTTCTCTTTTCCCTCAACTTTTCAATTTATTTTGTTTTATTTATAATTATTTTTTTTTATTTGGGTAATCCAAATTTGTTAATATGCATTCATAAACAAATATATTTTTTTTTTGCAATTTGGAGAGGTCAGCTGTCCGTCCTCCTTTCATAATCTTCAAGATGACACAATATTTGTATAATGAATGAATATATGTAATTATAAGCTGTTTAATGTAAAAACATACATATACATTACAAATTTTAATAGAATCCACTGAAAGAAATATTAATGGGACCAAGCAAAGTAATCAATTTTTTGGCCGGAATTACACTACAAAAGATTTGACATAGATGATTTATAAAACATTTTTACCAATTTTATTTGATAGTGTAATATGCATGTTTTATAAAACTATCGCAAGAAGCTATACAAGATTAAACCTCGTTCCCGTTCAACCAACGGTGTGTAGCGGCAAGCCGTTGTGTTTAAAACAAACGGAGACGCCATCATCATCTGCTGCATCCGGTTTCAACAAACGGCGTGCATCGGCAAGCCGTTTTTGTTAAATTACCGCAGCAAGACGCTAAGAAGGGGAAGATGCCGAGATTATCCCGTAACGTATTCAACGTATTCATGTAAAGTATTGCACGCTACTGAATTTTTTTTTTAAATTTAAAACTTTAGTTATATTTTTCTTTCTAAATTAGTCTCTCCTAAAATTAGCATTACGGGTAACTTAGCCGTTTTTAGTGTTACTAATTTCTGGTTAAACCTTTTGGGTGAAGATCGATTCTGCTCCGAACTCGGTTAGCATGATAACCTCTCCCTTTTGTAAGGTAACAAGCTGCGGGAAAATTCTTTAAAAGCGCCTATGTGAACTTTAAATGTGTGAGGAGGGAGAGTGACTAAGAATGTGGTAGCCTAACGGTCTTTTTTTACCTGGTGATTATATCTAACGGTCTTGCAGTGCTTGTTTTTAGGTTCGTTTTTTTTTTGTTTCTTTCTCTGCACACTGCACTATAATATTTTGGAACCATGACGGCTGTGAGGGTGGTGGACAGAACCTCCCATTTTCCGACTGAAACTGCACCCCTATAATAGTGTGCGACCATCGTCGCAGCCCAGATTAAGCCACGAGGTTACAACACGCTTTGTCAAAGGTGTTTTGTAAAATATTTGAATCAATTTTTTTTTAAAGAATTTTGATCAAAGAATTTTTGAAAATCACACTACATAAAAGATTTTATCAAAATTTTCCTAAAAAATTCAACAACGGGTAGTTGTTCAATTTTTACGGAAGTTTTTAGGAAAATTTTGATAAAATCTTTTTTGAGTGTAATTTTCAAAAATTCTTTGATCAAAATTCTTTAAAAAAATTGATTCAAATATTTTATAAAACACCTTTGACAAAGATCTTTTATAGTGTAATTCTGGCTTTTCATAAAAATAAAAATCAATAATCTACTAACATATTAAGTTTTTACATCACCCATAAATACTGGGTCGATTTTGTTCGAAATCCGAGACTTGACAAAATAATAACCTCAAGTATCTAGTAGTGGTATACAAGTGTTTGTGTTAGTGCGAATGCGTGGCATTTAAATTTTTTGAAAATGACATTTCTAGATATGAGATTTCCATTCATAAGTACAAATTGGTAAATGTGAATATGCTTTAAATAATGTTTAATTTGTTTAATTATTTAATTTTAATTTTAAAATAATTTCAAATTCTGTGTTAACATTAATTCGACATGGCATTGACAAAAAAAACAACATAACGTTTATTGTGATTAGTATGTTGTTAGTTTTTACTTCGCATAAATTAAAATCGTTATATGTACAAAAATTCCTAACAACTTGCGTTCCCAAAAGTTATGAAATACCTATAAGAAGGGTGCAACTAATGCATTATCATGCAATTGAAACATCGACCAATGTAGACGAAACAAAGTTAATTCGTATCCGATTATTATACTAATATCATTCAAACTTTAAATGATTTATCCACATAAAATATGGCCATTTCTAGAATACTTTTATTCAGAAAATTTGAATGCTGCAAGGTTTATGGATGATATCCCTATCGACAGAGAAATTTTTATTAACTACGAGAGAACAAATTCGCTTAATTTATTTACCTGTTCTTGTCTGTTTGTGATATACAATTTCCGGCGCTCCTACAAAAGTTAACTCAATTTTAGAATCAAAAAAAATATTCTATTTTGCTTGTCAAACGCCGTTTTTTTTTTTTTTTTTTTGTTTCTAGAATTTTTGGAATTGGGCCTGCACAATTGAATTTGACCATTCCACAACCACTAATTGTAAAATTTAATTTACAAAATTGGATTTGTATAAATACGTTCTTTTAATAAAATATATTTTTGGTCGTTCTGAAAAGAACGTATGGGTTTTTGACGTCATTAATAGATTCTATATAATCCGCTCCTACGTGCGGCACGCAGTGAGGCATGTTTGCTGATCCCGGCTCCTACGTCCCCCGAAGTTCAAATCTAAAGCCCCTAGGAGGGCTAAGCGGGGGGGGGGTATCGCAGCGACCTCCCACGTGCCCGTGAGGGTTTACGAAGCCGTTAGCCTCTACACTTATTGCATTTCAAAATGTTGTGCATTTCAAAACCCTGTCGAGTGATTGACAATAATGTGTGTTAATGATACAATTAACAAAAACTAACTAATCCAACTATAGCAAAAAAAATAATCTCGTGAACAAACAAAAAACACCACCATAAAAAAGAAGAGAAAAAAAATTTCCTTTACTTCATAATCAAACTAAAAAAAAAAATACGAAAACAATGTAACGTGTGCTAATGATAATAAAACGAGGTTTGGCAAGCAAAATAGAATTTTTTATTTTTATTTTAAAATTGAGTTAACTTTTGAAGGAGCACAATTCCAATTATCATGTTGAAATTACACTTTTAGTAACGTATGATTTACAAAATTTAATCTAAAATGATGTCTGTACTGAATTATTATATTATTATTATTTATTATTTTAAAGGATCAAACCTTGATCAAATCTCGAATAATTTAATAAAAAACACACAAGGAATTAAATTTCTGAATTCAGGCAGGTTACTTACAAGTGCCTATCGTTACTAGAAAACCTTGCTCCACCAATTTTTATTAAAATCGTGAGATCGAAAAAAAAATTGTATAACAGGGATTCAGCCCACAATATGGACACATTGCAATTACTCCCGTCCTTTCTTCCCAAGTTGGATGAAAATCTTTCGATCCGAAGAAAAATTAAAAAAGAGACCCGGGGTCTACTGGAGGACAATTAAAACGAATTTTCTCAAATTCTGTACTCGATCGAGGCGCAAGTAATTTTAGAAAACGGACCGCGTCTCACCGGAGGACTCCTAAAATGTATTTCTATTACTGGCACTCGAAAACCCTACTCACTAATTTTTATCAAAACTTTGCGAATCGATTTTACCTTCTTTTACGCAGTAAGAATAGTAATCATGAACATTTATGTCTGCTTAAATTTTAGAAAACCCACTAGGTCAACCCTTGTTTTCAACCAAATTTAATTTTAATTTTGTACTAAAATTTATTTAAGTCTTTGTCGTTTATTGACAAAAAAAAACTAAGCTAAACATTAGCATTTACAAAAACCGACAAAGACTTACAAGTTTGAAATAAATTTAAATAAATCACGTGTGGTATGTTCGAGCTATGTATACATTCGTGGTAAAAGAAAGAGGGGGGTGTTAGGTCACCCAGATTAAATATTTCTCGAAATCAAAACTTTTCGAAATTGATTCCAAGTACTCCACACTCCAATTAAGCAATTTGTATAACAATGCCATTTGATCTAAAGAAAAAAAATGAAAAGAAGAACCTAGATCTGACTAGGTGAATCCTAGGTGAACTACTAACTAGGTGAATCGCATGTCCTCTGTTTCCCGTAATCAGCACTCATCGTAATCGTTTGCTTTTACTCGAGAACCCCTTATAGAAGAGGGCACGCTAAACTAATTTTCCCGGAAATACCAACTGTCGCAATTGCTTTCTCGTACTAGAAGTCATTTTTTAGTAATTTTATATGAAAAACATTCGAGCTTCTGAAACCAAAGTTACAAACATATATAAAATCAATCACATTTTTACTTCATACATTTCAAATAAATGCTGCGATGCTTATCTAACTTGGTCTCTTGTCTTAGTTAAAACAAGAAAAAGAAACGGTTAACTGGTGAATAGCTCTAACTGGCAGAATTAACTAATCACTTGTCTGCTCTCTAACAATAAAAGCTAAAAAAAAAAATTACCAGAAAAACATTTAAACGTGAATTCAAATCGTTATTTGGCCAAATAAAATTTGGTACTAATTGCAGAATTATCTTTATATATGTTACCAAATGTCATTTCTTTGATGTATGAAAAAAAATGTAAATTAGGATCTAAAATTCCGCACTCACTACAATAATGTATTATAATTTTTGAAACACATTACCTTTTATACGATCAATACAAATCCAATCCTGAATTTCACAAACTTTCAGTGTCTCACCCATCTTAAAATTATATTTGTCCTCGGTTTTACGTGTCGTGCGTCGGTAAAAATGCGGTATACAGCCACACTTCTGAAGTAATTTCCGCATGCGACACTCAATAATACACTGATTATACGTATAAACCGGAAACGAATGAATAATTTCATGTTCCGATAAAAAACGACAATTGCGCTGAGTTATTTTTAATTCACCCGCACTTTTGCTCGTCACCGTCTCCAATGCTAATAATTCAACTGTAGTATAGTCGTTGTCCTGAAATGTGTGGTGCTGTTTTGAAATTTCTGGAATTTCATTAGCTCCATGAAACCAAACATCGTATGCCGATGATAAATTAATCAATTGAATAAAAATTTCACCGTCCAATGGATGCACGTAAAACGTTTCATTTGTTTTTTCAATATTCCATTTATTTGATTTCCAATACGAGATTGAATTGTAAATAGAAACATGCGTATTGAGTGAATAACATATACCATATTCGGTTATGGTGTCTTGCAGAAACATTTTTCTTAATGTACCACTACTAATTTCGGGACCAAAGGCAAATGATACATTGTAAATTAGTTCCATGTAATCATCTGGATGAATTTTGAATTTTTGATATTCTGGAAAATGTGTTAAGTTGATATACTTGTAGTTTAAGTCCGCAAGGGCCGTAACGAATTCAATGAATTCTTGAGAGTCAGTTTCCGCTATAAACAAATCTGAGTGGGATCTGAAAAAGTAACATACAAGTTGTACAATCTCTTTACACAAACTAATTACTTACTTAATATATTGATCCATTTTGTATTCATCGATTTTTTGTTTTGGACACACCGTCAAACTGGGAAAACTTGTATTCCAGAAAAACATATTTCTATCCATTGACATAACAATGGGTGAAGTTTGGAATCGACGCCATGTCCTTAAACTAACCGATGCCGTACCGTATACTGCAATCAAAATACAAAACCACCAAAATATACGTTCGACGAAATGATTGCCAATTTTCACCAAATGGACAAAACCATGTATAGATGTTTCAGATAGAAAATACCTCAAAAATTCTCGTAATTTACTTGATTTATATTTTAGTAGCAACATTTTTGATTGACGGCTGAAATTTGAGTGATTAGACCGGAAAATTGTGTGTGTTGGTAAACGCGTATAAAATATTATGTACATTTTTATCGAGATTTATGAATTATTTACATTGTGATTGAAAATGATATACCTTTTTTGAGGTTACATAGATGAAAATAAATGATTAGATTTAAGTATGAATGGATGGACAGACAGGTGTACAGTTAAAGTTCGGTAACATAATTCTGTGTGATTATTTCGTGCAGTGACTAACAACATTTAAGTCGAGCGTCGCAAAATGTTATTTTATAATACACTGTTTTGAGAAATCCATCAAAAGTTTAACAAACTCAACTTTCAAATTCGAAGTACATATATCAAAAAGTGGTAGTTTTTAAAAAAATGAAGGGGTGTATATGTTGTGGTAAACGCCTGACTTTCTTTTACCATGAATGCACGTAAATCACGAACACACTATATGTACTTGAATACTACGGTGACTAAAAACAACTAAAAGTCTTTATGGTTCCCATCTATACCACAGTTTCTTGTTGTAAGCGTCAAAGGTACTTCGTTGAATCGTTTCTTTCTGTATTATTCTCAGGTAATAAGAGTTACCGGTGAGTTACGGTGCGAAAGAAACTGCTAATATTGAAACGAAAACCCAATCTTTTTATACAATAGTAAAGTTCGCACGAGTTGCTAGGAAACAATTTTCGGCCATCATATGAATAAATCGCTCAATTTTGTCTGCGAACTGATGCACTTAATCCCATTTTAATCGTTTTGTTACAAAAATTGTTTTGTTCAAATGTTTCTTGCTCTATTAGTTTTTGTTCATGAATTGGACGTTTCGATTTTAATTATCAGAACCAAAATTGAAAACCACAAAACAACATCTATTGATATACGAATAAATAAAGGCTCATTGGGGCCTAATTAAATTCCCCACTAAAAATATTTCGACTCCACCCGTTCTTGACAAAGCGTATATATTGTTTTCACACATGTTGTTTTTAAAGATAGCAAACCCAAATCGAAAATCGAATCAAAATGGAAATTTCTCGAAACATGATCTAATGTCATGTGAATAATAAAAGGCTCTCAAGGTGCTAAAATCCGTTTTTGATATAACGTTGGGTTTCCACATTTTATAGCTGGCAAAACCTTAAAACGAATCGTAAATCCAATTGAAAATGCCAAACAAGATTTATTAACGTATAGAAATAATTAAAATCCCATTATGTCCTAATTAGATATTTCATAAATAATTTTGGTTTCAACTCGTTCTCGATGATTTCGTTTCATTTAAATAATTGAACACCCTCTGCATACTATCAAATGTCCCATTAAAAAATTGACTCGATCAGTTTTTACAGAGCACAAGGTTTTTTTTTACTGGTTGGAGGAATAATTTAACCCTTACCCGGGTAAATTTTCGTGTTTTTTTTACCCAAAATTTTATTTATTTAGGTGACTTATCAGCTTGAAATCTTTAGTAATTATTATTTGTTAATAACAATTATTTGTTTTAGATTAGATTTTACCAAAATGTATTTATCAATTTAAAATGAAATTACAAATTTTCATTCAATACTAAATGTATGGAATTATGGACATACCTGGGTATGCTGGTCGTAAAGGTCAAAGTTAAAGCAAATCCAAATTTAGAGTTTAAAACAAGAACTAGTGCCATATGAATAATTAAAGGCTCCGTATATGTATAAGCCAATCAAATGGTTCGTTAAAATAATTTGGGTGCTACTCATTTTTGATTAAATATTGGTTCTCCATTTTAAAACTAGCAAAGTTAAATAATTAGCCCACGGAATTGACTCGTTCTAGCATGTCTTCAGCGACCTTTGTGTCATTAACTTTTAAAGAAAATTCAAGTCTTTCAGAACTAGTCGAGCGGCAACGCATTTCATGCCCAAACAATCGTTGGGGTTCAATCTACACACAGAAAGTTCATTGGCTATCTTTCTCAAACCAAAATGATGATTTTTCGTCACCATTTCCTTCACTGTATTGATGTTAACTTCAGTTGAAGTCGTTAATGGCCGACCATAGCGAGGCAAATCTTCCACCCCACCTCGACCACTTTTGAATGCCCCGTACACCGTAAAGCTCGATTCACTGTAAGCCTTCTCTAACAGTGTCAACGATTTGGCACACTTAATTCCATTTGCAATACAAAATTTGAGACAAATTCTTGAAATGACAAAATAGAGTACTGTAAACAAACTAAATGAACTTAGAAAAAATGTTGACAATGTCTTTAAGCGGGTTATTTAAATGACCAATCCCCGTTACATTTTTTTACAAATTGTATAAGTAAACCAAAAAATTTTAAATAACTAACTTAACAAGTTCAATTAGCATTAGTTTAAAATTTTTTTGATATAGAGAGATGCTATTAATACCAGTATTTACGAGTATATGCGAAAACTTTTTCAGAAAATGACTGTTTTTTCGAGTTATTCGCTCTCGAAATCTTGGGCCCCTATTATGAAATTTTTCCGACGTCGGAAAATCCGTCTCGCGTCGGATATTCATATTATGAAACTAAAAAAATCCGATCCGCACGGGTTTTATACTATTATGAAATAAAAATCCGAGTTAGCGGATTTTACGACAAAATTCAATTGTCAAATCCGACAGCTCGTTAGGTGACGGATATTGTATTAAACGCACGGAAAATAGATCGTAGTTCATATTTTTTATATGTTATTTAATTATTTAAAAATTTAATAAGTTTTAAATGTAAATGTATATCTCTATTAAATTATTTTAATCAAATTTAAATGTGACAAGTATATACTGAAAATTTCGAGTTTGACTGTAAAAATACATGTTTCATAATACGAATATCCGCCGCGGATCGGATTTTACGACAACGTATTTTCCGGCGGTGTCGTATTTTCCGACCAATTTCATAATAGGCCCCTTGATGTGTAACTTTACATCATCAAATTTGGTGTTGTAATGTTATAGAACAAAACTTACTTTATACAGTCGGGTTACATTTTGTGAATACCATTTTAGTACATATCAGTTTGTGAATTAGACAAAAAAAGTTTAGAAAATCACTCGATCGATTTCGTCTTGTTGGATATCTACTGGTTTGTAAAAGTAAAAATTTAGTTATCTATAGTAGAAAAAAGCAAAAAAGGTTAAAAGAAAGAGACACAAAAAATAGGCAAGAAACATTAATCTATTGATCGTCCCAGCCAACTGTTGTTTAAACGAAAAAATTAACAATCGCAAAAGAGGAGGAGTATAGCAGGTAAGCAAATAGTCATCGGCTGAGTGGCAAAATTCAAGGTATGCTGAAGTACATTTAATTACCCGACGTATTTATCATATTATTACGAACGTTAGAATAGAAGAAGGCAGGATCCGTAATTGGTGGAAAACGGATTTCAAACTGTTCGTTAAGGATTTTTTGGTTAAGAGGAATACGGATTTTCGAATTTCGTACGATTCTAAGAGGTATCGAAACGTCTGCTTTTGGGTTGTATAAGTAATATGTCTAAAATGTTCAGGCTAGCTGTATGATTTTCTAAAGTTAAATGGTTATGGAAAGTTGATTGATTGCAAACCAGATAAATGTTCTGTAGCTCTGACTCCAAAATTGCACCCAGTCTGTCCAATATAGGAGAAACTACAATAAAACTATAAACACCAGACTTGGAAAGGCGATCAACTCTAGGTTTATTGTTAAAACCCATTTTCTTCATTGCGTCATTATTATAAAAAGCAAAACTAATATTGGTATAATCGGACACGATGTTGCTAATCCGTTGGTTTGTTTTTCCTACATACTCTTATCGACGCCAATTTTCTCGCATTGGACTATCCGGTGGATAAATACCCGTTAGAGTTTTACGCTTCAACTTTTTATTCAATAACTTTAATATAGTCATAGTTGCATATCCGTTATTCGTTGCAATTTGTAGAATTATGTTAAGCTCTATGTTATAATTTGAATATGTCAAAGGGATGTTTATTAGTCTATTTGTGAGTGAGTGGAAAGCTGACATTTTAATATTATGGAGATGGTTTAAAGAACTAGGGATAACGGCGTCTGTGTAAGTGGGTTTCCGATAAATTTTGAAGTCACTATACACAGAAAAATTGTTGCTTAGGGAAAATGTTTTCAAACAAATATTAATAATTACAACACGAAAATATCGCTCATTTGCTGCAACAGAGACACAACTCAAATTTTACTCAATTCTAAGCTATTCGAATCAAACGATTCGCAATATTTCATGTTATTATTTTAAAATATCAAAACACACTCTCTTATATGTAGTTATTTCTATGAAATTAGGTAAAATTATATTCAAAAATCACTCAATTCGCGAAAGAAATCAACATTTTATGATATTGGAAACTATCCTAAGGCATTATGCAACATATTAAATAATTATTAAAATTAAGATCCGATTGAGGATGTGGATTTCACTAAACAATTTTGAGTGATATTTAAATTTTGAGTGATATTTTCAAATTGAAGATTTTGGGTTGTGTCACTGTTGCAGCACATGGGCGATATTTACTACAGGTTTCGGACACAGTATAATTTACAAAATTTTATTTTATGGGTTTCTACTTTGCAGTAGGTATGTAATTATAGCTGTATTGTTTGTAAAATTAAATATTAAGGGACAGTTTTTGGTTAAGTTTAGACATCGAGGAATATATATAATATATAATAAAATATCGTTGTAGAAAAATAAATCGTCATAGAAAGAGATAGTAATCAATAAAAAACGGCTGCATGTAAGGATAAGAATAAAACTCGACAAAATAAAGTAAACCTGTATATCGATTTTGTCTCGTGAGTTACTCATTTAAAATGAGTGAAGAAAAAAAATCGAATACGTACACAGTGTATAATACACAATAATGTCCTTGTATTTATATTTTTCTTTTGTTCGTATTTGTGTCATTTTTAAGATCGACAGTACCAAAATAACGCGATCCGGGCGAATCGGTTTAATTGTTATGGTGCTTATATCCTTTTCTCAGCACATTACGTCTGCTCTCGAGCTGTGGAGTGTCATTATTTAACATGCTAATATATTTTGTATTTATTATATTTTTTTATCATAAATTAATATTATATGTATTAATAAAATTTTATTAATAAATTTATTTTAAATTTCATATATTGTAAAAATTAATTGTTAATTTAATAAATATAAGAAAATTCAAAAATGCATATGTAAATATATAAATAATTAAAAAAGTAGCACTGTCTTGTAAACAACACAACAATATGGCGTTTACAATGGTTAATATTTTAACAAAAACAATGACACGTAACATGCATATGCAGTAAAGCAAAACAAAAATACGCGCATGTATCTCTCACACAAACACAAATACTACTACTATATCTTTCCGGTTACACTCATTTCGTTTCACACATTTCGGGACAAAATTGGTATACTGGTATATGTATGTGTAATGTTGAAGTAAATAAAAGATACGAGATACGTTTTTTACCGTTGCAAATAATTCATTGTACAAACAGCGCCACGATATTTTCATTCCTTTGCATGAGCCTTTTTAATACATATATTCTTCTATGGTTTAGATTACGAATTTACGGATTTGTCAGTACTAAGCAATAATTGTAATTAAAATATGGTTAAGCACATTGTAAATTTTTTTAGCCAATTCGGTTTTAGTTACTCATTCATTACCATGGATGGAAATCTACAAAGAAAGTTAAACCAAAAACTTACGTCTAATATTTTATTCCTCAAACCAATATATTACCGGTTGAAACGGACGTGCGAAATTCAGCATGCGGCGATTTAGAATTCACTATTTTACATGAAATAAAAGACGGAAAACTGCATCCAGTTAAGGATACGTAGAAAGTGGGGTATACTAATCTAAGCCCGAAGCAGAAATTTAATAATCCTGTATTTGATCATGCACAGTGCAATACAATAATATGCACATACTGCGCTTGATTAAAGCCTTAAATAGTAGGTGTTATGAACTAGTGCCGGGTACCTCGAACAAAAGAACATCCAGTTCATAAAAGGTTACAATATAATTTGGTGTCGGTAGGTTGGTTGGTTGAAATAAATATGTATGATCACAACTCCGGTTTCACTTTTCTTATTTTTGGTTTCACGTAATGACAACTTGTCGGTTTGGTGGTTGATGATAAATAGACAGATAATTTTTTTTTTTTATAAATAAAAAAAAAAAAAAAATATTTTCATTTTCAAAGTTAATTTCAAAAATATTTCTATTTACTATAGAGGGTTCTCGTATAGCTTTATACCAATAACTTAATTGCCGCTAGATGGCATTACATTTACTATGTTGGGTATAAGCCGCACTCTATAATAAATATTGTTTGCGTCAGCATTGCATTAGTAGTGTATACAAAATGAAATGTCAATACAAATAACAATGGTTGACATAATAATAATAATTTGATTGATTGATTAGAATGTACGGCCAAGACTAAGCAGGGATCCCGGATACGCCGGGCCTACCGTACACCCCTTTTACATATAACAAGATGGAGGGATAGGAAAGGTTGGTAGATATGATAGACTTGACCCGGTTACAGACACCTAAGTAGTCAATAGTTAGTAAAGCACAAGACGGCACAATTATTTTTGTTTTTCGAGATGTAAATAATCAGCAATCAACATCCTTAAAATTAATTGATTAATTAGTTTAGTATAAATGTCCTGAAATGAAATTTCATTATTATGAGTGATTTAATTGTATATACCATACATATCAATTTACAATAACGCGACGCCGGCCCACCACACACCTATAATAAAGGTAAAAGGCATAAAGGCATCTTAAAAAAATTGATAATTAATTATGTTGGCATCTGAAGGGTAAATTTCCTGAAATAAAACGTCATTATTATGAGTTAGAGATTTATTATTTTGTACGATATAGTTAAATTATTCTTGAATAGAATAAATGTAATGTAATGTAATGATTATTATAACTAAATTAATTATAATTTGATAGTCGTAAAACAAATAAAATAAAATAAATCGAATCCAAATATTGTAGTATCAAACGGATGGATCCCCTCTTCAACAGATAACTTTATCATCAATTATCTAAAATAAATATGTTTATTTATAAAAATAAAAATGAAACAAAGACATCTGGTTTCAAAAATGGCTAATCTGGAATCTATAAGGTAATATATCAATAATGAATGTGTCACAGGTTAATAAACCCCAATACCTAAACAAATTAACAGATTACAATTTATTATCAACTAGAATTAAATAAAACTATTAAGCTAATCAGGAATCTGTAAGATGACAGAATTAGTAATAAGTAGCTAGTTAGTAGAAAATAGTCTAATTATCCCAATTTATCCCAAAATACAAAAACCATCTAAGTACATATATCAATATTTGTCTCAAAAAATAAGTCAACCCCCCTCCACCGGAACTTCAATGTAATTTAATCTAAAAAATAACCGAATCGACCCGGTTACAGACACCTAAGTAGTCGATGGTTAGTAAATTGTTAGTAAAAAATATAATGTCAGGCGGTAAGCACAAAACAGCACAATTATTTTTGATTTTTTTTTTTTTTTTGGCAATAAATATTCAGCAATCAGCATCCTAAAAGAAATTTATAATTAATTAAGTTGCTCTCGTAATGGTAAATTTCCTGAAATAAAACGTCATTATTATGAGTTAAAGATTGTGCCTGAATGAACAACCAGCATAATCATTTATCCAACCTACAACAAGCGAAACCACCACCAATTTACAGTCTCCCACCCGAACAACCTACAAAACAACTTAATTAAAGAAATGCCCCGATCCCCAAAAAAACTATCTAAGTACATACAGCAATATTTAACAGCATTTCAAATTTACTCTGTGGCTTCCAAGCTATCTGTAATTTCAAAAATTCAAATATCCGCTAAAAAATAAAATTCATTAGTAAAAGAACCAAACAAACTGCAACACAAAAGTTATTTCCGAAACGATCCCAATAGAATCGAATCCTCTCTCTGTGAAACCTCTACTATCCTCCAAGTGATCCCCTACCAACATCACCAACCAACAAAACCCAAGCTTTACAAAGTCGTGATGAATCCATGACAGATCACAAACGTACTCTGTAGTCATAGAATTTCAAAAATGATTCCGCTCCCGCGAAATTGACGGCAAACTTCAACAAAAACATCAAACAAGCGTTCTATGTAAAACTGCAATTTTACTATATTAGAAATATAGATAACAATAGAGCATATAATGAATACAACCTTCCGTAAGTTGAGAAACATAATGTACTATGACGAATCATCAAAAACCTCAAACACCGACCTATTACTCATAATGAACGATGCCCATTCAAAGTACTTTAAATATCTAAGAACATTTATTGCTATATAGTTCCTCCATACCTTCGCCGCCACTGTGTATATTGATCACACACATAAGCATTACTCATCAAAGCCATCAAAACCCAATGAAATTAATGAAAAAGTCAAAAAAATATTTATATGAATAGCATTTATGATTAGATCGCCGTTTTTGTGTACCTTACTCCCTTCGTATATCAAAAAACATCCACGCACACACGCACAAAAAGCAAATATATATTATATGTAAATGTATCATAATTATATAATACAAAATAAAGTAAAAATAAAATAAAATGAAAACAAAACTGCCCTGATCCAAAACCGAACACAATCATATTCAGAATATGATTGTGTTCGGTTTTGCCTGATCTCATAAATTGTTCCTTCGTAATATTAATTATCCATACTCATTACATAGTACAGCTAGAAGCATATAACAAGGTATATACATACATAGCAACACCATACTTTCGGTGGTTTGGTTATCGAAATGTACATATCATTGTACACACCTCCAATACTAATCTACAATGATATCGTTTCTCCATATAAAAATACAATACACATACAATTACGTTCGTATATAAAACAAAAGATAGGATTCAAATTTCAAACAAAATTAACAAAAACAGAAAAGAACGTGTGCAAAACAACAACAAAAATTGGTACCGAATGTGACAAAACAAAACAGCAGAAATGAAAAACCCTATCTCACGCAAACTAGCTATACTCGAATAAACTACTAGATGAGAATATTAGTACTTTACGTCTTTATGAGTTATAAAATACGCACTGAAAATACAGTTATTATGATTATACTAAAATTTATTTGGAAAATATGTATTAATAATTAATATGTATTCAAATATGTGTTAAAACAATGGAGAAATGAAAAACCACTTAGCTTATGTACATCCTCTGGAATCAAAAAAGTCCTACATATTGAAGGTTTGCATACAATGTGTATGAAGCATTCAAGCAACGGTATCAAAATACATACAAACGAAAATTGTTATGTACGTATTCTAAGCCATTGCAAGCGCACCACATGCAAATTAATACAAATATACAATATGTTAAAATTTTCACTTTACTTCACTTTACTTTCACTTTACACTATTTAACCATCAACACTAATTATTATTTATTTATTAGTTAATTAATTAATTATTACAACACATTTAAATTAAATAATTTATTTATTTCGAGGAGAGACAAAAACACGTCTTTCCACGACGACAAACAAACGCCGACCGACATAATAATAATAATATTACATAAATTTTATCAAGTTAATATGGATAGTTTATCTTATTTATTTTATTTTTTTATCAATAATGACATTTTTTTAAATCTTATTATTATATTGAATTAATTAAATAGAACATAATTATTATACTTAATACTAGCTAGATACTAATTCTATCTTTAATAAATACACTCAATAGTCCCAAAAACTGATTGTATTGTAACTCTCGTAATTCTCCCATCGTATAAAAATTGCTCAGAGAATTATATAATTTGACTCCATTATACCCTAAGGATCGCTGCGAAAAAGATTTACTTTACTTTGGTAATCGATAATGTGTGTTTCTGGTATTATACTTATGAACGTCTCTATTAGAGCATAACATTAAGTCCAAGTATTTTGGTAGAGCTCCGTTTTCAAGGCGAAACATCAACTTCAAAACGTTGTAGTGTATACTTTGGTTAATAGACTTCCATCCTAGTACTTTAAGCATTTCACTTATATGTGTCCTAATATTTGCTCCTAAAATACCTCGCATGAATCTGTTCTGAATTTTTTGGAGACGATATATTTGTGATTGATTCATTATGAATAACACTGATGAACAATTATCAATATGTGGTCCAACAATTGATTCGTAAAATATAATTTTTGTTTCACGTGGCATTTTATCCTTAATTCTATTAAATAAACCTAACTTTTTATTAATGTTTTTAGCAACATAATTCAAATGATCATTAAAATTTAACTTTTCATCTATGATAACACCTAGGTATTTATATTGTTTAACACGTTCAATGACTTCAGTATCTACTAATATATTTTGATTACATTCTAGTATTGTTTTTATTGACATCACCATGTACTTTGTTTTAGAGATGTTATAACTTATGGAACATCAGCCATTTTCTCAGGTTCTCCAAATCTTCATTTATATTCTGAACAGCTTCTCTAAGGGTTGGTGTTGCAATCGTAATCAAGGTGTCATCAGCAAACATATTCAATTTACAATTATTTATAACTTCTACTATATCATTGATGTACAGGATGAAAAGTAATGGTCCTAAAGTAGATCCCTGCGGTACTCCTAAATTATTTGGTATTGGCTTAGAGATACAGTTATCAACTTTTGTATATTGTTGCCTTTCTTGAAGATAATTATTGAACCATTCCAACGCCGCGCCTGTATTCCATATTTACTTAATTTTTTTAGTAAAATTTGTCTATCGATTGTTTCCAAAGCTCGTTTAAAATCCAGGAACACTGCTACTACTACTTTATTGTCATCTATTTCAGATTTCCAATTATCTAACATTAAGTTTAATGCAGTTTCACATGAATGGTGTTCGCGAAATCCAGGTTGTTGGTCGACTAGTATATTATTGTTGTTAATGTGGTTTATTAATTGGTTTTTAACTACTCGTTCTAACACAGCTTCGTAGGTTGGTAGCATATTTATCGGGCGTAGTTCTTCTGGTGTTGTTGGCTTAGAAGTTTTCGGGATTGGAATAACCGTTGATATTTTCCATGATCTCGGGACTTTAGCTTCATATAAACTTTTATTGATTAAGTTCGTAAATTTTGATGAGAATATTTCGTTCTTCATAGCATCTAACATGATAGTACGGTTTATACCATCAATTCCAGCGTTCGACTTCAAACTACTAATAATTTTAGTTATCTCTTGATTTGTAATATTTTCAAAACAGAATGGAACTGTGTAGGGATACGCATTCGATTCATGAAAATTTTTTACTTTTGGAATTTTGTTATGGATGTCAATCACACTGGATACAAATGTATTATTAAGAGATTCGGCCAATTCTAGTTTATCGGTTACTACTTTATTGTTAAACTGAATATTCCACTGTGTTGTGGATTTAGTTTTATACATCGATTTTAACATTCTCCATAGTTGTTTTGGATTATTTTGATTTTCTATGAATTTGTTTTTGAAATAAGTGGACTGCTCCTTCCTTAAAGATTGTTTATATATATTTCTGGCTCTTTTATAATTATCCCAGCTCTCATTTGAGTTTATAATTTTCATAATTTCATAAGATCGTAGTTTATCTTGCTTTAGTAATTTCAAATTTTCCGAGAACCATGGTAGTTTACTAGTTTTATGAATCAATTTTGTACATGTCAACTCATTCAGACAAGTTTTTAACTTTAACAGTAACTCTTCAGCTTCTGCGTTTAATTCTTGGTCTATTTCGTTTAAGTTAGCATCTTGGCATCCCAGAAATTGTTGATTTAAAGCATAGTTAAGTAATTCATGAGAATAATTATTTCGCGAACGTATTTCTATCGGGTCACAATTTCTTGTTGCTTTTATCTTCTCACAATTTAAATTAATGCTTAACATACAATGGTCACTAATTTGTTGCTCTTTAACTACCTCACATTGCACATTTTTTGAATTAGTGATCACTAAATCTATTAAACTCTCACTGGTTGCTGTAACTCTACTATATTCCTTAACCACCTGAATTAGTCTATGATCACTTATCAATTGATTTAATTTTACACTGTAATATTCATTGGATTTGACATCAATATTAAAATCACTGAATATGAAATTATTTTTGTTATGGTTTATGATATTTTCCATCCATTCGTCAAATTTATCTAAGAAAACTGCTCTCGTTGTTTGAAATGATCTGTATACTACTCTAAATATCCCAAACGTATGATATCCTTTTATGATTTGTATTGCTAAAAACCAAGTGCGATCCTTCTCACAGTTTGAAATTATTTTGAAATTTATGTTTTCATGAATGTACATAGCAACTCCTCCTGTATGTCGACTATCCGAGTCGCAGCGTATAAATTTATAGTTATCAATTAGAAACTCCGAATCGTACATTTCTTCAGTTGTTCTAGTTTCACTGAGTAATACTAAGGCTGGTTTAAAATTGAACACAATTTCCTGTAACTCCACGAAATTTGACGATAGACTTCGGATGTTGGTGTATAGGGTGTCTTGTTTTCGAAACTGCTATTGGTAATTGATTTGGTTTCTTAGTATTTTCAACTTGCGCTGATATACTGTGCAATTATTATCCCACGTAGCATGATTTACATCAATGTTTAGATTTAGTTTCTAATTTGTTTCAACGCAGTTGCTACATTTGATTTCTATGCTCTTACACTCATTATATTTGTGCTCTCCGCTACATTTTGGACACGTTAGCTTGCTGGTACACTTATCGCCGTGATGTGAATAACCATTGCACTTGTAACATCTTGTTAAGCCTATTGATTCTACTACGTGGCATCTATCAAAATTGATATTGAGTTTCTCAGCCTCCATTATTTTCTTAAAGCAAGTGGCATCAACTTCAATGATTGTATCGACTTTCTGTGTATTTCTTCTTCGATAGGATGTTACTACTTTTATGTCGCTAGCAGCTAAAAACGAATTTTGTTGCTTCAACGCTGATATAATTTCACCGCTTTCTAGTGGTTCTGACATTCCTAAAATTTTCACTCTAGGCCTTAGCTCTGTAGGCAATTTAACCTCATATTGAGCTCCTAATTTATCTGTGGCGATTTGCTTCAGTTTTTCCTTTGCTTCATTTGAATCGCACTGCAATATAATTCCCCCATTCGCAAGTCGATGAAGTTAGCCCGAGCCCGAATTTTTTGGTGGATTTCTTGGATAAGTCTAGCCATCCCAAAAAAGTGTAAATACATTAAAAAATGTAGCACCATCCCGAAAAACTATTTATACATGACAAAAAAATAATAAAATACAAAAATAAATTTAATGTAAAAAAAATTACTGGTAAAACTTTTTTTTTAATATATTTAACCCAAATAGCGATAATTTGTGTAGTTACTATGGGTCCACATTAAATTCTATACCGCAATACCTGGAGATAAAGCCACCAAGCGGCATAAACGACCAGACAGGTCAGGATACTTGCTTAGATATCGAATTGCCCCCAAGTCCATATCAGGTGGAAATAACCTTTTATTAAATTTATTTGTTTAGCCCGAATAGCGATAATTTATGTAGTTACTATGGGTCCACATTAAATTCTATACCGCAATACCTGGAGAAAAAGCCACCAAGCGGCATATACCGCCAGACGGGTCAGGATACTAGCTAAGATATAGAATTGGTCCATATCCAAGTCCATATCAGGTGGAAATAACCTTTTATTAAATTTAATAAATTTTAATAAATTTAATAAAAGGTTATTTCTACCACATATGGACTTGGGGCCAATTTTATATCTTAGGTAGTATCCTGACCTGTCTGGCCGTATATGCCGCTTGGTGGCTTTATCTCCAGGTATTGCGGTATAGAATTTAATGTGGACCCATAGTAACTACACAAATTATCGCTATTCGGGCTAAACAAATAAATTTAATAAAAGGTTATTTCCACCTGATATGGACTTGGGGCCAATTCTATATCTTAGCTAGTATCCTGACCTATCTGGCCGTATATACCGCTTGGTGGCTTTATCTCCAGGTATTGCGGTATAGAATTTAATGTGGATCCATAGTAACTACACAAATTATCGCTATTCGGGCTAAACAAATAAATTTAATAAAAGGTTATTTCCACCTGATATGGACTTGGGGCCAATTTTATATCTTAGGTAGTATCCTGACCTGTCTGGCCGTATATGCCGCTTGGTGGCTTTATCTCCAGGTATTGCGGTATAGAATTTAATGTGGACCCATAGTAACTACATAAATTATCGCTATTCGGGCTAAACAAATAAATTTAATAAAAGGTTATTTCCACCTGATATGGACTTGGGGGCAATTCTATATCTAAGCTAGTATCCTGACCTGTCTGGTCGTTTATGCCGCTTGGTGGCTTTATCTCCAGGTATTGCGGTATAGAATTTAATGTGGACCCATAGTAACTACACAAATTATCGCTATTCGGGCTAAACAAATAAATTTAATAAAAGGTTATTTCCACCTGATATGGACTTGGGGCCAATTCTATATCTTAGCTAGTATCCTGACCTATCTGGCCGTATATGCCGCTTGGTGGCTTTATCTCCAGGTATTGCGGTATAGAATTTAATGTGGACCCATAGTAACTACACAAATTATCGCTATTCGGGTTAAATATATTAAAAAAAAAGTTTTACCAGTAATTTTTTTTTTGTCATGTATAAATTGTTTTTCGGGATGGTGCTACATTTTTTAATGTATTTACACTTTTTCGGGATGGCTAGACTTATCCAAGAAATCCACCAAAAAATTCGGGCTCGGGCTAACTTCACCGACTTCCATTCGCAACGTTTCGGTATCCCATTAGGGGAATACTTTTCGGATCAATCTGGCTTACGATGTCTTCTTTGGTTTTCTTATTCTCTTGTGGTTTCTTTGGCTGTAACAAAACTAATTTGGTTGGATTGGTTTTGACGACTGCAGCAAAGGATTTCGTCTCATCAGGTTTATGGATTTCTTCAACATGGGTTTTAATTACTCCTAACTGTTCATTAAGCTTCAAATGATTTGCGCATAAATGTTGTTTTAATTCTTCAACGAACTTGTTAATTTTGTTGAATTCCTCATATATAGTATCCTCCTCATGATTTTGGCATTCTGCACATACAAATCTAGCATTATCCAGATAATTACAATTATTGTGTTTTATGGGTAAGTATCTACGAGTTAATAAAGTGGACAGCTTAAATGAAGTGAATTTTGTGTTAATACTGTGTCTCCAATATATACAACATAATTTGGTTTGCCAAAATTATCAAATTGAAATTCAAGTTCAAGGCCAAATTATTTTGTGTATATTGTTTATATATGATTGGTTTTGATTTGCATTAATAATAATTGAACTAATTTCTAGGTATGCAATATGAATTTTTATAATAATAAGGTAAGTATTAATAATGACAAGGTAAGTATAAGTACTTAAGTGCTATGATATTTCTAGATTTATGTATTTCATGTGATGTGTTTCAGCTAAATGATGTTTCAGCCAGAGAATTGATATAGGGTAAGTATAACATGACACCGTCGCTAACAGTAGGTATCTACTACATAAATACCAATCCATGCACATAAATACCAACACCAATTGAATGTTGCTGCTGTAGTTGCCGCTCAATGCGCTGATGTGTATTTTAACGTTAGCTGTCTTTATCAGTCAGTAGTAACACAAAATTCATAATATTTTTCTATTTTGCTTTCGAAGAAATTTGTATTTTAACCCTACAATGCATGATTTTTTTATTTTTAACGAAAAAATCCACATAACATATTTGGTGCCACCTTTTCGGAAAACGAAAAACCCATTTTTTTAAATAGTTTTTCTGAAAAATAGATTTTCATGGTTGTATCATATATGATGCCGCCCCGGTGGCAAAGTGGTTAGCATGCTTGCTCCAGCGACCGGAGGTCCCAGGTTCGATTCCCGGTGGTGACAAAGAAAATATTTCACGGCTGGTTTAGGATCAATGAATTAATCACTCATTATCAGAAATGAAAATATGATTATGAAACCTCATGTGAGGCGGCCAAATCCCTTGATGGGATATAATAGTGCCAGAGAGAGAGAAAAAATCATATATGATACATCATGCATTTAGAGTAACAAAAATAACCAAATTTTAAATTATTTTAATACAAATTTATTTCATTAAAACAAAGTTAATAAAAAGGCACATAGTTTTATTTCCCAGCCTATATTCAGACAATTAAAAATTCACAGTCAGATAACAAATAAAAATAAAATAAAATTTAATAAATATAATAAAAAAAATATATAAATCAGTCGTGCAAGTGAAACGCTCCGAAACAGTTTCGATCTTTATTGAAACAAAGATACACTTGGCATTTAGTACATTGCACAAAGTTAATTTTGAGCAACCGGCAATTTGCATCTCTGTCTGTCAGACATCCAACCGCAAAAATGGCCAATATTGTCCACGCGAACATCCTTTGGAGGTAAGTGGTTAGCATTAGGTTTTTTCTTTTTGCCACGAGCAGCCACGAATTAACCACTGTAATGTCTAAAAGATGGTAAAAAATTCGAACATACCACTTTCTAGATCTCAATTTAATTTTATGGTGACCGATAAGGCTATCTAATAGGTCCACCCCACCCATGTGTTTATTACATATTCGGTTATAATGTTAGGACAATCCACTTCAATCGTTTGTGTTTTGCTACGAATGTACCGTTTGACTTTTGTGGTCGGTAATTCTCCTGCAAATGTTGATAATAGTGTCACATAGTTTATGTCTTTCCACAAAAGCACACTTACGTCTACATCTTCAATTGTGCCAACCTGTTCTACAACAAAACCTCGAGGCTTGTCCTTTAAAGCACGTTCCGTAGGTAATTTATAGAAAGGCAGTCTGTACAACGTTCAACTCTACGCAGTTCTACAACAAGTGGTAAACTAGTATAGTAGTTATCGAAGTAAACGTGATGATTTACGTATCGTGACACATCCCGCAATAATCGAATTACAATATTTAAGGAGCTACCTAAATTCGGTTCATATGCTAGTCGCTTTTCATTTTCTTGTCCAGAACATAATTCAAAATTGTGAGTCCGGAAACACTACTTAGAACAAAAAATTTGTAACCCTTTTTATGAGGTTTCATCGGCATATATTGTTTCAGGTAGCTTCTACCTTTAGATGAACAAAGCTGTTCATCTATTGAAAGATTTTGTTCTAGTGGAATATTTTTGAAATTTTCGATGAGTCGTACTGGTCGTATTTTAAATAATCGATCATGGTTAGCACTTGTTCGTGGTAAACAGTTATTATTGCAATTAAAATGAAGAAACTTTCGGATTTTTTCGAATTTGTTAATCGAAATGGTATCTCGAATAATATTGTTTCCCACCGTCGAGGACCAATATCGGCGCAAGCTTGTTACCTGATGCACAGACGTTACTATACATACGTTACTATACATACTCCGATAAATTTTTCCAAATCTCGTACGTTCAATGAAAATGTTTTTTGGGTGTTTTCCTCAGTGGCGTAATAATTTGATTCTTGAACAATATGTTGTTTTAATTTCGAATCAAACAAATAGTTGAAAATTTGTAGCGGGGTCTGTGTTCAAGTATTTCCGATGGAAATGTTTCATCGCCCGAAAATTTATATTTTTCTGGACAAACATCTACATTTTTCGTTTTTCAATAATGTTGCTGAACTTTTTGTTTTAGTTCTTTAACTTCTTTAACTTCACTAAGCTCATTGGGAATCAAGGTTTTGATCTTCCGTAATTTGCAGATTATTTAATTCATTTTCATTATTAACTATTATAAAAGGTAAATTTTCGATATCAAATTGACGTTTGTCGTTAATTTCATCGAATAGTTCTATAACGAAGCGGCAATTTATTCGATCTAAATTTAAATCTTCATCGTTATCAATACTACTTTCCAGATCATCTTCACTTCCGCTAAAGTTAACAATATTTGCAATTTGATCAGCGTTGAAATACTTCTTTCTGTTTTCCATTTTCACCTGCCTCAAGTATAAAAATATGACTTAGGAGTGCGAAAATCATTAATTTTCCAAGTATAAGAATTGGTTGTATCATATATGATACCACCAAAAAATGATGAGTACTTACATGATGTATCATACATATATGATACAACCAATGTTTTCCAAAATTTACATGGATATATTGCAATTTATTTATAAAAATTAATAAAAATGATAATAATAAATATAAATGATTGACAACAATTATGTAAGACATCAATCGAAAAAATTCGGACCCACATAAACTTCAGCGACACAAATTTGACGGAGAGTGTTGAAAGAGAGTAAAATCAAACAACCAAAACATTTTATTTTGTAAACCAATCTTCCCCTTCACATTTTATGTGTTCCCCTGCAAAATAACAAGATTCCAGCAAGGCAACAACAGTAGACCGATGTACTGAAGAGATTGGAACTACATCATTGGTTGATTATTATTAAAGAAGGCTTCACTTTTGCTGAATTATATATTGATAATCCGTTGTTCTTGGCTCAATGATTGTAATAACACTTTCCAAAAAGTTTTGGGACTAAACGAATGTTAACAAAGCTCTCTATGTATTAGAGACCTACATACATTTTGTATATACATTACGTCAGTTATAATAGTTTCAAGTTCAAAGTTTTGTTTCGTATGTTCGACTCAATGTTAAAAACTAAACTAAGTCCAGAAAAATAAATAGTTTACATCTTTCTTAGTCACTTATGGAGTACAATGTAAATCTGGCTGTAAAATCAGTGAGGTCAAAATTACTGCAGGGCCCAATTTTAAAGTTAAGCAAAACATTATAAAATCTACTTACTATGTACTATGCATTAGTAAGTATCTATATTCATGAATATAGTTATAACGACGTCAGACAGGCTGACATAGACACGTCAAACTATTAACAAATGAATGAAATCACATTTTATCTTCATTTAAGTTAATCCGTCTTAAACCTTTCACAAAACTAAAACACATTTTTGAACAAGATAACCAAAATACCGTAATTAAACCTTTTCTAAATTATTTTCGACACAATCTAATGACTTAACAAGAAACCATTCTCGTCAATTATCCTTAAATATCACTCAAATTTTTTATATAGTACCCAAATGAACAACTAAAAACCTCATATGGAGAAATAAAAAACAACAACCCATTTAAATGTGATGTTTCATTCACTAATGAGTCCTCCGTCCGTCAAAACTGATATTGGGAACACATATTTTCCATCCCAAAAATAATAAAAATCCGAAACGATAAGGGTTAAAATTGAAATCATTTTTTAATCTAATCCTTAGCAAAATGAGAGATAGTGTGTACTAGAGTATGTAGTTACATTAGAACAGAAAAAATATTGAAACTCATTAATAATTTTCAAGTCCTTTTTTGTATGTGTGTGTGTGTGTGTGTGTGTGTGAAAAATGAAACTTAATTTGAATATTTTAAATTAAACGAGTATCCCCCCAAAAAAAACTGGGATCATTATTCATTATATTACTGTCGAAAAATACTAAAGCATCTAGAAAACGAATTTTCAAAGAATCGATTTAGAAAGTGTACAAGCAAAACCGAACACAAAAAATTCTAATATTTTACCAGCAAACGAAACATATTGACAGTTTGATTATTTCTGTTCTTTTCAATTCGATGGGAATAATTTTCGATTTTTTTGAAATGTGAGTCATCTCACATGTGTTTACGATCATCTGGGATTAAACGGTTTTTAAAAAGATCACTTCAATGAATTTCATTTTAATATGAAATTAGTGCCCTTGTCATAAAAATCAATCTAGCATCGTCGATTTTATTTTAACGACGGGGTGCGTGCATGCGTTTAGTATTATTACGTAAGATGAAATATATATTTTTGACTATGACGATGTAATTTGAAGACACAATATTTTTTTTATAAGCATCGATAAATCAAGACACTTAAGGATTTGAAGTGATACGATATTTATTGTAGAGCCGTATTTTATTTTAAGCGAGGGAGGATATTATTTCTGTATGGTTTTAAATGTAATTAGGAAATTCTTGACGATTGCAGCATGATTTTGATTTATACATTTTTAACGCAATGTTAACAGAAGTACCTACCCCAGTACGTTGATTTTTTGTATAATAATGCGTACATTACTAATAGTTAGTTTAAATGGAATATGCCAAATGACTGAATGGAACTTGAGTTTAATTTAAATTGGTATGGTCAGCAAGTGAATGGATCTTTCAAGGATTTTAACGTTAATAAAGAACAGTTTAAAGGTTCAAACAGAATGTATCCGTTCCGTTCGCTCTATTTTAGGAGAATTGTCAATTTATTTGTAAAGATAAAAATGTGAACACAATGAACGGAAGAGAAAAAACGGAGCGGATACTAAACCCAAATTCAAATTTTTTCGGACGACATAACCTTACATAGTATTTGACTTATCAGAAAAAATCATAAACGTCAATCTCACACACAAACTAAAATTTCCAAAATATAATTAGAATTAAGTTTTCCAAATAGTGTGGTTGTATTGTGTTTTAGAAAATCGAACGGACGGAGCAGAAACGAAATGAGCGGACAGGGGGAACTATTCTGATTAAACCTCAAGGATAGGCACAACACATTTTCGAGAACAAAGTCTACATATATAATTTATCATTTTTTGGTATTGGTTGAATAACCGTTTTCTAAATTGAAGGAAACCCACCAGTTTTCATTGTCCGGTGAAATATTTTGCTAAGTGGCCATAGTTTGATTCTTGTTACTATAACATTTGCTCTGTTTCTGTCATTTCGAAAAATAGCAAGATTTTTGCCTGAGGACGGATTGACGTGAATTAAATGGGCCGCTATTTTAATTGAAACTCCTGAAAGTTTTTTCATTTAATCTATAATTATTTCAAAAGTTTCAGCATTTTTATGGGATTGTGTTATATGCAATTTTTTATCACTAATTAAATTGTTGAAGTTATAACGTGAAAAGCTCAAAGTGCGTGCAATTTGTGCGACTGCATCTCGTTAAAATCGCGGCCCGAAAATAAACTCAACGGCAGAGGGGAATTGATCAATTTTTTCTATGGAGCTCGATAATATAAGTATTGAACCCGCAGTTACTAGGGACGAATTTGGCAATAATATAGTGAAAATCATCCCAGTCAAAAAAAATGAGCCACTCTCGCCTAAGATGAGAAACTTTAGTTACCCGCAAGATAAGGACTACATTTACTTTTTTGATTTAAGATTTCCAATTGGGCGACACACAAACAAAGTCCAATTACGCGTCGCCTCTATCTACATACAAAGCTAAGAAAATAATAATAAAAAATATAAATATACAAAATAATAAGAATAATAATTATAATACTACGAGATACAAAATATAACAAATTGAAAAGAAATTTTACTCGAATATAAATTGAAAAAGTTAGTCAAGTGAAAATGAAGTTAAAATGAAGTTAATAGTGGACCGCTTAAAATACATATATGGAAGTCACTAACCATTACTATTTATCTAATATCGATACTTGTACGTGTGATTAAACAAGTTGAAATACCTTGATCAAACAATTAGGACAATAAAAATCGAGTGCAATACAGACGCAAAGAAACTAATACATATAGGCAAGACAAGTTAATATTGATTTTGTTTTAGAAAACGACAAACCCCAAATCTGTATTGATGCATAGACAATGACAAGTCCAATGAGAAGAAAAGTTCGTTATGACCGCTTTGCATTCTGGTAAGCGGGTTTGAGGATCCAAGATTAGTACGCGATTGTATTGGAAGAAATAATTGATGGTTTCTACAAATTCAACGATGTTTCTACGAACATATAAATTCAACGATGTTAAGGCGTTTCAATTTTAAAATTTATTATTTGGTACAAAAATAACTCATCATGTGCACGTCTCCTGTTTTCGAGGCTGACCATACTGAAAATGTTCAACCTTGTGCCGTACATAATATTGCCTGAATGCGGGATAGATTTATATACCAAGAGACTTGTAAACATTTTTTGAATCCGTTCTAATTGGTCAATATATTTATCGTAAAATGGATTCCAAATTTGAGTTACATACTCAAGGACACTCCTAATTAGACAGTTAAAAAGTATAATGAACACCGCTGGGTCACAAAAATCCTTACCGATGCGAAAAATACAGCCGAGAATTTTGTGAGCTTTAGAATAAATCTGATCGATGTGTTTGTCAAATGATAATTTTGAATCAAAAGTAACTCCTAAATCAGTAATTTGATTGGCGCTAGCCAATCTAATGTCCGAAATGTAATAATTACAACACATTTCTGAATGTTTAGATTTAGCTTATTAGTCACACACCATGAACTCAATGTTTGCATATCAGTCTGCAACGATAGCGATCGTTAGAGTTCGTAATCCTTGAGCAGATTTTTACGTCGTCAGCATAGAATAGGTGGGGACATACAAGCACACGAGATAGATCGTTAATAAAAATTACGAGAAGTAATGGTCCTAGAGTAGATCCCTGTGGAACACCAGAAGTAGCTACAATAGTTTTAGAAATATAGTACATCCGTTAAACTTCACATTTAGTACTCTGTTGCTCAGATATAATGCTAACCATTTGCTAATGGGTGAAGAAATGCCAATTTTGCAACATTTGTCAATTAAGATATCATGAGATACAGTATCAAACACCTTTTGGAAATCATTATAGATACAGTCCAATTGACAGCTTTTGTCGACACTTTCAAAAGTATATATAACCAGAAAACCAAATGAAGTTGCTCAAAACCGAACGTTTTTCATAAAAACCATGTTGTACTATGCTTATGAAATTTCTAACTTCGTTAAATAATAATCCGTAGACTAACTTCTCAAAGATTTTGCAAAACGCGTTTAATAGAGATATTGGTCTATAATTTTCTATGCAACTTTTATCACCTTACTTAAATATTGGAACAAGAAACGTGGTTTTCCACCTAGTGGGAAATACAGCAGAGTTTAAAGAGATATTGAAGATGATAGATAGTGGATCGGCTAATACCTCTTTCAACTGAAAAATAAAATAGTTAGATATTGTTACGATTTTGCCTTGTCACTTAAGGTTCGAATCACTGGATTGTGAATAAATACACTGCTTCAAATTTGAACTCACACAATTTATTTACACAACACAATTTATTATACAACACAAAATTCACAATTAATTATTATAATTATAACACACTTTTTAATTATCACTTTAATAATCGCTTTAATAATCACTTTAATAATCTTTCTATTTAACCTTCACTGTATCACGGTTAGAATAATACTCAGTATTCCACGTCAACGCGCGCCTTTATATACCAAAATATTTGTTTCTAGAATAATCCTAAATGCGCATCAAGCAAATATGTTAGTATAGAAATAACGCCTAAATGTTGAACCAAATCATAAATTATAAATGCAATTGAGCAATTAATGAAATTAACTTATTCTATTCCAATCTAGGTGTCACTGTAACACTACCCCCCACCTAAGCCTGTTCGTCCCGAACAGGATCCAGATCACCTCCTCTGTAGAGCGCCAAACGTTCTAAATGCACCACCTTTGGTTTACCTTTCCGTCCTTTCTGTATGCGATAAACCACGTCGTTCAACTTTTTAATGACAGTGTAAGGTCCTTCCCATGTGGGTTGCAACTTCGGTGATAATCCTTTCTGCCGTTGCGGGTTGTGAAGCCATACCAATTGCCCTTTCTCGAAGCCTTGATTGGTTGCTCGTATGTCATATCGAGCTTTCATTCGATCACTTGATATCCGAATTTTCTCCCGTACAAATTGATGTATTTCGTTGAGTTCCTCTTTCATCCGGTCGACGTAATCCTGTCCGCATAGAACTGCTGATGGAACAGCTCCAAACTTTAAATCTCCCGGTAATCGCAGATTGTTCCCAAATATGGTTTTAGCTTGTGTCACTCCTGTTGTGTCATGTACCGCTGATCGGTAGGCCATCAGGAACATCGGTATATGTCGATCCCAGTTGCGTTGGTTCCTTTCCACAACCTTTCCTAGATATTCCTCCTATGTGCCATTGAATCTTTCCACCATACCGTCCGACTGTGGGTGTAAAGGCGTCGTTCTTGTTTTATTGATTCCAAGCATCTGACATATCTCCTGAAATACCACCGATTCGAAATTCCTTCCTTGGTCCGTGTGAATTTCCATCGGTACACCAAATCAGCTAATCCAATTGTTAACCACGGCATCAGCTATTGTTGTTGTCTCTTGATTGGGTATGGGGTACACTTCCGGCCATTTTCTGAAATAATCCATTATTACTAGCACATATTTATTTCCGCTCTCGGTGGTCGGAAATGGCCCCGCCACATCCACTGCAATTCTCTCAAATAGTGCCCCGACATTATATTGTTTCATGGTTCCACGGCTTTTTCGTGCTGGTCCCTTTACTGCTGCACATTGGTCACATCTTCGACACCATTCTACTACTGACTGTCTACATCCGGACCAGTAGAAACGTTGGCGAATTTTGGCTAATGTTTTATTAATCCCTAGGTGACCTCCACTTGCTCCTCCATGATACTCCTTGAGGATTTCCGCTATCCGATCTTTTGGCACCACTACCAACAATTGTTTTACTTTACCATCCGTGCTTTCCCACTTTCGTTTTAAACATCCATTTTCTATGTGGAGGCTATCCCATTGAGCCCAATATGCTTTTACAATGGGAGGTTTGTCAGCTATCTCACTCCATGTGGGCCGGTGTACCTTTTCCTTATGTTTCATGATGAATGATAGGTCAGCATCCCGTAATTGCTCCTTCTTGATCATTTCATCAGTCCATTCCTCATCAGGTAGCACTTGCATAAGTCGAATATCGATGATGTTTTCCTTACCCTCCACACGCCCACAATCCTTGCATTCCGCGGGACATGGTCTTCTTAATAACGCGTCGGCATTTTTATGTGCACTTCCCTTCCGATGTTCAATATCGGCTTCTTTTGTCAAGCTCTCACCGCTTCCTTTTAATCTCGAAACTTGGATGGATGTTATGGGGCAATCGATTGTGGGAGTCATCTTTTGCTCCTTCTAGCTGTCTCTTTTCAACGACTCCAATGTCGTCCGACCTTCCTTTCTGGCCTCTCTCTGCTGTTCGTTTGGTGTACGCTTCATAGGAGATGGCGATCTTCCTCGTTTCTTCTTAATCTCCCAACAGTCCCGTGAAATGTGACCCATTCTATTACATACCCAGCATTTAATCCTGCCACTTTCATCTCTGAACCTTGGCGTAGCCCGCTCGGTGTCCATTCTGGAATCAATCTCTACCCGACGAATTTTCATTGCTGGTTTGATGATGGTTTGCGCAGTTTCGTTTGTTAACGCACAAGCGATGGTTTCCGTGAAAGTTGCCTTAGGTGACAACATCACCGCTCTGCGCGTCTCAGGATCTCGAATACCGTCAATGAATGCATCTATTTTAATTCGCTCCATGTAATCGGCCGACATATTTGAATGGGCTAAATGCGCGAGCCACTCAATTGCCGATGAAAATTCCTGTAGCGATTCTCCTCCTCTTTGGTATCGACCCTTCAATTCCATGCGATAGATTTCTCGTTTGTGATCACTTCCGTATTTTCGATCTTACGCCTTCATAATTCCCATGTAAACGTTCCGTTCCTGCTCGGGAATGATTTGTAGTGTTTCTGCCGCTTCGCCTTTAAGAGCCACAATTAACGCTGCAACACAGTGTTCTTCAGTCCACTGATTTTGCTTAATCGTCGTTTCGAACTGGAACTTAAAAATACTGAAGGATGTTGTTCCATGAAATGTTGGTGGTTTTATCTTAACTGCATTAACCGTCTGGATCACTTGTTGTGTCGTTCCATTCGATTAGACATCTTAGAGCTCCTTCTAGAGACGTTTAACTTCCGTTTGAAAATCTTGTTTAACCGATTCAAATTTTTGTTGAACCGTCCCTTTAACATTTTGAATTTCTGCGTGTACTTCTGTTTGCAGTTTTTCCACTTTACCGTGTAGTGTAGAAGATAATTCCAAAAACTTCTCGTCCATTTTCTTTTGACCAACTTCTATTTGGTTTTTAATGTCCGCTCCTTGTTGCTCCATTTGTACCATCTTCTGTTTAATGTCCGCTCCTTGTTGCTCCACTTGTAACATCTGTTGTTTCATTTGATGTTTAATGTCCGCCCCTTGTTGCGTCAACTGTTGTCCCATCATATTCATAGCAGCCATCAACTGCGATAAATCGAAACTTCCAGATGGGTTTTGTGTTGTTCCGAACATCGTTTGTTCTTCCTTTTCTTTCTTGTCCACACTGATCTCATCCGTGTTGTCCTCCTCGAAATCATACACATCTGGATTTAAACCGTCCTTCTCCATGGCCTCACGTAGTCGCTCCACCAAACTAGTTTTTGTGCCTTCACTAGCCAAACCTCGCTGCTTCATCAGTTGCTCCTTTAATTGCGCAAGTTTTAATTCGTATAGAATCATTTTTCTTGTTATTCACAATCCCACCGCTGTCACCAATTGTTACGATTTTGCCTTGTCACTTAAGGTTCGAATCACTGGATTGTGAATAAATACACTGCTTCAAATTTGAACTCACACAATTTATTTACACAACACAATTTATTATACAACACAAAATTCACAATTAATTATTATAATTATAACACACTTTTTAATTATCACTTTAATAATCGCTTTAATAATCACTTTAATAATCTTTCTATTTAACCTTCACTGTATCACGTTTAAAATAAGACTCAGCATTCCACGCCAACGCGCGCCTTTATATACCAAAATATTTGTTTCTAGAATAATCCTAAATGCGCATCAAGCAAATATGTTAGTATAGAAATAACGCCTAAATGTTGAACCAAATCATAAATTATAAATGCAATGGAGCAATTAATGAAATTAACTTATTCTATTCCAATCTAGGTGTAACCGTAACAATATGTTATCTGGGCTCGAGCCTTTGTTAACACAACAATGACTCTACATATACTCTACTTATGTCACGATACCACAGAATTAGTATTGTACTTAAAAACGCAGATATTTTTTAATTGAATTTCAAAATGAGAGATAGACTTACATTGAAAACAAAGAAAAAAAATGGAAGGGTGAATATCTGTACTCAACACGCGATTTTCTCTTACCATGTATACAAAGATCCCGAACACACCAGTCCTGACTTCTAAAGGGAAAAAGTAAATTATCCGAACTTTTGATAAAACTCATGTTCATTTAATCAAAAACATTTTCCCTGTTTACATTTTAGAAAATGGACAAGGTCAACGATTGTTGGTTGAAAATAATTTTTTAAATGTATGTAAATCTTTAACCTCTTGCTCGTTTTTTGTAAATGCTAAACATTTTAACATCATTGCAAAAATTGAAAATGCTTCTTGAGCATGCCACTTCCGAAACACAGATTTCCACGAAAATTAGCAAGGATCTCCTAATTAATCTAAAAGGTTAACTATGGAATTTGATTCCGCCGAGCCGAATTTTGCTGAAACAAAATCTGGTTTATTACTGTTTTATTACCATGTTTTACTACCATTCTCACCATCTCACTTGATTTCTAAACCGAAAAATTTAACCTACCATAGGTAGACCTATCAAAATGGTCAAAGCATCACAATTTATGGATTTTTGATATCTAGGAGGGACAGGGAGGGACATGTTTTAAATTTTGTTTTGCGACGCAAATTAACATAAAAAGTACTTTTCAGTGTTTTTTAAATTCATTTATTGTATTTAACAAAATTATTAAATAAATAACATAAAATAATTGATGAATCAATTTATAAAATTTCAGATAAATAAATTATGAAACCGTAAAAATAGGAACATTCATTGTTTCTTAAAAAAAATAGTTAATTCTGAGTAGTTAAATATATTTATTGCTGTTTTTTACTTATTTAAGTAAGTCATCATTGTGTTCCATTTCCATCATTAGCTCATGGCAGTTCTTATTGCTATTGAACTTAATTACAGCCTGTGCAGTCAAAGTATCAAGTAACATAGGTGATTTATCACTTGTCCGTATATTATTGATAATCGAAAAACTCCGTTTTACGCCGCATTTGTTGCATGTAAACACAAGCATATTTCTAGCAACTTCAATTAATTTTCATGGGGAATTTGTTTTTTTTTAAATGTTTAAGTATATCGAACCCATTTTTTATCGGATTGCTATTTATCACTATTGCAGTTTAAAAGAGTTTCACGAGACAAATAAATATTAACACGGCTTATTTCGCCTGATAGTTTTAGATCATCGATTTTCATATTGGTTTTGAATCTCTCCATTAATTTTTCAAGGCAATGTGAATCACTTCATTTATCTCCAAATTTTTTTTTAATAATGTCCATTCAAAAATTTTCGTTTCTTCCAAGGGTTTGGCCAATTCGTTTAAATAGTTATGAGTGGTTTCATGAAATGTTTTAATTGATCTCTCAAAAGATAGCCGAATTGTAGGATTAGATTGCTCTAACTCTGTTAAGATATTTCTTGAAACCAATGGTATGTAACTTTCTTGTCGACATTACAAGCTTTAATTCGTTTAAAGTTTCGTATGCCTCAACAGATGACAAATTATTTCTTTCCATTTTTAAAATAGCTTCATGAAAAATTGATGCTTGCTGGTGTAAAAACTGGAGATGTAACGGTGTACTTTCATTTTCGAAAAATTTTCTTATTGATTTTGGCAATTTTTCTTGGCTTAAAAAATAAGACTTTAACGGTTCGAATAATTTATAAATACATTCAACCGCTGGTCTCAAAGCCAACCATCTGGTTTTCGAGAACCTTAGTAATTCGGAATATTCAACACTAGCCTCTTCACAAAACAACTTAAGATTTACAGTTCGAACTGTAAATCTTTTAAAATACAGGTAAATTTGAATTAGGTTACCATCAATATCGACTGATAATGTTCCAGCTGCAGAATCGATAGCGTTAGTAGCAATGTGTTCATTACTTCCCAACCCAAAAATATTTTTATCCAAACTGGTTTTTAGTTTTGTAAATACATTGACCTCACCGCGTCTTTTTAAACCTCCAAATTTGGTATTCGTATTGTCAGCAGTTAAGGTCACATCTTTTTGACATATGTCATATTTGCGTAATACTTCCATTATATTGTTATTTATTTGATGTCTCACCCGGAAGGGCCGCGAGATTCAAAATTTTTCTCTCAATACCGACATCTGCATCAAAGTACTGAATCATCAGTGGTAACAATTTTGGTTCGAAGCATCACTCATGATGGACAAATAATTTACTTTATTAATCAGGTTTTCAAGCTCGCTATTAATAAATGGATATAAAACTTTTTTGGTTATAGCCGAACATTTGGATTTTCCACAGCTGAATCTCTTATTATACATAGTCTGAATTAATTTGGTTGTGCAGCTCATACTGTTAAAGTTTTGATTGTGATTGACAGTATATTCGTTCGATAAAAAAAATTGTGAATGGTGTACTTTTGATAGTACAGATAATTATTTTTTATAATTGCATTATGTTTTACTATGGAGTGCTTCAATAATCATTCCATAATCAATTGAAAAAACAATATTGCATATTGAGCATCTAACTTTCGAATCTGCCTTATAATCACCACCGATGGCATTGCCAATCTTTAGATGTGGATATTCCTTTTGGTGCCTTTCGTTGAACGTAGCCCTGCGCTTTTTGCTACTCGACGACATGTTAGTATCTTAAAATTAGAATATTAATTAAGAATATACAAAGTTAAGATTAAATCAGCTTAAATATTGAAATCTAAAATACCTAAACTGTTTTAAGCGCAAACTTTCTCGATAAAAATAGTTGCACTGCACTTTCTGTCATGACGCCTAAAATAATTTCCAATAACAGATTTAGTGTTGGTTGATGAAATTAAATTTCCTTTGATTTTTTCTTTTATAAATAAATTATGAGAAATAATTTGTATTTCCAAACAAAAACATAAAGAAGGACAAACTGTACAAAAATCATGAAAGCAAAACGGGTCGTATTGCAACCTTATTTTTTGTAATTTTTTTTGTAACTATACTTTTCAAAATATTTGAAAAAATGAAAAAGCAACTATGGCAGCTGCTACTTCCAGTGGGCCGATTTCGGCCAGAAATTACTGGGACCTCCAAATTTATGAAAAAATCTTAATGCCGTAGATATACTCGACGTCACTAAGACGCCGAATAATGTCAAAAACGTTACTAGCGAAGTATCCAAGATAAACTGAGTATTCTGACAGCGAGTTCATACGAAGGATAAAAATCTCGGATTTTTCTATCCCATCGTTGAAACCAATTACATCACGTAAATTATACAACAGACACGCCTCTTTTCATACAAAAAAGTTGAAAAAAATTAAACAAAAATCTGGGATAGAAAAATCCGAGATTTTTATCCGTCGTATGAACCGGCAGTGAGTCGCATTTTTGATGGCTAATAAAAATAAAAATATTTTGTTTTTGACGTTTACGAAAATATTCTTGTGAAAACCTAAAAAACTTGAAATGGATTATAAAACGAAAAACATTAAAATATTAAAAGTGATTAAAGCCGGATTATTGGCGTGCCTGTTAGCAATTAAATACGATATCTCAAAAAACAAAAAGAAAATTGGTGGAAGATATCGGCGGTACTGTAACGGAATTTTATCATATGCCGTTACCAACTCATTCCCAATTATCTGTTCATTGATCAGAATAATTTCATCATGACTTTGAAGATATTTTTCCTTCACAACATTTTCTCAAACACTTAGTCATGCTGGAATTATCTATTTTTCTTTATGTTTGTTGGTGCATTCGTATACACGAAAATGGTATAAGATGCAATACGACAAACATAAAATTATTTTTAGTTTACGTTATCCAGTTGCAGCTTTATGTGGTCCCAAGGTCTTTATAATGTAGTTATTATAAATACTAATGAATGTACGTAAAGATAAGATTTGTAATTGGATGATGTATCCATAGTGTTGTGTTGTGCACACGAAGAAAGCAAACGTTCTGAATATAGTTTATTTAAATAATCTATATATGGACTTTTTTTAAAACGTTGCAATTTTCGTGGCACATATAAATAGTTTCCCATGAGTGAACATAAATTAGATTTATGTCACGTTGTCAGTAATGTGCGGTGTTTGTATTTCGCTGATTTTGGAAAAATTGATATTTCTGGTTGAGAGAGAAGAACATTTCCCACAACAAATGTTCCCCTCCTTCTCTGTCAGTCAGTTAATTTTGTATAAATACCACGACATTGTTTTGGATCGAGGCAGTCAGGTTTTGGGAAAAAGACGCGCAACTTAATTACTCACAGAGCTTCATTCCGTGGGAATTAAGTCGCAGTAATAAATAAATTTTGTTATAAGTAAATAAATAATTTCTTCTTTTTTTTAAATAAATTATTTTGTTTTAAAATATAAAAATACCAGGTTTTTATTTGTTGTCCAAAATACGGAGTGGTTCGAGGAGTGAAACCTAAATTGGTAAGTATGTTTACTAAATGATAATAGTCAACAACTAACTAAACTGGCCCATTTGGTAAAGAGTCCTCCAGCTGCTTCATTAGAAGCGGAAATCTCACAAGTGCGTCAGCACGCGGGTTTCCTTCAGCTGGAACGCTTTACCAAATTATTACTCACTAACATTTGGGGCTTTCAGCCCATGATAAATAATATTTTTTTTTATGGTTAATTTAGAGTAACTATGTTACTCTAAATTTTTATATTCCACAACCACGGTGGACCTGCTTGATGTGAGGCATGAGACCCACCGATGCAGTCTTTTACCATCCCCACGTTTTTGAACTTCCCATTTGATGGCATACCATCTTTCTTTCCTTTTTTATATATATGCGGTAACCTAGGCCGTGATCTGTGTACCCAAAACCCACGCCGTTCCCTCCACCGGCTTGAGCTACGGGAACCAACGCCGCATAAGGTACAAGGCAGGTGACGGCAAATTCTATGTGATAGGGGTGCGTCTACGCAAGTAGCGGTGCCTTCATTACAGTACTTTCGAAGGCCCGATAACGCGGATAAATCGTTTCACGGGTTTTATAAAGTGGGGTTTGGTCAAATAAAAAATAATGAGGAAGAATTCTTCAAATATACTCGGATGACGAAACCAATTTTTGAACAGCTTTTATCCATATTAAAGCTTGGTTTGGCTAAGCGAAATACATCTTTAACAATAACTGCTGAGGAACGGCTAGTTATTACCCTCTCGTAAGTATTATGATTCAATTATTATTGTTTAAAATCCTTTATGTTAAATTTATACATTTGGTTTCAGATATCTATCCCAGGGCGTAACCCATCAATTCCGTGGATGGAGTTTTAAAATAGGCAGAGCCCGAGTTATTATTTTGGAAACGTGCGATATCATATGGCAAATTTTATCGCCATTGTATGTCTCCGAACCAAACGTTCAAGACTACCGCCAAATTGAGGAGGGATTCCAAAATAAGTGGAATTTGCCAAACTGTGTTGGTGCCATTGATGGAAAACAAATTTCAATTCAGTGTCCCCCACACAGTGGATCTGAATATTTTAACTATAAAAAATTTTATAGTGTAGTAATGCTAGCGGTACGTGACGCGCATTACATTTTTACAATGGTGGATATCGGGGCCTACGGAAGCCAAAGTGATGGCGGTAAATATATAAAAATTTATAATAAAATGTCTCTATATATATTTTTTTAGGCATTTTATCACAAAGTGTTTTTGGCAAAAAGCTCTCTTTGGGGCAATTACCATTGCCGGATGATAGGGAATTAAAAAATTCTACTCATAAATTCCCACATTATTTTGTTGGAGATCCAGCGTTTCGATTGAAAACAAATTTAATGAGGCCTTATCCAGGCAAAATCCTTCCTCGTGAAAAAAAGGTATTTAATTATAGGATATCACGAGGAAGAGTTACAATTGAAAACGCTTTTGGCATATTAGTAGCAAGATGGAGGATATTGCGCACAAGCATAAATTGTTTGCCACATAACGCCGAAAAAGTAAAAATGTCCTATAAATAGTTAAATATGTACATACATTCATTAAAATTTTCTTTTACCTATCTTAGATTGTTTTAGCAACGGTCGCATTGCACAATTTCTTAATGCTCAATAACTTGAGTGTGTCAAAATATTGTCCGTCATTTTATGTTGATACTGAAGATAGTGCTGGTAACATCGTTACAGGGCAATGGAGAAATGAGGTTGACTCAACCACTTTCTCTAGAGATAACCTGAACTTGGGACCAACAACACAACCAAACAAATATTCAAAATGCGTGATAATTTATCAGAATATTTTAATAATCAGGGTGCGATATGGCAGCAAAATAAAATAAAGTAAAATGTTTATGTAACAAAATGTATATTTCAATATAATAAAATTAAAATAATAAAATAATTCAATCACATATTTAAATTCATTGGTACCGTACCTATCACGTATTCATCACGTATAAAATAAAATATATTTATATGTAATAATATTGTCTAAGTGCAACTATAACACGACACCCAAGGCTTACATAAAACCTGCGTCCCTTATGTCTCGAATCTGTAACTCACACAAATACTGTAGCATATGAGAGAGTGCTTCTCTTTTTGATGATGCTTCCAGCCCGTCATAGATGCAACGAATTCTTATAAAAGCATCATCATCCGAATTTGGCCGCGGAACATTTTCATTGTGCATGAAATCGCTAATTTCGGTTAATGTCGTTTTAATAGATTGTGATATATCAGGACTATCGGGCTCGGTTCGTTTTCTTTTCTTTATATTACGGGGCTCTTCACAGTTGTCAGTGATCGTCGTCGACAAATTATCCCACTCGGTTGGCGTGTCATGCGATTCACTGTAGTTGGTTACAGAACTAAAAGAAATGGTATAATAAAATCAATAAGATATGAATAAACATACTTCCGAGTTTTTATATAGTCATTGAGAAATGACATTTGCTCTAAATACTCCCACTCCGATTTTAAATCCGACGAACTTCCTGATGGAAGATTTTTAGCTTTCATCTCTCTTGAAAATTTGTCACGGAGACTCTTCCATCTTTGGATGCATATTTGATCTACAATGTTAATTAAATGTTATTTATGTTTATTAACATAACTTCAAACTTTAATATATATTTACCTGTTTCATCGGGCTCTTCTCCTATTTTTCTCCACACCTCAAATTTACTTTTAATATTTTTGTAGCCTCTTGCGGCTTTTTTGAACAAAATTGGGTTCTGTTTTACCAATTGAATTAGTTTTTCTTCAAACATTTTTGAGTATTTTGTTTGCTCGAATGGTAATGGATGACAACAGAAAAATGATTAATGAAACGTCAAAATGAAATTTCATAATGTAGTAGATTTTAGTTCATAAAATTTATGTGAGATGTCACTTTATATTGTACAACAACAAAAAGTCAAAGTTGAATCAACATTTTTTTTGTTATTTCTGAGTCGCTTCGAGTATAATCGCTGTAGTGCAAATTCATATATTTCAACTTTTTATTTTTTGTTAGTCACGTCGGTCACGTCGAGTATATCTCAGGGGTATGTATAAAATTCCATTCTGAACAATCAATCAACCATCCAGGGGTCGAATTTTTGTTGAACAACTTTTTTTTTGTGAAAAATCTTAATTACGCTGAAATTTTGAAAAACTGTTCTGCGGCCTATTTGAACAAAAACTTATCACTCCACATTTTTGATAAGTGTTAAGAATTTATATGTTGCATGAACTTTGCAATTTGTGTAAATAATAAACAAAAAATTATTTAAATAATAATAATTTTTTGTGAAAAACTGATAAACTCTCCATTTTAAAAGCGCAAAGTTATTTCCTAAGATATGCATTGCAAATTGAAAAGTGGTAAGGATTTGCGAATTATTACAGAAAATCGCACAGTTAACCGGTTTTTATTATTCAGTTGTTTGACATTTTATAATATTTTTTTCTAAGGCGAAATTATCTTTGCAATTTGTGATAACAGATAAGTTTCGTTGATACTGTCAAACGTATATTTAGGTCGTAAAAATCGCTATTTGAATTATTATTCCGAAACAATGCAAGAAATAAAAATATTTATCATACGAGGATACATTTTAGTATATCCAACGAATTTTCATTTAAAGAACCGTTCCGTATACATTATCACCAAGCCAGAATATATTTTACAAAATATCGGGGATGTAGTTAAGCATAAAATCACAAAACATAAGGTGTTGACTCCAAAACAACAACAAGTGAATGAATATAAAAAAGGGATCAAAATTACTCTTCGATTTACAATTATTCATCATTTTTCGTTGTGATAATCATTTTGTATGAAATTATTTTCTATTCGTCAACAGAGAGTAACAAAACAAAATTTCTGTTTTTGTATTCCGTTCAATGAATAATGAGCGAATAATAGAAAAGTAAAAAAATCGATCGTTCGAATAAATAAGAAGACATAAAATTTCATATTTTTGATCGCTGACAAGTGAATACTTTAGCTGGTTAATAAAAAAATGAAACAAATTTAATTTTTGTTAGTGCATAATATTCTAGATTGTTTTTAAAGATGAAATTTTAATTTTTATAGGGAATTAGTTTTAGAAATTGTCGCGCGTTGTTGAATAGAATAATGTTGATCATAATTTTAGTTGGATAATATTGTAGATAAGGACGAGTAGAATAAATCGAATTTTCGATTTAATTTTTACATCGAAGTGTAATTTTAAATTTGCTATATTATTATTTTTAATAGAAAACGCATAAATTTAGAGGTAGATTTATGATGTCTAGTTTTATGAATTTCTTAAATAGTTATAGGTTTTACACTTCAAATTTACGATTTTGTAAATGATATTCAATTTTTTTTAGTTCATTCACAACTTTTTACAAGTCAACCACAATTTTTTCTAAATCAACCCCAAAGTAACTTCAATTAAATGTAGGGTTTCAAATATTTTTAATCCAAATTCAAGTTTCAATTTTTCTAGTTCGTAAAATTTGCAAAATAAATTCAGTGCTCCCAATTCTTAACCGATTATGATGGGATTTGGTATGTTGGATTGAAATGAAATTCTTAAACAGTTTTTGAAAAAAGTTTTGGAATTAGGATACCTAGGATGGAAGTCGACCAATTCTTAACCGATTTTGAAGGGGTTGAGTATGTTGTATAAAAATGGGATCACTAAATGATTATTTTAAGAAATTATTGAATATGGCCACCTGAAATGGAACTAGATCATACGGAACATGCCATATTCCAGAACTTTTCCACAAATTATTTAATAGGATCCAACATTCAAAATCTCATCAATATTAGCTAAGAAATGGTCGACTTCCGATCCAGGTGGCCTAATTCCAGAACTTCGTCTAGAAATCATGTGATAATCTCATTTCTATCGAACATACCTAATCCCATCATAAACGTTTAAGAAATTACTGAGTCCCACCTCAGGTGGCCATATTCCAGAACTTCTTCCAAAAATCATTTAAGAATCCCATTTCCATCCAACATACCCATTCCCATCATAATCGGTTAAAAATTGATCGAGTTGGTCACACTACATTCGATTAAAGTTAATTTGAAAAAACACGAATTTGCTTTGCAAAATTTGAGGTTGATTTAGAAAAAATTGTGGTTGACTTGTAAAAAGTTGTAAATGAACTAAAACTAACTAGTTGGTCTGGAAAAAATCATATTAACGTTCAAGTTCATATTTCCTCTGAATACTGCATGCAGTATGCTAAATGTATTATTGAAAAATATAATTATCACTCAGCAAATAATATTGATCACAAAGAGAATTTTGCAACGCGGTATTATTGCCTAAATCGCCTGGCACATGTAATATAAGTTTTCGAAACTAAACATGCAAATACAATAATATTATGTAGTTTTCACTATATGGTGCAAAATACTTGACCTTATCAAAACAAATTTTTGCTTTGTTAAATTTTGCAAAGTGATTAGTGTTACGTTGCTAAGTGCGATGGTTAAATAGGCCCCTGGACCGGTATTGATCAAAAATGTATTTAAAACTTTTAAGTTCATTGTCGTTATTCTCGAAAATATTTGCAAGAAAAAAAGAAGCTGCCACTTCCAGTGGTCCGAGATCTATGGTGGTTGGCCAAAAAACTTGCGCGGTTACATCATTTCAACGTTTTTACATAATAAAACTAGTTTTTCTATTCTTCTTTAAGTTTCTTCCTACTATTTTTTTGAGTCATTTTCGTGCTCTTATTGTGTGTTTTTTGTGAAAAGAATATTAACTTACGTTTGCTAATTAGTTGTTATTCGAAAGTGGTTTTTGTAGATCGATTACTAAGACGTGAAGTTGCAAACAACTTTTATCTTATATACAGTGTTGTTTTAAAGTAAATTTTCGTATCACATTATCAAATTTCACGTTTTTTGAACAAAATATGTGGAATGGACATCAGGGACAAACAAAATTCATATAGTAATATATAGCCAAAAAACTGTACATAGGACGAGACAGTGTTCGGCGAATTGGCCATAAAATAGAGGCCAAAGAGGATATTTCCGTGAGTAAATGAGAAACCTACGGTAGAAAACGAAAAACATCAAACCGATTTGATCGGAAAATAGTCCGTGTTGCATTGGAAGACCGCCATGCACCAGCGAAAATATCGCAAAGCACAGTACGACGCCGTTTGAAAGAAAATCAAGTCATATGCAGACGCCCAGCAAAGGAGCTGTATCTCACTCCACCCATGAGACAACAACGACTGGTTTGGGCTCCTCAGCATCAGGAACTCACAGAATTTGATTTGAATAGGGTTACCAAATTTAGAAACACCAATTCTGTTTAGCAGCCATAGGTTATGTTTTTGCGACGAGTGCCGCTTAGAGGTGGTCACGGAATTTCATAGTTTCGTGTGCAGGCGACCGGGCGAACGCTCTAATGAGGACTGCATGGAAAAACGTGTCAATGATCCATAGACCGTCATGTTATATATTACAGGGTCTTGCAATTTTATATATTTTGCAAAAGGAATTATGCGGCAAGACCAATACAAGAAGCTTTTAATCGCTGTATACTTTCCTGCAAGATGACGCACCATATCACAATGCATTAAACGTTAAAATTTACTTGAACTGTAAAAAAAAATAACATTCTTGGTTGGCCAGACAATTCACCAGATCTCAACCCGATAGAGAATTGCTGGTCCGTGTTGAAGCGGCTAGTATGTATTGACATACCAACAGTACAGAAAACGAACTAAAAAAAACATCGAGGACGTCTGGAAAAATCATAAGAAATAAAAAATACAATGAAGAATTGCTACAAAAGCATGCCAGAACGATGCAAACAAGTATTATTAGTGAAAGGAGTAGTCACAAAATATTACTATTTTTTTATTACATAAAATAAATTATGTTAACTAACTACGAGTATATTAACTAAAAATAATTTTTTTTGGAAAATAATTTGTAAAATAAAGTCCGATGTTGGCCACAACATATTCACCGTCCATTTTTTATTTCTAACAATATTTCAATGTGAGAATTTCTTCATCACATTTTCCGATCTATCCTTAAAGAACTAAACAAACCGACAGATACGTAAGAAAATATTTAAAATGCAAAATCGAAAAAATTTACAACTCCATTCTTCTTTAAATACAATTTTTGTGATAACAAAAGAAAAATAATAAAAATAAATAAAAAGAATTATGATTTTTCTTATCTAAATATTTATGTTGGATATTATGATGAATGGGAGTTTACAGCATGACTTATAGTTTATATTCTTCTATAAAAAATATATTATTCTGAAGGAGTTTTCCAATCAAGTTTTTCGATATTATTATGCAAATTAGAGGTAAATAAGGTGAAGTATATTTATAAACATTCTTTATATTGGGAGATAAGAACAAACGGAAATTTCTAAAAATTATCGATAAGTTTTAGTTGAGGTACTATCACCTTTTTATAAATGCAACATAAACTTGAAATTAAAATATTTGTATTAGTACGTATGTTGTTGTTAGCTTATTCAGAGGATTAAAATTTTATGGATTGTGTAACAAACACTGTATATTTTCTATGTAGGTATATTATAATATGAAAATTGTAATCAAGCGCAAATAGCCTAGAAAATATATAATTTAATTACCTCACATATGAATAAACAATTTTCATGCCAGTAAATAATTAATTCTTTCCTAACAAAATATTATGTATGTATGTATGTTCATATGTTTAACAATCGCATATTATATGGTTTATATAAAAGGATAAAAAACTATATACCTTGTGTTTTTATGTTGTGTAACATTTTCCGTTTGGATTTTATTTTCTGTGCAGTACATACAGAACGGAAAATTGTAAAAAGTTAATGGAATATGTCGAATTTTATGAAATTAGGACAATGTACTTTAGGATAAAATTTATTGTTCTCAACTACTTGTATATGGTATATGGAGAGAAATGTTATAATTTGGACAAAATTTATGAGGCTTTTTCGAAAATCAAGATGTTATTTTAACACATTATATTTTCGGCCAAGTTAGGAATAACAATTAGACCTACGTCTAATAAATCGAAAAGTACAGAATTATTTGAAAAGTCTTTCGATAAGACTTAAAGTAACGATATCGTTTGTATATTTATATATTGAAATTTTTTTTGGTTATATATTAGATCGGTCAGTGCTAGAGTAACTAGTATTTGCCGAAATAAAATTATATTTTTAGCAACACGATCTAAGTAAAAAGGGTATATGAGATAATTATTTACCTTGCCTGTTCTTAATGGGACACAACTTTAGAGCCTTATATGCAATAAACGCGTGAGCTTTGAGAATGAATCTGGGCTGGGATGTTCTAACATCACCATGTTTCGATAATTTATCGAAGTTTATTTCTCGTTTCTGTAGAATAAAATTTATCTCTGTTTCAATTTTTTTATCGTTTACCAGCCTGCTAGATTGCAATATTATGATGTTTCTACTGTGTTTCTATCACCAAATAATTTTTTTTCGATTGTAGAATGAAAATAATTGAAACAGATATTGTTCAAATATATTCTAGTAGGTTGTGATAGCAATAGAGAAGAAATAATTGATAAACGAAACAGAAGTCAAATTAATTCTAGCGGAAAGAGACGTAGACTTCGATAAAATATCGCAAAATGGTGATGTTAGAACATCCCAGCCCTGATATAATATCCTGCTACCGAAATACCTTTTAGGCCTAGTATTTATCTAATCATTCTAATTTGATAAACAAATAATAAAATTTTCCACTAAAATTATTAAACCATTATTAGTAGATTTACATAATTAATTGCAAATTCAGAGTAAAGATTCATAAATTTTATTAACTCAAAAACATCATAACTAAGCACGAACTTCTCAAATTGTTGATTTACACAATCACTATTAGTAGTTTCGTTAGTTGCTGTGATTTCAAAAATTCTCTAGAAACTTGGCAGTTACTGCTGTACCTCTAGCTTTGAAATTCTTGTGTATCCTTAAAAGTGGAATTCATTTCGTAATAGGTTTAATCCCATGTATCGACATTCAGAATAAAAATTAGGATAACTTAGAGTGAGGTATTTTAAATTTTCTCATTTTAAGTTCGCTGCGAATAATGGTTATCTGTAATTCATAAACAGGGCACAATAATGGCGCTTACGGTATAGTCCCTCCTACGTATACGAGTATCTGGACCATGAAAGAGATGATATATTTTTAAAAACTTCAAGCAGTTCTCAATAAAGGTTAGATATGCTATTAGAAAATCGAAATCCTTGTTTACAAAATTCCATATGTATTACAAAATTCAAAATAACGAAATCCCAATATCAATTACAAGAACCCGTAAAAAGGCGCCACATGTTTTAATAGATATTAGCAATAATTAAAAAACGGAATTCTTTATTTGGGAATTTAGTAAAAATGTTTTAATAAATTTTCTTTTAATAATAATAATTATTGTTCAAGGAAATTTGTCCTGCTAGATTAACTTGCCTATAAAAAAACTGAAAGAAACTCTATTTTGTAAATATTATTTCGACCGATCAACTAGTGAACTCAAACTCCTGCTGGTTCCTATATGGTGTTTGCCAATAATCGAGTAGATGGTCCTATATGAGTGAGTTAGAGTGTTTTTCAATTGGTTTAAATGCCGCATAAAAAGTTAAAAATTTATTCGTGATAAATATTTTTTAACATTTTATCTGTTTCGTTAAATTTTGACAATAACATGGTTGCTTATTTTATGTGTAATTGTGAACATATATAGCAATTTTATATATGAAAACATGTAAAATAAATAATTTTTAAATATATATTAGTCAATAATGGTCAGTTTACATCATGGCAATTTTTCCCCAAAACTTTTACATGTAAAAATTTTTGTTTACAAACAAATATTTTTGTCAGCCAAATGTTTTCTATATAAAAATTTTATCAACTCTTGAAGCGGATGAAAAGTTCGACATTTTTATTCACCACAATTTTTAGCTTTTTAACTTTTTATGCGGTATTTAAACCAATTGAAACACGCTCTTCGGACGTAGTTTTCTTTTGTTAAGTTTTATTTTTAATAAAGCAACCGAGTGAAACAAAATTTAAAATGACCTACTCTGGTATTATTATAATTTTATTCTAAAAACTATTGGGATTATTAACAGCATTTATTTTGCTGTCACTAAATTCCATGAATGATTTGGCCACCTCATTTTTCAGGTTATATAATCAGGTAATTTTTGGATTAACGTGTAATTGGGTCGAATCCTGGTACTAGGGGCCAGGTACCAGGGCGGCTGGGAGGGACATACTTTTAAAATATTATAGATGTAAAAATAAATGTAAAAGTTGTATTAAGTACTTACGACTTTTTTTTTAGAAAATATTATCCACAAAGCTGTTATTAATCCTTCTGACCATTCACCCGGTTCTAGGCTGAATAGTAATTAATATTGCTGAAGGGAAAGAAAACTCGAAGGATTAGCTATAAACATCATCATCTGAACTAATACATCACGAGTGTATGTTCCAAGTAAGGAAGTTCTCTCTTATCAAAATAAGTTCATCCAAAATTGGAGAGCTAAAAAACATTGCCGATGATGTTCCTTTTTATACTTTAGTCAAATAACATTAGATAAGGAATATTATTGTTCTTACCACCCGGCCATCACCAGTTAAAGCATCGCTCAAATATAATTGCTGGTTAATGAATGGCACGTTTTATTTAGTTCCGTCGATCATAGCATCAGTTATTTAGCATTCATGCGAGAATTGAGAATCTAGGAATTCTTTCAATTTTTTGTTGATTTTTGAAAAACAAAGCATGCTACCCGAATTTATTTTATGGGCTACACCATTTAGCCACTCAACAAAAAACTAAATTATAACCGGAATATTTTTCGTCTCTAGTTTTTAAAGATTCCCTTTTCATATTAGTCAAATTATTTGGCACCAACGTCAGAAGTCCAGAGCTACAGCGAAGTACAGATTTATAATTCAAGTACGAGTTATAATTCAAATACGAATGTTCCCTCGCCTTTGTCCTCGGTGGTGAAATTTTAGATTATTATACAATACTAGTATAATAATAATGTTAAAGATTCTCCAATACAAAAAAAAAGTTATCTTGGGTTTTTGTTTTTAATTACAAGTTATATCTATGGAACAACTTATTTATTTAATAAACTGGCGCCACCTTCCACAGAGGGATTTCTCCGCCTTGTTTCTAAGGTTACATAATCAGTTTTTATGTTCAGATGAATGATTGATAGCTATTCATCCAGATTTACTAGATGAAGCATATTGGTATGCGGGGGGGTATAAGTGTTTCCATTTAAATCCGTTATTGCGTATTATTCTTTGTTGTTCCATGCGATCATCCATGTTTGTGCTAACTGCAGCAATGGTTGCTTGACGCAGTGATGATGTTGTTTTGTCTTTTCTCTCTGTGCTATACTCGCTGCCCATATCTATCAAAAACTCAAATAAATTGGCCCGGTATTAACCGGGTTCTTGGTATGTTCAAGACGCATTAAAAGAGAATTTTACCCCTACGCAAAATATCATAGAAGCCTGGCAACCGCGGACTTAAAGTTTATGTAGAAAATCACATTGCGGATTGTATGAAATCATAAAAGATATGGGGAACGAATTAATAGTTTCTATGACGAGAGGAAAAACTTAAACGAGAATAAATGGTTCAGCCTTAGACTATTTATACATATACCCACTAGCGTATATTGTAATTTTTATATAATAATAGAATTGTTATGTATCCGTGATTTTTAGAAAAACTTCTACTGAAAAATTTGCATTATTGACATATTTTATATCAGGTAGGACAGGTACAAACTTCTACTGAGGTTGGCCGAAACGCTTTTTTACTCCGGTGTTACAACTAATATAGGAATTTGGCTGCCTCACTGAGATCATAGTAATCAAGTGTTGTTGTATACATTAAGGGGTGATTGATTATTCATTGAGGTTCCAAGGCTGCTGACTGATGCAACATACTGGCATGCCAGAGGAGAGGGTATATTCTAGTCGCTTTTCAAGTTTAATGGGCAGTTCCCATACGATCACCCAAATTAGTATTAACCTTAGTCCAATTTGTTAACCCACTGCACATTGCAAGGCCAACCTATACTACTGACATGGAAGATGGGTCGGCCCAAGAGTTCTGCACTTCGACAGGGGGTCATAATTGGGTTCAGTTTCATCACAGATCGTAATCTGATGATAAAAATCCTTTTTGCATCCTGCCTCAAGCCTGGATTCGAACCCAGTACCTCCCGACTCAAACGCCAAAGCTTTAACCACTGTGGTGTTTGGTCGGTAATGAAGTTGTTTGATTATAATCTACGAAACATGGGTGCAAATTTATAATCATTAAGCGGGATATATTTTATTCAGAATTTATCAGGACATATTTTATGTAAAATTTTGGGCTAACAAATTAAAGGTAGGCCTTCTAAAAGTAAATCGATTGATTGAAGTTTGTCCAATACGAAATTCCTGAATGACATGTTATTTCAGTAACGGTGCTAGTAAAGTGCTATGAATTAAGGTTGTGGTCAAAAAGTAAGGTATGTTTTATGTAGCATCATAATAAAATAAATTACAAATTGGACGCAAGATAAAAGATAATACGGATTGTGTTACGTTAGACCATTTCGAAATACCTGGCTCGTATATTTACAGTTCGACGTGCTACGGGGCCAACGAAGTTGACTTGCTTCTCTACAAGTGAACGGTGTACCAAAAACCAGGGCGTATGTTATGTAGCGTCATAGTAAAATAAATCAAAAACTGGATACTATTTAAAGGAAATAGTTTTTAGATGAAAATTAGACCATTATAGAAATCCTGAATCTAACGTTTATAATTTGTTATTTTGGTGAGCAATCAATATGAGTTGTGGCTCTACATGCAAACCCCTGTGGTTTAATGTAGCATTATAGTAAACAAATTAAAAAGTAGACACGTGTTAAATAAAAATGGATTGGGTGAAGTTAGACTATTTCGAAAAACCCTGGATTGTTGTAATTTGTGATGGTGCAATGGATTTTGATTTGTGCTAACTAACAACAACTCATTTTGGATATTGTGCATAAATGTTCATCTGGATTAGTTTCTAAATTCGAAGCTAATTCTTTCGTTCGTTTTACAGTATATTTTACCTATAATCAATGTGTCCAAAATAAAACTTTATTAAAGTTGCATTTTATACCATTAATTACAAGCGCTAATATTTTTTACAAATTGTTCTAAGGTGCGATTTTAATAATTTTAACAAGCCGATAGTTGAACGACTAATTTAATTTCTGCATTACAGGAGTCTGAGATTTGCTGAGGAAAGTTTTCCAAAATTTAAGCAAAAATGAAGATTTTTGACAAAAAAGGATTGACTAATCGTGATGAAACATCATACTCAAGCTTTTTTGAATAAATAACCAGATCACAGTGATGTTTGGTCAAAATCCACAGGGGCTTTTTGTTTGTTCCAATTATTTCAAAAAAATTATCATTTATATGAAAAATTATTGTGAACTAAAAGTTTCTAAATTAATTTTGCAATAATATTGGTTAATTGGTGTGAACCAAATTCTCCGAAATTTAAGCGAAAATGGTAATTTCTGACAAAATCGGGGTTTCAACTTAAATTCGGCCTCTCTGCAGCACAGGCGGATTGATTGATCGGGATAGAACTTTATACTTAAGTTTTTTTCCATAATTTGATGAGGTTCCAGAGACGTTTGGCTGAAATTGGTTCACCAAAAGTGGTAGCTTCCATAGTGGCTTTTTCGTTTTTTCCAAATATTTTGAAAAGTATAATGCTATAATTAATACTTTTTGTATAAGTAATTGGTTTTTCGCATTATCAGCACAATATGAATAATATAGCTATCGTATGTACCATATGTACGGAAAAAGGATTATAATCAAAAAATTGTGGATTAAGCTTCTTTAAGGTTTGGCTGAAAATCACTTTGAAAATCTAACATATTTGCTTGTTTAAAACCAACTTAAAAATGAAATAAAAATAAAAATTTAATTCAGACGAATAACCCATAGGAAAGTAAAATATTGTATACTCGTATGCTTAAGACGAAAATTTTTTATTGTTACTTTGCCTTAATCCATTTTCCCTTCATTTTAATTCATTTTTGAGACACCAGTATACATTATGTAACAACAGTACAGCTCATCATGCATGTTATCTTTTTAAATAATTGTTTTCTTCGAGTATGTAAACTTTATTTACTTCTTTCCAATTTTCATTCCGTCAAAGTTGCTTATTATAGAAGAAAATCGTCGGATAGGCATAGACAGACAGACAGACAGACAGCATAATGTTAAAAAAATGAATATTCATGTATCGTCTATTCAAAGGCGTTTTTGTACACTACACAAATATTTTGAAAGAGTGATGATTATACATATTTTGATAATGACAATGTTTATTCATTTTATAAAATACTCGTGTTCGCTGCCATTGTCTTATTTACTAATATAGTTTCTTCTTATAAATAAGTATTTTACTATATACCTGCAGCGTATATGTACAATTATCGTAATAAGTTGGATGCAAACATAAAAATAAAAATAAACATAGAAAATCATAAATACATCACAAATACGGTTACAAATCGGATGGGAACAGATTAAGTATGTGTATATATAAATATTATGTTGTTATGTATTATTACAAAAAGGAAGACATACGAAAACGCTGATCCGAGGTGGGTAGAAGAAGTTAAACGTTTTCTTGATTGATTTCAATATTTATTTTTGGAATTTGATTGAATTTAACATGGATTTTATGTGCGAGTGATGGTAAGCATTACACCCACGAATTTATTTTTTACATTGTGTTTATTTGAACAAAAAATATGAAATAAAAACGAATACTTTAATTATGAAGGTAAACTAATTGGAAATTTCAATTTATTCGATTCAATTTGCAAAAAAAAAAAAACAATTCTTAATGTACCATTGTTGCATACATTCCAATAATTGAAAGAGGAAGGTGGGTTTATTTCTATTAATATAATGGCACCTAAACATAAATTGAAAAGCTATAGGTATGTGTGGTTACTGTACATAATATTATAGGCTTCCTAAAAACACGTTCGTTCTTTCATTATTTGAATTAATGGAATATACCGACATCACTTCATCTAAGAGTACTCAGTCTTGGAGCCTAGGAAAAAGTTACCGCTCCGTCAGAGATCTCAGTGAAATTTCTTACCACAGCTTAGGCAAATTTAAAATACCTGTAAAAAGGGGCTGAATTATGAGTATTAAGTGACAAAATTTTTAAATTTTCCTTTCAATCTTCAATAGTTAGAAGATAGAGACTACTTATTTGAATAAGTTGTTTTCCAGTAATGTAACTAGGGATTCCAACAACGGTTTCCGGAACCGGTAAAGCCGTTTCTCAGCTGTTTTTTTAAACCGATTTAATTATTTCGTAAAACCGGTTTCTTTTATTATAATTTTTCGGAGCACCACGTAAATTTAGTTTTCCATTTCACTTTTCTGAACCGATTCTTCTATGTTTTAATATTCCTATTTTTATCACATTTTTCAGTTTATCTAAGCGATACGTCTTTTTTTCGTGACAACAATCAAAAATATACGCAATTGCCGTTCACTGCCATCTAAAATCATTGGTTTTTGTAAAAAAATTGCTTATTTGTTTAAGAAAGAGGGAAAACTGACAATAAATAGTTACATTTATTTTACTTAATAAATGATTAAACTATTACACTGTAATTTATTTACGTTTATAATACTAATAATACAACATTTCTAACCTAAATATTATTTGTAGTATAAAATCAAAAACAATCGTGGATAAATTTGACAAATTTGAGGAATACAAAAAAGGTTGTGACAATGCAAAATCTGGGTGGTCTCATTTTTTACGTGAAAAAAATAGTAATTTTGCAAAATGCAAGGTATGTGCCAAAGTTTTAAAATGTTCTGATGGAACGACCTGTGTTTTATATTCTCATTTAAGAACGCAGCACAATATCGTCACTAAACGAAATAATGTAATTGGAGAAACTCCTCGTCAATCAACGACATCATGTGTTTCAGCAAAATCTACACATAAGATTGACAATTATTTTACAAAAAATCGTGATGAATCTTTACCAGCAATATTATCTCGAATGGCTTCTAGTATGGTAATATTTCGTTTTTTGTACTTCACAAGATCTAAGAATGTTATTATCAGCGAAGGGGTTCCGTGAAATTCTCAAATCCCCAACAACAGTCCAAAAAATGGTTGTAGATTATGCAAAAACAATTTGTCAGGAAATCAAGAAATGTTTATTGAATAAGAAGTGGTTCTTGTTTTAGTTAAAATTTTGACGAATGAACTTCCATAAGAAACCGGAGATACTTAAATATTAATGTGCATATTCAAAATACCAATGTTTTGGAATTTAGGTTTCGTACGCATAAATGGAAGTTTACCGGCTGTGAAGTATATAAACTTACTGAAAAAAAATAAATCAGAGTTCGGTTTATCACTCAACGAGGATATCATAAGTATTACAACAGATGATGCAAAAAGTTGGGAAATTATTAGCAGCTAACCAACAACTTTGCTTTGCACATGGGTTGCAATTAACAATTGTAAGTGTGTTGTATCCGAAATCCAAAAATGCCATAAGTTATTTGTCTAGTGACCGGACAAGTGGTGCAGTGGTTAAAGCTTCGGCACTTGGACCGGGAGGTACTGGGTTCGAATCCCATCAGAGGCTAGATGCAAATCGAATTTTCATCATCGATTACAATCGGTGATGTTAATAAACACAACTAAGACCCTCTGATGGAGTGCAGAATTCAGCGCCGACCCACCTTCCATGTCAATGTACTACAGGTTGACATGGAGCTTGCAATGTGCAGGTGGTATACTGTAGTTGTGTGAGTAGGTGAATAGGTGAATGGGTTAATGATGTGGCGTGAATGCGTGGTATCACAATGGGCCAAAAAATGGCCTAAGTGTCAACCACTGAAACCTAAACCTATTTGTCTAGTGATGCTGATGATGAAACTGCACAACCGTATATAGAAGACAGCGAATCTGAGTTTTATATTTGTGAAAATGAAGCTAACTTCAGCGAGATTCAAATTGTTTAGTATCATTAAAAAATGAAAATTTTAATGACCAACTTGGTGTTAAGTTAAATTGCAATGAGCAACTGAATACTTTAGTAGCTAAAATTCGAAAAATAGTGTTTCAGACGATCCCCTACAAAAAATGATGATGTGCTTTAGAAATATGTTCGACAATTAATTTTTATTATAATAAAACTTAATTTTGGATTCCAGCACACGTCCCCTTCTGATGCTGGAGAGATTCTATGAACTTATAGAAGTGGAATTAAAAATTACTATTTAAAATAATTTCAGTTCTTCGACCAGTGAAGCTAGCTGTTGAAACCCTATGTCGACAAGATTCTAATCTTTTAACTGCAGACGCTACTATAGACAAATGTAAAACTCCCTTTGCAGATGAACTCAAGTCAACGTTGATGTATTTAAAATAAAAAACCGATTTTTTTAAATTTAAAAACCGAAAAACCGGTTTTTGATTTTTGGCTTCGGATTGGAATCCTTATATGAAACCGAAAACGAACCGAAAGGCCATCTTACAATGGTTATTAGTCGAATCGATAAAGTGTTGACTTTTCGAGTCAATATTTTGACGGTTTAAATGTGGAGAAGAACAATACCTGTGGCACTATTTTAGCTTTCCCTGGGAATAGGGAATTGTTAAAAATATTTTCTTAGCATTTTTGTCTAAATTTCAGTAGGTGGCCATTGAATTAGGAATTTTTATAAAATTTAGTTTTTCGGGGAATTTAATATCAATAAAATTCATTTAACAAATCAATATCATTTCATTTATTAAATTAAAATTTAATAACTATAAAAAAATTAATTAAAAGTTTAATAGAGGTACTATTCAAAATTTAGTCCACATTCCTTTATTCTTGAGCAACATTTCGACACTTTGTGGTATAGTATGGAACGAGTTTATTATGGTTTTTTTAATAAGTGGGTCGTTGAACCATATGATTTTAATTTCATTAATCAATGTTTATTTGTCTGTGATATGTTTTTCTGATAACTGCTTCTTTAGAACCGTCCAAACATTTTCTATTGGGTTCATATCCGGAGAGTTCCCAGGGCAATCCAATAGCGATATGTTTTTGGAACTCAAATAGGTTTTAACTAATTTGGCGGTGTGCTAAGGAGCTCAATCCTGCTGAAAAATATACCTTTGCCGTCGGCGAATCAATTGAGGCAGTTTTGGTGAAAAAACCTTATCCAATATCTGGATATAGTACCAGCATTAATAATGCCATCTACTATATAAGGAGGTCCAGGACCTTTTGCGGTGATACACCCGCAGACCATGACAGATGTTGGATGTTTAACCTTTTGTGCAACACAGTCTTTGTTGAAACGTTCATGTGAGCGGCGTTTAATAAAAATATTTTTCCCGGCAGTAATTTGGACCGACGGTTTAATCCGAGAAACAAACTTGAAAATTTGTTCGTTTAAGAAAATTTGTAAAAATGAAATAGCAAACAGGAACTTTTACTTACATTAGACTTATCTGACACTGAGAAGTGCTTATATTTCCGTCCCCATGCAATTCGTTTAAGTATCATGTTGTGCGTTAATTTTTCTTTAATAGTCGGACGGCATTGTTTTAGTCCAAATTGCTTAATACGGCGTCGCAATGTTCTCTTCGAAATGTCGATGTCGTATTTCTTTAAAATGTCATTTATTGAAATCGTTGATCGTTTACGATTCTGCAAAGTTAATTTTAAGATGATTCTGTCTTCCCTTTCGGATGTTTTCCTTTATTTTCTGCAATTTTCCCTTTGCGCTGAAGCCACGATCTCGCCATTTTGGAGTGATTTCTTAATTCTGGATACAACATGTTTACTGGTCCCAACTATTCTGGCAATTTCATATTGTTTTAATGATGAATGTTCCAACAAATCAGCAATACGCTGTTTTTTTGTCAAAGTTATATCTGTTTTTCGCCCCATAATGACAGTACCGCGAAACTCTCAAAAATCACTTACTAAACACAATTGAATATTATAAAATATAGCTCCAATACAGAACCACTAACATAATACTTCATAAAAAAATAATTACTCCTCATTTATTACACTATTTGAATAGTAATGTTACATATTGTCAGAGCCATCTATGATTTTGAAGAGCCGTAATATTAAAAGGAGAGCTTTCAGTAGAGGGGAAGCTTTTATTGAATTACTATAAGAAACCGTGATAATTGGAAAATTTTTGAACTTGAATTTATGAATAAAAAATTAAACAAATCATCTAAATTTTAATTTTATATTTTTAATAAACTATTCAAAGAACACAATTTTTGAAAATCAGCCATCATAATGTAGTATTTATTTGGTAAATTTAAACTAAAGCGGAGCATGAATTTATTAATTTTCTATAAAAATGAGCTTTCCGTTTAGTTGTGTATGTTTATAAAGTAAGATAATAAAGGGTGCTGCCGCGGATTCCTCTTACATCCAATTTAAAATTTAGTTTTATAAAAATTTAACTTATTTGGTAAATTCTGGTCACATGCACATCAGAATTTTTGAGATGAATGATGCACTTAATAGTAATCTAAACATTCCCCATTTATAACAAAATTAAAGAGAAAACGTGAGCTGAAACGAAATTTTATGAATCACCAGGTATAGAAACAATAATATTTTTCATATAATAAAATTTTTACATCAAAATCTATTTACGAAAATAATTTTTGTATACAAAAAATCAACGATGTCATGATTTTCTTAATTAATTATTATTACAAAACAGAACAAAACGTAAAAAACTTTAATTTTATCTGATTGCAAAACCGAGCTTTCTGTAATTTTAAAATCCGTTTACAGATGTCTCTGTAATAAATTTACTTGAAATTACAGAAAAGCGTAAAATAATCAAATAACTATTTACGAAAATAAACCTTTATTATTGAAGTTAAGCGCGAAAACTTTAATATACTAATTTAACATAATTAATAAAACTCAAAACAATTATAACTTTTATTTATAATATGGTTGGCATTAATAAAGCTTTTATCGCAAACTTTTTTCCATCGTAGTTGCTGCGCGCTGAAAAACAATAATAGAAAAATGTCACATTTTTCCAAAATTTTTCTTTTCTTATTTCAATTCGCTCGTATTCGGTTATTCTCAGTTCCAGAAGATCTCAATAATCTATTGAACCAGGCAATATACATAATAAATTGTGAAATTTTAGTTAACAAACATTTAGGTTTTAATATTTAGCTTTAAATTATACTTAGCGACATCTTTTGATTGGTTTATTAATTGCGAAAAGCTCTATAATATAATGTTTTTATTTTATATAGCTGCGGTTTGTTTATACTACAGGATGAAACAGTATAGCCTGCGAATTTGTTGTGATGAAGTTTTTAACAAATAACGAAAAAACTGTTTTCGAAGTTTGTTCATCAACAATGTTGTAATAGAATCCAGAACACAATAACCCCCATACTACATAGCTACTCAAAAAGCATTTTTTAATGAACGTTTGTTTTGGGCAAGAAATGCTAAAAAATTTTAATGGAACACTTTATACTAATTTCTTACATACCCATATAAACTAATTCTTATTTCTACAATAAAAAAAAACTTTGTGTGGTAGACTAATTTGAATATTATTCGACATAATATGACCCAATTTTAAAATATGCTTTTCCTGAATATTGAACTACCCATTCAAATTAAAAATTGAAATGAAGCATTAATGTTTTTATATACAAAAAAGCTTCTAAAAAAATATTAAAATACACTGATTGGTATGAAAAAGCACTAAAAGCTTCCCCTCTATGGAAAGCTCATGGAAAAAAATGGCGGAATCTTACGGCTCTTATATTTAGGGGGCTCTGATATTGTTCATCAATCGCTCGTATTGCGAAGTACAAAAAATAAAAAAATATTCAAAAACAAATTCAAGAGAAATAACGGTAAATAATTTTGTGTGTCGTAAACAACGATAGATATCTGCTACAGAATAAAGATAAAATTTTCCATAAATTACTTGTATTAATAGTGGAATTTTAGAAAATCAAAAGTTACTAATTCAATGGCCATGTACTGTATATTTTTCTAGCCTACTGTTGGAAATAGTTGGGAGTAAATATTTTTGAAACAAAGATGATTGGGAATTATTTTTCCCTATAAAAATGTTGTAGAACAAAAGTTTCCAAATCAACTTTCTTTCAGAAATATTTACTCCCAACTAATTCCAACAGCATGCCTGAAAAATATAATATAGACAAAAATGCTATGAATTTTTTTTTCCCAAATCCCTATTCCCAGGGAAAGCCAGAATAGTGCCACTGGGGCCCTATTCTTGCAATCGGTGGAAATTTTCGTGATCGGAATACAATTTGCTATGCAATTTCTTCTTTTTAATTTAAGAAACATAATTTTTACCCCCTACTAAGGGAAAAATTCTGACTGGGTAAATCGATACGGAGTTATTCGCTTAGTAGGTAAATAAATAATAGAAAACTTGCATAGAAATTCTCTGGGTATCTTAGTAAAATTGATTCCTTTATTGAAATTTGTAGCAATTTGAATCAATGAATTGATTTTTTCAGGTTGCTCGGTTTTTAGATAAGCAAATAAAGATACATCTTTTAGATAATGGGAAGGCATAAATTTCTAATCAAATTTTATTAGAGTTTAAAAATAAAACCAACATGACCATGGTTTCAATAAAATTTACAAATAAAATATTCTTAGAACCTTAAAAACGTAGATGTCATGTGCGGGTTAGTACGCTTAGATTTCAAAATAATCTTTTGGTCACACGTATAAAGGATTTAACGTAAGATTTGACGCACTATCCAAACATGATAAACCATAATATAATGTTTTTATTGGTGGCTCGTTTTTAATATTAAAATAATTATTTACTAAGATTTCGATGTCAGTTCGACATCATTACATTATATCAACTTTGAGAATGATGTAGAATTGACATCCAAAAAAAATAAAATCATAATATTACTATTATTGCCATTTTAAATATTTTCCAACTATGATAAACCATATTAGAAGATTGAGTCCGCTAATGCAAAGTATGTATATCATTCTAAGTAATTATTGGTGACAAACTATTACGGTTATTTTAGCTTACATTTTTCAAGAGACCAATAATAGTCTAAACTAAAACGTTTGTGTGTGCACTTTCGAATTCAAATCTCGATCTATTATACAATACCTAGGTATCGAAATTCATTAGCTGTATTAAATAAGAAGTAATTATTAGAGCGAAACGGTGTGTTACTGTTTCTACTGCATTTAAAAGTTTGGTATGTTGGTGTCTGAAGATAAGACGATATGATATCTCTAAAATGTAATAATTTCTTTTTGTGACTCAAAAGAATATTAGATAAAGTATTTAAATTATGATCTATAAGAGTGATATTATCTTGAAAACTTGGACTAGCATATGTAAACTAAAAATCATCAGTACAAGCAGTTGGAGACCCACAAAATTGTCGTCCTAAGATTTTGTTTACATAGTAGGTTGTTCAGTACGTTTTGTCGTTCGATAAGAGATAGCGCTATTATGTTCCTCGTTTTATTTTTCTAAAAATGGTACTTTTTTTTATGACCACGTGTGAAATTTCATGCAGATCTGTCAACTCATTCGTATATTAACAGCTATTCAACGTTGATGTGTCACAGTATTTTTTTACAAAGGAAAAAAATGAGTATCATTCAGTGATAAAATTCTACTGTTATAATTGAAGGTGAAGAGTTCTTATACACTTTCATGAATTTGTTTTGGTGCTATGAAGGTGTTGAATTAGAACAGAAGAATTTTATCACTACACGATATTCAATTTTTTCCCTTGTAAAAAATACTGTGACACGTCAACTTTGAATAGCTGTTAATATACTAAGCTGACAGATCTACATAAAACTTAAAGTAGTACAGAAAAATAAAACAACAAACTTATTTACCCTATCTCTTATCGAACGACAAAACCTACTGAACAACCTAGTATACTAAAAACAATAAAGGCTCTAAAACAAAATCCTGTGGCACACCAACATTAATCGATAACTCATTAGTTAATTGTTGATTTACTGTTACTAATTGCGTTCGCCCATTCAAGTACGAGTACATCCAATCACGGGTTTGAGTCTGTATACTCACAACGATATAGCTTTTTTGAAAGTCTACTATTTTGAACTCTGTCAAAAGCTTTAGTTAAATCTATAAATAGAGTTGATACTTTGAACCCTTTATCAATATGTTCATTTACTTGTTCTAGCTAGAACACAATAGCTTGTTCAGTATTATTTTTCTCCAACCATATTGGTCGGGAAAGAGAAAGTCTCTCTTGTCTAGGAAAGAAACAATACTACTTTTTACAGCTTTTTCAATCCTTGTTACACAATATTGAAAACAAGAAAAAAAACGTTAGTATTTTTTTTTGCTCGACTATATAGTAAGTAGGTATATTGTGTAACAAGGAAAGGCAGATAATCTAAAATATATCGTTGGCTCGTACTGCGTTAACATCTATACAACCAGTACCCAATTATATACCTAATGCTATTTTAATACAAGAAAATTATCATTCTTACCTACGTATTCTATGATTATATTTAAAGATCGAAACAACCAAGGCTTGCTTTATAGATATAGGAAATCCCAGTTACTAACTTTAAATGAAAAATAAAAGATAAAATATCAACTAAAAATCAGGACATTTTTTTAAGCACTAGCATTGGAAATATTATCCAAAAACGCAACTATCTATATAAATTGGTAATACTGACATATTAATCTGTTTTGTGAGCTTCATCCATGAGAAGAATAATGGCACTTACATCATCAACACTCGTTGAATTCATTGGTTATGTGCACTGAATTAGAAATTATGCATCTCTTTTGATCAATGATTTCTGTAATTTCAACTGAATCAGGCTATCTGTTTATTACCTTACTAACATTGTTGTTGAAATTTTGAGACTAAAATTTTTTTTGGCTACGTCAATTTGTAGGTTAACAGAGTCACACAGCGACAAGCTATATTGCTTCAATCTACGGTTGTTGTTACGCTTTTTTTTGTCAGGCGACAAATTTTATTTCTTTTACGTATTAGTATCAATGTTCAATGAACAGACATTCATGGCTTTAGCTGCATTAACCTTTTGGCGTAGGCCTTAACAGCTTTTCGGCAATCATAGACATCAGTCTATTCCTCAAACAATATTAGTCAGGAACTATAAATAGCTTATTAAACTCGATCTGGGAAACTCCAGAAGTTCTTCGCAGCTCCTTATAAATTAATTTCTGTTATAAAGTGATCTGAATTTTTTAAGTCTTATACATTGTAAGAAACTAGCGGAACCTTTGATCAAACCTGTGTAACTGTATTAAATATATCATAGACGAAAAATTATGGTGGGCAGTAGATTAATTGGCAGTAGTTGTTACGATTTGCATACCTCGAATTTATTTTCTGATTTATGTATTGTTTAGTTTTTATTATACATATTTAAAAAATTTAAGGTATTATTTGCAGTTAAAAAAATTTAGTTGATTAGTGTTCGTCTGCATGAACTTCGAATTTTTTTAAAAATTAAAATTTCTCCACTACAAAATAATGCTGCATTAAACTAAATTTATAGAAAAATTCAAAAAATTCAAATTTATTTTATACCAAAAAATAAAACTAAAATATTAATGTTAGGCGATTGTGTGAAAATGAAATGTTGACAGATTTAATGACATCTAACGGCCTAGAAGCTGAGAAAATTACATTTTTTCAAGTTCTTCTTTCTTCTTCAAAATACAGATTCTATCCAGATCAAAATTTAGAACAAATTAAGAGAATTTTGGAAATTCCCCAATCGGGCATCACATGTTATTTAGGAATATCAACTTCATCATCAATTCCTAAATTGTTTGAACTAACTTTACTTTTGATTTGCCAAAGTGTGTTGAATTTGAACAATTTCTAATTGTCTGTCATTTCTAATGAATGTCTTCTAATAATTCTTAAAATCTGATAAAGATGGTTTTGAGTGTAGGAATTTTCGCACCGTAAAGATGGTTATATAGTATGCTTTAAGAAGATAAGTGATCAGTACAATAAATAGGAAGAATAGAAACCACACTACACTCTTTCAATAATATATTATATATTGAAGTTCAATCTGTTAACCTGGGAAAAGTGCACCCTCATAACCTGACTTTCTTTTACCATTTCATCCTCCTAACCTGACCTTCTAGTACCAATAGTACGGCGAATAAAAGAACACTAAATAATTTTATGATTATTAGTTAACCTCACTTCTCAAAACTCAATAAAACACCTTCATTTCGACTTCCATATGTTTGATAACCCATACGTTTACTTTGTTCTCTTCAGAACTGGGGAAAAGAAACTGTGAGCAGATTTCAATTAGACGATTCCTACAAAAATCAATGTCGCTGTGTGTGTAGGTTTCGTATTCTAATAATCTCAAGGTGTAGTTGTAGGCTTTTCTTTTAAATAATAAAAAACAAAAACAAATTATTTTAAATTTTTCTAAAAATATCAACAAAAGGTTTTCATCAAAAATAATAATTACCGCGTAAATATTAGAAACTCACAACAGGAACTACTTTTCTCCAAAATCAACTTTAAATCTCTAAATTTAGCTTTTGTTCTTACTATGCTTTTCGTAAGTGGTACTTTTCAAAATACATACTTTTTACGTTATTTGCCGTAGGCACTTGACGAAACACACTTATACTTAATAAACACATTTTTATTAATCACTTGTTTTTTGTTTCGCAAAATTATTTTGAATATTTTTCAAAAAGTTTAAAAAATCACTCGATCGATTTCGACTTGTTAGGTCATCATCAGGAGTATCTACTGATTTGTATAAATAAAAATTTTGTTAAATATCAGAAAAAAGCAAAAAATAAATAAAAGAAGGACGGACAAAAAATAAGCAATAAAAATTAATATACGGATCGCGCAGGTAGGCGATGAGTTATAGGTTGAGTAACAAAATTCAAGGTATATTATTGCGTACGTGAGAAAAGAAAATGGCGGGATCTGTAGTTGGTGAGAACTGGATTTCTCTCTGTTCGTTAAAGATATTTTGGTTAAGAAATATTGATTTTTTAATTTCGTAAGATTCTAAGGTTGTATATGTAATATGTCTAAATTGTTCAAGCTAGCTGTATGATTTTCTGAAGTTAAATGGTTATGGAAAGTTGATTGATTGCAACCAGATAAATGTTCTTTAGCTTTAACTCCAAAATTGCGCCCAGTCTGACCAATATTGGAGAAACTACAAACATTGCAATTGATCCTATAAACACCAGATTTGGAAAGGCCATCAACTCTAAGTTTATTGTTAAAAATCATTTTCTTTATTGTGTTATTATTATAAAAAGCAAAACAAATATTGGTATAATTGGACACGATGTTGCTAATCCGTTGGCTCGTTTTTCTTATATACTCTAAACGACGCCAATTTTCCCGCGTTGGACTATCCGGAGGATAAAAACCCGTTAGAGTTTTACGCTTTAGTTTTTTATTCAATAACTTTAATATAGTCCTAGTTGCATATCCGTTGTTCGTTGCTATTTGAAGAATTATGTTAAGCTTAGTACTTTTTACGCTATTTGCCGTAGGCACTTGGCGAAACACACTTATACATAATAAACACATTTTTTATTAATCACTTGTTTTTTGTTTCGCAGTTATTTTGAATAATTTTCAAAAAGTTTAAAAAATCACTCGATCGATTTCGACTTGTTATGTTATGTTTCGACTGTCCCTCCTTCTTTTATTTATATTTTGCTTTTTTCTGCTATATAACAAAATTTTTACTAATACAAATCAGTAGATACTCCTGATGATGACCTAACAAGTCGAAATCGATCGAGTGATTTTTTAAACTTTTTGAAAATTATTCAAAATAACTGCGAAACAAAAAACAAGTGATTAATAAAAAATGTGTTTATTAAGTTAAGCTTAGTGTTATAATTTGAATTTGTCAAAGGGATGTTTATTAGTCTATCTATGAGTGAGTGGAAAGCTGACATTTTAATATTATGGGGATGGTTTGAAAAACTAGGGATAACAGCATCTGTGTACGTGGGTTTCCGATAAATTTTGAAGTCTAAAATAGAATTAATCCTGGTTATTGTTACATTTATTTTCTTCTTTTTCTAACGTAAAATCAATGGTGGGATATTGAGAATTTAACCAAGTAAGGAAAGAGTCTAACAGTCTATCAGTTCCATTCCATAGACATAATATGTCATCAACATATCTATACCAAAAGATTATATGACGAAAATAAGGATTGTTATTTGATATGATCATTTGATCGAAGAAATTCATGAAAATTTCAGCCAACAAAGGTGACAGAGGGGAGCCCATGGGTAGACCATCAGCGAATTTGAAATATGTATTATCAAAACAGAAATAATTTTGTTTAATACAAGTCTCAAAAACTAACTTCAGTTCACGACGTAAGCTCTCATCTGCAACATCCCTATCTAAGACATTACAAACATTTGGGACAAAGTATTAATTAGAATAGAAGTGAAAAGATTGGCAACGTCAAATGAAACTTGTAGTTTTAAATGTAACGGAATGTCGACGTCTTGAATTTTGTTAATCAATTCTACCGAGTTCTTACCCGAGTAAGCCGAAAAGAAATTAGTATGACAATTGAAAACAATTTTATGATGATGAGGATGACCTAACAAGTCGAAATCGATCGAGTGATTGTTTAAACTTTTTGAAAATTATTCAAAATAATTCTGCGAAACAAAAAACCAGTGATTAATAAAAATGTGTTTATTAAGTATTTCAAAATACACGTTATAAAAAAAACTAAAAGCTCCTTTGAAAGAAGTTTCAACGTTTCGTCATTTTCACCAAAATCTTTGTAAAATGACCTTAATCTTGGGGGTGGAAGATTGGTGAAAAAAAACAGTTAATTGCAAGTATCTTCATTTCAGCTTAAATCAAATCAAAAAATCATCTGGACCAATTTTGTTTTTAATCGATTTTCACTTAAACACTATACTTTTTAAAAGATTTGCAAAAAATAATGCTCCTGTGGAGGCTGCCATTTCCGATGGACCACTTTCTGACAAATTTCACCACGGCCTCACGATTTATGAAATAACCTTAAGTACGAAGTTAAGTCCAAATCAGTAAAGGACACTGATAAACAGACAGACGGTGTCTAACACCTCGAAAATAACTTTTCCGGACGTCTGCGGTATATGGAGAACCTGGAACAATTTGGAGATCGAAAATTTTCAAGATTACTGCATAAATCCATTGCTATGCGTCGGCACGCATGTTTTTGATAGAAATTGGTGAAAGGGAGATTTCAAATGCTAGAAATCGATTTCGATGGCTTTTAATTTCGAGAAATTATGTTTTGAGAGTCGTTTGGTGGTGCACGGGAATCCTTTTTAATTGGAGTGCTAGGCATCGATTCCAACTGGTCTTTATTCATGGTACAACATGTTTTGGAATGTTGCAGTATTGTGGGATGTTGCATCAGGTTGCATAATACTGTAACTTGTTGCTAGATGATGCACCATGTTACTTGATGTTGCATCTTATTAAGGGATCTTATGTGAAGTTCATTGTTTCATATGACACCATGCCCAATGCCGCTTTATGTACCATGTTTTGGGTTATTGCATTATAATTAGAGAAGATGTGTTATATTGTACCATGTTGCGTGATGTCGCACCATGGTACTTGATGTTGCATCATGTTGTGAGATTTTGGTATAGGTAACACAATGTTGTGTCATTTGTACCACGTGGCATGTATTTGTGTTTTTACACTATTTGTATGTTGCGCGACTCTGCACCATGTTGCTTAATGTTTGGTCTTGTGATTTGCATTATTTAGATATCTGGTGTTATGTTCCATAATATTGCAAAATGTTGCACCATATTGTTTTGCTTGTTGCAGTGACATATTTTATAGTTGCTGGACTCGTCGACTATTTAATTTTTCTTCAACGACTTTGATAAAGATTGGTAAAGAAGAGATTTAAAATGCCAGAAATCATTTTTGATTTATGCTAACTTCAGGAAAATTTAGAGGGTAATTCGGAGAGGCCCGTGACTCTTTTTTAAAGTATCTCCGACTCGACTGATTTTCATAAAATTCGCAGTGATAATTGTTTTTTAATACTAATACCAATTTTAAAATATTTTTTTATCCAATAAAAGCCAAAATATCTTAATTTTAATAATAAAATATCATGTTGGACAAATGGTTTTCTAAAGTCTGTAAACACGATGTCCAATTGGTTACCAGCTTCTGTAGTAGTGAATGCAATATTTGTAAATTCTAGCAAGTTAGTCGTTGTCGACCTTTTTTTTATAAAGCCATGTTGCATTGACGAGATATAAGAAATTGCTTTGTAATTATACGAAAAATTGCAGATTTTGCAGTCTTGTAATTAGCAAGAACATTACGCTTGCTCGTTTTATGTATCGGAGTGATATTTGAAATTTTCCAACGGTAAGAAAATTTGCCAGATTTCAGTGGTTGAAACGAAAGAATCCTTCAATTATAAAGTCTTCGTGCGTATATTTTCTCAGAATAATTAACGTCAATACTAGTGAATGAGTAAATCTTCTCCATCATTTTCAAATTTAATAATATTTTGTGTATCGCGGGGCTTTATTATTATGTAACACAGTTCTTTGAGGGAAAAACAGGGATGATCATTTTTTAATAAAAGTATCGTCAAAAATATAAATATTTACATCAAAGTCGACTTTACTCAACATTTTTGTGGGGTAAGCACCATCGAAATGAAGTTAAAATCTCGTTTCATCCACAAAGTTAAAATTCAAAAAATATTTTGCTATCAAGTTTTTAAAAGCCGATGCATGGAAACAATAATCTCAAATCCATTTTTGAAAACATTAAAAGACTTAAGGCCATAAAGAGTACTACTAATGTCATTAATAAAATACTTTTTACGCTATTTGCCGTAGGCACTTTCACTTGTTTTTTGTTTCGCTGAATTATTTTGAATAATTTTCAAAAAGTTTAAAAATCACTCGATCGATTTCGACTTGTTCATCATCAGGAGTATCTACTGATTTGTATAAATAAATTTTTTTCGTTATATAGCAGAAATAGTAAACATTTTTTACAACTACTATTAAACCATATTTAACTATTATTATAACAAATTCTTACGAACAAACGACTATAAATTACGGCGAGGGTGGCCAAATCTGCCAACTTCATTAATAAAAACTAAATCCAAATAGTTAACTCTAAATCTATCTAAGAAATTTAATCGAAAACTTACTAGTAAGTAGTAAAAGATGACCACCTTAATTGTGTGGTCTGTAGTTCAAGTTTGGTAAGCATAGCATATAATAATTTCTTGACATAAAGATGAAATTAGGTCGAGATCTTTCATGTACTTCGCATAATTTTCTTTCCAGGATCCAGAAAGTATATGCGTCATGATATGATAAAACGTTTCAATGTCATTAGGTGACAACACTTACTACATATCTAAAACGAGAATAATCATATAACAATGCCTCCTCTATAGTGAAAGCAGGATTATCTTGTAATATAGATGTTCCAATTATTAGTTTGAATGAATAAGTTAAACTCCTTAGATTTTAATGACCAAACTCTGACGTTCTACTCGTTCTAATGCTGCGTACAAGATCGATGTTCGTAATGTTCTTCCGAATCAGTTGTCTAACGGTAAGTTTAGAAATCTTAAATGATTCAGTATGAAAACGATTGCAACAAATCGTTTAATTAATTGACAGCTTCTATATTGGAAAGCTTTTTGGGATTCATGATAACTAACAAGCATAAATTCAATTTCGAAATGCCTTAGCCATAGCTTATACGAGTATCACCGTTTGGGCGGTTAGTGAAATTTAAATTACATTGTCCACCGTTCTTCCTCTAAGATGAGGAGGTAGTCATCGTGCTCCCGTTTATTCAGTTTTTAATAAAACTTAAAGAAAAGTATCTAAATTGCATTATTTATTTAAATAAATAATGTTTATATTATACGTATTTTGGATTATCTTCACACACTGAAAATTTGAACAGTTTAAAAAATTAAGATTCTAAAAACTTTAGAATGACCCTTAACATAATTTGAATATCGAAATGCAGAACTTTTTTGTATAATAATTCACCTGTCACTTATCTATTAAAATTTAGTTTTATTTCATAACCCTCGTATTGATTTTTGCTTAACAAAGTTCACGTTAAGTAAGACTTACTCTATCAAACGTTGTATCTATCTTGATGGATAGATGAACGTGCTATAATCAAAATACCATAGTACAACATAGTATATCACTTTAAAATTCCGTTCAAGTATAATTTATCATTTTGTAACAAAATTTGATATTTAAAAAAATTCAACAGAACGCCATAACATCTAATATTGATTTTGCTCAACTAGGTGTTTTATTTTTTACATTACAACGATGGTATACTCGTATGTTCTGCCAGGCAGGCTACCTACTATTTATTACCCTAAGGAAAAATCAATAAACTTCACAAGTAGATAAATTAAAAACATTTTCAATTCCAAATCATGTTTCCAAAACATCTTCAAACATAGACAAAACGCAATATATGTATATTATCTACTCGCGTGTAATATTTATAGATAGAGACTACCTAACGTCCACTTGTATTATTTTCTAATATTTTTCTGTTGTTCGATGATGCCACACAGATCAAAATATTTTGATTATTGTCAGTCTTCATGAATTCACTTCATAACATTAACGTCTTAAATGTTTGTTTTGTATTCTCCTTAAGTAATTTCATTTCAGTTTTTGTATCGTTGATGTATATTTTTAAAGATCAAGGTTGAAATAATATAATAATGGAAATAATAATATTTTTCAGATGTCAGAGAATAAGAAAGCGACGAATAGAACTGAACAGTATCAAAACCAACAATTTCATTGGTATAAAGGAGGATTCTTAAGTGATTGTCTATTAAGAATTATATTTTTTAATTCTCCTGTTGTCTCTACGAAATTGCACTGTCATTGTAGTCATTCATCATTCTCGAAAAGAATAAAAAGTTTCGAGCAGTAAGAAAAATACTCATAATCAAAATTGTTCTACGAGTTCGAGTACACAACGAAGCTTAACAAATGATTTTAATATACATAAAAACTCATACAGTAAATGTTTTATTGAAGAAGTTGAATTATTATTAAGTTACTTTACGAAATAAAATTAGAACATATATTTTTATTATTTGATTGAGTTACTTATATATGTTTAGTAGAAGACTAGAAGGAAGGAGTAAAAGGCCCAAGTGGATTTCATGTATGGAAGTGTTTTTGATGGAATGTTATGTATCTCTTAAGATATATGGGAATATGATATTAAATTCTTAGCGGTTTTAGGTCCTTACCATTTCTCGAATAAAGCAAATATTTTTGACAGCCTCAGTTGATTTTTCAGATTAGTGTCTTACAACTAAAATAATTCAAACTGCTCTAGTACTCAGGCCCGTACTTATTTCCTTTGTATTTCCAAAATTCCTCAAATTCCTTAAATATGTGTCCCAGCGGAATTCTAATATTAAAATATTTGCTTGAGAAAGCACTTTAAATTAAGAATCTAAAAATTTTATTTTGATCATTATCAAAAACACTCCGTTTTATATTGTTATGTTGTAAATATTGTATTACTATATGTTTAAATATTACTTGTTAATAAAACACCGCAAAAATATTCAAAAATTAAAATAAAAATTTACTACAAATATTAAAACAATTTTTCTTATCGTGATAATATTAAATATCATATTTGCGTGAGACAACTGCAGTTTCGAACATTCGCCTTTGCTTTTCTTTAGTTTCCACTACTAACTCCATCGTGGCTTCCCTCTGTTTTGATCGATAATTTTGTAAATATTTCTAGTTTCTTAGTCGGGTTGCAACAAAACAAATATCTTGTCTCCATAATGGAATTTCCATCGACAAAAATTAGTTATTATAATCATGTAGATTTCACGTATAATTAACCTAACCTAACGGCTGCTGAGCAGTCATATCAGCATTCTGGTAGCTATTACTATTGAGAAACAGTTAACCCTAACTAAGTACAGTTACACAGCATCTGTACACTGCAACGGTCGGGCAACAAATTGAGGAGTTTACGTTTAAATTATCATAGACCACTACTCCCCTAATTTCCCAACCAGCTTTAAACCACTCGAAAAAAATTTAACTCTTTCAGAGTTCAGGGAGGTTTCTCCTGGATGAAAAAAGGAAGTTTTGGACATGTCCCATTGTTATGCCAAACGAGTGTTTGCTAAGGGCATGCAAGAGTGTAAGATGACAGATAATTTCCTGTGCAGTAACTTCCCATTGCGCCTCGAAATAAATAAACCGACCATTTTTAGCTTGGGGGGAACTCAAGTTTCTTCCTTGGGTGTCCGCAATGACTTTAATTACTCCGGGTACTCGCACATTGACTATCTGGTTCCACCTATAGGCTTATTGTATTTATCAGAGATATGGTATTCTTTATAACATTCTTAGAATTATCCCTACTACATAGTTTTTAGCCCCAGTTTAAATATTTTGTGGTTTTGTTTTTGTTGTAATTAAAATTAATATAACCATTTTTCTTTCGTTTGCTCTCTTTATCGATTAATTCAAATTTGTCTTATTCTGACTCTATTAACGAGTCCCACAATTAAATTATTGAACTCCATGGATATAATTTATTAGTTCTCCCCGCAGTTGAGGAGGTTCTTTTGTTTGATTTTAATGTAAACAATAACATAGGATTGCGATTTTTGAATTGCGCTGCTGAACAATTTGCAGAATTTAATCTGCTCAGTGAGCAAACGCATCAGGTATCATGAAACCTGATACTGCTTTGATATCAGCTTCGTTACCGATTACCGTGGGTTTCCAGTTTATTAGCATAAGCATGACATGCATATTTTTATGCCATTCACAAACAAAAAGAGAGAATCTCCTAGAAATAAATGGTCTAATGGAAAATATTAGTCAGCAGTTCCTATCAAGACGAGAACCTATTTTGCGGCGTATTTTGATATTATGAGTTTTTTTTTCTATTGAATAATTCGAAGTCGAAAAAATTTGCCAGATTAATGTCAATGTTGTTTTAAAATAATATTTTTTTTATCGTGTAAATAAATTCGGTCGTGTATTTTTATATTTTTTAATTAAGGCATTTATAATTTTTGTTTTTAAATATCCAAGATGTAACTTGAAAAATAATTTACTACAAATAACGTTTGTATTTTAATAATATATAAAATTGATTTGCGAGGTCCGTAACAATGGACGATTCGCTTTGTTTCATAATAGCAATATTAGAAGCGTATCGAATTTTTAGATATCGAATTTTTTGAAAGCTAATAATGTTTCATAACAGAAGCGATCAGACGCGACCATAACTATTATAATAATGCCATTCAAAAAACATATTTTTGATAGCAGCATCCGATGAATAACCAAAGCCTTACAATTCTGAGTTTAAACAAGGCCCTACATTTCACAATTCCGTCACTAGACCGCTTAGCAAATTATTTCACCAGCTAATGAAAACGGATTCCTTCCTTAATTTTGAAATCGGCACATATTCAATCGTTTCGAAAATATAATTGGATAAATCATATTCTACAAACTATAGGCCGATTTATTTGTTATCTGTTTTATCGAAAGTAATATAACCGATCGTTATATTACTTTCGATACCGATTTTAAATACGAATTTCGAAAACCCACTAATCATAGTGTTTTCTGGATAAATTTACTGCAGTTAAATATAGATATGTCACAAGGATCGTCCTTATCCCTTACACTGATCTTCATTTACGCTAATAATCAAACCAACCGGCGAGTGCCACACATATTCATTTGCTGCGATATAACCCCGTTGTATTTGCATTTATTCTCTCAAATATTCATTTAATTATAGAATTTAATTCAATCAATTCAATTTCAATATTGCCTTTTTTTTGTAGAAACTAGTTCAGCACCATGTTGCCCTTGTAACTAATGGGCTCCCAATATGCAGATTTCCTTTAGATTTAAGGTTCTCAAATTTCCAGCAACCTGTCTTGGATAGAATATATTAACCGTTTGTTTCGAAAGTGGTTTACGTCCATTTGACACAAAAAAATATTTAATGGTAACAATAATCACAATTCTTATAATTCTTTTTATATTTCATAAAATATATTATACCATCGATACATAACTGGTTTCGTAACTAGGATTATGAAACTTTGGTTTGCGAGTTCTGTCAAGACACACTACAATTTCTTTTGTCTTCTCGTTTGGTTTTAAATTGTGATGGAGTAGGCATTGACAAAAATGTCATGATTTAATTGACTTTTAAATTGTCAGAAATGATTTTTATATTGACAGAACAGAAAAAATTGTCCCGCAAACCAAATAACTCAATGACAAATAGAAAACTGAAAGGAAACTAGATTTGCTTGATAAACTATTAGTGTCCGGAATCGGACGGAATCAGGAATTCTGAGTTGGAAGCACAAAAATGCCTCGCGGTGAGAAAAAATATCTTATCCGAAACTATATACATATATAGGTTTTGCACTTCAAATTCACGATTTTGCAAATGATATTCCATTTTTTTTAGTTCATTCACAACTTTTTACAAGTCAACCACAACTTTTTATACTTCTTTCTCAATTTTTTCTAAATCAACCTCAATTTTTTGCAAAGCAAATTCGTGTTTTTTCAAAGTAACTTCAATTAAATGCAGAGTAAATTCAAATATTTTTGACACAAATTCAAGTTCGTAAATTTTTTGCAACTTTTTGCAAAACAAATTCAGTGCTCCCAATTTTTAACCGATTATGATGGGTTTGGGTATGTTGGATGGAAAAGGGATTTTTAAATGATTTTTGGAAGAAGTTCTGGAATATGGCCACCTGGGACGGAAGTCGATCAATTCTTAACCGATTATGATGGGCTTAGGTATGCTGGATGAAAATGGAATTCTTAAATGATTTTCGGATGAAATCTTGGAGTATGACCACTTGGAACAGAACTCGATCAATTTTTAACCGATAAAGATGGGATTTCGTATGCTGAATGAAAATGGGATTCTTAAATGATTTTTGGAAGAAGTTCTGGAATATGGCCACCTAGCATAGAACTCGGTAATTTCTTAACAGATTATGGTGGGATTGGGTATGTTGGATGGAAATGGGGTTTTTAAATATGTTCAGGAAGAAGTTCTGGAATTATCCCACCTGAGTCGGATGTCGGCACTTGGCGAAACACACTTACACTTAATAAACACATCAACATCGATCTTTTAAACATTGTGGACAAATTTTTTAATTAAAATATTCAAAAATTTAATTTTTGGCGAAATAAAAATAGGTGTTTAATAAAATGTGTTTTTTAAGTATTTTATTCGCGTCCTAATATTAGTTGTGTTAGTAGAAACTCTGCTTTTTTGATCAAATCCAACTTTATTGAAAATATAATTGTTACAAAGATTGATTATCGAAATATTCACCATTACTATCTATGGTCTTTTGGCAATTATCAGGTAATTCATAAATGCCTTCGCGATAAAAACTTGGTGGTTTCGATGCACAATAGTCATCGACTCATCGAGCCATTTTTGCACATTTTCAACTTTCGTAAACCGCTGGTCTTTCAAGTATGAAGACATCGTACTGAATAAGTGATGATCAGAGGGATTCAATTCTGGAGAATACGCTGCATTCTTTAAAACTTCCCAGCTTAAAGTGCAGATAAGTTCGGGTGATTTTGCTGCATGTGGATGAGTGTTGTCATGCAACAATATTACCTTCCGCCTTCCTTGGCACACTTCATTATGATTGTGCTAAAAATATATTTTTGGTGTAAATTGTTGAAGCAGTCATGTCTGTAATCTAATCATTCTACTGTCTGTAATCATAAATATGGCTCCACCAATCCTACTATTAATATATAATTGCTTTGATCTCTAAATCAAGTATCGTGATGGTGTACGTCATAGAAATGTTTCTGCTTAGTAATTTTAGCAAATTATGATGCCTTTGAAAGATAATTGAAGAAACCAAATTTTCTCTCTTCGTGAACGCATGTGAATCTCCTAATTAGCATCTCCGGTCTGACGCAGTTAGAGCCGCTTTTATATCCGAAAAGATTATGATATAGAATTCCTTATACTCAATATTTAACAAAGCAAATAAGAGAGTGGAGAGTAGTATCCACATATTTGCCATTACCTGCAGATGTTGAGACGTCGATGGGTGATTATGATGTGGGCAACACCCGACTTGCTTTTACTACGAATGTACAGATAGATCTTAAATACATAAGACATGAATTCTAAAGCGAAAAATTACACTTACCAAAGTTTTGGTAAAACTGTCCTAGTTAATCCAAATCACTATTTTTGCTTGAATTTCAGAAAACCAACAAGGTCAACATTTATTTAAATGGTACAAGCATTACATCTTTTCATATTCCGATACCACGTAATCTGAAAAATTGGGTTGAAATGACATTAGAAATTGTAAATGCTATAGGCCTAACTGGACAACATAGTGTCATGGATGAATAGTTCGCCCAGAGTGGTTTTGTTTTATTCTGAACTTTTTAAATTTATTTGTGACTTTGAATTTTGATTTTCCATTTGAATTTCGGGATTAATTGATTTTGTAGAAAAATCGCGAATCGCCTAAATGTTGTTGTGGGCTATAATTTCTCTCAATGTTGGCATCAGGTTCTTAAACAGATCAGATTCAGCATCAGATTCATATTGGTTTGAGTCCAATACATATTTCTTGAGTTCCCAGTCGAGTTCCCTCCTATCCCTGTAAATTGAGTTTTTGACTTCAGTTTTTGACATATTGAGATAATTGTGATTAGAAAATAAATCGAAATCGGCCATTTCACTACATAACGCTTCTTTAAATTTGTAAGAAGTACTTACTGGTTAATAAACGTTATTTACTTATTGACTGTACATACACAATTATGTAGATTGGTATATTATTATTTATTTATTTATTTATTTATTTATTTATTTATTTATTTATTTATCTGTATGTTACACATATTAAGCTAAAGCTTATTTATATATATGTTAAGGCCATTTTTGTAAAGTACATATAATAAAATTCTTAACTAAAACTAATAATTAGGAAAAAAAAGAAAACAATAAGAATTAATTATATTAATAATAATAATAATAATAATAATAATTATAAGAGTGATGTAAATATAAACAATGTGAAAAACAATAATAGCGATTACAATTATGATGGATATTTATGATTATAATTAAAAATAAGCTAATAAGTTCTATCAAGTAGTGTACGTTTGAATAAGTATAAGTATAATTTCAATTAGTAACTCGTTTCTTCTATTTGTTGCCTTCGTCAACCGAAGTTTGTAACATTTGTCTGGTGAATGTTGATGAGTAAATGTTGATAGCGAACGGTAGCGCGGTTTCATCCAATACTCGCCAATCGGGTTCGTGCAATCGCGATGAACCAGCGTCGGATTCGCCATTTAACTCCCTCTTCCTCGTTCTCCTATCCGACCTCGATCTTAGAATTCCGCTTGTACCGTAATGACTCGTCTGTTGACAAATAAATAAAGTCGCTGATGGTACCAAATGGTTGTGGTTGCTGGAGATTGCAATTTTGTTTATTGTCCAACATTAGAGATCATAAAACAATAAATAAATTATTTTTATGAACAATAAAATCGAATGAACACGCATCATAAACGCGGACATTATGTATGAGCAGCATACAGCATTTAGGCAAGGAAAAAAGTGAAAATCGCCTAAATCTTTCTACGGTCACCTTGAGGGAGAATAAGATTTCGTTGAGAAGATATTTTGGGAAATATCAGATGTAAATTTCGGACATGATTAAGCAGGAAGGCGACAACATTAAAATGTTAAATTTTAAAGGTGGAAGGAAAATACGGCAAAGAAAACGGTGTGTGACAATCAAAATTTGATCGTTAGGTCGGGCGGCTCGTAAATAGGTCAATGCGGAGAATTTACGGTGTTACAGATATTGGAGTTTACTTTTGTTCGAGTCTGAATAAATAAATGTAATTAAGTAGCAATAAAAAAAATATTTTATTCATGATTGTTAGTTAGTTATCGTATAATCATATAAAATTAAATTTGTAAAAATAAGTGAGATATCGAATTCGTATAAAATAAATGTTGGAATTGATGAGTGATGAAAGTAAACAAAATCCAAGTTAACATACAACAACAAAAAATAATGTGAGTCACTTGTTGAGCGAGAGTGATCGGTTTGGTTTATTATATAATATGATCTACAAGGTGCTACTACTGTACTATGGCATTGATAATATCCGTCGAAGAATTGTCGGTGTGTTCCGGGTTGGCTTATTGAAGCTTTAGTGGCGTGCTGGGGTGATAAGACGCAAAAGAAGGAATTCGGTTTGTGCAGTGCGCGTTAGTAAAAAACATAAAACGTACGGCACCAGCGTATAACTGGGCCAACGGAGGATCGACAGGAGCTGCATAGCGGTACACAAAGGTCAACAGGTGAGTCATCCTTCTTCTCATAATTATTTTTCGACGTTTTGTTATTCTTCGATTCTATTCTTTTTAGCTGGGCTGAACGTGCAGGTAGACTGGCATTCAACGACTATTTATTACGGTGAATTGAAATTTATATCTACCCATAGCCTAACAACAGCAGAGCTCGTTCCTACGAGTTTGTTTTTCTATGGTTCCTCTGTCAAAAATCAAATTTTCATTCATTTTGTACATACAAATTTAACCAAAACCGTAAATGTAAACCAAAATTATGTATGCAACAGGAATTTATGCATAGTTCAAAACCACAATTCAAAAACATTTAAAATAAAATTCAAAGAAAAATCTGTTAAGAGCACAAAATTTGTTTAAATCTAATTAAAATAATTTTTCTACATGCAATCTAACCTAAATAACTATTGATTAAGCAAACCTAACCTCACCAAGCTATATACATATACAGCACTACACACATATACGAGTCCATTATGTTTGATAAAATATAGTTTTTAATAGTTTTACACAATTTTTTTGTGTAGTTTTAATAAAACTTAAGATTCTAATGAAAATCTTGTACAAACCAAGAAAAATAATTAAAGTTTTCCCACAGACTAAAAATAAGAAAATCATAAGAATTTTCTTCGATTTTAATTGTTTTTCATTTATTTCCGTTTTCATTTTCTTATATGAAAAATTGTCGATGAAATATATTTGTCTGGGTGTTTGTGTTATTTCAAAGTTTATCTATTTTATTAGAATTGAAAAACTAAAATTTATTAATTTTGATTTCGTTTTATAGTTGTTGTTCAAAAACATAACTTGGAGTTGGAAAACAGAAAAGTTTCACTCCGTACACAGACTTTTCATTTTTATGTTGAAAGTTCAATAAAATTATTAATTTAACATTTTTTTTTTTTAGTTTTATTAAATTTTTTAGTTTGAAATTCAACTATTATAGTGCGGTGTTTATTATGTGTTAATGCTATGTAGTATTGATATTATATATTATATTTTAAAGAAGATACAGTTATTAAAGTATTTTAATTAGAAGAAGCTAAAAAGAAGCTATTTATTTAAAAGCAAGCAACAATAATGGTTGAACAATACGCCAATGAAAATGGTTGGGAATTATTATATTCTAGCACATTCGGTGCCGGTTATTTCCTATTTGCGCCAAAGTACGCGTAGTCACCATGAAATTTTGCGTTCAATATATAGCGATTGTTCAAAATTATTGTATAGTAAGCGTAAAAAGTTGTTAAAATATTATCGAGAGCCTGTATAATTTAATCACTATATAATTTAATCACAAGGTTTGCTCTAGATGTGCTCTAAATCACTGTGTATTTAATAATGATTACAAGTTTGTTTTTTACTTATAATTTTGATTTTCAACGTTTACAATTGTTAACGTGTATATAAAGAAGAGTAAGAATTTGTGACATCTAGAATTCTAACATTAAACTAAATTAAATTTATACCCTTAACCATAAAAATTTATAGATATTCCATAATTGAGGCTCTCACAATTGTAGTAAATAATATCTATAACTGTTTCCGATTAATAAACATCAGCTGTCGTGTCGTAAACAACAATGTCAAAATCCAGTAGTGACAATTTAAGGTAAATATATAATGTAAATTTAAATTAATCGATTAAAAATTAATAATGAAATTCCAATGTTTTTATAAAATGCAAAATTATGAAATGTTCTAAACTATTTATTATTTTAGGTTGCAATGATCATCCGCAACAATATAAAGGTGCTGTTAACTTATATCACATAAGTTAATTGAAGTTCGCAAGATCAGCTGTTGATTTCAGATAAGTATAAATTCTGTCGAGTATTAAATTAAGAATTGATCCTTTGTGTTTTATCTGTTTTAGGAATCAGCTTGCGGTCTATTCATCAGTTGTAACAACGGTACCAAATTTAGTTTGATTTTCCCAAAATAGACATTAAACAAATTAATTTGACGTTCAGCTCATATCAGACTCATTTAATTTGTAATAGTTTTGATTTCCTGATGGACATTGAGACAACGGTAATCAAACCACTATTTACTAAGCTGGATAGTCTGTCTAACTAAGGGCTAGTATTGTACTCCAATCACTTCTCCACAATGCTTCCGATAGGCCAGTATAATTTATCATACTTTAGTAAATCGGCTCATACCTTCGCCCTTTTTCTGTTTTATTAGTACATTTCAAATTCGCATGAATTGCAAACAGTTTCCGAAAATGATCGCAACAGTTACAATGAGATAATGAAGGCGCTGGATCAGAAATATTGAAGTGACCACAAGCGAAAACTATATCACATCGAAATGAAAGGACTCTACCAGAAGGTCGGAGAAGTATTTTAAGAGTACGCGACACACATTTAGCGTACGCAAATATGGCAGTAGGATTGCTTGCACGACATGTGACAGGAGCGGCCACATCTCTCGGGACTGCTGGGAAAACCGACGAAAGCGTGGTAGGTCACCATCTCCAATGCAGCGGAAATCAAAGGAAGATAAAGCATTAACAAAGAAGAGGGATTCCAGTACAGGGTGGTTAAACTCAGAAAAGCCAGATTAAAGGGGAAGGATCAGATCGATGAAACCACAGAAAGAAGAATCAGTTTGATTGTATTATTAAATCGTAACCGGGTGAGTTCCTCTATTGTGAAATTATTTTATTTCACCCCATTTATTTTAATTGGTTGTAATCCTGAAGCTAGGACTTCGTTAAGCAGTAATTCCGACCTTCCAGGTCCTATTTTTTCTAGAAAATAATCTGGTCATCACTTACGAGAACTCCAAGATTAGTTCGTACGTTTTGTTAGTTGTAGCATTAGTTTGATTATTTAATGGATAAGGATTATTTTTATTAATGTAGATTTCCAGCTTCTCCAAAATATTCATAATGTAATGCCTTTTTTATTGACTCGATATAATAACAGAAATTTAAAGCTTATAGCTACTGTTAGCTCTACAGAAGGTTTTATAACCATTAGTTGAATGAATATTGCTCTTAAAGCAGCTAAAACTGCACGATATACGTTCTAAATATGTTCGAGAAGAAGTGCTACTAGAATTTATGTAGTGCCTAAATCGTAATTTAGGCAGGAAACTGCAGAGCTCCGTCCCAGTTAACCATATTCCAGAAATGTTTCAAAATTCATTTTACAATCCGATTTCCGTTCCTAAGTAAATAAATATATAAAAATGTTGGGCACCTTCTCCAATAAAATCTTTCTGAATCACCAATTTAATGTTTATATTTCTTCATAAAATGTAGAACTATTCTGGGTATTTTTTATAACAAGGCCGACTCTCGGTGAACTGCTACAATTAAATTGGAAGGAATGTAGGAACAAATTAAGTTCAATAAATAAATTAAGTATAAAACGATGGTAGCTTATCACTATATTTTAATGGAGTTATAATGAAACTACAAGTAGTTAATTTTCTATTCTATAATTTTAGGTGGATCAACTACAATATTTTCAGTTTAGAATATTGTTTACTAAAGTAAGGGTAAGTTGTGCTGCTTGTGCAGGCTCGATAAGCATTATAGGAAGATTTACTTCTAAAGTGTTTTTAGATTCAATAGCTATTTTGGAAAACTCGAGCTTAGTTTTTCCCTTTCTCGAACATTTTTTTAATATTTTATTATCAGCTCTCAAACTTGGGAAATATTGAGAACTATAAATGTTCGGGGTAGTGACAACTAGCACATTAAAAATAAGCTGATTGAGTCTTTTTTTACATGAAATTTTAGCACCGCATACTTTATGAAAATAAAAATTAACAAACAAGAATAGACCCAATAAGTTTAATTTTTTTGCCGTCAGATCTACAAACAGTTCTCTATCGAAAAAATAAAAAAGACTACGCATAATTGACGAGTGGTAAAGTGATTTTAGTGCCATCTTTCATTAAATTTTCGAAGCCTCATTTTGATACAAAATATGTGATAACATATGTAAAATGAATTAAATATGAAATATGTGAAATTTAATTTTATTAAAATGTTTGTTTATTTTTATTTAAATCATATTTTGACAGAGCTTATCGTCTTTTAAAATTGGTATATAGGTTAGAAATAGCTAGCACACACAATTGTTATAATATTATCTACATAAGGAAGTATTGATAATGCGACCTTGTTAGACAACATTTTAAACTGTTTAATCCGAGATATGCGCCTTTCTACGTGAACGCGAGCTGCTGCTATTAGTCGATTGCCTTCAACGTCAGATTTAGTTCCCTCGTTATGCAATAATTGCGGACGAATCATCTCAATGCCAGGTTCTGCTAGCTTATTAACGATAATAAACCTCTTGTCTACCATTATGGCATTTCCGGGTGTTACCTTATGCAACACTGTGCTTGTAAAATTAATAAGACCGGAGGGAGAAATTTCTATCAATAGTTTAATTGTATGGGTGTTTTTATAGTGGAGATACATGCAGATTTTGCAGGTAAGGCATCAGAAATGAATGGTCTTTATTTCCATACAATCTAAAACGATTATTGTATTTTAAAAATTGTCAAAGCAAACTGGCAAACTTTTTAAATTTTCCTCTTTAGTTTGCTAACAATAAATGCAACATTCTAGGGTATTCGATAACAGTTGAACACAATCATTAAAATATTTTTTACGTGTTTTAGGATTGAGCTTGAATAAATTAGCAGTTTGCACGTTAGATAAATTGGTTTTAATTCTAAAGGTTGTAAGAACAATTCTGTGCAAGGAAAAACCGATGTTAACACTTTCAGAAGGCCTTATCAAAATATAACAATCGACTATAGTGTTTAATAATTCTATGGTTGGTATTCCCGTCATTGAATTCAATTCTTGGTTTGTTTTAATTTAAAATGGTAAGTAGTTACACTGAATATCTTCTGTTACTTGTATGCCTTTATGGAATGTCTTTATGTCATGCTGCACTCAAATAGATCTCTGCTGTCTGAGGCTCTGTATAAATGGTGGAACCTAAGTCCAAACGTTCATTTCGTTCGTTTGTTTGTTTTGGTCCACTATTTTGCTACTGTCTATGTTGCCCGCCATAGATTCCTTGTTCAAGCTGAATAGTCTGGACTTGGCACATTTTCTTTGCAAAATAAGTACAATTATTTGTTTTTTTTTTAAGTGACGATTGCAAATTGAAAAATATTTGGGGAAAAGTTTGTCCATTTTTAGAACAACTTTTCACTTCAGCAGCTCCTTCCGGTTGTTTAGAACATTAGATGGGGTTTTCTGCAACGAAATAGATGGTTTTCTGTATGTTTGTCATTGTGAAACACCGAAATATTGCCCCCGAGGTCTCATACTATAAATGTGAATAGTAGTTGCCAACCCACCATAAAAACTAATCAAAACGGTTTAATATTCAAACAATTTTAATTATAATGAAAGTGTAAACTAACATTTTATTCTAGATTAAAATATTTTCACCAATTATTGTAATATAAATTCAACACATATGTAAAATACTAGTTTTAAAAATACTTATTAGAATTTTAATATGAGCTATCAAAGCTTTTGTGTGAACTTGTCTACATAAAGCTTTACGCAGAATCCGCTAGACGTCATGTTACCCATTGTCAATATCCCCCCAAAAATGTGAAAACTATCTCAGAAAATTACCGATAGAGGGCTAACGGTTTTGTGGTATTCAAATATGAAGGTTTTCTATTGGGTAGGTTCGAAGGTAAAAAAAAGGTTAAATAGACACAGTGAAATTTAATTTTTAGGTTAGGTTCAACAACAAAAAATGAAATTTGCGGAAACATCCATTCGTTCCATTCTCAAAATTTAATTTTTATTTCCAAACAGAATATTTTTCCCATACTCTCTAATTCCAATGTCATTCACAATGTAACTTTAGATCCAGTACGAAATGACAACAAACCAAAAAACACACGCAAATAAAAATATGTCACCAAAATAATACAAAACCATTATCATCTAAACTTACTAATAAACAATGTCAAAATATCAGTTTACCTGAGCAAAAAAAAATGTTAAGACAAAAAATAAGGTGAAAATATTTAATTCTCAACATGATTTTAATTTTTCTTCTCTTAGCTGTATACATACTATATATCTTCTTGCATACACGACGACAACTTGGGTTTATATCTGTTATGTCTGTATCTTGCCCGTTGTTGTTAAGGAAAATGTTTATACCTAATTTGTTTTTGCTTCATGCTTTAGGAAAAACCAAAATAGTATCACATACACAAACTTTGGGTGTTATACGATGACAGTTTTTCAGTTTATATTACATATAGTTATATATATATATACATATAATATAGTATTGTGCTATATATTGTTGTTATTGTTTTGTGTCTAGGTACAGTAATAAAAGAGTTAGTAAGACAAGACAATAACCAATGAAAAAAGAACTCAACACAATAAAACCATAACATCATGGTACATTTAACTCTAAACTAACTTTTCCTCTCATGTGCTATGCAGAATGAAAATTTTTTGGGATAAATAATTTTCATAATTTTCCATTTTTTATATGTTTTTTTATCCTAAATATGAAAATTACACACGAAAACCACTTGGTACAAGTAGAAGTGTTTTTTTACTTTGGAGGCCGAATGGAATCACTTATTTCCAAACGATTCAAGCAAGGTGTTTTGTATGAAATAATTTTCTAGTAGCATTAAAGAAGCTTTAAATGTTAAATTATGTTGTTGTTATCACCTGGAATTTTTCCTTTATCGATAATTATTAGATATATTTTCTATTTTTATTGTGTTGGCAGGTAATTGAAAATATAAACGTTTCTATTTTCTCAACATTCTTCGCACTGTTGAATGTGCGATACGAAAATCGATATTTAGAATTTTTATTTCGTTTTAAACGTCTTTATATTTTTTTTGTTCGATAAATTTTTCTATTTTTCGGTTTTTGTTAGCGGTATGTGTGTTTATGTATGGGGATCAGGCCGCAGACAATAGGTGTAATAGAGCATAAATATATTCCATAAATAGTATGGTTTTCAGAGGATAATATAAGGTAGAATGGCGCATGTGATTGGTTTTTTAATGTGAACGTAACCGTTGTTATATTCATTTTATCTTTTTGTTGATTGACCAATCTTAAAATGCTATTCGTGTAGTTTGTTAGATTTTGTACGAACACCCTCACGGCCGTTGCTGTGCGACAATCATTACTGAAGGAAACGTAAAAAGGAAAAACTTGATTGACGTAAACGATTATTAGCATCCAAATGTTGCATTCGAGAATAGCAAGGTGTACCAAAGATAGTTTCCTGATGTTTAGGATTAAGTTTTTTAGATTCTTAAAAATGAGAAATGCATATGTGCCTGAAATATGTATCAACAAATGTTACATATTATTTGTTACACATTTGAAAAAATATGTGACTAGTAAGTATAATAAAATAATAATTTCATGAAAAATACGATTTTAGATAAATTGTAAACCTTCGGTATTTAATAAAATCCGTAATTCCCTCTAAAATATATTATATGGTCTAAATTTATTTTAAACCTAGATCCTAATGTAGAATTTGTTTTAATTTTTAGCGATGATTTTACTCATCACCTTTTCAATTAATAATTCGGTCGTTCGTAACATATCGAAATGAATGCCATTGATCCACCAGTGATTCTTAGTTGAAAATTCTATTTTTATGAGTCTGTCTATAACGGTTGCTTGCGTTAAAACAAATTTGGATATTTTTCCGATTTTTTCCTATCAAATAGCCACAATTTTTCTTCTAATATTAGATAATGCGCTTTTTGACTGTTCACATTTTGTATGTCAAATATTTGTTTCAGATGCAAGCCATGGTAGACAGCAATAACAAATTTTGGATATACCCCAGAACGTATTCCTGCTTGTAAAATAATAGAAATTTAGACTGTCGTAAACAAAAACAACAACAATTTTAATAAGCTACACTTAGCAACAAGGAATAGTATTGAGCAAGCTACCCTGACAAGTGGTGCAGTAGTTAAAGCTTCGGAACTTGTACTGAGAGGTACTGCGTTCGAATCCCACCAGAGGCATAAATAGTCTAATAGACTGTGGCAGGCAATCCATAGCATTACTTAAAAACGTTTTGCAAAACATTTTCGTCAACGATTACGATCGGTGATGTTAATATACACAACTATGGCCCTCTGTTGGAGTGTAGAATTCAGCGCCGCCCCACATGGAGCTTGCAAGTGCAGGTGGTATACTGTAATTGTGTGGTATACTGTAATTGTGGTGGTGTGTACGTGAATGAAAAAGTGTGGTATTAATTGTCCTTAAAAAGACATTAAATCCATTGGATAATTAATACATTCTTTTACAACAAAAAAAAATTCAGTTTATTAAAATCATTATTTAACCAGCTTCAAAAAAAGTATTAACTCAACCACCGTTTTATTAAATTATTGGCGTTAGCTGTGTGTGGTTTACAAACTCTGTGCATTGTAAAATTGCTTTCTGAATTTTAGTTTACAACATAGGTGCACGGACAGAAATATTGCTTAACGGTTTAATAGCAAGGGCGTAAATGTCTGTACATATGATATAGTTTCCAATATATTTGCAAAACTTAAAAAAAACTCCTATAGAAGCTGCCAGTCCCTTTAGACTGATTGAAGACTGCTGACACTTACTGACACTTACCAACACTTACTGGGATTTTCTAATTTATCGAAAAACTAAGTACAAAGTTTTACAGTGATCAGACGTTCCGTCTGGGCTGTAAGGACCAATTATCAGTCGTAGTCAACATTCCCGTAAATGAGTGACCGCAAAATTCCCCCGTTTTTGCGTAGTCAAGAACGGGGAAGGTCGTACAGAGGTCCCCGTGGGCTTAAATTGGCCGTCATAAAAAATGTGGGTGAGCATAACTCGATTTTTTCGATATTGAGTCAATTTACCCCTACTTGAGGGGTGGAAACCAAAAAGCAAAAAGATTATACATTAAGGAAATATCATTTCCTGCCGTTTTCGGCCATATGGGTGGTTTCCCCCCACCCAGGGGTGTGTTTCACCCTGAGGATATTTGGAAGACCATTTCTGATGTCACTCTTGCCATGAAATTCCAATCATTTTTATCAACAACTTCCCGACCGTTTTCCCATTTCTTTCTTCTGGGGGTGGTTTCCACCCCTCAAGTAGTGGTAAATTGACTCAATATTGAAAAAATCGAGTTATGCTCACCCACATTTTTTATGACGGTCAATTTAAGCCCACGGGGACCTCTGTACGACCTTGCCCGTTCTTGCTACAGACTACGCAAAAACGGGCGAACAAATGGTGTTTTTTGCGGTTACTCTTTACATTAATTCTTATACCTAGGTATAACCTTAAACTAAGAATTTTTAAATATATATCAGGTCACAAGCCTCATTTTGCAATATTTGCATTGTCAATAAATTAGCAAGTTCACTGATAATAGTGCTAGGTACAGTTTAGCCGCTACAATTCAAAAATTGTATCGTTACCATCCCTAGTCGCTTAGAGACATGTACCGTCCGGTTACCTGGTCTACTCTAGCACACTGTTACGTTCTTTTAAGACGTTGATCAGTTCGGCACAATATGTCCAAAACTGTGGGAGTACTTCGGCACTCAGTAATTCTGGCAGTGGTAATTTATGTATGTTTGAGGTACCAAGCCACTTTTGTTTTAATGACTTGACCGTCACCTCGTTACATTCGAAAAGTAGGTGGTTTACATCTCTTCTACTTCCGAGCCGCATAGACATCGACAATGGTTTATTATTTTAAATCTCTGGAGGTAGGCTTTAAACTTACCATGCCCAGAGATGACTTGACTAATCGAGCTTGTTAGTTGTAGTTTCATTTTTAGACGAACTTTTACGTCTGGAATGAATGCAAATGTATGCCTTCCATTTGCTGATTCATTCCATTTTCTTTGCCACAGGTCAATCGCCATTTGCTCGATTTCATTTTTGTTGCTATATTGAATTTGTTCACTATCTGCGACATGTATATGGTCACCTGTATCATTCGTGGCGCTTCTTCTTAGGTGATACATGAGCGCTCGCTTTTTGATTAGAATATCTACCGGGAGCACGCCGGTCAGAACCATAACAGCGTCCTTAGATACCGTTCGGTAGGCCTTTGTTACTCCTAGCAAAATATTCCTCTTAGCATTTTCTAGTGATCTGATATGGTGACAGTTTAACCTGTCATACCAACCAGCTGCGGCATACGTGAAAAGCGCCTCCGCCCCACCTTTGTATATTATTACAAGTGTTTTGTGATTCTAGGTCAACTCCTAGATATCTAACGCACTTGACCATTTTCATGTTTCGACCGTTTAGTGATATTGTTGGTGGTCGACTAGAGTCAAATTTGCCTTTTAGCTGCAGCATCACAGTTTTTTCTGCAGATAGTGACATTTTATTTGTTTCGCACCATTGTATCATGTTATTTATGGCGAATTGACCCTGGCGTTGAAGTTCAAGCCTCAAGTTGCCGTGCACCAGAATGACTTTGTCATCTGCGAATGCTATTTCGTCCAGGTTATTCATCATACTCGTATTAATTAAACACGATATTCCAGATTAGGGGGTCTAGGAATGAGCCCTGAGGACATCCTTTTGTAACTTGTTTTGTTACTGAACCATATTTGTGTCTAATTTCTGCGGTTCGCTTGCTGAAGTAACTCTTAAAAACATTCATGATGTTTCCAGGTAGATTGTAAACTGATAAACTTGCAATGACACTAGGTCACGTTAAGTTATCAAATGATCCAGCTATATCCAAGAAAATACCCATAACATATTTTGAACTTTGGGTTTTGACAGTCTTTGTTAGGCGGACTATCGCGTCCTCAGTAGACATGCTACGTCGGAAGCCGAATTGTTTGTCCAAGAACAGTCCGCTCTGTTCGATTCTTGGAGAGATACGAACCGCTAGTAGCCTTTCTAAGAGTTTCCCCATGATAGGTAGCAGCATGATTGGTCTATAAGACTTCGCAGAAAGTGGATCTCTATCCCCAGGTTTCCTGATTATAATCATTTCACCCTTTTTCCAAACCTTCGGGAAGTAGCCAAATTTTAGGCAGCTGTTTAATAATTTTACTATGGAAGTCCCTATTATGGGCCAAGCCAGTTGGATTATTTCAGCGTTCAAGTTGTCAAGTCCAGGAGACTTGTTACGCTTAAAGCAAGTAAGGGCACTGTTTACCTCCTCCCACGTAAATGGGGGGTCTTCAGCATCAGATATCCAACTATTGTTGGTGGCGATCTCGCGCATTTCTGCTTGAGGCTCAGTAACGTCAGGTGTTGCGTCCAGCAAAAGCGAGTTTAGTAACTCCAAGCGTGTGTCATGCCACGTATCAGTGACGACCCCATTTGTCTTCCTGATGGTGTTTAAGACTTCAGGTGGGCTGTAAGGACCGTACAGATATTGAGTCTGAAAAGCACCACACACATATGTACATACAGACACTCAGAGATTTTTTTAAAACACTTTTGTGAGTTCGCCGATTTAGAGAATGGTAATTCTGAAAAAAAAACATGATAACTATGGCGAGCTTTATTTTAGTTCGTAAAAAAAGCAATATAATATAAACTCTGTGTTACTGGTTGTGAAACATGCAAATAAATTAATTTAAGTTTGAGACTTTAATCAACAAAATAGTTTAGCTAGTTTTAAATGATTTAGCCCAATACATAGAAGATTAGCCTATAAATTTTCGTTGACAGATACCTCAGTCCAGACGAATTCCTGATCAGTGTGAAACTTCATATTTAAGCATTTTCCATAAATTAGGAGAATCCAGTAATTTTTGGCTGAGTTCGGAGTACTGGAAGTAGCAGCTTTCATTAAAAGTTTTTGGTTTTTTGCAAATATAAGTAAGGTAAACGATTATAAACTTAAACATCCTAAATTAATATTTGAAAGACTATCGGTTCAGATCACTTTTTCAAGCTTTAAGCGGAAATGATGATTTTTGAAAAAAACTTTCTTTCGACAAAAATTCGAGCCATGTACAGCCTAGAGATGACATGTTATAACATCACAATTTCGACACTTTATCGAACGTTACTCTTTTCTCTAATCTGAATTTAGCAACTGTTTCGTTTAAGAGTAATTTCTGTTCTATGGCTATCGCAAACGATTAGAATAAATATGAGCACCAGTATAGCTTGCTCTCCAATTTCGTTCAAGTATCGAAAACAAATTATTTGATGATAGAAATGGAGTATAAATATCACTATTTTTTAATCTAGCCGGCTTGAAAATGATATAAAATATGAAAAAGTATCCCATTTTATTCTATAGCAGCGAGACATAAACTTCGCATCGAAAATATGGTGTTACAAAATGCCACCGTGCCATGTGCGATCGTGATGAAACTTCACATTTAAGTTGTTTATAAATTGAGGGATCCAAGTGACGCGTGGTCGAAATCGTGTTACCGGAATTGGCTGCTTCCATAGGAGCTTTGTCGTTTTTTCCAAATATTTTGAATAGTATATCATTTACAAGAATTAATTACAGCAATTATCAGAAAGTTTGACGTTTTGTGGCTGAACTTCGGTATTCTCTACAGATGATCCAAATTTGGCCTATTCGGTTGAATTGAATAATAATAAATTGATCACAAAACTCCCAAGGCACGATTCAAAATTAAACCATGGGTAACAAATTTATTACCGAATTTGATTAATTATAAAAACAATTTAGTCAAAAAATTGTGAAAGAATCAAAATAATGCGGAGCTAACACAAAATTTCAAAGCGTAAATGCCTAAATAAAATATTTAATTCCACAAACCAAAGAACGGTTTTTAAAAGTAAGTTTTGTTCCACTGTACACTTAAAATCTAAATGGAAAGTTGTTAATGGCATTTCGAACAATATACGAGGCAATAAAGCAATTCCGTCAATTGATGTTGGTGATAATAGAATTGAAACTGGTCCGTCTAAATTGTCAATATTTTGAATGAATTTAGTATCGACGCACCTAATGACATTTTGCTTGCACATAAAGAAAACGGTTACTTAAATAATACTGTTAGAAATACCTTAGTTCGCGCGACTTTTAACAGCATAAATTTTTTCTTTTTCCCTGTTTGCCAAAATATCCCAATACCTGCCTGCCCACACAATTGTGTGCAATATAATCATGTCAAAAATTTCTTTTTGTATGTGTTTTGAACCAACTTACACATTTGTGTATTCCTTTAAAACTTATTTTCGTCCGCAAAAAAAACACTGTAACTATACACACAATTGTGTTGCTTCAAATCAAGCGAAATTTTTTGTCAACAACGCCATTACATACTATGTTTTACTCTGACACATTTGTGTGGTATGGACTTTAATTGAGCCAATTTTTTATTTTTTTTTGGTAGAAAAAAGAATATATTTACGATCGTAGTGCTTCTTACGGTATTGACAAAGTATCTCATATAATAATTTAAGAAATAGTTGGGACCGAAGTTCATGTCTTGACCTTTATTTTGAATGTTTGTTTAACAAAAGGGGTTTTCCAGAAAAACCTTAAAATTGGTGTCGTAAAACCACTGTTCTGTTTATAAGAGGATCCCACTTAGATGCAAATAATTATCGTCCAATTACTCTTTTAAGTACGTTTTCAAAAATTTTTGTGAAAATAATTAAGAATAGATTATTGGGATATCTTCAAAAAATTAATTTGCTTCATAGACGACAGTATGGTTTTATAAAGAACTCTTCTACTGAAAAAGCATTGGCCTCATTCTTGTCGCCTCTGCATCAATATATGAATGATAATATTAAAGCTTCTGCGCTTTTCATTGACTTTGCCAAAGCATTCGATGTTAATAGCAAATCGCAAAATATTATTATCAAAAATGTATAATATCGGTGTCGGAATATTAAAACAATGGTTACCTACAATTAGCAAAATTGAAACTTTTTTTCTTTTTGTTTTTTTAACCACAATTATAATTTTTCTATAAGTCCGAATTAATGATAGTCTGAAATTGCGAAATGTTTATAATTTATTGATAACTCCATTCTTTTTAATTATAAAATCAGTCTAATTATAAATTGTTATACTTTAGTTTGTCGATATTATACAGTTAAATTCATGATTTAAATTTTCTATAAGTTGTTAATTTATATTGTTATAAATAGTACAGAATTCTAGTTTTAATGCTCATGTTGCTCATGTTTATTTATATTAATCGTAGCTCCGATACATTTATTATAAACTAGCGGACTCGGCGAACCTCATTCCGCCCCAAATTACTTCGTTCCGAGTAAATACTTTTGCCCTTCACGAAAATTGATTTTGATGAAAGAACAAATCAAACAACTTAACTCAATTCCCAATAGACGACTGAGTTGAGTGGCCATTCCATCCGACTTTTCATCGAATTCAACAATAAAAGCAGGTTTATGGTTGTGTTCTTTTGGGCATTTTTTCGACCAATCATCTCTTGAGGAAAAATCCAGAAAAAATCGTCATTTTTGAGCAATATGATTGGTTGTAAAAATTGTCAGAACAAACGCAACTATAAAGGCGGCATAATGTATTGAAATGTGAATGAACTGTCGATTCAAACTCAGGCATCTATTGAAAATTGAGTTGTTTTTTGGATTGTTTATCACGGTGTGGAATTAAATTGGAGTCAGTTCTAAGTCAAAATAATTCAAAGTATTTTATTCGAGTAGAATTAAATGGAATACAGGCGTAAATGTTGTTGAAAAATATTGTTTACCACAATGCATTGTGGTAAACAATATTTTTCGTTTTTTTGTCCGGTTGTCAACTCTCAAACATGCGACATACAACTGAACATGAGAAAAACACGGAAATTCCAGATTTACTCCGCACACTTCCGGAATGTCGGCTGGAATCAGAGGAATTTTCGTAATTAGAACATCCTCTCCTTTGAATTTGCCCTTGATGATCGTCGCTTGAATCCCGTTCGTCATCAGTTTCTTCACAGCCAATCGCATTCCGTTACACTATTTCTTCCTTCCTTAATTCCAATGCGTTCGGTGGATGACACGTTGCTATGATGATCGCGAACAATGTACGAATTTGATTTGCCTGCGCAGAAACAGTGGTATAGGCGAGTGATGAGTCCCAATGTGAGTCGTTTTCCAGCAAATTCAGACGTTGTCAAGCTTTTCGATAAGTGGCGTACAACACACTATCTATAGTACGAAGCGATTCGAACGAAATAGGACCACGGACATGGAACAAAAGCAATCGAAAGATAAAAGCTTTCGTCTGTCGTGGATGAACTGTGTGCACACGGCAAAACGCATCAGTCGAATATACATCGACGTATCCTGCAACAGGTTAACCTTTTTTTCGTCGTTGAAACTTCTTCGACGACTGGTTCCAAGTATTATAGTGTGACATTTCCCAGTAAAGCAATGTCCGTGCGAACCGATCGCTTTAGCAAATTATGAAAGAAATTTGTGGATGTTGTAGCTGGTGATCATTCTGCTCGTTGTGCTGCATTAGATTCTATGAAATAGACACGTTGTCCATTCTCCAAGTCACACACAAATGTTGAATAGTAGGATAACGTGCGTGTAATGTAAATGAGAAAATATGCCAATCGCCTCATTGCAACTGAAATAACGGCCAAATTAGAATCTTGACACCTCTTCATTTGAATCCGGAGCAGCAATGCCGAAAACATTTGTTCACGTATTTGCAGACATATTTAATGGACTAAATGGAGTTACAGAACTCAACATTACACGATGTTTCGAATGTTTTTGATAGAAGCTTGCAATACGAATTGATCCAGTGATTACCGACCACGATATCTTTTCCATTTACCAACATCGTGACTGTTCTGCCACCATCTTCTGGTGAACGTCGCCTATATAGTGCATAACCATCGTTTCCACTAATTGTGTATGCCAGCAACGGACGCGGATATTGCTTTGAGCATTTCCCATCGGCCATACACAGTGAATCTGGATTGTGATATCCGCACGGACCGTGAATCATGTTTGTTGGGACTGCTGACTACATCCAACAACGTGGATGTCCGAAAAACGATGAAGTCTATTAGCGTTATGAGTTTTTGTTTGGATTACCGGTAATTTCAATCCATTTTGGATTGCATGTGAACGTGATGAACAAATCTGGCCATCCATAATGCCACACATACGCCACAGCATTGTTCGCATATTCATGCATATGCTGTAGCTGCCAACATATGTCGCTGGGAGAATGGTCACTGACCAACGTTAGTTGAATCTCCGTCCGAAGCGATGGCTGAATGTACACGTAAATATAAAATCTGGTAAATGACCACTTGATTGTCTGGTATTACTATTTCCAGTTAAAATCCAGTAAAATTCTAGTAAATGAAAAAGGAAATTTTGTTTCCTAGTTAAATTTTAAAGTGAATATACTAGATTTTCAGTCAAAATAAAATTAAAACCAGAATTTTAATAAGTACTAGTTAATTTCTAGTTCTAGTGTTTATTAAACTAGGACTCTAGTGGTTATCTAGTAAAAAGGATACTAGAAAATTACCAGATCATTTCTGTTTGGTTCTATAATGGAGTGTCTAGTCAATTTCACCAGAAATCAAGTTAATTTTGTTACTAGCATTCCATTAAAAGTTTAATTTACATGAACTCTTTCAAAATTCTAGCAAAATCCAATTTCGCCATATTATTTTGGAATTAAATATGATTTCTATTAAATTTTACGGGAGTTCTATTAAATGTATCCCCATAAAAAATTAACAAATAGCGATAACATTTTACATTACCAGAATTCCAGTTTAAAATCTAGTAAAGTTCGAATATTTTTTTATTTATATGCTCTGCAGTAAAATTTATAACTTAAAATGTTCTCACTTTATAACTATGCATCTCATACTACCTTCTTACAAGAATAATATTTATATGAATTCTAGTACTATTCCAGTAAAATTTAATCGTTTACTAGAATTTTACGAGAATTCTAGTGAATGTAAACGGTTTTTATCTTTTTTTATATCGATATTGTTAATTTTAGCTGAAATCCAGTTAATTCTAGTAAAGTTACTGAAATATTGCTTCAATCTGGTAAAATTAACAGTTATTCGAGTTTTTTTCTGTTTTTTTTTTGTACATATTTTCAAATACTTTTATTATACTTCTTTTATTTTAATTCTTTTATTTATAAGAAAAGTGGAAAAATATGTGTCAAATATTCAAACCATGATTATATTGCTTAAAAATTTGTTATTTTGTTATTTTTTAAATTTGTTAATTATATATTTTTAGTTTTAATGTTACATTTTTCCAATTTGTATTAAACTTTGTTTTTATTAGTTATGAATCGTGACTCCGTGACATTTTTTTTAAATCAGGAGTTCACTAGCTAGTTTTATTTTCACTATTTTAAACAATTGATTAGTTTAACTTACATGTATATACTTTCCTTAAATAAAACTATGAATACAAAAAAAAAAAAAAAAAAATTATCGTAGGAACTTTTCAGTATTAAGCAAAATTTCAATAAGTGACATCAAAATAAAAAAGTGATCTTCGTAATTATTATTTGAGTTATTAAGAAAAGTTATTTGTTGTTTGTATTAAAATTAAAATGGATATAATAGAATTAAGCAATTTTCTAAAAGCAAATGAAATTCCAGAAGATGTGATTTCAATTTTATCAGGTAAGTCTTTAGAATTTACATTACTTTGGTGATTATTTTCCTGATCTCGCCGAAATACTCATGGAGGCTCGCAAACTTCTTTGAATTTAATTATGGTATAATGGTACGTTTATTTTAATGATTACTCGGATATGTATTCCTACCGGAATATTTTATTAAATAATTGTAATAAAATTTTTGTAAATGCTGAGTGTATACAATTTCCGATTAAGTAAGTTTTAACATCGCATTTAATAATAATTCAATAAAATTTTAACGTTACTTTAAACATATCAATTAAATAAATTAAAAAATATTAAGCAAATACTATAATACAAAATTGAATACATCGAGTTGGTCACCAATGCTATTCAGGCTTTCCCTGGGAATATGAAATTGGGAAAAATATGTTCATATTATTTTTGTTTAAATTATGTTTTTCTGGCCTACTGTTTTAATTAGTTGAGTGCAAATATTTCCGAAATAACAATAAAATATAAAACATCAGTCGGTGCCAGCTCCAAATTAATTCCTGCGGACGCGCAGTCTCAAGAATTTATTTTAAATTGCATGTCCAGCATAATATGCATTTGGGCTAAGGTAATAATAATGGTTATTAGTTTAATAAAAATATCGGGTTTAAAGACTTTTATGTAAAGAACATTTTTAGGTCTATTTGTACCGGATATGTATTAGGTCAATTATTTTAACATTTTATTTGTGATTTTGCCATAATAGTTTTATTTATTCTTCCATTTTTATTTATGATGCAGTTTGAAGAAAGCACCTCCGAAATAATAAAAAATCACGACAATCGCAGCCATATCTAATATATTTCGCCGATGAAGGATTATTGCACCAAGGAAAACTTTGGATTATAGTCGACGGACAAACTATTAATATTGGGCAGACCATCTTTAGTAATGCAATGGACTTACTGTTCAAGGGTTTTTATGTATTCGGATTGAAATATCCGAAAAATTCTATTTATTTTTACAATTTCATCGAGGTGTATTTTTATAAAATAAAAGGAGCAACATCAACACTAAGAGTATCAAAATTGTATACTCAATTTATAACAAAAGCGTAGTTTAATAACTAGTTACTATAGTTAGTATGTTATATAACGTTAATAAGTATAAGATATTTGTTATTTCTAAATACATTTTTTTAATATAATGAATTTTAATAAATATAATTTATTGTTCTTAAAATTACAATGTTTAAACAAAATTTTAGTTTTTTATTTTAATTTTCCATATATTTAGAATTGGTTTCGATTTGTTCTTATTGGTACAGGGTTTTGCTTGGAACAAGCATGGCATACCTCTTAGTGTTTTATAGTAATGAGATAACTTATCGGTAAACTTCTGGTAATTTATTACGTACATTAATTTCTACCACTTTGGATTTACTCGAATATTTTTCTAACTTTATACTTCACGTCAATATAAATGAGTGCTTAAAGGAAAATTTATCGTTGAATGTACCACATACTCTCGATTTTTCAGTAATAAAACAAATAGGTTCCAATTAAAATTTGTAGGCAGATTTGCAGAAATCTAGTAACATACATTTTACTTGATTCAACTAGATCATCTAGTTTGCTCACATCTAGTGAATTTTTATTACCGTGTACTGCTCGGAACGTAGTTTTGATTGATTAAAGCGGATGAAATTCAAACGTTCCGTTTCTATCTTGACATACTTACCAACGCAATCTCTCATATCAACCATCTCCTATGGCAATTGCGAATACAACAACAAAAAAATTGAGTCAAATCGGTTCAGCCGTTCTCAACTGATGCGCTAGAAAAAAATTCAATTTTCTTCGGGTTTTTCCGAGAGTTTTCGAGTTTTCCACTCAGATTTTCCAATTTTTATCTTTTAAAAGACCATCTGGATCGAATACGTGCGAAATTCCGTACAAAAACATCATTTTTTAATTTTCCGTGTTTTTCGACTTTTACGGTGGATCATCCCAAAATTTTCTTTCGTAAGAACCATCTCCTGGCAATTGCAAACATAAAAAAAAAGATTAAGCCAAATCGGTTAAACCGTTCTCAACTGATTTTTCTCTTCTAAAATACCGCGCCTGGATCGGATACGTGCGAAATCCTATACAAAACATTATTTTTCGATTTCCAAATTTTCCGACTTTTGCAGTGGATTTTCCCAAAAAAAATTTTCATACAAACCTTGTCCTGACGATTACGAACACAACAAACAAATCAGCCAAATCGGTCCAACCATTCTCTAGTGATGATCAGTCATACATGCGCCAATTGAGTTTTATTAATATAAATTAGGAGTTCTATACTGGTTTTATCTCGAAAATTTATAAAGCAATATTCTAAAATAAATAAGAGAAATAAAACTAGGTAAAAAATAAAAATAGTTTTAATTTTAATCATCTTTTATTATTCACGTTGTAGCGATCTTAAATAATAAAGATCTCCCAAATAAATAAATTAAAGTTAAAGTAAAAACTTAAAAACTATAATCATCTACCTTCTACATCTATACTCCGGGATTGTATTTCTTGTGAATACAAAAAAGGTATGCGGAGCAAAATCTCGCCTTCCCTGGTCCCAACGTCTTACCAATTATTTATTCATGTGATCAATCGTATATCGCGGAAGAAATACACCAAAATTTCTCAACACTTAACCTTCGCATGAACAGTATCTACCCGGGTAGATATCACATTTTTTATTTTCACATTTTTTTTATTGTTTTTATTTAATCGCTATGCCGGGCCGGCTATGTGACTAACTTTATCATTTATTTAGTATATTATCAATAAAAATATTTATCCCATATTCTAACTTTTATCTATATATATATAAAAAGAAGTGTACATTTTGATTGTCACTCCATAACTCGAGAACGGCTCAACCGATTGCCATAACATTTTTAGGGAAGGAGCAGGAAGGAGTGATGATGGTTAGTTGATTTTAAAATCCAAAATCGGGCCAGCCATTCTTGAGCTATGTTTTTTTTCCTGAAATGAACTCACTCTTTGTAAAACAACAACAAATACACTTAAATTTGAAAAATTGCAAATATCTTGAAAACGGTGCGTCTCAGCGAAAAAATAAGGTCACTTCCCCCCCCCCCCCCCTCTCCACATCTTATGCACACACTTTGTGATCGCTTGGGTATGGTCCCAGCCCCCCCTTTTGAACAAATTTTAATTCAACATTTAAAAAAAAGTTGAAATTTCGGTCAAACCTAACGAAAAATATCGATCCAAACTAATACACAAACCTGTGCCGTATATGTATACAGCCGTCTAACAAAGTTTTGAGTGTATATGTATGCAGTCCCGGAAAAGGTAAACACGAAAAAAAAATTCCATACAAATGCTATGGAGAAAAATTTTTGAAAAGTTTTTTTGACTTTATTTATTTATATTTCGCAAATGTGGCCGAAAAATAAATTTTCATTCCCCTGAGCATGAACTTTGTTTATTTATCATTAATTTTGAAAAGTTGTTTTTCATTTTTATGATAGTTTTCATTCAGAATTCAGTATGTCATCTGATGATCACAGAATCGTTATCAGGACTGACAAAACGCCCTTTGGAAATTTGGCAAGCGAGACGATTTAATGCACCAACAATAGATGAAGTGGCCATTGTAATTGTTGGAGACCAGTTTCAATCTCGCGATATTGTGCTACATCGAAGAAATGAAGAATTACGACGTGTTTCAGAGTTTCACCGCAGCTATGATGCATTACAATATCCATAATTGCACTGGAAAGGTGACGACGGCTATCATATCAATATATGAATGATAGATCCACGAACCGGTAAAATATATATGAATTCAATTTATTTATTTCAAAACAAGAAGACATGATTTTAATTTTCTGATAATGTATTCATCATAGGTCGTGAGGTAGAAAAAAAGTTAGTGGGACGAATTATTATTCGTATAGATTCGCACACAAGAGGACATACATACATTGACATGTATGCGAAAATTGAAGCAGAACGCCTTAATTACCTTCGATTCAATCAAGCCAAATTGCGATCGCAAGAATACGTACACTTGCGAGATGCAATAGTGAATGATGGTATTGTTAATGATATCGGACGTTTAACAATATTACATTATTACCATCGACATACGAGTATGTTGGCAGTCCGCGCCACATGCACGAATATGCGCAACATGCAATGTCATACGTTCGCAAATATGTCGTCCCGACCTGTTCATAACATTCACATGTAATCCACAGTGGGCTGACATAAAAAACAATTAATTTGATGGTCAGAATCCAACAGATCGACAGGATATAATAGCACGTGTATTTCGACAGAAAGTAAAAGCACTGATGGATTTGATTATCAAATTGCGAATTTTTGGAGAAGTGCGTTGCTGGATGTGTTCGATTGAATGGCAAAAAAGAGGACTGCCGCATTCGCACATCTTGATATGACTGGTTCGTAAAATAACACCCGATCAAATTGATAACATTATATCAGCTGAAATTCCAGATGAAATCAGCGATCCAGAATTATTTGAAGTTGCCACGAAACATATGATCCATGGCTCTTGCGGTCAAATAAATATGAATTCACCATTCATGATCGATGAAAATTGTACACAACGGTATCGAAGAGCATTAACTTCGGATACAATTACAGGTGACGACGGATACCCGTTGTACCGACGTCGTTTATCGGAGGATAATGGCCATACAACAACAATTAAAATACGCAATCAAGACATTGAAGTTGATAATCGTTGGATTGTGCTTTATTCTCCACTATTGTCTAAAGTATTTCAGGCTTAGATAAATATTGAGTACTGTTATTAAGTCGTGAGTGAAGTCGATTAAATACATTTGTAAATATGTGAATAAAGGCAGTGATATGGCTGTTTTTGGAGTAGCTGGCGGCAATGATGAAATCGCCCAATATCAAATGGGGTACTACATTAGCACTAATGAAGCTCTTTGGAGAATTTATTCATTTCAAATTCATGAGCGATATCCCGCTTTTGTTCATTTGGCTGTTCATCTAGAAAATGGCCAGCGTGTGTATTTTACCGATGCAAATGGACAGCAGAGAGCAGCACAGCCACCACCAACAACATTAACTGCAGTTCAATTGTGTGAAAGCGATGAATTTGCCAGAACGTTGCTGTATTCAGATGAAACGCATTATTTAACTTGGACTACAAAGAAATGGCAACGACGTAAACAAGGAACACCTGTTAATAGCCATCCGGGTGTTTTTTTGCAGATACCATGGGAAGATTATACACAGTTCATCCAAACAATGCAGAATGTTATATTTGCGGTTGTTGCTAGTAAATGTTGTTGGACTACGTTCATTTTAACATTTGCGAAGAGTAAATGGTCATTTATGTGTGACGTATGTTGAAGCATGTCAGCAATTAGGTTTACTTGAAAATGATGCGCTTTGGGATCTAACGCTTCATGATGCATCGATTGCTACTTCTCCACATCAAATACGTATGCTGTATATCATTATCATATCAACGTGTTTTCCATCAAATCCACTTGAATTGTGGAATAAATACAAAGATTTTATAGCAGAAGACTTATTACAGGCTGGCTACTGCCAACCTGCAGATGTTCACTAAGTGCATGCAGAGGCCTTCACGGTGATATTTTGCCGGCTACGTTCTCAGGGAGAAGTGCGAAGGGTCGTGGGGTTTGAGGCATGCATGGCTCCTGGCTTACACCGTGATTAATACAGATAATTAAAGAGAAAAAAATAATCCGCAAATAATAATAAAAACCGGAGTTCCGCCGAAATTCGTCGACCGGAACCTGAGGAACGAACACAACAAAATTATAAACCGAGAACGGTGCCTTGGTGCGCACATCCATTCGAATTCAAACGGGGCATACATAGCCCATGTTTCGAAATTGGATGCGGGCACCAAGGGACCGCACACACTATGCCGACACAGAGAGGAGTCTCCGCTCCCATCACACCACACCGAAAATTTAATAATTCATTTTACACAAAGAAATCAACGGCAAAAATAAGAATAATCACCGAAACAAATGGAGGAAAAGCGAGATGCGAGACCAATAAGCATCGAGCGCGCGACACGCGATCGCTGTGCGGCGTTCGATTACAACAAATTTGAAAATTATAATATATATAACAAAAAGAATTTTAAAATATATAAAAGAGTAATTTAAAAAAAAAATTAAATAAAAATAAAAATTGTACCTTAATTATATATAAAAAAAACTGTTGCGGCCTTGCGCGGCCATCATGCCACAAGGGACTCCTGTCCCCCGGACCGTTGCGGCCTTGGTGCCGTTTCCCCACCGGTGCGGCAATGGTGCCGTCGTTGGGCGACTCTCCGCCTTTGCGTCCGAGCGCTTGCCTGGATGGGCACTATGTTGCGAGGCCTTTCTGCGTTTCCAATATAAATTAAGGCCTTGATCAATCGTCACAACTGCTATCCCCAAAATATAGGGCGTTGTCTTGCACAAAATACACCAAAAATTTTGCCCGTTGGTTTCGATATGACCAAACTGTAATTTTGACCGAACTGTATTTCTAATGAAGTGGCCTCAACTGGCCACCCGTAAAAATGAAAATATGGTAGGACCCGGTATAAATGTGCGTCCGACCCTGTGTCCAATGGTTATATTAGCACCCGTTATTAATGCAGTACTGTTTGTATCGGCGGCTCCCGCTTAACGAAATTCGGCCCCCATTAAATTTGGCACAACGGTAAAGATTGCACTGACCGTTTCCAGTGTCTACCTTCCAATAAATTCACCATACACAAATAAATTGACCTTTTGGTTTTTATTTTTAATATTTCACAATTTATTAATTATCAGAAACAAAAATAACCACTATAACTATCAACGTAACTTCTAATCTATTATTGATAAAACATCATTGATTTTTACAATAACAAAATAAACATATCGTCCAATACAAGTATTGTCACTTACATATGAGAATTGTAAGCACAAAAAAATAAAAATGGCTCTTTTCTACAAACTCTAAACAAAACTCTAATTCTCACAAATGTCAAAACGAGGCGATATTTATTAATGAAATTCCAATCAAGACTGAATACAAACCAAAAAACTCGAAAATCATCAGGAAAAAAATTCTTGCGCCACACAGCGACGCGCAACACAATCCAGAAGAATGTCTCTTCTTCTCTGTTTCTCTTTTATTTCAATTCAATTGATGCAAAAGAGACGCATATAAGAAACACATTCTTATGGAATGTTTTGGTTTTCGCACACCCGATACACATTGGTCTCGCTCCAGCATAACACAACACAAAGCTGACAACTATGCAATATTTCGTTGCTGTACTAAAAAAAAAGTACATACACAAACCACTTAACGAAGACACAACCGGAGGGGAATATAACACAAAAAGCGCTTGTTACGATCACGTAATCGTAACAGACTATTTGATTGGAATGCGTCATCACACAAGAAACGCTGATTTGCTGATTTCATTCGAAATGTATAATGAGGCATAGATAGCGATTGAAGATATGTGCCTAATAATTGCAAATAAAGCATTAGGGTAATTAGGTTTGTCACCACCCAATCGTCCAATGCATGATTTATTTGATCGAGAATCGCAACGTGAACAACAGTATGATCCCAATGAATTGTAAAGTGCAACGAAGTGCATCGGGGTTCGCTATATAATATAATTTTTATCAATTAACATTTTATTAATTTAATTACCAAATTTTAAACCAAACAAATTTTTAAATAAAGAACCGTTACAATAAATTTATACGAATTTCATTTCACATAAAATATTTATTACATTTTTTAATAATATTCTTCCATCAGGTATCACTGTGCGGCATATAATTCGAATCATCTACATTTATCTTTCCATTGTCATCATTTAACAGCAGTTTGCATTCCAATAGATCATTAACAATATTGCCAAATCAATTTCCCGTTATAATGTTTACACTCTAATACAGTCAGTCAAGTAAGAGCGTGGTCGGGTTAATTTATAAAAAAATTTATTTGGTGAAACTTTCATATTTATAAATATATTGTACACATTACAAACGATGATGCAATTCGGTTAGTATTATGTCCAGTCACCAATCACCATCGGCGTCGATAATTGCCTGACATCTCCGAGGCATGCTTTCTACTAATTTGACGGCGTATTCTAGTGGCAACGATCTCCAGATCTGACGAATTTCGTAAGAAAGTGTGTGTGCGTCTTCCACGAAGTTTCTGTTTAATATATGCTATACACATTTTCAATAGGGTTTGCATCGGGCGACTGCGACGGCCAATCCAATGTAACGATGTCAGATTGAGTCTTCCACTCAGTACAGAGCTTGCTGAGGTGTTTAGGATCGTTGTCCTCTTGCAGAATCCAATCTTCATTTTTGCTGATAAACCAACGTTTGACAGATGGCAGTAAAGCATTTTGTAGATTTTAATCATTTTTTCGGCATTTAGGTTGTCGGTAAAGAGGTACAAAGTGCCGAATCCCTGCTTTGAGAAGCAGCCCCAAAGATGCATCTTTATTCCGTGTTTTACGGTCCGCTGAACAAGCCTATTGGTGGAAGTTGACCAGGCTCGCGTGAGGACACAACGTGCCCATACAGAACATTCATCAGTAAAAATGACATTTTCAAAATCTCTATCGATATTCTCATGCGCCCAAGCGAGTCGCTTTTTCACATGTTTTCCAGTCAACAGAGGCTTCTTCATTGTGTTGCGCCATTTCAGGTCATGAGTACGGAGATGGGTTCGGATAGTTTCGTAGGATATATCTAAACATTTTGCCTTTAATTTAGCTTGTCCTTGCCGCAGTGTTAAACCAGGATTCCGCGAAAACAGATTCACTATTCTTTTTTCATCTTTTTTGTCCACTTTTCCTATCGAGCCACGTTCTGGTAAATCATCGACACTTTTAGCCACTTTATATCGCTGTACCCACTTATGTACAAATGCCCTCGACTTTCTCATATATTTAGCAGCCGCTGATTGCGACATTTTGGGACCTTTCGGGTGGGTGCAAAGGAACACAGCCTCGTAGCGCGACGCGTATTTAGCACTCATGGCGCTTAACGTGATTCTCTTTCAAAAGATCAACGACAACTGAATCTTTGTTGACAATGCATCAAGGACAAAGCTTCCCTCTATTGGCTCGCAAAGGAATTAGAGCGAAATCTTTCATTACCTGTCGGAAATGACGACCACGCTCTTACTTGACTGACTGTACAATGTACTTATTGTACAGATATACGAAAAATGAATTTTCAATAACTAAATGCTGTGACATGTATTTAAATCGCGAGACAATACAAAAGAAAAGGTTTACTTAGGGCCAGCAAGACGGACCGGGCTCAGCTAGTTTTAAATATTTTTATGTTTTTTTCCCTAAGAGAACAATATCTACCCGGGTAGATATTTAATAATAGATTAGATTAGGTAGATTTTTTATAATCGAATTTCCCGGGTAGCTTGTGAGTCAAATCGGATAAATCTAGTTATTTCCTTGAAACGTCGTATTGACATTGTAGCGCGATAAAGTGGAAGAGCATTATTTTTCCAAAGCTCACTGATAGGCTCGTAGTTCGACCGATGACACCCCATTATTAACAAAATTCCTAAATATGCCAACAATTCCTCCTCTTTCAGTTGTTTCCACGTTAGTTGATTTTTATTCGGATTTTGGCTATTCCAGGCGCTGTATTCTGTTTTGGCTCTTTTGTTAGTGTACCTTCAAATTATATTTTGCGTGCTACTACACATTATACGACAAAAAGTATATTTTTCTGACATATTTTTCGTAACCGGATTAGCTCCCACAAACAATGTATCGCGAAAAATATTATGAGCCGACTGACGTTGCAAGGTCGGCGGATTTGTATACCAAACTGTTCCATCTTTACTAGCGAACGTTTCGCTAGTTACTGGAGTAGTCTTTGTTCATCGTTTTCTTCATTCTCATCTTCTGCACATTCCTCGGCATCCGTTTCAAAATGAGTATCTGGAATCTCCATCACTTCTACTTCATTATCCAACTCAGCATCAGAATCAGCAGTTGTATTTGCCTCTAGCGGCAAATAGTCATCATCGGAGTCATAATCTGCATCAACTTGTGCAAATTCTTCTTCGCTATCGGAGTCAACTTCTTTGAGCACTCTTTCATAGTAATCTTGTCTCTCCTGATATGATAATCTAAAACAATTAATAACACATTTATGAAAAAAAAAGATTACATTATTTTCTTAAATTTTGAAAAATTTATTATATTAAAATTTTAGTACGTTTATATTAAAATTCAAAATATTTACCTGGATACTGCTGCTCTAGAAAGAAATTTAAAATCACTTTCCTTATTTGCCGTTTTATTGCAATTATTCAATTTATTCAAATTCAAATTATTATTATTTCAACTTATTATTAAAAACTAATGCAGCAACACAAACGAAACACTCGATTTATATAAAATCACTAACCAAATGTTTAAAATATTTTTCTATTCTACTATGAACAAGAAAAGGAAAATTACCGTTAAGTTACACTCATTGAAAAGAGTACGAATATTCTATCACACACAATTTATAGGAAAATTACCGTTAATTTACACTTATTGACCAAAATTTGGTTACATCTATAGTAGACGACAAGTAACAATACCCACACAACCAATGTAAAAATCCCAAAAAAAATATTATATGGAAACATTTACATGATATATAAAAATATCTACCGGGGTAGATACTGTTCATTAGTGTAAAATGAAATTTCCGTTTCAAGCGAAGATTAAACAGCTCAGACAAAACACACTAGTGATAAAAATTCTCTGTCGCTGGTACTATTAAATAAAATGATCATTTTTGCGCGTACATTTACATTTTGCAAAATAAAAATAAAGCACGTCCATTTACTATAATTTTGGAATATGATTATCTGAAGAGAGGAATTGCACGAGAAACAAAAATATTTTTTAAGGGTGTGCGTAATATTGTTTATATGTACCCCCAACAAAAACAAATAAAACAAAATCCACGAGAACTGCGCACGAGCAGAGTATAGCCAGAACTTCGTTGATTACTTAGCAGGGAGCACTCCGTGCAGGTGAGGTTGACATTTGGGCTGGAACATTGACCTTCTTTCGTCCCGAAAAAGAATGTCTGGGGCTTTTTCGCGAATTAAATATTTTAAATATTGAGAGTGTTTCGTTTTAAATAAAAATAACTAATATTCACAAAAGGCTACAAATTTTCATACATTTGTTCAGGAACTTGTAGTACAGTGACACAACAGCAACCGCAAGTTAAAAACTAAATTACAAACTTTAAAAGACAAATGCATTATACTCAAAAGCAAGAAGAATTTTTTTAAATAAAACAATTTTTTTAATAGAGGATAAAAAAGGGTAAATTTAGCCTTGGTCACGAAATTGTGTCGATTCTTACGAAAATGTTTGGGATATTTTGGATGAATGAGTGATATAGTCAAAAAAAATTTAAACCTTTCGAAAAAATGTATGGTCTCGTTAGTAGTACGTCTGTAGTAGTACGCTAATATATGACATTTGAGAGTGCTTAGAAGATAATACTTTAACGCCATTATATTTTTTATTATTTAATTAAATTCACACTAATTTTGTGTATAACAATAATTTGATTTTAAAGCAATTTTAATTTTAAACATTATACATTATCAAAGCATTACTTCAAATAATTACCTTGATCATGTACAAACCTTGATTTTATAAATTGGACATTTCACCTTTAAACTAAATAAGCCACTGTCCATGACACAGTGTTAATCCATAAAGTACAATACCCCAAGTTTTACATCCAAATACATTGTTAGTATTGATTGATCTTTTATGATTTTATTACTTCGCCAAACAGACATACACCCAAAATAATACGGTAACATCCTTTTTCGAGGAAAAAACCGTTTACGTGAAAATGGAAAAATATTCAGTCGATTTTATTTTCTACTTTGTCATCTTGTTTTAAAATAAACTAACCGTATATACATTGGCAGCTTATTTCTACACACATTTCCACACAAAGTAAACATCACCACCAACACCAGCAGTACATTTTATTACTAGCAGCATTATTATTTTTCATGATAACAATTTTCGTTTTATGACAAAGGATTTTCCTTTCAAATTTTTTTTTATTACTTTTGATGTCATCACATGCTATGTTTATGGTAATACTTTTATGTGTGGCGCACACAATTTTTCTAAGCTTGAGCTAGTCGATTTCTGTGTGTGACCTGGTGCTGTATATTACACGTATGAATGTGTTTATTATGTATGTACCACATACTACATACTTACAACATTACGTATATGTTTGCTAATATAGTAAAGCTGAGGTCTATTGGGACGGCAAAGTTATATACCAAACCAACAAAATATAAAAAGCTCTTACGTTTAATTTTTTTATGTTTTACGCTTTTATTTCCTGCTACACAGAAAACGAACAACAGCACACGAATATTATGTTTTTAATCTTTTAAAAAGTTTTATTCTTCTTAGTATTTTGTGCTTAGTCATCATCAATTCGCGTTTTGAGTGCAATATAAAAAAAGCTTTAATATTGACCGAATAAAAAATACTTTACGTATTCTGATTTGCTGTTTCTTTTGTTTCGGATTTTATTTTCTGTAACAGATGTGACTGATATAAATTCAATTGATTGATAAAAAATCTTTCTCTTCACCACCGAAATAATCTAAAGAATATACAAGATATTTTGTACCAAAATCATTATCATTAAATTGAAATTTAGAAATTGGAAAAAGTTGATAAAAAAACGTGGTTTGGTTTTCAGTCGAATATTTGCATCGATGTCGGGTCTTCATGTGAATTAAGATTGGGAAAACTGTAAAATAATTGTAAAATTGAAGATGTGAAATCACTTTTTATTACCTAAATAACTAAAAAAATTAACATCCGGTCTCTTGAATTTTTGCCTTTCTTTTTATTTATTTTATTTTTTTAAGTGATTGATTCGATTTTAATGAGATAAAAATTGGAAATATTGAATTTTTTTTTGGTATTGTGAGCACCAAGATTTTCTGGTTTCTTTCTACACAATGATCGAGAAATAATTTTATTTATGTTCGTTGAAAGTAAAAGTTTTTTTTATTTAATATACATTATAGGTCATCATCTGGGAAATGTTACACGGGTCAACACTCAAACATAAGATGACAATTTAATGAGGGTAGGTTCGAATAAATGATATTCTAATGGAGTGGATAAGCAAACAGAAAACATAGTCTCGGTTAATATGACTTTTGAGATATTTGGATTTGAAATCAAATATGGTCTAAATGATGCAAACCCAACACTTCAAACCGACTAAAGATATTTTATATTTAATATTCTGAAACCACGCATCGCTGTTCTACCACATTTTGTGAGAATCCTTTTAAATCCTGGTTTAACTGCTTCAAATTCACCAACATTGGGCGCTTCCAGGACCCCTATGATGAAATCACCGCCCATTTGATTTGAAAAATTCATAGTGCTAAACATTTTCATAACGTTAGCCGCGATTTTACTCAACATGTTCCCAGTTAGTGGGTGTCCTGAAAGCGTCCATTGACTGATAGCGTTCGTTCTATAAGTTTTATAAGCCCGCATACAAATATTATTGAAAATGTAGGTATAATTTACATATTGCAGATTGACTTAAATTTGTATTCTCCAAACAATTACTAAACATTCATTGCATACTTGGGATATCGTTCGCAGACCCTCGGAATTACAGAGTGTCGATGCTTAGTCATTCAGGTACTGTGCTATTTATAAATTTCGCTGAACAACTTAATTTTGGAAAATTTACTACACCACAAGTATTTTAATAGTATAATACTCTTCTACTATTAAAGTATTTTTCAACACCAGTTCACCACATAATATTATTTTGATATTTTTACATGTGAACCAATATTAGAAAAATTTGTTTTGAATTCACTTTGTACATTGAAATTTGAAATAAAAATTGTTTACTTTTAAAAATATGAATATACAGTATTTTCCACAAGAAAGTATCTCAATTTATTCTTTCTGTTTAGCCCAAGCAAGTAAAATTATTCTCTGCACTCTATTATTTTTTCGCGTTAGCTTCTTTCTCCTGTTCAGTTTAAGCATTTGAGTGGTAAACAACATTATTAAAATGAGTTCCGTATATAAAAAGCGTTTTGAAGTGGTGTTTTTAGTTACTCAGAAGTAGGGAGTGCATTACCGTTTACCGATTTACCGTATTCACCGTATAAAATATATTTCCAATTTATCGGTAAATTTTATTAAATTTACCGATTTTTTCGGTAAAATTATATTTAAATTAATAAGGCGCATTTTATTGTAAAAAATGGAGAGCATGTTTTAATCGAACGAGGGATTTATTTAAGGTATAAAATTCCATCAGTGCTTGTTTTGAAGAAAAATGTAGGTATACTGAAGATTTATGTAATGAATTTTATTTAATGAAATGAAATGAACTTATACAGGGTGTTTGGAGCGTGGACCAGACATTTTTGGCAGATTGGTGGGGGGGGAGGGGTTATTTGGAAGCTTTTATCCCATTAAACTGATGTTCTATATAGCTGATTCTGTATAACTTTTATTGTATTCTGCAATGTGATTTTATTCTAAATAAATCATTACTTAATACAATTTATTTTAGAAAAATGACTTATGGGCTTCTAAATCCTAAAAAATGTGTAGTTTTATGAAAAACGTTACTGTCTTGAACTTAGCCTTGCTTTAAAAAATTGTCTACTGCCTGTATACTGCCATGTCATAGAAATCACTCATTTTGTGGTCAAAATAGGAGAGACAATTTTGTTAGAGTTATTTGTGCTAGGGTTCAGAAAATGTTTTTTAAGTTATTGATAGATTTTAAAAAATAAGTAAACTGAGTGATAATTGCCTTGTGCTGTTTAGTCAATATGTCAGCATCTGCTACCGAAAGTGCTCGTGTGTTTCACTTTGTTCTTGTTAAATTGTTAGTTATTCCAGGTCTCGAAAAGGGTAGCATTATTACCTTTTTCGAGACCTGGAACAATTAACAATTTAACAAGAACAAAGTGAAACACACGGTCACTTTCAGAAGCAGATTGACATATTGACTGAACAGCACAAGACAATTAACACAGAGTTTACTTATTTTTTAAAATCTATTACTGACGGTTGGAGTTTTGTAGACAAATATTGAGGATGATAGCTTTTTGAAAAGGATTTTGTGGACAAAGGAGTCAAACTTATATACTGAGCGAATTGTGAATTTACACAATCTGCTTCATTGGGGCAGAAAAGGCCAAAATCCACATATGAAAAAGCAGGATTCTTTACAAAGTAAGTTCAGCGTTAATGTTTGGGCTGGTGTTATTGGTCGAAACCTTATCAGCCCATATTATGTGTCAGAACGCCCATCCGGAAATAGTTATCTCGAATTTGTTCAGAAGGAGCTACCTGATTTGATTTTACTAGTTTTGGAAAATGTGCTGTTTGTTTTTGAAAATGACGGCTGTCCGACACATAACCAATGAACGGTAGGATAATACTTAGATGATTCATTCCGAAAGATTGAAATGGGTTTCCCTATTTATTGGCCCGCGCTTTCCCGAGACCTCACACCCTGGATTTCTATGTCTGGGTACATGCTTAGGCATTTGAAATGACGTTGATTACAAATTTATTAATAACTCAAAAGGTATTTTCTTAACCCTGGCACAAATAACCCTGACAAAATAATATCTCGTATTTTGACCACGAAATTAGTGATTTCTATGACATGTGTGTGTGTGTGTACACCATTGGAAAGGGCATAAACTAATTGGCACAACTAAACTTTTAATTTACATGAGACATAGATTGAAATCTCATCTTACAACGGTGTGATTAGTTTTTGTCGGGTACGACTTTGAGTGGACCTATGGGTTGTTGAAGCAGAAACTGCCCAAAAGGTTAATGAGGAAAATTGGTCATTTTCAAAAAAACCTTGTGCCTTACTTTTGGTCATTTTCAAAAAATCCCAAAGGTCGAACTGGCTGCACAGCGAAATTCCACAAAAATAGTCTTAGCGCAAATCCGTTGATTTTATGAAAATCGGACTACCGGTTAAGATTTTTGCATTTTGGCTCACGCTTTTGGTGTGAGGAAAATTGAGGTATAGCGACTTGTATTTCGGATATGATATAGGTGGATGTCTCCTCTATTCGTACATACCTCAAGATCTATCTCGTATTTTGACCACAAAATTAGTGATTTCTATGACATGTGAGTATACCATTGGAAAGGGCATAAACTAGAAAAAAAATTAAAACAAAGCTAATTTCAAAATAACCATTAGTTTTTTTTAAATGAATTTGGATGGTGACATTTTTCGTACTTTTATAAATTTTTTAGGATTTGAAGCCCATAAGTCATTTTTCTTAAAGCAATTGTATTAAATAATGATGTATTTAGAATAAAATCAGATTGCAGAATAGAATAAAATGTATGTCGTGCCTTTACGACTATACAAACAAAAAAGTTACGAAACTTTAAAGGCGGGATTTTGCGTAATACAAAAAAAAATTATCATATCCCAGTTAACGTGCCACTTAGAACAAAAATTCCATGAAATATCCAAATGATCCCTCTAATCTCTCAACAAATTTTGTCGGTCCACGCGCCAATCACCCTGTATATAAACATATATTTTGTGATATAATGAATTTATTTATTATTTTATTTTATAAAGTACATTAATTTATTTCAAGCACTCGTTTATTAATTTTTTTCTGGTTTAATACCTAAGTCATAGTATTATTATTATTTACAAATTATTATTTAAATTCAATTTACCGGTAAATTTTCGATAAATTACCGACCTTATACAAAATTTACCGTTTACCGGTAAATTGAAAAATCGGTAAATTTGCATTCCCTACTCAGAAGCAGGTAGCAAAATACAGCAAAACGGAAATGTGGATGATTTACTGGGAAGAGGTTTAGATAGAGTCACTTCGATAAGGATTCGACGATAAGGTCATTTTGAAGTTGTTCGAGAAAAATTCATCACATCCTGTGATGTTTAGACACGAATCAACGCCTGGACAACTAAAAGTCAGAGATTTGTTCAACGAACCGTTAAGCACCCACAAAAGGTCCATGTTTACGGTTGCTTCTTCTCCAAAGAATTTGGAAGACTAGTCGTCTTCACAAGAAACTAGGATGTTCAATTTATGGTAAAATTATACCAAAATGATTTGCTAAAGTCCGCTGATAAACTATTTGGATGTGGAAATAAAAATTGGATCTTACAAGAGGATAATAACCCTAAACACCGTAGTCGCCTTTGCACTCAGTGGAAAGAGCAAAATGGTATTCAAACTTTGGATTGGCCATCACAGAGTCCAGATGTTAATCCGATCGAAAATGTCTAGGGTCTTATGAAGACAAAGCTTAGAGAAAAAAGAATAACAACCACCCATTAGATTGACCTCGTTCTCAAAAACATTTGGAAAGATATTACTACAAAATATGCGACCAAATTAAGTGAAAGTTGCACTAGGAGATGTCAGTCTATAATAGACAACACATGCAACTGGACTACATAATAAAATAATTGCGAAATTAGTCTTAATGTCTGTTATAAGAAATAAATATCAATTAGTTTATTTATTGTGGTTTTATTGTTTTCTTTAAGATACTTTCTTGTGGAGCATACTGTAAATCAAAAATCTATTAAAGTGCCAAAACAACCTTAAATTCACACATCATATTACAATACTTGTTTTATACATACACTACTGAAATAGCAAATAAGTATGCGATAAAATAATAAAGTATTTAGTATGCGTTGTGACAGCACCAGAATCTACTTAAATATAGGTCTTGCGCACGCAAACTCTCATTGACAGATACCTATATTTAAAAAAAACAAACAAAGAGCTTATTACTGCAACAATGCACCATTTCTTTTTTTTTTGATTTTTTCTGTTTCTGCACCAACACATTTCTACTTAGTTATTTAAAAAAAACTTACTATGGAAAAAAATTACCACTAGATCTTTAATTAGTTATTGGGCCCGATTCTCGTGGTATAAAATTGCTGTTATTGGGGTCGATTCCGGGATCTAAAATTGTATGTTATGTTATGTTATTTTTTGTTTTTTCAATACAAATTCCAATAGGAAGCGGGGAAATAAAATAACAACAGCAATTTTATGTCACGAGAATCGGGCCCATTGTGGCATAAATTTTTTTTTTTATTTCCCCGCTTCTTACTGGAATTTGTATTGAAAAAACAAAAATAACATAACATACAATTTTAGATCCCGGAATCAACCCTAATATTGGGGTCGATTCCAGGATCTAAAATTTTATGTTATGTTATGTTATTTTTTCAATACAAATTCCAATTGGAAGCGGGGAAATAAAATAACATAAAGGCAATTTTATGTCACGAGAATCGGGTCCATTATATGAATAAAACAAAATATATTTTATTTATGGTTTTCTGCTTATCAACAAATATTGCTTGTAAAATAGTTTGCATATCGCAATCTGTTTTATTTCTCAGAAAGCAAGAATTGTTGCAACATTACTGAAATAATACTAAAAAATTTATTAAATTAATTGTAAAAATGCAGTACTCGTATATTGTTGAAAAACTATGGTTTATTGAAAATATCATAACAAATTTGAACCAAACATTTAAATTTATTATTAGCGCAATTTATAGAGAAAAATTGAACCTTGAAAATTGATTAGATAAGAAGATAAGATAACCACTTACATAAATCTATAATAAAACCTAAGCAATTACCATTTAAATAAGTCTAAATTTTACGTTAAATATTTTGAAAATTGTAATATAATACTTAGAGAAACGCACTTTTTTTGCAATTGCATTTCAGAATGAACCAAGGAATCGCTTCGTGGCGGATTTGCATTCTTCACCCAAACACTTTGTATAATAAACCCCAACGTTTGCCACGTTTTCGATCATTTTAAATATTCAGCGTCTATTACCTAACATACACACTTAAAAATGTTCCTGCGATTTTTGATGCAACCCTTGCATCGAGGCTTATACGATGCAATCGTGTATCATATTCTGATGCAAAGCATGCATTAAAAATAGTTATGATGCAGTTGAGTCTACAATTAGTGCAGTAGTGTATCGAAAGAAAATTTCTATATAATCTGGGGTTAAATATTTTTTTAGCGAATTTATAATAATTCGCTAAGTCATTGTGTGTACTTTTAATATAAGCTTAAAATGTTTTTCATATATTTCCTGTGTAAGTAAGTACGTAGATTAATTTACGTCAATCGAGTTGGAAGTAAAAAACGGGAATCTGTGAAATTTGCCTTATACTTTTAGTTATAATTCAAATTAATATGAGTGTTAATAAAATTATTTGGGAATTTCTAATGTAGTTTGCTTTACTGTTTAAAGTACTGAACTATACAATTTCAATGCCACTTACGACAAAAAATGCTGCTTCCAAATGAATGTTTTGATTATTTTTTTATGCAATGTGCTATAAATTTTAAAATAACTTGTATCAATTTTAACAAAATATTCCGTTAAAGTTTAATGTAAACTATACACTAAAAATTAATACAATTAGCATTAATATCTGATATAATGCAACTTATGCATTAGTTTGTAATACAAGCTTCCGCAGGACGTATATGTAACGCAATTTGCATTACATAGGTCATATTTTTTCAACTGTGTAGTCAATTTAAGTTAGTACCGTGCGGACATAGTTGGAAACTAATACAATACACATATGAAAATAATAAAAAATTGTATGTATGAAAACCTCTGGACTTCTTTTTCCATTACATCTATTTTTACGAATGTCAGGATTTTTAACAAAATAGAAAAATTAACAAAATTTTTAACGTCCACACAAAATTTGTTAATTAATTTGAAATTTCTAACATTCCATGAAACAGAAACCACATTTCACAAAAATTATCTATATTAGCTTACAAAATAACATAAAAAGCGGATCCGCTCGAAACGCGATATTTCAAAACGCGATATTTCGAAACGAGATATGACAAAATGAAAAAAGGTACATAACGCGATACATATTTCAAAATGCGATATTTCAAAACGCGATATGGTACAAAACGCGATATGGTACAAAACACGATATTTCAAAACGTGATATTTAAAAACGCGATATGGTACAAAATGCGATATGGTACAAAACGCGATATTTTAAAACGCGATATTTCAAAACGCGATATGGTACAAAACGCGATATGGTACAGAAGAATGTGCATTGCGGAGCGACGGGAGTGCAGCTGCCTGCCTGATATCACCCGGTCCTATACTCCCGCTTTTATCGATTTTTAAATTCTTATAAACTGTAATTGCTGTAATTTGCTGTACTCCTGAACTGCTGAAGTTTTTCTTTCTAACTAAGGAGCGAAGTGCTCACTTGATATAACCCGATCCTATACTCCCACTCTTATCGATTTTGAAATTGATATAAACTGAAGTTTTTTTTTAAACTAGGGAGCGAAGCCCTCACCTGATATAACCCGATCCTAAACTCCCACTCCTATCGATTTTTAAATTCCTATAAACTGAAATTAAATTTCCTCATCACCCGACTGATTTAACCCGATCCTAAACTCCCGCTTCTATCGATTTTTCAATTCTTATAAACTGAAATTAAATTTCCCCTTCTCCAGAATGTACATTGCGAAGCGACGGAAGTGCAGCCACTCGCCTGATGTGACCCGATCCTATACTTCCGCTCCTATCCATTTTTAAATTCTTATAAACTGAAATTTAATTTCCCCTTCACCCTCCTAATATAACCCGATCCTAAACTCTCTCTTCTATCGATTTTTAAATTCCTATAAACTGAAATTAAATTTCCCCTTTTCCAGAATGCACATTGCGAAGTGACGAAAGCGCAGCGATTCGTCTGATATAACCCGGTCCTATACTCCCGCTCTTATCGTTTTTTAAATTTCTATAAACTGAAGTTTTTTTCTTTTCTAACTAGGGCGAGAAGCGCTCACCTGATATAACCTGATCCTATACTCCTGCTAATATGGGTTTTTAAATTCCTATAAACTGAAATTAAATTTCCCCTTTTCCAGAATGTACGTTGCGAAGGGACCGGAGCCGACCCATCTGATATAACCCAATCCTAAACTGCCACTCCTATCAATTTTTAAATTCATTTAAACTAAAATTAAATGTCCCGTATGTGCATTATAAAAAAAATTGAAATAAAATAATTGAAGTAACAGTAAATTTTTTTATTCGCATAAAAGTTGGGATTTGTGCGGTAGCCCTTAATCTTAAGGTATAAAATGATTTAAAATAATCATAAAAGACAATATTTTTTCGAGTTTGGGTTGTCTTTTAAGACCATTTGGGGCATTTAGGGCCACTTGGGAACATTGAGAGCTACTTGGGGTCGTTATTGGATGTTTTCATGGCCATATTCATAATCATTCTACTAAAGCATACCGGTTTTCAGAATTTTTGGAGGTATATGACTAATTCGGAAGTATAACCACGCAGTTAAAATTTTCGGCCGTCAATTGATATCAGGTGCAAATAGAATGAAAAAAAAAATCTTATTAAAAAATCTATTGAATTTTATTAAAACCTTCAATGTTGGGCATTTCTGTATCGTGGACACTTTCATTCAGTCTCTTGAAATTTCATATATATATATTTTTACAAAAATGGTAAAAATATTCTGTATATTGACAACCTCTTTATAATGTAACTTGGACACTTTAAAAATTTTCGTCTAATCTTTAATAAATTACCCTTTATTGAACACGAACACTTTTGTTCAATACATATCAGTAATTCGATTTAATGATAAAAAATATCACATTTTGTGCCGTATCGCATTTTGAAATATCGCGTTTTGTACCATATCGCGTTTTGTGCCATATCGCGTTTTGAAATATCGCGTTTTGAAATATCATGTTTTGTACCATATCGCGTTTTGTACCATATCACGTTTTGAAATATCTCGTTTTGAAATATCGCGTTTTGTACCATATCGCGTTTTGTACCATATCGCGTTTTGAAATATCGCGTTTTGAAAAATCGCGTTTTAAAATATCGCGTTTCAAATGGGACCCCATAAAAAGGTAGTTTGTCCGTTGAACCAACCATATAAAATAAAATATGCATTAATTGCAGTGGAGATTGGCCGAATCACAGAGATGTTCTGGAGGTCTCACCTACACGGTTAGTTAGCTAATGACTTGAGCCTTTATTAAAAATCAGTGGTATGTCAATACAGACACAAGGAAGCGTTTGTTATTGGCTATGATTATCAATTATTTTTTAATAAATTTATACATAATTTAAAGGTTTTCTGTACTGTAGATTGACCAAATCACAGAGATGTTATTGCAGTTTAAGTTGGAAAAAAAAATTAAATTAAAAGCGGACTGAACCATATACCCTTTTAACAAATTTTCCCGATACCGTAACTCTGTACCTACTTCATCAGAAATGCGCATTTAGCTAAGACACGTATCATAAACTACGGGACATCGTTCCTTTTAAGTGCATTTTTCAACATTCTCTTTTGTATCGATTTATTTTTGCATTTATCATTTTATTAATTTGGTGGCGCCAAAAATTATAATATAATGTCTGTAATGAAAGTTATCCGAAGCCTGTTATCCGAAAACACCTTTTCAATCATTTTCTTTAATTAGTTTGAGATGAAGAAAAAATTGACTCTGAGGACCCCTTAAACTAGGAATTTTCCCTAAATCAACACCAGCTATTTCTATCTAAGTAATTTGAGATTACACAAATGAGGAGAAAAGTACTAGGCGGCGTCGAGTGATTTGGCCAATCTCCAGTACAGTAAACCTCTAACTTACGTATGAATGCAAAAAATGATTGTCATTCGTAGCCATTGTTAAAGTTTTGTACAGTATTAAATGTTCTGTATTATGATAATTTTAACTGTTTATGTATTTTTTTTTTATTATGAAATTATTTGCCTACTGCATTTTGGATTTTGGGACGTTTATAAGTTTGTTCTATTTATACAGCGTGTTTTAAATAATTTTCTGCTGGTCGACCAGTTAAAATTTTTATTTTATCGTGACAATTGCGATCGTTTACATATACATACATAACATTCCACACATGCACACTTATTCTCTAAAAAACAAGATAATGTGTAAACGATTAGTTTCTAACTCGTTGCCATTTAGTATTGCCTCGATGGTTGCGGATAAGATCCGTACTTGCAAATATTTCGAACGCTAAAATAAACAAACACATATTTTAAATTTTCACATATGTATGTTATTGATTCAAATAGAAACAATACCTTGGCAACAACTTTTTTACTTCGGTGTTTTGCAATTAACTTCAAGTAGTTTTTTTTTTATATAATACAATTAAGTTAATAATCATGGGCATATATTTAACTATAAAATTATAACCCATTTTATTAATTTTTACATATATTCAATTAAATTGAAATTAATAATATTACAAAACAAAATAAAAAAAAATTATTAAACGTCAAAAATTTAATTTTTTAACTAGTTATAATGGGCACAGCAAAACGATTAAAAATTGTGGTAATTTTTTTATTTTTACCACAGTTAAAAATTTATTATTTTTCGCGGTATTTTTTTCGTTTGACACACGCACTTAGTGGATTTAATTTACTTTTAATAGCACATTGCAAACGAGTTTTCATTGAACTAATCATTTTTTGTGTGCAGTTAGACCCAATTTTATTCCAATTTATTCTTTATATTCTTCTCGTATTATTTTTTATTTCTGATTTGCTTGTTATATTTTTGTCTTTTTCGAACCCTTGACTTCAAATAAGACCATACATTTTCGATGGGGTTAAGATCGGGGTGCCTGGATAAATTTTGTGTGCTGTATGCTTAGGGTTATTATCATGGTAAAATTTAAATACCCCATTTTTCAGCACTTTGTTTGAGGTTAATGTTAACATATTGCTCCTTGTTCATTAATCCTTGTTCATTATGCTAAATTACCTACACCTGCTGCTGTGTTTACTTTTGGAATTTAAATTTCTTATATTGAGCTCCTCATTCGCTTTCCTCCATACACAAACCTGGCCATCACTACCAAATAAATTAATTTTCGCCTCATCTTGTCGCCCTCGAAGTAGAGCGCTTGCTATGTAATTCGGGGGTCCCGGATTCGATTCCTGGTGATGACAAAAAGTTACGACTAGATAGTGAATGTGTTATGTGTTACATTGTACATTTTCTTATATGTATATCTCAAGCCATAATTATCGGCTTTTCTCCATAAATATTATATATCTGCAAAAGTAACATCTTTCCATAGTTTACGCTCTTATTAATATACTCCTTAGCGAACAGAACCCTTTCTTTCTTGTTTACTTCACTGATGTATGGCTTTTTTGGCTGCTCGACCATGATAAGGCTTTCTTCTGATGGTTTCAGAATTAACACTCTTCAAAATACTCCAAAACCATAAACGTTAATTTTTGTGCACTTAATTTAGGCTGTATCTTAATTTGTATTATTTTCTAACGCTTTTCATGCTCACTAAGTTTTTTTTCGAAAAAAATCACAAACTAATATATAATAGGAACGTTCCAAGTTTCAACAACAAACAATTTTGATTTGCATTGAAAAATATAATTACCTCAAAATTTTCGGACTTAGACGACTATGCCACGCCTTTCAGTTAATATTTGCCCACTTTTGGAAAATATTCTTTCCGGGGGCATAGAAGTTGCAACTATTGATAGGCGCTTTTTGGCTAACCTCGCTAGCCGTGGGTATATTAGCTCCCTTGATTGCCACCAGGTTAGAGGGTCTTTCTCCCGGTATATACCTGGTTCCTCACAATATTGACGAACCTCAATAATCGCTAATTGTCGGATCTCATTTGTCAAAATCACCCAATATTAAATTTTTTTTTCCCAGGATCATTAAATGCTGGCAGATTTTGTTCTGATTGCGACTGATTTTTCTCGGCCAATTGAAGTATCTCGGTTACGTTCGAAATAACGGAGTCTTTCATTTTATTGTACACTGTGATGTTAAAAAGGCCCGCTTTTTAAATCTGGGATCCAAAAATGTTGGCTTGGTAATCATTAAATTAAAATCAATTTTGTCAACACGCTTATTTATGCCAGCTATTAGAACACCAAATAAACCTTCACCAGAAGCACTATGCACGCCTAATTTAATTTTATGTAGAGCTTTAGTAAGGCCATCAACGAGCGCAATTACCTTTGGCAATGTCACATTTTGTTCTGCACTCAGCTCTATAGTAACTAACTCGAACGGTTCAAGTAACTGGAAAAATTCATTAAGAATTACCCATTCATCGGAACTTAACCTTTCAGTTGAATTATCTAGAGCACCCAATGCAGCATTAATACATTCTTTTAATTGGCCCATTCGATGAAACATATGAAATGTCGAATTCCATCTAGTGCGTACGTCATTTTTAAGTTTGTTACACAATGACAATTCACTGTTCAATGATTATCTAAAGTTTAATTTCAATTTAACACTAGCTTTAAACATTTTTTGGCTCAGGTTCGCATCATGAGTTTCCAGTCCGAAACCAAAAAGTCTTAGCTTTCACAATTTTTTCTCTATTTTCGATTATCTTGCCCTTCGTACCTAGTTGTAGTTCTAGGAATGATACTTCTTATTTCAAAGATTCAACTAATTTGTGAAGTCGGGGTCTTTGACAAGTGTTTTCTTCTTAGAACTATTTTGATCAAGACCAAATTTTTACATTTGATGTCCTATATAATGGATAACATTTCTGATGCCATTTAACTTAATCCGTATACAAACTGTAACATTTAAAACACCCTAAATAAGTTTAAAATTATTGAATATTGCAAGAAAAAAGCTTAGACAAGCCAATTTAGTTTTGGAGGGAACAATTTTTGACTTTAAAAAAAATAATTATAATATTAATAATATATTTTTTGGTTGATATTTTTCTTCTACTGCTATGAAGTTATACGAGGCAAAAAATTCGAATTAAAACCAGAAAATGATACTAGTTATCGATGAATGTCGTAAAATAATTAGGAATCATTAGTTCAGTATAAAATAATGTTCGTGTAGTTTCAAAATTTTATCAGTGAATCTGTAAATTATTTGTCTTATATAACTCAGTAATCGTTTTGCCCATATTTGACCTACCGTTCCACTACCGTTCTCTCTATTCTTTAAATTTTAAATACCATTCAAGTAACACCACAAGCCTCAAATGTCATTTGAAAAATATCAGTTTCGAAACGTCGAATAAAACTAAAGATAAAGTTCTCCATATACTCATAGATGTGGCCAAATTATTATCACATTTATGTATTTGGAAGATTGTTGCTTTAAAATGTAAATTTTTCAAATAAAAATTAAATTTTTTTATGATAACTAATAGGTAGGGGGAAGTTCGTGTGTTTTTTCTCGGTATATGGCTTTACATTTTAACTTGCACTTTGACATACAAAACACTAAAATTGGTGAAGTGAATAAAAGGTTATAACATTTTAAACATGGAGATTAATAATGAAACATTAGTAGTATATTTTGTTTTTGATATTTTTCGCTGATTTAATTTTTATTAGTAATTTGCTTTTTCGCATTATCAGCACTATGTGAACAATATTTGTTATGGGCCCGTTTTAATTTTTCAGTGTGGGACATGAGACAGTTGTACTTACTCATTAGGAGTTGTTGAAATAGTATAAATTTAATTCATTTGATTATTGTTTAAAATTTTAAATAACAAAATTATTGATAAATGATTAAATTAAATAAATAAATGAAAAATACTAATTTAATACATTTTTTGTACTTAGTACTATCAATAATTGTTATTGAATATCTGTGATAGTACTAAGTACAAAAAATGGAGTATTCCATTATCAATAATTTAGTTATTTAAAATTTTAAACAATAATCAAATGAATTAAATTTATACTATTTCAACAACTCTTAATGATGTACAACTGTCACGTGTCCCACACTGATGATGCCTAATATGGTGAAATATCTGAAAATTAAAATAAAATAAAGAACTAAACATTGAACACAAAAAAGTTTTAAACCATTTGAAAATCGCTGGATACACAAAAAGGTTGACGTTTGGGTACCTCATGAATTAACAGTTAAAAATTTAATGGAGCAGATCTCTATCTGCGAAACGCTGCTGAAACGGAATGAAATCGAGCCATTTTTAATGCGAATGATTGCTGGTGATGAAAAGTTGATAAGAAAAAGATCATAGACGAAACGAGATGAAGCTTCCCAAACGGTATCAAAGCCAGCATTGACGTCAAGAAAGGTGATGGTGTGTGTTTGGTGTGATTGGAAAGGAATCGTGCATTATGAGGTGCTGCCAACGGGCCAAACGATTGATTCTAATCTTTACTGTCTGCAACTAACGCGTTTAAGACAAGCAATTCAGTTGAAACGTGCAGAACCGATCAGCAAAAAAGGGCGTTGTGTTCCATCATGATAACGCTAGACCATTAACATCATTGATGACCCGGTAGAAACTGAGAGACCTTGGCTGGGAAGTTTTGATGCACCCACCATATAGTCCTGACCTTGTACCATCGGACTACCATTTGTTCCGGTTCATGCAGAACCATCTTAATGGTTTTACATTAAATTCAAACGAGGCCTGCAAAAATGAGTTGTCTCGATTTTTCGTTTCTAAACGACAGAAGTTCTACAGTGGTGGGATCATGGATCTACCAGAAAAATGCCAAAAGGTCAATTCTGAATTGGTGCGCGAGAACTTTTCAGCTACTCTTTCTTTAAGAATTTCCCAGATACGGGATTCATAACTGGGCTATTCACGGGAAAATCACTGATTTGGACGCCGCTAGTCCTTAAATATTCGGTGAAATTTTTCGTCATTCATAAAAACTCCGTCCCCATTGAATTTTTGATTCATAGTCGGTACCAGTTGTGATTGCAGAACAGTTAAAATCTAATTCGCATTCCTTATCCCGTTTACTATATAAAGTGCGAAGAGTCCTTTTGATGGTATTGCTAACCAGACCATGACTAACTGGTTGTTTGACCTGCTGTTGAACACAAGAAGGTGAATTCATCTTCTTTTGATCTACGAACGGTCCTGGACATTTTTAGTGTCAAAGTCATCATAGTCTCGTCACTGAATACAACATAATCAAGAAATAGAAAAAGATAAAGTTGAAAGAGATATTTATTGAAAAGTGTAACTTTAAAATATTATTAAAAGAAGGACTTTTATTGTTTGTACATTTTCCCAGTCCTCTCTAGACCATCCGTATCATCCTAGCGTTTAACCTTTGCTTTTTGTGAAGTCGTCTTTCACATAGCCCATATTGAAAAAGTTTACGCGCATTGTACCCCTCAGAGACTTACTGGATAATATTCGATCTTCTTTAGCTTTTCGCATTAAAAATATGACCTGCCTGTTGTTTTACAATTTCGACCACATTTTTCTCTTCTTCTGGGACTTGTTGAAGACTGAGATGTTTATTTTTGCGAAACTTTACTGACGAATGATCGGCTCACTCCTTTATGTCCCTCCTTGTTGTCATTTGCTTTACCCATAGTAAATTTCACTAATCCACTAGTATTACAAAAACCACTTTTGCTTTTCAAAGTCACAAACGAGATTGAAATTCTTCAGTAAAATACTAATTCTTAAATACTACCTAGTTGTCATAAAATCAAAATTTTTTGAATTCATATTTTGTGTTAAAAACGGTACTCAGGTATTAATGTATTAATGACTCAAAAATGCGTATTTTCAGGGTCTATATCTACCTTAACGACGTGACAAAAGGTTGAAGTTTGGGCTTTGAAAATCACATTACCATGAATTTCGTATAAGGTGATAATAATTTGGCCACATTTGTATATATGTGTTGCACAAGTTCCATTCCAAATGGAATGTGGAACGATTTCGCTCAGTGTTTAGATATTATCAACGGAGCTAGGCATTAGTCCCATACCTTTTCGGAATTCATTGTTCTAATTTGAAAAATAATTATTTTAAAGGAATACTGTAAAAGCTCCTCAAAAGTATGCAGTTTAGTTCTCTTTCTCCACTACAGATTAGCGTAAATATTGCTGAAAAGTTTATTACATTGCATCAATAAATCCAGGGAAATATTTACAAAACGAATTATTTTTTAGTTAAAGCGAGATCATAGTACATAATATGCATACAAAAATAAAATCCACATTTTTGGGCACAAGATACAAACATTATAATTTCATACCAGATCATATACACAGTGCATATAGTATATCTTTTGTTTCCACTTACCAAAATCACATAATCTTATATAATATTAATATAGAACAGTTAGAACAACATAAACAACAACTACACCACCAGAAACCTTAATAAATTTAAAAAGATTATAATAAGAAAACGAACCAAAAATATTTTATTTTTTAATAAATCTTAAAATCATCTCAAAACCAAGAAAGATTAAATCTTCCATAATTCTTATTCCAGCCATAACAGATGTGCTTAAAAATCATTTCGTTTCTATCTTCTCTCGTCTTTACACAATAATTTTTATTAAAAAAAATCGTAAGAAAAACTGAGAAAAGTAAAATTTACAACCTGGTAAATACCATTTTGTTCGTCTTTTCCAAGTCTTCGAGCAGTTTAGGTTGGGAATTGCATTTTTTTTCTAGAGTATTTAACCGTATGAGGAGACTGAATTTGCAAGTCGTCTCTAATCTAGCAAGACAACTACAAACGAAAGGAATTTTTTTTTGTACGAAGCTGTAAGTAAAACGTCGTTCAAGTTAAAAATAATAAGAGTAAAAAATAAACGAAACAAAAAAAATTGGTAGCAGTAGTAGTAGTAGAAGCAGCAGCAGCAGCAGCAAAGAAAGTAATTTATTACATTCAATTTTGTAGTCTCATAAAATATACCAAAGTTATATATTTGTGTACATGAATTTCATTTTGTTACTTGGCACAGTCTAGAACGAATTATGTACATATATAGTGAGAGTATATTATATATACAGAAACAAAAACAACAAAATCTTACAATCCTCCTCAATCGTCCTCCTCTTATTTATTTCTTATAATTTTTCTTCTATTATATTTTTATATTTATTAGAAATATAGAGTAAAACTGAAAACAGATGTTGAATTGTTAAAGAAAGAATTTGTTTTTATTATTATTTTTTCAGTTTTATTTCTTCAACTACCCGAGCACATATCGAGAAAATTCATGAAAATGTCTATATATTTTATATAGAAAACTATTTCGTTTTCCTATTTTTTCTCATTTGTTTGACATTGCAAAAAAAATTCTGTTGGCGCCTCGCATAACAAAGTATTTACAAAGAAGGGCATAACAAATCACGCTTCATAAATCAACATTTTTATGAATATTTAATTTTTAAAGTGTAACGCCTTTTTGCAATTCGTAATGGTACAGTGCACGATGATTTTATAACTAACTGAATTTTGACTTCTATAAAATATGCTATCTTTTTGAAAAATGTCTTATTTATGATACAACCAGAGACACGTATACCTGGGGGCCTATTATGAAATTGGTCGGAAAATACGACACCGTCGGAAAATACGTTGTCGTAAAATCCGATCCGCGGCGGATATTCGTATTATGAAACATGTATTTTTATAGTCAAACTCGAAATTTTCAGTATATACTTGTCACATTAAAATTTGATTAAAATAATTTAATAGAGATATGTACTTACATTTAAAAATTTATTAAATTTTTAAATAATTAAATAACAAATAAAAAGTATGAACTACGATCTATTTTCCGTGCGTATACTACAATATCCGTCACCTAACGAGCTGTCGGATTTGACAATTGAATTTTGTCGTAAAATCCGCTAGCTCGGATTTTTATTTCATAGTAGTATAAAATCCGCGAGGATCGGATTTATTTAGTTTCATAATATGAATATCCGACGCGAGACGGATTTTCCAACGTCGGAAAAATTTCATAATAGAGGCCCTGTATTTCAATCTGTTTCGATAGGAGGAGGGAGTGCCCCGAAATCTTGCATTTCAAAATCTTGCAAGCACAAAATCTTGCATTTTTTAAAAATCCTGCAAATCAAAATCTTGCAGTTACAAAATGTTTCAAGTACAAAATCTTGCAAGTACAAAATCTTGCAAGTACAAAATCTTGCAAGTTAAAAATCTTGCAAGTACAAAATTTTGGTATTTCTGCGATACAATCTTGCGTTCATAAAAAATAATGATTTCTCAATTAAAAAATATTTAACAATAAGTCATTTTTGAGTCTAGAAAGTTATCGCATTTTATTAAAATATAAGAGAAGTAGCTGTTACAATTTTATATAGCAATTTAATTATAAATATTTAGGCAATTAAAAAAGAACAATATTTTGGGCGATTCTTTTTAAAAAATTAGTTTTATTGGGTCTTTCCCTTTTTTTAAGAACCCGTTTTATTTTTTAATTTTTGATTATAGTTTTTTTTACTTTGAAAGGCGTTCTCCAGATTTCACCTTATTAATTTGAGCCTTTGCCACAATAATCTCCTTTCCTATTTTTTCTATAATTTTATATACTCCAGCATGCCGTTGTCCGACTACAACTTTAAGGCGTCGGCGCCACGCTTCGATGCTGTTTTGGGTGCATGGGAAGACTTCAGAGCCCATATCGGCATTAGCAATAGACCAGAATTGTGGACTGTATCTGGATGAAAAATTGTCACCTCCAATATAATTGTTAGCTTACCCACGTCCAATTAGCTTAACTCCGCTGTTATCAAATTCCTCATACAAATTTTTGTAATATGCAGGTATTTCTTTTGGTGTAAAGAAAGCCAAGCTTTTAAGCATCCTTATTTGGATTGAAAAATCCTCGGAACTCTTTCCCATATCTAGCCACAAACCGTTTTTTCTGTGCCCTTCGCCAAATTATTTGGCCGAAGTGAAAAAGGCAACCTTTAAAGGTTGCTCCGAGGAAAAACATTGATGCTAATGACACAATTGCTTTCTCGAAATCGGTTATTATTCTTTTGGGATTTAAATTAATACCCAGTTCCAAAGAAACTTTGTTTAAGTTAAAAAAAATGGTCGTGCATCTTCAGAGATTTTTTGCTCATTAAGCAAAATATTAACGGTGCGATTTGGCCTTCAACACAGCCATTGATTGAAAATAATTGCCGCATGATTAATGGAACTACGTCGAACGTGCCACCCATGGTCCAGCAGCTTGATTCTGCTAGTAATGGTAACGATGAAGCCGTTCATCAGCTTTTTTTCAATAATAAATTATATGGCAAATTAAAAAAGAACGAAAAATGAGTCTTACCGTATTTTATCCCTTTCCGGATTTCAATTTTTTGATTTCACCTCTTGCCACAATTATTTCATCTGGGATTAGCCCATTAATCTTGCATTACAAAATCTTGCATATCAGAATTTCCCGTACATTTATAAAATCGCGCGCGCGATTCTATAAATGTACGGGAAATTCTGATATGCAAGATTTTTAGTGCAAGATTTTGAAATGCAAAATTTTAAAATGCAAGATTTTGTATTGCAAGATTTTGTAATGCTAACCAATAGGAGGAATGCTCGAGTCCTTATAGATCAAATTTATGAAAGTAACATTTATATTATTTGTCCAAGTTCTAAGCGCAAGTAGATTTTATTGAAACATATGTAGCCTTCAAATTACAGGTATGATTATAAAATAAAATGTAAAAAAAATACCCAATTAGTGTTCAAAACTTTATTACACCTATGATATACTTACTAGTAAAGCTTATTTAGCTTTTTTATTTTTGCAAATGAACTTAGGAAATGACTATGAACTTAGGAAATGACGATTTTTAACCAAAAAATGTTATTCAACAATTCGGCCCAGTACAGCTCAGTTGGATTAATTTACTAGGATTAAACTTCATCCTTAAGCTTTTTCCACCAATTGGGAGATGCCTGTGATTTTTAGCTCCTTCCACCAAAAGCGGGAGCTTCATACGAACTTTTTCGCTTTTTGGAAATATTTTGAAAAGCATTTACGAAAAAAACGATTAAAAAAAATTGTAAATTGAGTTTCAAACAAAAATTTGTTGAGATCATTTTTTTAAAATTGATAGAGTGCTTTGATTAAAAAAAGTTGTATTTCACCAAAATTCGACATCTCTATACTGTCGAGGCGATTTAACTATTTGGAATCATATTTCAATTTTAACTTTTTTCCATTATTTGAGATATCCTTGCGAGATTTTTTGGAAATCTGTATCCCGGAAGTAGCTGCTTCTATGGGGGCTTTTTTACAAAAAACGACAGAAAATTACTAGATCCGCATAAATTTAAAGATTAAATTTTATACAAGGGTAGATCTTGCTAGTTTTCTGAAATTTAAGTAGGAGTAATAATTTTTTATTATATAGGTTAGTTTTACCAAAAGTCCTGTTAGTTTAATTTCGCTTTAGAAATCAATCCTAATTGAATAAAATAAGTACTTACACAAATTGAATTAGCCCGCATGTTCTTTCTCTCCTTAGGGTTTTCATTTTTATTAACCACCTACAACACTAACAAATGAAATTGCTGAGAACTTATTAAATATTTCAACAGGCGGATTTAAAAATGTACGTGTAATGATGAATATTAATTATTTATACTATCGCAAACTATTATCTCACAATGAGCTAGTTTACATCGTGGAATACGAACGGACCTAAATTGTGACCCATTTTAGTCCAACTAGCAACCGTTTACAACGATTTTTCACAATATCATTGGCCATCAGGGAACTATTTTACCCCTAACGAGAACGAACTATCTAACACGTTTTTTGTATCAAATAAGAAATATGAGTACATAGAAACTTTTTATATGGAACGGTAAGATGTCTAATAAAACCTAATCTGTTAGATAACTAGATTTTCAAAATCTACCTTAATAGTCGACGTTTTTTGCATCACTCACTTGACTTAACTTTTTTAGAATGTATACTAATCTTACGAAACACTGAAGTAGGGCACAAAGCAAACTATATTATATATCGCATTTTTTTTTTCATCAAGTAAGCCAGCTCAGAATAAATTCTGTTTTTAACATGAAATAAGCTATAACCAGCGAATCTGTAAGAGTCAGTAACGAAACCTTACAGAATTTAACGAGAACGGTTTGTTACAGAATATTTGACAGCTTGACCAGCGAATCTGTAACACGATTATTATTGTCAATTGAATTTTGAAATGTCACTCTGCAAAATCACAAACTAACCACACCACGATATTCGTCAAAATGAATCTATTTGAGAAAATTGAACAGCTTCTTACCCTATTTAAAAGATGAAGGGGCAAATATGGTACGAAAAATAAATCGCACAAAAGACAGATTCGGATATTACAAGGTATATGACACAACTACACATATGACTAAATACAATAAATGCAACTACGAGTATTTAAAAGTATATGAACATAATTTATTTATTTTTTTATTTTAAATATTTGTACAAATAAATTGTAAAATATAAACATACCAACATACCGCCATTTAAAATATACAATTTTGACGTTTCCTTCAGTTTGGGCGATAATTTTCGCTCTTGTTACGGATTGCTAAATGACAATTCAAATTTAACGAAACTGAACGAAAAGTACTTTGAGTTTCGCTGGTCAGTAATGTCAATAAACATACATTTTTCAGATGTCGCTTTGTTACTTAAATTTCTTACAGACTCGCTGGTTATAGCTATAGTAAAAGTGATCAGACACTTCAACTTTGCAACTTCGAATACTGTTACGATTGGTCGTCCAATTTAATTGCAAATATAACCTTCGATTCTAAATGATTGATGAGTCAATCAGTTATTTTAGATTTACAGACAACAAAGGCTAATTTTAATCGAATAAAACATGTTGAAGTCAAAATATAAATAATGTGAATACCCAATCAAAAATATTATTTGTTAACAAAATTAAAATTCAGTACATGTGTGACATTATGACTATTCAAATTTCATAAATAAATTTAAACAGTCGTATACATAACCAACCCTGCGATATATTATATTTTTAAACCAAACATGTATTCATTGATTGTTTCAATAATAAACTAGGAGATTCCTTGCATTTAAAACATACAAGTGTTGCTGTATTAGACATGATGTAATTTATACTTCGAGATCAACTACTCGTGTAAGTGGTATATACGTGTATTTTTAAATATATTATTACGAAGTTTTGGCGTTCGATATGCTGCTTGTACTGGATTTAGCCAATAGGACACCAAGCAATTTATGTTACAAACTTTATTTTCCAACTCCATTAGTTTCTGTAGCAATTCATTTATTTCACTTGTTTGCTGCTCACTAATTCGCTTTTACTGTTCACTTTTCGAACGGTATAATTTTTACTTCTTAACTTGCATTGTTCACTGGTCAACTATGTCCGCGTCCCAAATTGCTCGCGTTTATATACTTGTCTATGGCTGTTCGAGATTATTCTTTTTATTGCATTTGGCGATGTATGTGTATTGCAATTATAAATCACTTTCATGTAATTATGTTCGCGAATATTCCACGTTATCATTTCCTCTGTTTTGATGATTAGGGCCCATTGTTAATGCCAGAATTTTCCATGTTCATTATCGCCGTTTACAATTGCTTTCGGTTCCTCACACTTTGTGGTCTATGCTTTAACCATTCGTGTGTTATACGTGTGTAGAGTAGAATTCGTAACTACATCACTATCATAAATGTTATGATGTTGTTATATGCTTATTGCATATACGAATGATTTTGCAACTTCAATTCTTAAATTAACACATTTATTTTACTTGTATGTCTTTTATTACACCATAAAATAATTAATTAATTTGATGTACGATAAAATAAATATGATAAATAAAGGAACAATTAATTATCATGCACTCGTTTATTCTTTATTTGTATACTGGTTACAGAGAAACTTTCTGTGGTATAAACACTGTACGAGTATATTCTGCGCTATTATCCCATAAAACTCATTAAAATAACAATTTGAAAAACGAAAATTAAAACTTGGTAAATGAATTAAATTACGTGAAACAAATGGATATCCAGATCCACCAGCTAAGATACAGTGGAGCAGAAGAGGTTAAATAGAAAATAATATACTGAAAACAACAATTCAATAAAGTTTTTCCCCCCAGGGTCATATGCTGTACAAACAAATAATAACAACAACATCAAGCTAGTTTCCAGATTAAAATAAATTTCAACACCACATATAGCGTAAAATATCCGTTTCCCTTGTCTGCCGTTCCAGAGCATGTTTCTTGTCAACGATTTCCATTGTGTTTTCTTTCAACTTCCAATTCGCAAACTAGACGAAGAAAACTCAAAACTACCATAAATTAAAGAAAAATAAAGATTTTTATCAACTAATAATTTTTAATATTTGGATTTTATCCAAACTGGTGAACTATCATTTCGATTTACAATTCAAATTTTCCAACTAGTAAAAGCAAAAAAATTATATTGGTATAGCAAGATGAGAAACTCCCGCAAGGAGATCAAGAATATCTAAGCAAAATCAAAATGATTCATATAACGTCATCGTATTCAACTCTGATTTATATATTAGTATTCAAGCCCACGAGATGAATTTTGAAAACACAAGAGGACAAAAATTGTCTTCAAACCATTGGAATTAATTTGCATCGCTATTAACGAGAATATTTATTCTATTACCATTTTAGAGAGGATACATATAATGGATTTTAGTTGGCAGATTAGTTTCATATGTTTGAACTATGACTATTCTACAATTGACAGAATATTCTATTGTTGATATTGCGGGAGTTTTTTCTTAGAATTTTCTTGTCGAAATATAATTGGATTCATAAATTATATTTGCTTGTTTGCTTTATTTAGATCAATTTTTCTGTGCGGTTGAATATATTTAACTTAATCTGATATGGCGCCTTTTCTATTATTGGCCGTTATGTAGAACTATACAAATTAAAGCTTGTGAATGTGTTTATAGTACTTTTAGAATATATATATTTTTTATTGTTACGGAATCTCCGCAAATCAATGCTGATTGTGAACTTTTTGTACCGTTTGCACTACTATAATCACCATAAATTGATTATTTTATTAATTTTACTAGATGGCGTTGTACATATTTTTTAAAGTTATTTCGGAATGTTTTATATTTATTTATTTATTTTTATTACATACTCACCAGAAATCTATAGAAATTGTTATTTATTGGTGTGGTTTGAGTTCACACTACAGTAATTCTGTAGTAATTTTAATTGGTTATACAGGTGCTATAAATATTTTTATAGTGTACTATTATTTATTTAACGAGTTATCACTAAATCATATATATTTTTGTGCTACATATTTTATACTTAACTTCACAATAACATTTGGCGTTGTTAGATTTCATATAAATACTAGCAGTTCATTGTATTCATTGGGATACTATTTACGGTATTTACTAAATTTCCTAAATCATGTTACGGTTCATCTAAAGCTAATTGGGTCCGTGTATTTTATTTCAAAATTTTCGGTTCGTGTTATGTTAACAGATCTGTGTATTTTATTTCAAAATTTTCATTATTATGAGCCGGAAGTCACTTAAAAGTAATTGCACCAATAGTTTCTATTCAAGTGTCGATGATTTTTCCTTAAATCCAATTAATATTCTAAATTTAAAACATCTTAATATTCTTTAGATCAATATCCGGGGCATGAATAATACTACTAAATTTGATAGTCTATTATTATTCATGGAGAGTCTGCGAACTGATGTGCACTTATTATGCATAACAGAAACAATGGTTAACAGTTCGAATATATTTTCATTTAATATTAATAATTATACTAGTATTTTTTCATGTAGAACTGATCGATCAGGCGGAGGAAACGCTATGTATATTAGAAACGATATTTCCTATACTATTCTCAGTGTTGATGATGGCAATCTACCTTTTCAGTATATTTGTGTTCAGCTTGGTGGATTTAGCTCTACAAGAGTCTGCGGTATTTATAGACCACCATCTTCAAATACCAAACTATTTCTTGAGTTTTGTGATGATATGCTTAACAAATATAAAGGATTATCCGATTTTGTTATCGTTGGCGATATTAATATACCTATTAACAAAAAATCAGTTCTAATCTCAAATTATGAAACTTGTTGGTTGGGTCATGGAATGATTGATACTAACAATTATACAACTAGATCTGCAAGTGACAATATACTAGATCATACAATAAGTAGCTTCCTTAATATTGAACGTGTTTTGAACTCAACTATCTGTGCAGATATCAGTGATCATAGTTTTCTTTTTCTACGTTTCTCTTTAAACCAAAATATACGTCTAAAATACTAGAAAAAAGATCATTGATTATAAGAAAGTTAATCAGCTCTTTGAAGACTTTCTTCTTTCCTCAAGATTCGATACTCAAAATCCTGATTCTACATTAAAATCAATTACTGAAAAGTATAGTGAATTACTTGATAATTTTACTACAATTTAGCATACACCAACGAACTTAAAATACTCCAGTAATTGGCCATGGATGTCTTATGATCTTTGGAATTTAATTAAAGACAAAAATCGTTTCTTCAAAAGACTTAAGCGAAATTCGAATAGTGCTCAGTTAAGACACAGATTGGAATTGCTAAATAAAAAGATTAAGTCCGAGAATTATTATGCAAAAAAGCGCTATTTTGAAAAATTGTACAATAATTTGAGTCAAAAAGAAGTTTGGAAGCAAATCAACAATTTTATGAAAAATAACGTTTGCTCGAATTCGTATACTATAATGTATAATGATGTTGAATATAGCGACACGAATATTATTGTTGATATATTCAATAAATTTTTTGTTGATGCTGGAAGAGTTACACCAAATAGGCTAGCATCTGACGGCAATGTGAATAAACTTCGAACAATTAGAACTATGTCTAATTCATGTTTCTTATCACTGACTACAGCATCTGAAGTCTATAATATTATAAGCAGTTGAGAGAATAGTAAGGGTTGTGGTTATGACAGAATTGGCAATGTTATCTTAAAACGCAATTCATCATTTTTCTTTGAATTACTGTCTACTTTGTTTAATGTTGTACTAGAAACCGGGATTTACCCGAATTGTTTAAAAATAGCAAGAGTCATACCCATTTTTAAATCTGGTGATAGTAAATTAATAAATAATTTTAGGCCCATATCTATCTTTTCAGTTTTTGACAAAATATTGGAAAAATTTATTGCTAGCTGTATGATTGAATTTTTAAATAATTTTAATTTCTTTTATCAATATCAATATGGATTTAGACCGGGTTCGGGTACTGATCTCGCATTAATTGAAATAACTGATTTAATTTACAGAGCTTTTGATAATCAAAAGTATGTGTGTGGATTATTTTTGGATTTAAGAAAAACTTTCGATTCCATAGATCATGAGTTGCTGCTTAAGAAGTTATATATGCATGGTTTCCGCGGTGTGTCTTATGATATATTGGCAAGTTATCTTACTAACCGCAAACAATTTGTTGAATTGAACGGAATAAAAAGCGCCTTATGCTATAGACACATTACTGGTTTCATAACTATGGTTTCGAGTTAACCATGGTTTCGTTGTAATGTGTCACCCCTAACCATGGTTTGCAACTCGGTTTTAACGTAGTTACGGGATGAGATAATTTTTCTCATCCGTAGCATTTTAGTGATGACTGCGCTACATTGCTCAATTAGTGAATACCTAAAACTATAAATATTGCTTTAATACATGTAACCATTTGCAAACATGTAATCATTTTTTTATATTCCAGCTGTTAAATCAAAATATATAATTTGTGATTAAGTTTTCGTGTTATATGCTGACATTTATTGCATTTATGTAATTGATATAGTTTTTTTAATCGGCAATTTTATTTATACTTATCACAAACACAACCTCCGAATTATAGAATTTTAAGAAATATGATGAACTGTCAAATGAGATGAGAACTGTAGTGTGTCACCCATTCTCATCTCGCAAACCATAGTTTCTTAATCCTAGTTACGAAACCAGATATGTGTCTATGGTATTACTAAATATTGACTAACAACAGAGGCCCCAGGACGCTACCCTGCGGAACACCACAGTGGTGTTCCGCAGGGTAGCGTCCTGGGCCTCTGTTGTTTTTAATTTTCATTAATGACATAGCACAATTACCTATTTCTGGACAAATCAAGATGTTTGCGGATGATACTGCATTTTTTTACGAATTCAATGATTGTACACAAATGCAGGTTTGTTTAAATAATGATTTAAACATGTTGATTGAATTTTTTGATATGAACAAAATGTCTCTTAACCTCAGCAAGACAAAAATTATAATTTTTCACTCATCATATTTGCCATACTGTGTGTTTCCAATTATGCAATATTCAGGTGTTACTATTGAATGTGTTGATAAACTTAAATACCTGGGTGTTATACTTGACAAGCATTTATCTTGGGAAGATCATATAAATTCAGTTTGTTTGAAAGTTTGTCCATTCTTGTTCTTGATCAGAAAATTTTCTAGTTTTGTTCCAACTCATGCTTTAAAAATGATTTACTTCTCTTTTGTTCATTCACGTTTTTATTACGCTATTGCAGCTTTTGGATCTGCAGCGAAAACTAGATTAAGGAATTTACAGATTCTGCAAAACAAGTGTTGTAAATCTATTTATAAACTCCCTGTATTATATCCCACATCAGCTTTATATCGCGATGTAGCTAAGGGAATTCTTCCAATTGGCGCATTATTCGAATTGCATTTATGTGTTTATATGTACAAATGTTTGATTGTGCCCTCATGTTTATCTAACATGGAATATAAATATGTAACTCATAGATACGAAACTAGGTCTACTAATTTGCTGACATGCTTAAATATCAGAACAGAATTTGGAAGAAAATCTATATCATTTATTGGACCTTATATTTATAATAAACTGCCCGACCCAATATTAACACTTATAATATTTTTAAATTTAAGAAATTGCTAAAAGCACATTTGTTGTCTAACGTCGTAAATTATTTGTGAAGTATATTTTTATATATTTTTTATTTTTTATATTTTTTATATTTTTCTGTTTTTTATATTTATTGTTTTCAAATACATAATATTATTTTTATATTGACAAATTGTAATAATTTTTGTTAAAGGGAAACCGAAAAAGGACTGAAATTGAAAATTCATTAGCCGATCTGTTTCTTTTATTTCTTTTCTTTCTCTCTTTTTTAATGTGATTAAATTTTATTTTCAACGACATATATTGTATTGTAAAATGAGGAAAGAGCAAAGAATAACTAAACAAATAACAACATTAACAATAACAATACAACGATTTTCTATCCAAATGATATACAAGTATGTAAATAATTTCGTATATCATTTTGATCGAAAAACATTATTTTATAGACGAAGGGCGTAGTTAATAAGTCATCACTACAGTCTTGCCCGTAAATAACGCATATGCATTTAAATGAATCTCCTAATAAACGTTTTAGTTGGAATTTATTCGAGATTAATTATCTTGTAGCAAAATAAATTATTTTTCTAAATATTCCTTATTTTTATTGTAGTTTACGTGCTGCTTTACATAAAAATCTAAAATATCAGAAGTATGTATAGCATTTCTTATTTAAGATTCAAAAGTCGGAAATTGTAAAGTGGTCAGTGATTTAAATAATTTGAATAAAGTTTTTTATGGTTTGGAGATTGTTTTTTATTTTAAATAAAATAAATTAATTTTATAACTGAGCTTTCGATGTCTCATCGACATCATTTTAAAGTAAATGTGTTTTAAAGGATAAAAAAATTCTTTAAAAGTATATAAAATATGAAAAAGATTTTTAAAATATAAAAAATATAAATGAAAATTGTATATAAATTAAGCAACGAAATAAATTTAAAGTAGATAAAAAACGAAATTAGACAAAAAAATTGTAGCAATTGCCAATGTAAGCGCAATCATTATTTATATTTATAGAATTAATGCTAGATTTAATATATAGCATCTCTAACATTGATCTTTTCCTAAAATTTCGTTCTTTTTCCAATATTTTGCCGTTATTTAGGCTAACTATGCGACCTGAATTCTTTAAATGTGTTGTAAGTGCACTAGTACCTTGTTCTTGATCTTTATTTACACTATTTTTATGTTGATAAATCCTTGTTTCTAAAAATTGTTTCGTTTGACCCGGATAAGCAACATTACAATCACATTTAACTTCATAAATTAAATTTAACTGCTTATTGAAAAGTATTGGATCTTCAAGTTTAGAAAAAAAGACAATCATTTAAACAAATTGAAGAATTACTGACAATTTTGAAATAGTATTGTAATTTTTAACATAAAGAATTCAAAAATAATGGGCCGAATTTCAGAACTTCTAATAATTTTTTTTCGTTTCCAAATACATTGATTGTTAATTTTGCGGGTTATTAGTTCACAATATTTCTTATAGAATTATAAAATTTTTATTGTGAAATTTGGGGTCTGAAAGTTTTAAAAATTTTTGAGCCAAAATGTTGACTGTATTAATTGTATAGGAAGTAGGAAGCCAAGAATGAAAATTTATACCAGACCAACTAACTTTGTGATATCAATCAAAATAATTTTTGCCATCAGGCTCATAGATCAAAAGTAAATCTGGAAAATGGAATTTTGTTGCCAACTTCGTGTTCCAAAGTAAATTTTATTCGATTATAAATTTTGTATAAGCTTTTCAAAAATATATCAATTTTGTTTTCAGGAATACCGTTATGACATCATCAACATATCGATAATAAAATAATAGCTGAAAATCTAATGAATTTAATGCCAAACTCTCCAAATTTTCCATTAATAAATTTGCCTGTGAAGAACCCACCATATAGGAGAACAAAAATTTGTTTATAATTTTTATTGCCGAAAAAAAATTTTGATTTATACCCCAAAATTTTTTGTTATTTCTTTAGACGTAATTTTGTTATTTACTAATGTAGTCATAGTCATATAGTTTTGGATATTGGGGTAGATACTCGATCGTTTAGCAATCAGATAAGTAAGCAGTTTTCAATAGGTTGCGGAAAATGGTATACTCGATACAAATAAGCAAGCAATGATTGCTAAATTGCTAACAATAGTATACTCGATATTTTTCCCTTGACTAGCAAGCACGCAAATAGTTTAAATTTTGCAAGCGATTTGCAATTCAATTTTTGAGTTTAAAAATATTTTTTTTCATCATTTGTGAATATATTTCTTAAAAATTTCTTAGGTTTAGTTGAGGTTGGTTTAGTTGAGTTAATCAATATTTAGTAGTGAGTATAGTTAAGTTAATTGATTTAATTTAACCTGTAAAATTGATGCTTGGATTGCAAGACTTGGACGAAGGAATCGGAATCGTATACCTCGTAAAGTATTTGTAGACCGTGATAACTCTTTTGAGTGTAGTGATGTCGAATTTTTTAAGCGATACAGATTCACGAAGAACATGGCTAAAGACATTATAGAGCAGCTAAAGGATGATTTTACAAGAAGTACAAATCGTGGAAAATCAATCCCGCCATTCTTAATAGTAAGCATTATTGCCTATTGGATGCATTTACATATTCTCTTCATTCTCTTTATTTAATTTTTTAGGTTTTAGTAAGCTTAAATATACTAGAAGCGGGTTGCTTCCAGCATAGTGGGGGACAAGCTCGGCTACACAATCTGTTACAACTCACCGTGAGTAGAATTTTTTCGGAATTTTTGAGTGCTGTATGTCGTAGAGTTGTGAAATATATAAAGTTTCCGAAAAGTAACGCAGAAGTTCGCGAAGTAAAAAGAAGATTTTATGCGAAGTATGGGTTTCCAAATGTAATTGAGGCAATAGATGGCAAACAAATACAAATTCAAAAGCCTTCTTTATGGGACAGCTATTCATTCATGAATAGAAAAAGTGTATACGCACTTAAGGTGGATTTACATATCCGACGATTTTTCTGCACTGAACATCACGTGGCACATTCAACCAATCAGAAAGCATTTCTTCGCCGAATTTTCGGCACGGCGAAGACATGAACAAAATTTATCTTTTCGGCGCAACGACACAGCATACATAGAATAATTTTTTTTAACTTCATCTGTTTTTTTTATATTATGTGTCATTCTATTGTTTATGTATGGATGTGTGAAAAAACTGTGCCGAAAAATCGTTGAATATGTAAATCATCGATAATACGTGTTCGCCGAATTTCCTGCGGCAAGCAGTCGCGCCGAAAAATCGTCAGATATGTAAATCCACCTTTAATGTCCAAGCTGTAATTATTTGATTTAATTTTAATAAGTTATTTGTTACTAAGTTATTTTTGTATTTTTAGGTATGCAATGCCGACTATTTATTTGCGGACTTAGTTTGTCGCTGGCCGGGATCAACTCATGATTCTCATATTTATAAATCCAGTGGCCTCTATGATTATCTTCATTCGGAGAGTTTTCCGCCTTTAACTTTTTTATTAGGGGATAATGGTTATCCTCTCGATACAGTCTTATTAACCCTGCTATTGAATCCAATGACTGAAGCAGAAAAAAAATATAATATTCATCATAAAAAAACCAGATAAATAATCGAAATGGCATTTGGGTTACTTAAGAGTCGCTTCAGAATTATACATGTATCAGGTGGTAATTTACTATACAGTGTATACAAATGTGTGCAAATAATTACAGCATGCTTTGTGCTGTACAATATTGCCACAATGAACAGTGTCCCGGTACCACCTGACGATTATGTGAAGCCATCATCTGAATCGGACGATCAAGCCAACGAACCCGATGAAATAAGCGAAACGCAACGTCAAATAATGATAAATTATATCGATAATAATTAAAACAACTACATACACGATTGCCGTAATTCAAATATATTACAAAAAGTAATAAACAAATATAAAATTATGTACATAAATCAATATTTCATACTTTTTACGCTATTGGCCGTAGGCACTTGGCGAAACAAACTTATTCTTAATAAACACATTTTTATTAATCACTTGTTTTTTGTTTCGCAGAATATTTTGAATATTTTTAAAAAGTTTAAAAAATCAGCCGATCGATTTCGACTTGTTAGGTCATCATCAGGAGTATCTACTGATTTGTATTAGTAAAAATTTTTTTATATATTGTAGAAAAAAGCAAAATATAAATAAAAGGAGGGACAAAAAATAAGCAATAAAAATTATTCTACGGATCGCGCAGGTAGGCGATGAGTCATAGGTTGAGTAACATAATTCAAGGTATATTATTGCGTACGTGAGAATAGAAAAGGGCGGGGGCTGTAATTGGTGAGAACCGGATTTCTCTCTGTTCGTTAAGGATATTTTGGTTAAGAAATATTGATTTTCTAATTTCGTAAGATTCTAAGGTATCTAAACGTCTGCCTTTGGGTTGTATATGTAATATGTCTAAATTGTCCAAGCTAGCTGTATAATTTTCTGAAGTTAAATGGTTATGGAAAGTTGATTGATTGCAACCAGATAAATGTTCCTTAGCTCTAACTCCAAAATTCCGCCTAGTCTGACCAATATAGGAGAAACTACAATCATTGCAATTGATCCTATAAACACCAGATTTGGAAAGGCGATCAACTCTAGGTTTATTGTTAAAAATCATTTTCTTTATTGTGTTATTATTATAAAAAGCAAAACTAATATTGGTATAATTGGACACGATGTTGCTAATCCATTGGCTCGTTTTTCCTATATACTCTAAGCGACGCCAATTTTCCCGCGTTGGACTATCCGGTGGATAAATACCCGTTTGAGTTTAATGAATAAAAAAGTTTGTGCAGAGGTAGCTGAAATTTCACATATTCAATATGTGAAACATATGTTGGTTTATTGACACCCGACCAATTACAGGTCGGTAGTTATAAAAAATATTTTTTTAGTATTTTTATTTTGCTGCATGTGATAATGGCGAATTATGTGAATAATTTGTGAGTTTTTCGCATTTTTACTGTTTATATTTTTTCAATTTTATGTCGTTTACAACTAAATAAATTACAACCCCCCTTTTGAAAATGGCGCATTAACGCCGAAACATGTCGGGGTCAGAAAGATGATATTACGTCTGTTATTTTTATTTTGATCAATATCAACAAGACCGCAAAGCCCGTTTCCGTATAACAAGTAATTTATCACGACGGTCGTTAAAACTAAATATTTTTAAAAATCATTTATTTACATACTTTTTGTTTTATTTATTGTGCATCAGAAATAATATTAAACAAAACAAACGAAAACAAACGAAATTCGTATACTAGCGACAATATATTTCTAGTGAGTTTATCTGATAAAGAGAAAATTATTGTATCATGGTAAGAGGTACGTTGAAATTTCTTATTGTTGGTTTTGATTATACCGTGCATTTTACCAGAATACCTTTTTGTATTATCTTGCTGGTAAACTAAAAAATCCGCGGAGCAGACTATTATGCATACTCGTATAAGCGGACGACCGCGCTTTCAAATGGCCTTGTAAGGACTATATACCGCAATAGTTATAGTGCCAAAAACCGTGCTGTATCAATTTTTCAAGCACAAACGTGCGCAGAATTATTTTTTTTGGGTTGTTACTCGTACCAGTGTAACTTTCAAAATTCTTATCACAAAAAAAAAAAATCCAAAATAGAAGAAATTTTTAATTACGTTCAATTATATAATATTAGTTAGTTAATATTTAGTTTATGATTCAATCGCAGAAAAAAAAGAAACTTTTCCGTACGTTGGTCCGAAATAAATACCTAACGGCAACGGGGGTAAAGTAACTTTAGCGATACAGTTTTTTTTGCTAAGATAGTTTATTATGAAGATCTTAATTATATTCAATTGTTATTTTTTTTTTGTTATTTTTATTTTATAAAAATCAGTTATATTTTATTTGATTTCTTGTACTTTATATATATAATCTTATTCCGACTATTTAGTTTATTCGAAAATTATTGTTCCAAAGGGTGTATTATTCGGGCGCGAGAAACATATTATATAACTTATATTCACAGGTGTATCAACGAACTTGGGTAAAGCGCTTCACCAGGGACCTTGATAACTGTTGGGTAAGTTCTTGTTGTTATTACATATTTAATTTTTTTTTTATTTTACTCCATATTGGTTATCATTTGATAAAACTAAATATAACGAATAAAAGATTACATTAATTTCTTGTTTAAATTTTTGTTATAAATTGCTTAATTGTACTTATTTTAAATTTGTGTTATTCAAAGCATAATTTTGTTTTTATATTTATTTGTTTTGTTTAAATTGCAAAATAAATTAAATGGAAATAGTTATGTTTAAAAATTTAATTCTTTCATTTATTATAATTAGTATTCCTATTTTTCTTCTCTATTTATTGTATATGAATTAGCATGATTGGCTAATTAGTTCAAAGTGTGGGATAGAGCGCAATTTTAACCGGACTCTAAAAACCATGTGATTGGTGAGTGTTCCGTGATTATTTGGTTCCTTCGTTCATTTTTGTTCTTCCCTTCTTAAGTTCTCGTATCGCATTTGACGGTTATTCACGATCCTATACAGCTGTAACAAGACCCACTTAACGACCTAGCCGCACTAATATACCGTCGTACAGTGTTGGTAGGATAACATTTTCTATACGTAACCACCGTATGTGGCTAACACCCAATTAAGGTCATTTTATCTTAAATCCGGTTAGCCACAAGGCAGTGTGTTACAAACTGAGCAAGCAATGCGCTGTCAAAAAATACTCGTGTTTCTTATTCAACCGGAGTAATTTTACTCTTCACACTGTGTTTTTATTTTTTTAACTGTGCTTTCACCGCGCAAACTTGGTTCTTTAAAATTTTTACTCTGAACAATGGCCAGCGTACGAAGAGCTTGTAAAGTAGAAAAACAAATTATTAAGGCAAATTAAGATTTTTTGTTGGTTCAAAAAGTTCACAATATAAAAAATATCCTTGAGATAGAAAGAGAAAAATTATAAAATAAAAATGTCGTCGTGCTATAATTTTTTCGCATTAAAATATATTTTTTGATAGCTAGTTTTTGTGTACAATACAACAAATTCAAGTTTCAAGATAAAATAAAACTGAATTTAACCCTTAGTGCGCCGATAAAAGGAATTTTGGCCAAACTTGGTGATTCGACGGAGCTCAATGAGTTAATCTAGTTTAATATTGGGCCCTATTTTGAAAAATTAATAATTTTCCTGGAAAATCAAATTATATTAATGTGTCATATATGACACAAAATGTAATAAGGACTAAAACTAAATATTTCGTTTCTAATTCAGTAGATATATATTTAGATACGAGTATATAGTTCTACATATATTTATTTATAAAATAAATCACAAAAATCACATAATTAACTCATTTAGTGTAAAATAAAAAAATAAAAAATGAATTTCATATCACAGCACTGTTGCTGCAGTCTTAATAATAATTAATTTATAGGTTTGTTTACTTGTGAAAGTCCATAAAACAGTTTCTTGTCGCATTTAAACATAAGCTGACTTTACATTTCGAGCATTTTATAAAAGTTTGCTCCTTACACGACGGTAATTTGCAGCTCGTTCGCTTGTCCCATATTGCAAAGTGATCTACTCTATCGATTCTAATATCTTTAATCGGAACATTTTGGGCTGATTTTTTTCGAGTCTTTGTCATTAATGCTTGGTTTACTCGTTTTGATGAACTAGCTGATGCTGGTTTTTCATAGGAGCCAACTAAACAAAGGCCTTTCGCTACATCGGTCCTAAATTGAAGTAAAGTCATTGCTCGCATATTTCTGGAAGCTCACAGTTGTTTGTAAAGAATCCACGAGTTTACTACTGATACATCCAGAAAATGGAAAAATATCCGTAAGTACCATTTTGACGATTTAAATTTAATTCTGTATCGTCCGATAAAGCTGTCATGTAAATAGACACCTCCCATGTGCCGGTTATACTCTTTTACTATTTTCGGGCATTGACTATTTATCGATTTCCATTTGGTTTTATCCCATCTCAGTACAGTTGAAGTAGTAAGCGCTCCGCAGTAAGACGATATTAGGGTAACACTTTTATTGTCTTTCCAGTGGACGAGCGACATTGGAACATCGTCAAATGTGGATGAATACTCCTCGTAAAACCCCCAGGCACTTCTCCGAATTTCTCTCTCTGTTTTTAATTTCGAGTTCGGTATGCGGTTTCTCCTGATAGTACCAATACTATGAATACCATCTTTCTGTAAGTACATAATGAGACGTACTGTAGTGAAATAATTATCACAAAATACAGTATGATTCAAGTGCCTTGGTATTTACGACACAATCGAATAATGACATTAGCCGACGCTCCTAAATTGTCTTCCTCTATCTGACGGTACATGTTTTCTTGACCCGAGTATATCTCGAAATTGTACTAATAGCCTATGAAAATAGATAAATAATTTAGTTTCGAGAAAACATACTTTTATATTACACATTTAATGTAAGCCTAATATTTACCAGAAGTGCCCCCTGTTAAAGCAAATACATATCTTGAATCCCCACTTATGCGGCTTGGATGGGACATACTGCTTCATATAACTTCGAAGTTTCGTGCTGCAAATTTGCTCGTCTATTGAAAGATTTGCTTCCAAACGCGTTTCTAAATTATTTTTTTTTAAAATATTAATGAATGGTCGGATTTTAAATAACCTATCATGATTTGGGTGTTCTTTCGGCAGCATTAAATGGTTGTCGGCGTTATGCAAATTGTTTTTTATTTTAATAAACGTCTTTAATGACATTGCATCTTGCACAATTTTGTTGCCAACATCTGGATCCCAGTAGAGTCTCGTATTCGGTGATTGATGAATTGACGATAGAATGCAGATGCCCAAAAATTTCTTAAGTTCCAATTTAGTAAGTGTGTATGGATTAGAAATATTCTTACGAGCGCTGTACAGGTTGGTTTCATTTAGAATCATATCTATCATTTCATCATCAAAAATATAATTAAAAAATGAGAATGTTGTCTCAAGTTCTAAAATATTTGATGGTAGTGATGCATCGCCTTTGAATTGGGCTGAATTGGACTCGATTTCAAGCGGTGTATTTTTCCAAATCAATTTCTTAAATCTGTCTCTCAGATTTTTCAACTCAACTTCCTCGTTTCGCACATCATTTCCATTTTCAATATTTTGTCCATAATCCATATCATCAGCGTCAAAAATATATGCATCTTCCATATTTATATCATTGGCGAACACGACAGGAATAGTCTCGATGTTTAAATTTTCGATTAATTCATCGTTATTGTTATCACATTCTTCTGTTTGTTGTGGTTGAAATTGCTCCTCCTCATTGTCTTCTTCAAGATCATCTTCACTGTTATCAGACCACTCCTCTACAATTTTTTCAATCTCTTCTAGAGTCAAATATTTTTTTCGAGACGACATTATTGCACAACTTTATCATAACAGTCCTAAAATGGAAATTCGTCTAATGGTTATGAATATAAATTTACCAAAATTAGAAAGTGAGCATATATGACACATTAATGAAAAATTGCTTAACGAGTTTTTGTGTCAAATATGATACATAAATTTTACTTACCAAGAACTAAACAAATAATTCAGGATTCGTTGAGGAAATACAATCAAAATGATTAATACTTATTGAATTATAATTATAATTCATTTGTAAAAGGATAATGCTTTTAATTATATTTTATTTTTATATTTGAACACCACACGATTACATAAAACTAAAACCATCAGATTTCCACCAATTTTAATGAATAAATGTCATTGCCACGTGAAAGTAACTCACGCATACAAACGAGTAAATCCTTCTATTTGAATTTGTTATAAACCATTTGTATGTGATAGTTTATATGACGAAAAAACTAAACGAAAATAAATATGTGTCATATATGGAACAATTAAGCGATCAACAGCTTATACGAGTAAATATAATATTAAGTAGTGAAAGTGAGTCTAGCGAAGATTCCTTTTTAATGAATATCATATCCGAGGACATTCCAATTGAAAGTAGTCGTGAAAAAATTATAAAGAAAATTTTTTTGGTTTCGTCCTTATTATGCTGATCGGGACAACACTGGTGCTCACCAAAATGTATTTTTGCCTCTGAAATTCTCTGACCCAGAGCTCTTTCAGAACTACACGAGAATGTCATGTTCACAATTTGATGAACTTTTGAAGAATACCTTAGAAAAGTTAGGTTATCACAGGCAAATGGCTTCGGCGAACGGTAGAACTTCTCACACTGCATTGGCGCCATCGATAGGAAACACGTTTCCATACAGGTAGTTTTAATAATTTAATTAAAAATATAAATTTATATATAGATATTATTTTATTAACAGGCTCCATCGTTTAGTGGATCAACGTTTTTTAATTATAAAAAACATTATTCCATCCTGCTCATGGCAGTTGCTGACCACGATTATAATTTGATGATGTGTGACATAGGGGCTGCTGGGAGACAAAGTGACAGAAGAATTTTCTGAAACAGCAATTTCGGGAAAATTTCTATTCAAATTTGTTACCGTAAGTTTACATTTACCGGCATTATACACGAAAACTGAATAAAATTTTGATTTAAGTTACCGAAACCATCGAATATTTCGAATCGATTTGAAAATATGCCTTACGTTTTTGTTTCCGATGATGCCTTTGGTCTTCATCCGAATCATACTAAAGCCTGTTTCTCAAACCCCGCTCACCCAGGAGCAAATAATATTTAATTATAGGTTGTTAAAGGATCGCCGAATAATTGAAAATTGTTTTGGGGATATTCGTGACAAAATGAGAAGTATTTAGGCAACCAATAAAATTGCTAATGTAAGCTTTTCAAACAATTTATTAATTATTGTATTTAAATACATAATTGATATTATTTAGGTCGACACAGCTGAAAAAATAATTTACGCTTGCGTGTGCTTACATAATTGCCTAAGACAACAGCACTCTCCAACTCCATACATCTCGCCCGGTTTAATAGATGTGGAGAACAGCGACGGAACACATTGTGATTTAACATGGCGACGGGAATTAAATGGTAAACTAAGTGGCATGCAACTCAAATCATTCAATTCTACGAAAGAGGCAAAGGAAATACGAAATAATTTATTTATCCTCATGAAGTGTTAACATTTTTAAAACCTCGTCCATCTAGGTTTGCCAACTATATTAGTAGCAAAGGAGTGGTACCGTGGCAAAACGACAAAATTGAATCTGTGTATTCTCATAAATAATATAACAAAAAACATAAAAAAATAATTATTCTAAAATTCAATTTTTATTTTTTGCGTTTTGCAATTTTTTCTTGTTATACAAAATCTTCATTGTTTCCATTTCAGCTTCAATAGAATTTTCTTCAGTCAATGATTTCAATTGAAATGCAACGTATTCACCAAAAAAATCGTGGGATGTGCTGGTGGTTGGGGCTGGTATAGTTTTGTTGGCAGCTGGCATAGTTTTGTTGTTTAAAATTTGTAATGCCAGTTTTTTGATTCTTAAATTTTCGTCGACCAATTCTGATTGGTTTTTCTCCAGAAAATATATATTTAAAACAAAGTCCTCATATTTACATATGTACTTAGTTCTAATATTCGTTGTAATCGCTTTACTCACTTTTCCGGGGCGAAACAGGGCGTTCCGGGGCGGTACTTCCAAAGCTATCGTCTGTATTTGTACACTCGATGTTGGATAACGAAGATGTTCTGAAATGAAAAAATAATCATTGCAAACATTAATTACCTACCCATTTTACATTGAATCCCGATTATTTTACTTACGCTCTAGGCTCGAAGGTGTCATCTAAAATTGAAAGGCTCTTTGCAAATTTATATTCTTTTATCTGCTTGCAAGAACCACTTGGGGTTGCCTTCTTCGTACGCATGTAGCAGCTTTTCAGCGACTCCGATTTTTTTTATATTTCTCTGCGTTGGATTTTGTTATGTCTATTGTCTATAATGAAGTTGTTAATAAATAAATTTTAGTACAATTGATTTTTATTTTATTTTTGTATGATGTTATAATTTATCTATCGAAACCGCAATATCCTCACAAATTCCATGCCTTAACGTTTTATTACGATATTTCTTGTTACGAATTTCCCACAAACATGGATGTTGTCGTAAAGCATCAATTAACTCTTCTAAAATAAAATAAACAGAAATAGAGGTAATAGGTATACACATAATAATCAATTAAAAATTTAAAATAAATTAAATATACGTACCTTCTGGCACCTCCTACTCCCTGTTTCCTCTGGGAAGACGATAACATATTCTGGAAAATAAATTTTTTTAAATAACTTTCGGCGCAGGTTTTCTTCTTCCCATTCTCTGTCATTATACAGATATTCCTCACTATAGTTGACTTCTTAAATAAATAAAAAAAATTATATTAACAAATTCATTATAAAATACATAACCTTAAATTCAAAATATGTTATTACCATTATTAAATGTAACAGGCGAAGTCACAACTTCATTGTTTAGTATTATTATTTTTTTATCTAAAATAAAAATACATTAAAATTTAAATAATAATTTAATTATGTATTAATAATTAAAAATAATAAAAAAAATTCTTACCATACGATATTGTGGTTTGTTATTTTCCTGCTATAAACATATGATGTCTAGCGAAAAATTGTTTGTTTGGTTTCTTTTTGTACTATAAAAATCGCCATTTTTGTTGTGGATTTTTTTATTGTTACCATAAAATATAGTCGAGTATATTTTATAGTATGTTTTACGTTTTTGCTCAAAAAAAAAAGACAAAAAACCCAACGAAATTTTGTTTGTTTATATTTATGTTCTTCTCTTTCAAATGAAAATCGCAATGTACTAATCGTTCTTTTTCCAAACATATTTTAATGCCAACATTGTTGTAAAGTCTAAATTGATTTTTAATCTATGCACACTGGCCCGTGGTAACGAAACTAGTAATGTGTCTGTACTATAAACCTACCCCCGATTCTGACGTACAGTCATAGATGTATTTTCTAGCATAAATTTAAGTTTGGATTGAATTGTCGTTTCTCGTTCATAAATTTTAATAATATGTTGAAAGTTTGGTTTGAACAGCTCTACAAAAGTCTTTGTAGCGTTTCTAATATACTATTTAAGACTACTGCCTTCAGAATTTCAATGAAGACTTTAGTCTGAAAAAAAAGTATTTACAAGAAAGTTTTAGCTAAGATGGCTTAGTAGTTTTATCGTCAGAATCAGGGGGCTAGTTGTAAATCTTGGTTAGGCACAACATGTAACCACGGCTAACTCAAAATTATAGTTATGAATCCAGTAGTCTGTCTATGGCATAACTCTACCGAAGCCTTACATTCTAGTCGAAGGAATACCCGTACCTAGTTTATAATAAATCCGACGCTCACAGCAGATTCATCGCCAACGTATTGGTATTGGTTGTTCCTCTTTGTGCTAGTGTAGTATAAAATTTACTCGTTTCTCTGGAGAGAGTAATTATATAAATAAACCAATTAAATATTTTTAACAGCTTTACTGTATAATTTTCGGATACACGTCTTATAAATTTGTAGCCTTAATTTGATATAAAGAACCTTCTGAGGTTTCTTCGGAGCAGATTACACCAAGTAATCGAATTGAGTACCCACGAGAATAAGTTTATTTATCAAAGTATTCATTGGAACTTGTTTTATATTAGTCTGTTCAGATTATTTTGTTTTCCATTAAATTACATTGAAAATTTATCGGGCTTCGAGTTTTTTTTATATGAAAACCAGAAAAAGAGGACATTTATGAGGCATAGGTATGAACATTTTAGCTTGTACAGTAATTGAATTTGAGCTGTACATATTTACAATATGTAGATAAGCATCTATGAGAATTAATTAATTAATAATCTATTAAGCCAAGTGCAAAACATACGGTTGATGAATCTAACGTCAAAAGCATAATTTAATTTTCAAATAGAAATACCCGTCAATATAATTAAATTGAACTTTACCGCACACAGAATACATAAATGATTAATTTCACATCGCGCCAAATCTCTTCATCTCATATACACAATAAATGTATTTTGCGCGCTGTAAGATTTAAAGTTGCCATAAGCTAGTGTAATTATACCAAATTTATCATCAATGTTGTTTCCTCGCACATGTCTGTCTAATTTTGACTCCATAATATTAAAGGTTAGATAGAAACCCATATAACACTTAAAAATTCCATCCAAAATAAGTCTTCGCGTTAATAAAAAAGTAAAAATAAATTCTCTGTAAATTGTTTCGCGGTTACATAATTTGATTTATAATTCGAATAGATACGAATTAAACAACAAAAAGTTAATAATTTTAAATTGAATGAAAATTGAAAGGCGCCTTGATTCTTGTATGTACTCTTTCATACCTATTTCTTGAGATTATGTTCAAATTTATCACACTTTTTATTTTTTTATGAAGAAACTCACAGGCAGTGTATATCGTTGTTTATGATTTCTTTCAATGGTCGGGTATTTACTTGATGTGGATATATAGTTAAAATTCGTTAAATGACATTATGAGATAGAAAATCATTTTAAATTTCCTTTGAAATGGCTAAACAATGTACATTATTGGTATAACACATTAAGTACTAAATAACATATAAACTAGCGTAATTGAAAAAAAAATGTTGCCCACAATTTTAAATGTTGCATCAATAAACGCAACGAAACAATGATGAAATGGTTTTTCACATGGAGAAATGATATTATTCTAAGTACAGTCTCGTCTAGCTCGCCGATTTTTAACATTTAAATGTTAATCTAATGTTTACTCTAAATTAGTGGTTTTAGTTTTCAAATTTTTAATTTCAGAACTTTAAATTTTTGGAATTTTTCTTTAGTATTTTTTCGGAAATTTTTATTTTGATTTTTCGATTATCAGTTAACCGGACAAGTGGTGCAGTGGTTAAAGTTTTGGCACTAAGATTGGAAGGTCCAACTGGACTCAAAGCCAATGGAATGGATGGTTGGATGCAAAGCAAATTTTCGTCATCGATTACGATCGCTGATGTTTTTAAACACAACTAAGACCCTCTGTTGCAGTGCAGAATTCATCGCCGAACCACCGTCTATGTCAGTATAGAGGTTGACATGGAGCTTGCAATGTGCGGGTAGTATACTGTAATTTGTCTGAATGGCTGGTGTGTGAATGAAAAAGGGGGAAGAAAATAATTGAACTTCAAAGGACATTAAACTCACTGGATAATTAATACTTTCTTTTTTTAATTAAAATAAAAAAAAAGTTAACAGCACGAACCCGTCTTCGGTTATAAACTAACCAAACTATTTATAAATAGATAACTCCATATGTTTTATGCTAATTTTTTTTAAACTATGTCAAGGTTCCGCACATCTACCTATTTTTAGGTAAACGACGCGTTTTATTCTTGTGATAAAGTGGGAATTAATTTCTCTCTAAATATGAAGCTCCATTGACATCAATGGTCTTATTGTGTTGTAACGGCAGGTCGGACGGTGACAGTTGAAAAGCTGTTATGTCCATTGAAACGGGCTAGCTTTAGCTATGCTAAAGCCAACCCGGTTTCATAGAATTGCCATTTTTCCACCGCTACCCCGTGCGTCATAGATTCCCGCAGCTCAGTCGGGCAGAGGATATAGCGTGGGTTTTTGGGGTATTGGGTAATGGCCTAGATTACCGCATTGAAAAACACAAAAAAGAAGAAAGGTGAAATTGGGTATCGGACCCGAAAATGGTGGTTTTATGCCATATAGAAAATGGGATTACTCCCGTGGCTGCGTATTTAGGATTTTAGGGTGCCGTCATCCCTAAAGACCTGTCATTACCGAAAAGAGAGATTCTTCAAAAATAATAAATACAAATAATACTTTCGCGGTGTGGACCCTGCGTCCAACTCAGGTAGAGGAGGACCCTAGCAGAAAAGGAGTGTCCCGCCTATGGGCAGGGTTACTTCCGATACTCCTGCTCTTAGCTGTGCTTAGTGCAGCCAGGGGACCTCGCCACCTCGGTTTTCACCTGCAGATCCAACCACACTATACTTACCAATAATCTCTGTAGCGACGGTTCGATCAGTTTCGAACCTCAGCAGCAACCAAAAAAAATTCAACGCGATCACTTTTTATGTTTTAAACTTTTATTTTTACCACAAAAAAAATATATAAACCAAAACTCAAACAAACAAAATCAAATTTAAAAGAAAAAAACACCCGACTTAAACTAGACAACCAACCGTTGGTCTGTCTAAAAACTAACGGTCCACACCTAAAATTGTACAATCTTTATACTCATTTCGCAGAAAATTTTTGTGGTCTCATCACAAAAATTCAAAAATTCATAACGAAAAACAAAAAAAATGTACAATAACGTGACATCGATTTTGTTAAATCGATGCACGTGAAAAATAAAATTTTGCATATTATGAAAAAAAAAAAATTTGAATTGATCGATAATTGCAGTTTTTAATTATTTTCCATAGCAGAGTTCATTACTCATGCCATTTACCTTAAAAACGTTTATCGATTCAAACATAGTGATCGTGTTACATTTATTTAAGGTCTACGTTCATTCAACCACAGTACGAACATATACCGTAATTGGAGTAACGTATGCCCAAAAGCAATGTGAAATATCGGCATGGTACTTAATTATGAATTATTATATAATTTGAGGTATTACCTCGACGGGTATGCTGATGGGAAATTTTAGATTATGTAAGGGTTGATAACGGAATTAACTAGAATTCCGTTACACCATGCTCTTCAGCAACTTTGTGCTGAGCAAAAGAGCACAAAAAATAATATGTGATTAAGTCAGTGGTGGCGAAAGTACAAGATGTTAAAAACATCTGGGATGATCAAAATGGACGTTCGAATTCAAAATTTCCATTAATTGGGATGTCGTTGGAAAATATGTATATCTGGAAGTGGCAGCTTGGAAGCTTTTTCAATTTTGGCAATGATGTTTCAAAGTTCAGCATTTGCAAAGAACGACAAAGAATTAAAAGATCTAAATAAATTTAAAAATTAAATTTTTATGAGTTTCGACCTTGTTGGTTTTCCGAAAGTTAAGAAAGAATAACAATTTTTGATTATAAAGGGTGTTTCAACAGGTGCGCTTCAACTTTTTTCCGGTAGGGACGGCGAACGACGCCATATTTTTTATTAATCTTTTGTCATTTGGAAACTTCATTAGTATACATTTCATCATGGAACGCTACACACGTGAACAGCGATTGCAAATCGTGCAAATTTTTTATCAAAATAATCGTTCTGTTGCTGCTACTTTAAGAGCATTACGGCCAATTTACGGTTCATTTAACAAGCCAGCCCGTTCGACAATCGACCGTATAGTGGCAAAATTTGAGCCTACGTTTTCGCTACATAATGTTCCGGTGCCCTCGAGAGCAAGAAGTGCTCGAAGTGTTGAAAACATCGCAGCCGCCAGGGCTTCAGTTCAAGAAGACGCGAATGTGTCCTCACACGACGTTCGCAACAATTGGGCCTTTCTGTGACATCATTGTGGCGAATTACGTAAAGATCTGGGCCTACATCCGTATAAAATCAAGCTGACACAACAACTAAAGCCGTTTGACCATTTGAAGCGAGCCGATTCGTGAATTGGGCTCAAGAGCAAATCGAAAATGATGCAGATTTTCACCGAAAAATCATCTTCAGCGATGAGGCTCACTTTTGGCTAAATGGATTTGTCAACAAGCAAAATATGCGTTACTGGCAGGAAGCAACCCACACGTGATTCATGAGGCACCGTTGCATCCCGAAAAAGTCACTGTTTGGTGCGGATTACATGCCGGCGGCGTCATTGGGCCATATTTTTTCATCGACGATAACGATCGCCACGCTACTGTTAATGGAAATCGATACCGCGATATGATAAACGATTTTTTTGGCCGCAATTGAATGGAATGGACTTGGACGACATGTGGTTTCAACGGGACGGGGCCACACAGCACACGATACAATCGCGTTATTGAAGACTAAGTTCGATGAGCGTCTTATTTCGCGAAATGGGCCCGTCCAGTGGCCGCCGCGCTCGTGTGATTTGACACCTCTAGATTATTTTCTTTGGGGTTATGTGAAGTCATTGGTCTATGCCAATAAGCCGGCGACGTTGCAAGAGCTCAGAGCCAATATAGATCGTGAAATTGCTGGAATTTCGGCCGATTTATGCGAAAGAGTGGTCGAAAATTGGGTTCAAAGATTGGACTTCGTAAAACGTGCACGCGCGGTCATGCAAAAGAAATCGAGTTTCATACTTAAATGTATATGTTCAAATTCGTTAATAAAAAAAAGTTAGTTCAAAAGTCGAACAGTTTGTGTTTTATTCAAAAAAAAAGTTGAAGTGCTCTTATTGAAAAACCCTTTACAAGACAGTTTTACCAAAAGTTCGGTAACGGTAATTTATCTCTTTAGAAATAAATGATAATAAAATAAAATAGTGATTATATTCCAGATATGTTTATGTTACATAATAAAATAAAATATAATAAATTTGAATTTATCGTAAATCAACATTTCATTAAATGATTACTAACCAACAGTATAATAATAATTCACTAGAAAGTATATTTACATAACATCTTCTTAAGCACCAACTTTTATTTTGATTTTTATGGATAGGAGTGTAGATAAAACCAAGGTACAAAACGTTGACAATGATAGTCGATTTGAATTAAAACAAACCTAGGTAGAATTTTCTAGCGTAAAAGCTACTATAATGAAACTAAAAACCGAAAAAACATGATACACAAGACATGCAAAAGGAGCTTGTTTAACAAGATTTTAGTATACTCAAGCTTGCAACCATAATGAATTACTAAACATGGTTAGCTTTTATCTGATACAATATAATACAAATTTACAAAATTTAACCAAGAGTCAAAAATTAATAAATGTTCCAAACCAAAATCTTTCAAAATTAGTTTGGTGGATCGAAAATCGAACTTTTAAGGGATTCGATCGGGTAAATGATGGTATTGGTTTTTGTTGTTACAAACATTTTGAAAAGGAATGATTTACTACACGGGTTCAATTTTGACTTCTGTCGCTAATTTCTATTAATGTCGAAGTAAATCCCAGTGCACATAATATATATCGTACAAATTTCACATTATGTAGACGACGAATAAGTTATCATCATCACCAATCAATTTATCTTAATTTAAACTTTTCAACTGATAAAAGACGTATTTCGATGAAACTTTTTAAAACCACACATACAATAAAATCGCCTCAAAAAAACCTTTAATATAAAGGGGAGAAGATTATACGACAAAATTTTCCTTTTTCCAATCAATAATTCATTAAATACTATTTATCAATTTATAACCTAGAATGAAGGTAAACGTAACCAACTTAAACAGAAAATGTAATTTTCAATTACGAAAAGATACACACAAAAAGTCGATAGAAAGAAAAGAAGAAAACGAAGAAATATTTTCCGATATAGATTTGTGTCATTTTGCAGCGTCTTTATTTTGTTTTGTGTGTAAACCATTTATAAGATATACACATACCTTCTAATCTAAAATTCTGAGATAATAGTACTAACATTTTGAGAAGAAAAGTACAGAAACAACATTTAACTACCAACCATTTGAAAAGAAACGTGGGTTGGCACTATACGCATCTACATGTAATTGTATTCGTTAACTATGGAGCTACGGGGGAAGTTGTAACATAAATTTAAAATTCCCCAATGACACACAAATCATTTTGAAAAGGATAACAGATTATCAAAAGAATTATTTAAGGAACCAAAAACATTTCGATACATTCGTGGTCTTAATCCAAATTAATGATTAAAGATTTTCAATTTGATTTCGGTTGAACGACCCCATAAAATATAACATAGTTTTTTGATATGTTATATAATGTAAGTCTAAGTATAAAGTTGAGTAATGATATTCAAAAATCAATTATGTTATTTGTAAAGGCATAATAATGTCTTGCGGATTAGGTTATTCTAAATTATATTAATAATTAAACCAAAATTTGGTAGGTACTGACAAGACGTTGCAACTACTTTAATTACATCTGTTAATGAACCTAGAGCTCCAATTAAACAATCTATCATTGTATTTTACAACTATTTTAGCAAAGATTACATTTTTCCAACCTCAATGGTCCTCAAAAGAAAAAAGAAAAATAGCTTCAGGTCGTAGAAATTGACAATATGTTTTACCAGAACCATTCAAATTAATTAATTCAGCAATTAAGTGTAAGCGAGCTTAAACGATGATGCAGTAAACAATTTAAAACCGGCTCATTTACACAAACAAATTATCACAATACTACATCTTTATGTATTTCACATGCTCGATCAGCTAGCAAGCAAGCAATATGCTAGCGCACAACTTGGCTACTCACTAAATTTTACCAAGCAATTTTGAATCTGAATTTACTTTTTTTTATAATTTTTTGCGATCGCTCAGTAAACTAAACTTTGCGGTTTAAAAAACTACCCAGCAAATTTTTATATTGTTTTACTGTGCAAACGCAAAAATAAACAAGAAACGTATAAAAAAATTAATTCAAAATTTGCTTGTTAAAATTGATTGAGTAGCCAGGTTTTGCACTAGTATATTGCTTGTTTGTTAGCTGATCGAACATGTGCCAAACAAGTTTTAAGGCGGCCGCATGAAAACATTCTGCCGTGACATGACAATAGCTGCCAACATAGTAAGCTTAAAAAAATTGAAAATATTTTATCTCGTCCATGACAATTAATACCAAAAAAAAAGTTGGTATTAATTGTCATGGACGAGATAAAATATTTTCAATTTTTTCAAGCTTACTATGTTGGCAGCTATTGTCATGTCACGGCAGAATGTTTTCATGCGGCCGCCTTTAACTAAAACATTTGTAAACCTTCAACTAAACATGTACCAGTGCTAGCAATTATTTTTATGTATATTGTGTAAAATTTTTGAATATTTCTTTCGTTTTTTTTCCTCCTAATTAACTTAAGCAACGGTATAAAATAGTAAACTTTTGTAAAAATTATTGATGTAAAATAAGTATTAATACTTTTCAGTAAATTGTTGTGACTTTTTTATAGACTTATATTTATTTTCCTATTACTACCATAAAGAGTAGGTTGTACACGAGTTTTAACTCGCAAAACGAGCGATAAGGTACTGTTGTGCTCGCGCGGCAGCTCAAAATAACAAAACAATTTTCAATGTTTTTATTGTAAGCCTGTTAAGTAATTAAAAAACTATAAGTGTAGCAATTTTATTGTTGCCATAAAAAAATATTGTGTGCAACTCGAGGGCACAGAATTTTGTTGCCCTTGCGTATCTGTTCGACAGAGCTTCGGTCAACAAACGCTACGTTCAAGCAACAAAATACTGTTTTGCGCTCTAGATGCATAAATAACTATTTTCGTATATTTATTGTTTTATAAATATACTTTTTACACTATTTGCCGTAGGCACTTGGCGAACCACACTTACACTTAATAAACACATTTTATTAAACACTTGTTTTTCTATTTCGCAAAAAATTAGATTTTGAATAGATACTACTGATGATGACCTAACAAGTCGAAATCGATCGAGTGATTTTTTAAATTTTTTGAACATTTGTTTTAATTAAATATTCAAAAACTAATTTGTTGCGGAATAGAAAAACAAGTGTTTAAATTTTTTTTATAAATAAGCGAAAAATTGTCACTATTTCTTTAAAGTTTTATAATAATTGTTTAAGGAATATATTTTAATATAAAATAAGAAATGGTAGATTAAACCATAAATTAAAAATTAAATTATACCTAGAAAAACTAATGTTTACATAAATTTAAGATTTTTTATACAGAAAAAAATTATGTTTGGAAAGACAATTTATTCTTCTTGTTGAAGTTGGCCCAATATATTCTAAAAAAAAAAAAAATTGAAATAATTTTCTGGCGTAATAAATCAAAATCTACTCAAATATAAGTCCACCTTTAACTCTCATTGGCTGATACCTATATCAAAATAACTACCGAAGAGTAGTTACACTAAAAATGCAATGTAAATCTGAATTATTTTTTCATTTTTTGTTTGTTTCTGCACCAACACATTTATGCTTAGTTATTAAAAAAAATTGCCATAGAAAAAAAATTACCAATACACCTTTTGTTAATGTTTATTTCATATGTGTGGAGTTAGCAGGACTTTAAGTAGATTTTTAAAAAACACTATACTATGTTAATGTATTAAACTACTACTATTATGTAATGTTTTAATATCGGCTTAGTTTACGCGTGCTATTATATTTTAAAGTAACGGCATTTACTGTATCAAAATAATGTAGGGAGGGGGGAACAGGGGGGGGGGGGGTGTTCAGGTGCAAATATTATTTTTTATAATTTTAAACAAATCTAATATTTTTCTATTTTGGCACCATTATTTTCTACTTTATATATTAGAACAAATCATTATAGCGTAACGTCATTAAAATGCACCAATTTTCTTTTCACATACACCGTCATTCAGGCAATATTCTCTTTCAAACCGTTTCCAAAGAAATCGGATTTCTATACTATCTCCGTTTTTTTTAAATCGAGTCCTTTTTTATTTTATTGAGGTATGTATGATGCGGAGCACTTGTTAATTTAATAATAAATAAATATAAATAAAAAAAACTTTAAATTGAATTTTAAAATGAATTTTTATTTAATAAAAATAATTTTCTTATGTTGCCTGGTGAGTAATGAGCTGCTCCATGTTGCTCCGGCAAAATCCAAAATCGAATAGACAGAAGAATTTCAATTTTTTGTCTTCTTGAAAATATTTGGGTGTACCCTATACAAAGTATGTTGTAATTAACATAGATGCTGGCAATGCCATCTCTTGAACGATGGCATGGTGTATGTGTGAATGAGTTTTACTTAATTTTGGTTTTGCAAAATCAATACGATTTTATTGTAATGCGAAATTGTTGTGAAACCAAAATACAATTTTTCAATTATGTTTTGCTTACACAAATTTCGTCTTGTACATACAAGTGTTGTTGTACGATTATGTATGTACCAGTTGTTATGTACATAATTTGTATATACAAGATTGTTGTATATTATTTGGAATAATTCTTGACATGGAGAATTGTCCGTTTATAAAGAATTATGTTACCGGAGGATTGTCCGTTGAGAATAATTGTGCGGAGTTTCTTATAGTTGAAGAAACTATCCGCTACATCACCCACCGCACAGTGAGTTCCCCCATCGCGGGTTCTTTGTCCGCTGACGTTAATGGATGGATTTTAGTTGTATTACAATGATGTATAATCATTGAAATATTGGTGATGATACAAATTGTGTACAAGCGAGAATTGAATTGATTGCAAAAATGTAAGATCGTCATAAGTGAAATGATAAATAAAAAGAAATTTTCAAACAATTTTATTTCATTGTTGTTTATTTCTTAATTCATTTCAGTTGAGTGTCCACCAGCTGTCGTGGATAGAGCTTATTATGTTGTTGGATGTTTAAAGTTGCAGGGGTTTGTACATTTCCAGCACATTGTTGGGCCCGATGGTATTTCGGGTGATACTGTTGTTTGTGCTTGGGCTGGTTATTGTGTTTGGGCTGGTTGTTGTGTTATCACCAGGCTGCGTGCTACGAGTGATGGTCGTGGTCGTTTTTTTTGGGTACAAGAGTTAGCATAGTCTTTTCAATTTTTTTAATTCGACTTTCAATTCGCTTGAGTGTGATTGCGCCAACTGGTGGTTTTGTCTGTCTGGCCACTGATGTAAACCACCTTGGTTGAAAGTATTGTAAGGTTTCCGAATTCGTTTGCAGCGCTTGAGGCATCCTCGGGATAGGAAATTCGTCCATGCGTATTTGCGTGACTGTTTGTTTTTTTCGTTATGGTTCTTGGGTTGATTCGGTGTTTGGAACCCATGTTGTATCGCCATATCGATTTCGTTTAGTAGTTGCTAGTCACCTTGATTTGTCATTTTTTTTTCTCTCTCGGAAATTGGTCTTATTTGAACCATTCTGTGAGTGAAAATTTTTATGAAAAATCTAAAGTGTTGGTGTGGTTTGTTCTTGTAATGCTTTTTATCCGAGAATGCGGAGTTTTTTTATTTAACGATACTTGATTGGCTGAATTAAGTATCCCATAGACTGGTTTGAGTCTATCGATAGAGACAGATTGTTGCTTGTCTCTGATTTGCAGTACAAAGTGCTTACGAAGTCGCCGTATCACTTTGTATGGGCCATCATACGGTGGTGTGAGGCCAGTGCGTACCCTATCTGTTCGTACGAAAACGTAGTCACAGGTTTGCAGTGACTTTGGTATGAATATAAAAGTTTGATTTGATTTGCGCGTGTCCTTTGGGATGAGTTTGTTCATCGTGGAGCGCAATTGATCAATCACTGTATCAGTAGTTATTTGGGGTGTAAGTTGATGTTCCTGCTGGTGAATATTTTAGGTCATCTTTGACTGTTGCTCGGATTCCCAACAATATGATTGGGATCTCTGAGCTCCTCCAGTTGACGGTATTTGCACGAGCTTTGAGAGCTGTTTTAAGTTGGCGATGGAAGCGCTCAACCATATCGTTTGCTTGTGGATCCGCAGTGGTTCGTATTCGGTGTGAGCCTAAGATCAGTGAATAGTTTGGACTCAAACTGTGTGCCTTGATCGGTCGTAATGTGGACCGGAACGCCGAATCTAGAAATGTAGCTTTCGACGAGCGTTTATGCGATTGTTTGTAGGCTTCTGGTCAACGCGTAAACGATCAACGCAGGTTAACAAATATGTAAATCCATTAGATGGTGGAAGTGGTCCCACAGTACCTATATGGATGTGCTCAAATCTACCTAGTGGAATTTTGAAATTCCCGTGAGGTGATTTGGTGTGTTTTTGTACTTTGATTTTTGGCTGGATAAACAAGATTTCGCACAATGGGTTCCATCTTTGTTCATGCTGAGCCAAAAATATCTAGAAGTGACGAGTTGCTCGTACACTTCCATGTGAAATATTATGCAGAGTGTCGAATATTGTTCGACGCAATGACTCTGGAATATACGGGCGATTGTTACCCACCCGTAGATATTTCACAAAATATTGTTAAATCGGCTAATGGAAATTTTTCTAATTTCCATTTGGAAGTGTGCTGATTTTTGGAACTAGTAAATAAATCTTGAAGTTCTTGATCGCTAGCTTGTGCCTTTGCGATCGTTGTGATGTCGTGGCGTGTTGCTGCGGAGGACAGTTCGTGGTCGGAGGTCCGAGATAGTATATCGGCGACCACATGGTATTTGCCTTGAATGTGTTGTTTCTCGTCTTTTGAGGCTACGAGAATGTCGTCGAAATAGACGAAATCGAGATCTCTCACGATTTCGTTGATGAAACGCCGGAATGTTTGTGCAGCATTTCTGAGTCCAAATGGCATTCGGGTGAATTCGAATAGGCCAAATGGTGTGGTAATAGCAGTTTTGTAAATGTCGTCAGGAGCCATTGGGATGAGATGGTATGCTCTGACGAGATCGATCTTAGTGAAAATTGTGCAACCATGTAGTTGTATGGAGAGGTTTTGAATGTGGAGGATAGGGTAACGGTCAGGAATTGTGGCTGCGTTAAGCCTTCTGTAGTCCCCACATGTTCTCCAGTTGTTGTCTTTCTTCTTCACCATGCGCAATGGACACGATATTGCTCACGAGGAAGGTCGGCAGATTCCTAGTTCCACCATGTGTTGGAATTCTAGGAAAGCTGCTTTGTGTCGAATTGGATCAAGCCGTCTTGGTAGATACCCTGTAGTCACGATGTGGTGTACTACATTGTGTATTACCGGAGAGTTGTAGTTTGGTGGAGCTGTTAAAGAAGGACATTTCTTCAACAGTGCTCCATAGCCATTGTTAAGTGTATAATTCAATGGTGATGGTGTATCAACGCGTGCTGATGTTGCGTTGATTGAGAGTTTAGTGGAAGGATCAATCAATTTGTGGTTTTTCAAATCCACTAAAAGACAGAATTTCTATGATCGGGCGGTTGACATTGGCGAGAATGAAGGCGTGTTTGAATGAACGCCTTAGTAATTTTGTACCATAGGTGTTTATAGTGGTCAAAGATCGGTGCCGGTATCAATCAGAAATGTGATTTTATTAACTGAATCCCGTAGAAATAGGCGACTATAGTGATTTTGTCTTAGGTATGCCGCTACGATCTTTAGACTCATTGGTTTGGGGAACCGGTATTTGCGGATCCCGTTTGTTTTGTAGCAAATGTGCATGGCGCAGTGCATTTTGTGCACCAAATTTTAAATGATACCAACACCAGTTGTGTGGATTTTATCTTGATGACTGTTTGACTGAAGTTTGTTTTGAGGGAGTTCGTCTCCATGGCGATTGAGATCGCGAAGGTGGCCGCTGAGTGTGTGACTTGCTCTCTAGCTTAGCTAGCCGGTCGCTAATTTGTTTCAATGAGGCTACTGCTAGAGCTTGCCACGTGTGTCTCTGAGCTCGGCTTATGCGTGTTGCGTTTAAATGAACTCAAGCTCTCATTCCGCGTGCCAATTATGTCGTGGAGTTTATCGGCGATTACAGCAAGATCCTCTTCTGTTTTATCTTGCTGAGGGACTAATGCAGTTTGTATGAAATCAGGGAGTTGCCTGATTCATAATTTTGTGATGACGTTAACCGTGAAATTGTTGCCGGCCAACGATTTTATTCGGTGCAGTATGTCCGAAGGTTTTTGATCACCATACTCGACTTTGTTCAAACTCGTCTCTAATCTACGCTCCTCGGAAATGGAGTAGCGATCGATTAATACTTTCTTGAGGGCGTTTTGTTAATGGTTGGAGGGTCGTGTAGAATGTACTCGACCTTCTCCGGTTGTGCTTCCGATAGGGATAGCACTGCATGCGCAAACTTTGGTCTGTCGCTGGTGATCTTGTTCGCGTCAAACATTATCTCGGCTGATATGAACCAAGTTTTCAGGTTATTTTCCCATAATGCTGGTAGTCGCGTCAATTGTCTTGACGTGGCCAATTCTGGCTACGGAGGCACCTCGTCTTTGTTATCGCCGTTGTTTTCCATGTTTTTATTGACACTTGTCTAACGGTGCTGCACTTAATATATTATGATAAAATGTTGATGATACAATAAAAATATCAAATTCACTCTAAAATTTGTTCGCACTATTAAAATTTGAGAGCCACGCGGTCACGATTAGTGGCAGATTTTTAATGGACTTGTTTCCAAAAACGCGGAATAAACGTGCGTTTCTAAAAAAAAAACAACCCAGGGAAATTGAAGATTTACGAATATAGTGCGCTGGTGGGGGCTTGTGCCACTATATCGCAAAACTAGTCTTTTGTAATTTTAAATTTAATAAAATTAAACACCATGCAATATATTTAAAAAAAAACTAAATATTTATTCACTTGCACTTTTTATTAAAAATAAAAAATCACTAACCTGTTTTCGGTAAATCCGACGTCTCGGGTCACCAGATATTGAGGTATGTATGATGCGGAGAACTTGTTAATTTAATAATAAATAAATATAAATAAAATAACTTTAAATTATATTTTAAAATGAGTTTTTATTTAATGAAAATAATTTACCTATGTTGCCTGGTGAGTGATGAGCTGCTCCGTGTTGCTCGAATCGGAACTTACTAACCCAAACAAAAAAGCCATAAAAAGTGTTTGGGCTAAATTTTTTTTGTCTCAAAACCGATTTTATTTCAAATTTGTCTTTCGATTAGAAAATATCTACTGCGTATCAAAAAAAAAGTTTTGTTGAAATTTCAGTTTCTGACATTCGGTTGTTTATAATATAGCCATCAATTTATTTTTATATATATATTTTATTTTATTTTTATATATATATTTTTATATATATATATATATATTTATATATATATATATATATATATATATATATATATATATATATATATATATATATATATAAATATATATATATATATATATATATATATATATATATATATATATATATATATATATATATATATATATATATATACATCGATTAAGTGGTTTATTATAGAGAAAATAATAAAAATTAATATTAACTTAAAATGGGGGATGAATTTGAAGAGCTCCAGGAAGTATTCGTTGTCTTTAACCAACTTAAAGCGTGGAATGAGTTAAGGCAAAAACAAAAAAAGAAACGATCCTGTGCGGTCCGACAAATTAATCGAACAAAAGATCGTCTTGGATATTTTAATGTAAGTACTTTTAAACAAAGTCGTGAATGTTATAAAATTATTTTCTTTTTAGGTTACATTTTGCGAAATCAAAATAAACGATGGGCTCAATTTTTTATGTATTCGAGATGTATTCGAGATGCTACTGAGTTTAATAAAATCGTACATGGTTGAAAACAATAGAGATTTGTTGAGTAGGGAATTTCACATTGCACTTACATTACTGTGAGTAAAAGCTGTTAGATATTAAAAATGTGACATATTTAATTGTTTTATTTCCTTATATTTTCAGATACCTGTCACAAGGATCGTCGTTTCAATCACTTGCGTGGAGCTGGAGTGGACCAACGACTGTTGGTTTACGAAACATGCGAAGCATTATGGGCGGTACTCGGGCGTCTATATGTCAAAGAACCAAATTTACATGACTATCTTTTGATCGAAAAAGATTTTAAGAACCACTGGAACTTTCCAAACTGTGTGGGCGGAGTTGGCGGAAAACATATTGCCATTCAATGCCCAGCGGATTCGATAAGCCAATATTTCAACTATAAAAATTTTTATAGTATAGTATTAATGGCTGCATGTGATGCTAACTACATATTTACGCATATAGACGTCGGTGCATATGGTTCACAGGCCGATGGAGGTAATATTCTTGTTTTTATATAGCACCTATCAAGATTAATATTATATACACAAACATTTTAGGAATTTTTAATCGAAGCTCCTTTGGGAAAAGGCTGTGCGGTGGTAATCTCGGACTACCAGAACCAGTGGTGTTACCAGGCACTCAAACTTTGGTACCACATTTTTTCGTTGGGGATGCAGCATTCATGCTTACCCAAAACATTATGAAACCATATCGGGGAATAGGGCTATCAAAACCAAAGGAAATTTTTAATAGACGACTGTCTCGAGCCAGACGGGTAATAGAAAATGCCTTTGGTATTTTGGTATGTCGGCGGCGCATTCTTTTAACCACGTTAAACATGCAACCAGATAACGCAGAGAAAATTGTGCTAGCATGTGTCGCTTTGCACAATTTTTTAAGACTCAATGCGGAAATTAAAACTCTGTACGCACCGTCAAAATACATGGACTGGGAGGATTCTAGCCATCAACAACAACCTGGATTGTGGCGACAAGAAGTTGGTAGAAATCTGACTTCTATTAAAGCGTCACGAAGCCTTCATGTTTTAGGTGGTAGTAGCGCAATAAAAATGCGTGACATTTTATGTAATTATGTAAATAATGAAGGCAGCTTAGAGTGGCTGCAATAGTTTAATATTTCCTAAATAAATTAGTGTACAGAAATGCAAAATAAATAAAATATATGTTTAATCTTCTAGATTAATTGCGTTTATTATTTCAAAAAAAAAAATTGTGAAAAAAACTATTCTCATACTATCACAAAGTTCAAAATTCAAATTTGATTAATATTATAATATGTATATAATTCGATCACATATATATAACTTAATTAATATCACATATAATTAACTCATCACAATAATATATATTTGATAAAAAAAATAACTTAAAATAAAAACTTTTAATTGCTATTTAAACTAGATAAATAGTCTGCCTCAAATTTATGATATATAGGTAGTTATTTCCCCTCGTGCTATATTTTCTAATGATTCGGGTAAATCGTTAATCATTAATTTAGACGTCTTTAGGAATTGTCCGTCTAAATCATCGTCTTTAGCTTGCTGCCGATCCTCAAAACTTTTTAAAAAATTGTTGAAGTTTGCGCAGGATTCAGCGAAGGGATCTATTTTAGTCCGTTTAGACGGAATCACTTCGGGAACAGTATCGTCTGTCTCCGACTCTTCAATAATTAAATTGCTCGATTTTTTTCTAAAAATGTAAATAATAAAATGTTTTCATTTAAAATTATTTAACAATTAAAAATGCAACTACTTTCTTTCTAGGTTGGATAAAATCTTTTAAGAACATCATGCTCTCCAGATATGGCCATTCTCCGCCCACCACCTCGCTTCCAGTTGGCATATCAGTTTTTTTCAACTCTTTGTTGAATTTTTCTCGTAAGAGATTCCACCGCTTCTTGCAATGTTCTTCTATTAATTTAAAATATTAAGTCAATGAATAAGCTTTTGTGATGCACACATTTAACTTACTTGACATTCCTGTGAGTTCTGAAATTTCCTCCCATTTGTGTTCTTTTGCAATTATATTTTTGTATTCTTTATTGGTTTTGTCATAAAGACATTTGTGACATTCCACAGCATTAATTAATATTGAATAGTCCATTTGATTTAAAATCTAAAATACAATACAAAGATAATTATGATCAAAGATATTTTTGTGGTTATGTTCTATCAATTTCCATTATAGAATAAAAACCACCTAATTTGCGAAAATTGTTATTATACTTTTAATATAAATGTGTTAATTAAAAATTAATTACCACATTTATATTAAAAGTACAAATAAACAACGAAAAAATAAACTTCATAAAGATTATTATGTATATATAAATGAGTACTTACACCACGAACACGAAACAAATAGGTATGTTTGACATTTCCTTCAGTTTGTACGAAATTTTTCGCTCTGTTAAGTGACAGATAAATTTTAACAAAACTGAACGAAAAGCTACTAATACCATGTTTCCATGTACCCGATTAACTTGGGTTTAGGTTTCGTTGAGTTAATAACATGGCGGCGGTAACCCGTATCGTTTCCATGAGAAAGTATAGAGTAGAGTTAATTTGACAGCTGCGTTATATTTTTCGCGTAGTACTGATGCACTCATTCCTAAATGAAAGAAAAAAAAAATGCGAAAAATGGAATGTCAAGCAAACCTAACTCAAACCAACTAGATTCGTTGAGTTTATTTGGGTTTAACGAAACTCTACCCTAATCTGCGTTTCCATGCACGTAAACCCGAGTTAACCCAGGTTAACTCTGTCATCGAAACATGGTATAAATTGTCACTGGCTAGTTACATAGAAATCTTATCTAACGAACTTTTACTTAAAGATCTTACTGACTGGCTGGTTGGCTCATAAATGTTCCGGGATTAATAAAAATAAATCGGTTTCTTATTGTAAAAAAAAGTTATATGCCCATATTTAATAATGTTTACTTTTCCAGATTTGAGTCAAAGAAGTCGAGGTCCCAGCAGAAAAGGCAACACAAAAACTAAGTTAAAATTTGAATTTTTATATTTTATACTTTATTATAAATTTGATTATTTTAAATCGACCCCTCTAGATTAAAATATTCTGTCAGTTCTTTTCTGACAACATCACCAGTTTGAATACTTGATGCAGTTGATGCCATCTGATGAGGGGTACTTTTTTCAATCTTCGTTTCCCCCATATACCACCGGCTTGTTGTTATCAATATATTGTGCAACACACAACAACAAAGAACGATTTCTTTCACTTTATGATGTTGGTGGCTATTTATTGTCGCTTGTTAAATTTGAAACCTATTGCTTAAAATACCAAAAGCGCGTTCAATATTTTTCCGGGCGCGGCTTAGACGACGGTTAAATGTTCTCTTACGTGCATGAGCATGACATAATTTTCAAAATATTTGAAAAAAAAATCCTATAAAAGCTGTAACTTCCGGTGGAAAAATTCCGGCCAAAAATCATTAGTCTCCCGATTAGAAAAAGCTTCACCATGAAGTTTCATCCCATTCAGTCAATCCGTCTGTACGGGATGAAACTTGAAAATGAAATGTGGTGGGAAGATGTATACCGGAAGTGGCAGCTTCCGTAGGATTTCAATATGCACGTACATAAAAATTTTGTAGCGTACTTTTTGACTAAGCAGTTAAAATAAATAAATAAATATTTTTTGTACGTACGAAATTTTTCGTGAAGTGTATGGTTTCAGAGATATCAGCAAAAAATGATCTGCATTACAGCAAAACAATTTTCTAAATAAAGTGGTATAAGCGATATCTAAATTAAAAATTATAAGCAATATAATATGGTATAAGCAATATCCAAAATAAGTTAAAAAAGAATTGATCTTATTTACAATTATTTCTCGTTACAGCGAAACAGTGTTAGAACTTAGAGAAAATTGTTTTGTTGTTGCAGATCAGCTTTCGCTCGTATCTCCGAAACCATACAATTTACGAAAACTTTTGTATAAAGCAAAAACATTTATTTTTAACTGCTTAATCAAAAAATACACAATAAAAGTATAGCTTCTATTTTAAAAAAAAACTATTTTTTTCCCCAAACTAACGAGTCACAAGATCATTCAATATCCCCAATAAACATCCCCCTCGACACTGAACATTTTTCATTATAAAAAATTTGCTCCTATCCTGCACTGTTTCCGAGATAAAAGCCTGGCAATTGTTAAATAACTCACCCTGTATAGGTCACCCTACTTTACCAATAGATACGGCATCGTCCTCGTACAATAACCAAAGTAAATCGAAATCTTAAAATTTATAACTTACGCAAATTGGCGAAAATGTGAAATCTAATAAATAACTAAAACCAAGCAACTACATGTTTTAATTTATGCAAATTTACTTTCGCCACTAGAGATGAAAATCAACATTATGGAATTTTTAATTACTAGAGAGAGCACTTGTTTTGGCTCGAAAAATCCAGTTATCGATAGATATATTTTTATAGTGGCTGGTAAAAAACAAACTTATTCTTTGAATGTCTGAAAAGCGAGATACAACGATTTGAATTGGACTGCATGTCATTAAAGTTTATCATTATTAATATAAATCACTACCTAGAAAGTGATGAGAAAATTAATGTTACGTTTCTATATTTTCGTAATTTAGTAATTTTTTCGTAATATCTGAATAAATAAGAATTCTGTATTCGATCGATGCCCATTAATTCTACTTTGCATCACAATGAACAAATAATTTTCGATATTTTCAAATGTTCCGTCTAAAAATAATCTAATTTAAAGGTCTCTTCGAACAAGGTTGTCACATAAACTACTGCTGGGTATTTACAGGGTGTCCCGAAATTGACTGACAGGAATGGTACCGTTGGATTCCTTGATCAAAACAAATGTGAGGTTACTTGTATCAATTTGCATGTTAAAGCCCTCTTATCCAGTTATAGAGGTTTTAGGAGGAGCCTTCCAACATAGCACCTTGTATTAAGAAAATTTCAATATCTTGAGAAATAACGATTTTTATTTTTAAGTACTAATTTCATTAAAAAGCTGATCAAATTCTCTTTTAAATAAGCTATAATAATTATGACTATTTAGTTAAAAAGTATTTCAAATTTGAACAAAATTTTAGAATTCAATATTTTTTAACAATAATTCTACGTCAGTAAATATTTCTTTTTTCAGGTTAAAACTATTTTCATTTCTAAATTATCGTGTTGTATATTTTCATTTTGAAATAAACCGAAAAACATTTATCTTATTTTTTTAAGTGCATGACCAAACCAACCCGTCAACACTAAATTCTCACTAATCTTCCAAATGATTGATCATAAATTTATCTTTTGTTTTGCATTCATCCAGCTGTTCGATCATCGAAGCAACACATCTTAATTTATAATCATCCATGCGTGCACGCACGTTCGGTGTAATCTAAACAATCTCGTGCATCCAATTAATCTACAGAGTAATCCCAGAAAAACAATTAGACCGAATAATTTCATCAACTTTAACATAATAAATTTAACGGTAATTTGATCCTGATACTACAACTGATCTGTAATAATGAGATCTGTCTATTATGATACCGAAAAATCTCAATAAAATACCAATTGATTTAAACCCTCAAAGCGAATATAAGTAAAAGAAATACATACTTTGATGTTCATGTTACAGTTAATAAATTTATCATGAGTTTTCTTTTAAATTTTCATTTTACTTCGTCTTTTTCGGTGTTTTCCAAAATAACAATTACAACTGTTACAATCAATTTAAATTGAAATCTATTTCCACAAACACTATATACGAGTGCATACCCGTACAAACAAAAACACAGAAAACGGAAAAGATTTCTTTCTGAGATTATAGTAAGACGATAAAAATGTCTGTATGTGTACAGTGAACGAATGAATTATTTCTTGTGTTTAGTGATCTACTCGCACACATTTTTTGCGCGGGATGTTATTTATACCGCACTCTGGTGCGCGTTTTGAATGACTTTGGATATGTTTGCTTTGGAGAGATACAAAAAGAAAAAAAAATTAAAATATTATTTTGATCTTAAGAGATTTTTTATCGGAAAGATACTTTAAATATTTATTTATTTATTTACTTATTTATTGAAGAATATAAATGGATAGATTGAATTGACGATTTAAGCATAAAACTAACACAGAACATAAATAATAAAGACAGTAAGACCTGAAGATGTATCCCGTGTAAATATAAATAAATAGAAATAGTTCTTCTTTATTATCTTCTTATTATATTATATTGTTATTGCTATTTGATCTTTCTATATACCCAGTGTTCGTATTTTAGTCTAAGATTTTAATTAAAAAAATCCAAATAAATAAACAATAAAACAATTTGTTTAAGATTGACTTTGTATTAAGTAATTTTTCAGAATAGAAGACGAACGTACAAAACGCACGCAAGAAAATTGTTTTTATGATTATTTGGTTATTATGAATATCATCTCAAAATTTATCTTTGCTTCGTCTTATAAATGTTTTGTTTGTATAGAACACACAGTCACAACAGTGTACAACTTGTATGGGAATTAATAATATTTACATGAACTTTAGAGTTCGATGATATTCCGGTATAATTTCTAATTTCTATACAAATATAGATTTGTTTGATGTGTCTAATGTTATTTCTTCTGTCTTAAGGTTTTTTTAAGGGAAATCAGATTAACTGTTGATCCACGGATTAAAACGTCAGATGGTTAATGCTTATAGCAATATTTGTCCGGATTTATTACAGCAACATACATCATTCGACGTTTTCAATAGAAACTATTTCTTCTGGGTATTAAAACATTAATCTGAAACTAAATCTGTTGGAATTTTGATTGTGGGACTTTGCGTGGTATTGCTTTTTTAAGGTCAAATAGAACACCTAACAATTGGATAGATTGACACATTATCTTGGAAATGATTTCGATCTGATTACATTATCAATAAATACAAACAATTCATAACACTGCATACATTTAATCTAGCTTATCCAACTTACTTAAAGTATCCTTTGCAAACTTCTGGCATTAAAAATGTACAAACAATTATTAATCGGTTATCGCCAGAGATATGAAAAAATGGATACATACAATACAAATAATTAACCAAAGAAAATAGTCAACAGTATGTAAAGTAAAATCCATTCTTCTCTGAAATTCCGAATTTTCGAAAATTAATTTTAAATTTGTTGACAAAGTGTTTCGTTGTTACAATAGTCAACTATGTATTGGGTTGCAAAAACATATACATATTTCATTTGCAGCGATAAATGACACTTGTCAATTTTTTCGATTATAATATTAGTTAGATTCTCCATCAGCATTTTGACTTGATGTTTTTCTTTCTGTATTTTGTCCAATTCCAATAAACAGTACCTCTGAATCACCCTAACGAATATAAATATATAAGCTCAACAATCGAAATTTAAATTTAAGAAGTAAAAGTATAGCTTGAAAAGTGAACAAGTTAAGCGTCAATTTACCTCACCGCATAATGTACATGATAACCGTTCCACAAAAATTAAATTTTTTAACATTACTTAAATGAATTGATCTTCAAAACGATTGAGTAAAGTTTAACATTGGTTTACACAATGCAACCATAAATTGTCCCGTATAAATTAAATAAAAAGCGATATTCTCCAGTAATTTGTTACTAAGTTATGTATTCAGTTTGCTCAAAGTAATTATATTTCTTGTTGGCGTCATAATTTTCATTGCAATGTGTATGAACTTTAGCTTTAATGCTCATACATAAAAGGAAAAAATGTTCTTTGTTACTTACGTTATCACTGTTGATCGCATTATATGGCTCATTCCATTAAAGATCGTTTTCTGAAGTAAATCCATTTCTGCCAAATATAAGAGATGGCAATAGCACAGGCTTGTTAACCTAGTCAGCTCGAGGTCAACTTGGGGTGCAATATATAATATTTTACTGATTTTATATGTGCGCGCGCTACTAAAACTTACCCCCGATTTTGTAGCACGGGTATTAAGTCAGGAGCACATTAGTATGTTGATCATTTTTAATATCGCTTTGGATAAGTTTGGGTATGCCGGTTATTTAGAAAATCGAAAACCCGCTTTATCCTTCTTAACTCCAATGTAAGATGGACATGGGTGGAGTCATTTCTACATTGATATCATGTTTCTCGCTGAAGCATAATGTTTGCTTGTTTAAGAGTGACGGGGGTTAATTTTTCTACATTGTTAGGAGCGTTTGCGTCCAATTGCAATTATTCAGGTTCGTTAAGAGTTCTACCTCATGGATGGAATTCGGCAGCGATTTTTTTTATTGAACAGCATCTGTCTCATAAACTAGCAGTTTTGGTTTTAAGCACTTGTTGTTTGTGCGCCATTCAGGTTTCACTTTGTTGATTCAGAGAGCTCTAATTTTTGTGTGCGATTCTTTTCATGAATTAAAGTTAGACATTTCTCATCCATCCATGTATCTCAAGGTTTAGATGAATTACTTTCTTTTACGTAGAAAGCTTAAAAAATGTTGAACTAGAGAATTTTACAGATTTTCCAATCGATTATCGCCGATGTGGAAAAAGGTGACTTTAGAAAATCTGTGTGTGTCGTGCCGTGCAGACTACATGTCTTTCGGTGCTCTACAGTCTAGATGGATTAACTGATCTAGGTGTAACTTCATACATAAGGATTTTCCATAAACTGGGCGATGCCAGAGAATTTTGACCGAAATCGGTCCAGCGGAAGTATGACAGCATTCATTGAAGCTTGCTCGTTTCTTTGACGATTATGAACTTAAAGATTCTAAATTAAATTTACAACAGTATCGGTTTAGATCATTTTTTGCAAAATTTAAGCAATAATGAAGATTTTTGCCAGAAATATGTTTTTAACGTAAGTTCCTGCAGACGGAATGAATCGGGATGAAACTTAAAACTTTAGCTCTTTCCATAAATTAGGAGGTTCTAATGATGTGTGGTCGAAATCGGTTCACCGGAAGTGGTAGCTTTCATAGCAGCTTTCTCGTACTTTCCAAATATTTTGAAAAGTAAATAGCGTTTACGAAAAAACTATTTAAATTATTTTTTTAAGTTTTACCGGAAATATCGAGTTTTGATAAAAAGGAAAAATTTATTTCACTAAAATTTGTCGTCTATACTCCTCTCAGTCTGACTAGTCGGAGTCTAGGATTGGTTATTGCCGGGTCTATTATGTTCCACTGTTCTTCTACAGAATGGGGAGTGGTTGGCTTTTCAGATTGATTCTGTTTCATTTCCAAGTATTTTAAAAATTTTAGGTAGTCGAAATGAGATGAACTTATTTATTCGTTGTACACCGGACCACAATTCGGCAAAATTGAAGCGTCTATTAATTGATTACACCACCATTTGTTTTTAAAGTGAAGCGTCTATTAATACTTTCACCCCCATGTAATATGGGAGTTTAATCATTTAATAGACGCTTCAGTATATAAAAATATTTAGTACTACAGATAAAATGCAGATATGACACTAACGCGAATTTCTTTTCACTACGAATGATGAATATATCGCAATGATTATATGATGATTATATTTTTTAGATTACTGACCAAGTAACCTTAATTAGGTCAGTTAATTGTGATGTTGTTACAAATAGTTACAATACAGCTCTCCTAGTAAACTAGCTTTATTTAAAACAGTTCGAATAGAGCAATAATTCACTGTGCTTGAATCGCAAACTTTTTTTTTGTGACAAGCTGGGCACCCAGGGGTAAACCTAATTCGTGTACGCTGAATTCAATGGTGCTAGTCCCATTTCAAAGTTAGTCCCCATTTTTGAGATATCGCTTTCGACATGTTTTGGCTCTGAGTCAAAAATTTCTCAAAATATACATTATATTCACGTTGATAGCTCCCGAACCATTAAGATTTTCGTTATGCTTTATTCAGCAACTTTGCGAAACACATCAAGACCGAAAAACGACCTCTACATTCACATTTTTTATGTTATTTTTTTTTTGATTTCCTTTCGACGAGACACACGTTCTTATCATTTTTTGTCCATTTATTGAATTTAAATCGATCGAATAAACATTTAATCGACAAATATAGATACAATAGAAACTATTTAAAAGAAAATTAAACTGATTCAGTTGATTTTATTGTGATTTTTCTCAATTTTTTCCTAAAAAATTAACATTTTTCTTAACTTTTAATTTTCTGATTGGTTCGTGTCGTCTTCGGGTTCTTCTTCCTCTTGCAAATTCCAACAAATGTCACCCAAGAGTGCATTTAGCTTTTTGCCGTTGTGCCAATGTTCAAGCCTTGCCGTCACTTAGTGAAAACGCTTGCCGTGTTCATCGGATTCGGCTGGTGATTGTTCGGCGAATTTTTCTACATGACAATGCAAAATATGTATTTTCAATTATATTCTAACGTTTATATTATGAAAAGAGGTCAGCATATTTTCAATATATCTGCGACAATCATCTGATCGATTAATTCCGAGAACATTCTTAATAACGTCTTTTACATATTTCCATGCCACAAGCTCTCGTTCACTGAGAGCATTTCCAAATGCATCATCTTTCATCAGACGACGAATCTGGTGCATTAAGTATTCCTGTAATAAAAAACAAGATGCGAGATGAAATTTCATTTGATCAAAACTTACATTCGAATAGATGTAAACACCAACCTTCTTTTATTTTCATTCCACTTAACCGTGGAAAAATGCAACGTAATTCGACGAAAGCATTTCCATCTGTATTCAGCGCTTTTATAAAATATTTAACTACTCCAAGCTTAATATGAAGTGGTGGTAGCAATACTTTTTAATTGGCACAAGTGGAGCCTCAACGATGCTGTCGTATCGCAATCTAATGTTCTCACGTAAAGCCCAGTTCCGTTCGTTGTATTGGTCGTCTTAAAAACGTGTATCCCATAAGCACATAAAACACATGTTTTTAGTGTAACCTATTTGCAAATCACTTAAAAGAGCTATCACTCTTAAATTTGCACAAACTTTCCATTGATGGTCATTGTATGTAATCAAATCAATGATTTTTTTCATTGATGCATAGGTTTCCTTTGTGTTTGTGCTGAGTGCAATTGGAATGGAATTCTTTGAGTTGGTAACGTGAAGGAGAACTGCCTTCAAGCTGCTTTTAGAGGAATCGATAAACAATCGCCAATCTTCGGGATTATATGGATTGTGCATTGTCGATATCAAACCTCGGATATCAGTGCAAAAAGAGAGTGAATTATTCTCAGTTGATTTGAAAAAATTCCTAAAATGACGATAACGATTTATTGCTCCGAAACTTGATTTTATGTACTTGTGATGTGTTCTTTGTATCTTATCTGAAATGAGCATCCTGTTTGGTTTAAGTATGCCGACTTCCAGTTGTATTTAGCCTTATCTGTATACCTATGTTTCTCGAAACGGCAAAGTAGCAGCCGGAGTCTTTTGTGAGAAGCTTTCGCCAAAACTGACAAGACCCTGCCTTTTCGGGGAACATGCAAGAAGGCTGGGTCTAAAGACGAATGACTTTATGGAAGTTGCATGGATGAAAAGGAAGAAGACTTTAGATAACTTCCTATGCTCGTGTCCGGCTCGTGTACTATCATACAGAAGGTATAGGTATTTGGGCGTGTACAGTATGGCCAGCCTTTCAGATCTCGCTGACTGTGGAGTGCGAGATATTTTGCGCTACGAACGTAGCTCCGAATGGCTTTGAACACGGGTAAAGGGGAAATAGGTTCTTGTGGTATCACAACGGGCCACTACTGATGTAGTGTGCGGAAGCAGCCACTCCAACCTAACCTTGGCCTAAGTAAAAAAAACATATTTGGTGGATGTGGTTTTTCAGTCTTGATGGGTTAGGCACAGTTGTTGGCCTTGACTTGCGCAACAACTTTGCTGCAGAAAGCGTAACGAAAATCTTAATGGTTCAGGAGCTATCAACGTGAATATGATGTATATTTTAACAGATTTTGGACTCAGAGCCAAAACATGTCGAAAGCGATATCTCAAAAATGGGGACTAACTTTGAAATGGGAGACTTAGATTTACCCCCTGGATGTCCAGCTTGTCACATTTTCCAACTAGCACAGTGTTATCGTTCAATTAGAGGATTTTAAATAAAATATAAAAACTTATAAAGCGTTGAGTTGCTTATTATCTTCTAGAGGCGTTACGTTTTTTATACATCCAAAGAGTTCGCAGCTTTAAATTTTAGGCGCACTCGAGCAATTCTATTTATAAAAATAAATGTTTTTTAATGCGAGATACTTTTTTAGTATTATTGTGCTTTCAGTAGTGCTGCTAATTCAATGATATTATCTCCCAAATCTAAGTTGTGCTCTGAGAGTATGATTACTGGCATTGGGGATTTACCCACTCGCACTCAGAAAAAAAATGATAAATACATGATTGCATTTACATGCGAATACATTTTGATATTCCCTATTAAACTATAATTAGAAACACTATTTGTTTAATTATGTCAAACGGTGATAACGGAGCTTATTATTATTATGATACTTGTAATCATATTCATCTCTTATGATTAGGGTAAACATACTACATGATTAAATTTTGATTCGTTTAATAATTTTTAGTGTATTTATAAAAAAATTCGCTATCTCAATGTGTGATTGATTCGTATGTATATAATTAAATATTATATAATATTTAATTATATAGTACTTATAAGTGCGGGGCCAAAATATTTCGGTCCACCCATTTAAAATATGTTTTATTAAACATAAATGTTTGCCATGTCATCTTTTGTGCAATGGCATAGTGGCGCATAAATAAGTTTTATATTGTTTTACAAAATCAATGCTATCTTTTATATATCTCAATGATGTGATTGTAAAGATAATATGAAATTGTTGTGTAACCAAAATATAATTTTTCAATTCGAATTTGCTTTCGTTATGTACAAGTTGTTATGTACATTATTTGTATAGTATATACAATGCCTCTTAAACTGCAGGCCTCTTACTACTCTCATTTTTCGCACATGACGTCAATTTATGTCTAAACCGAGACTGCGCAATAATAATGTTAAGATATTTACACTAACGACACTAGCGTGTCATCATCATTTGGTGTAAGCGGCCTGTAGTTTAGGAGGCATTGGTATAAACAGTCTTGTATACGGAGTATGGTCCGTTGATGAATAATTGTGCGGTGTTTCTTGTCGTAGAACACCCGCTACAGTCTTTAAATGACATTTTGTAGCCTAAAAACAAAATATATAATTGTAAATAGAAACAGCTTATGTAAATAAACATTATAATATAGAAAATAAACACTTCCAGCATAAAATATTTAATTACAATAACATCAATTTCTCGCTAAAACATTTAACTTCTCTCTCGTACGGTTTTGCAAAAAGTTTCCAAAAAAATAAAAAATATTTTTAACGAAAAATGATTCAATGGGGCCGATTCTGGGATCTAAAATTTTATATTATGTTATGTTATTTTTGTTTTTTCAATACAAATTCCAATAGGAAGCGGGGAAATAAAATAACATAACAGCAATTTTATGCCGCGAGAATCAGTCCCAATAATTATTTCTTTTATACATTTTTGCGTATTGCTCGTTCTCGAATTCGATTGAAACTGATCCAAATAATCAAACGATGTGCTGTATTTAGTGCTTGTAATATAGCTGAATAGAGCTTGTAGCTCTAGACAAACATCAATTTCTTAAGCGACAAAAATACAACGACAAACCAATAGGGTGATTAATCTTAAAAAAGTATTTTTATTCTATTTGCTTTACAATAGGGTTACTATGGTACAAAATAATCTTTAATAGAGTTAATAGTTATATAAGAGGGTGGTATGAAAATAGCAGTTTTTTATCAATGTCATTAGTAATCACCACCATTTCCAAAACAATGTACATAAGAAAGTTCGCCTTAAGCGAAATAATACTTTTGAATAATATTGTCAATGAATGTTAAAGTTTTTGTTTTTATTATTTTAATGTTCAGGCTTAGGAAACTGAAGGTTTGTTTCTTGAAAACTCATTTTTTTCACTTTTTGTGTACTTTTGCCACTTTAATTAATTATAAATAAAAACTAGTTTTATTTGTTGAAATTGTTTACAACATTTATTAATTCTTTGGAAGGATCGATTTCGGATATATTTCTTTTTCAACCGCCTTGAAGTTATCCCACTTTTTCATCCCACGATTTTGTTAAAAATACCACTAGCAGCACAAGTGTTAAAAATTCATCCCATACTTTTTACATTTTATATACATAATATGTAAGTCTCATCCCACGATTTTTTTCATCCCATACTTTTTGTTTTTATTCAATGTAATATTTAACTGAGCGTTCTTCGATATTCTACGAATTTAAGCAACGAAAATTAGTCTGGGATGGGTACTTCTATTGAAAGGTCGACTGATTTGACATTGCAAATAGTTTCTGTACCCTCTGTTGGCTAATTTGTGACGAAATATAAAGTTCCGCCGATCGGAATTCCCACAATCGGCGGAACTTTATTTTCGTCACAAATTAGCCAACAGGGTACAGAAACTATCGGCAATGTCAAATCAGTCGACCTTTCAATAGAAGTACCCATCCCACTATCCCAGACTAATTTTCGTTGCTTAAATTCGTAGAATATCGAAGAACGCTCAGTTAAAAATTACATTGAATAAAAACAAAAAGTATGGGATGAAAAAAATCGTGGGATGAGACTTACATATTATGTATATAAAATGTAAAAAGTATGGGATGAATTTTTAACACTTGTGCTGCTAGTGGTATTTTTAAAAAAACGTGGGATGAAAGTGTGGGATAACTTCAAGGCGGTCTTTTTCAGTTTTTTTAAAATAAATATTACATTTCTTAATTTTACGTTAGTCTTATGTAATAACTATGGTTACTCTACATTTTGACTCCTCATTTCTGTGTTTTTTATCATTAGGTCGTAAATTCTATTGGTGTTGGTTTAATTTTGTCGTTAATTAAATTGTTATTGTGTTTTTCTTTATATGGATATTTCAAGTTCTTCGAGTCTGTCTAATTGATGTCCTTTTCTAATTCTGTGTAAAATTGTTAAGTTTGTATTTATGTCAGTGTTAGTTTGTATACTCCTGCGTCTATTTTTTGGGGTGTTTCTTTAAATTTGAATTTCTGTTCTAATTTATTATTGTTTTTGTCGTGTATTCGAATTCTATGAAAGTCTTTTCTATTATTTTGTATATGTACCGATAAAATTTCGTGTAAATTTATTGAGTTTTTATGTTGGTTGCATGCACAAAATTTGTATAGCAGTTTTGGTTACAATCATATATTTTTTGTATAAACGATAAAAAATATATCGAGTTTTTTTCGCTAAAATTTGTGGCAAGGGCTTTAAAAGACTTTCTCATTTTTCCAAATTTAATTTTATTTATTTATTTATTATTTATTTATTCAATTCAAAAACAAAAAAAATAACGAACTTTGTGCCGCAAAAACGGCAGAAGCAAATTCGCGTATACATAAAAAATTCGACGTAATCCTAATATTTACAAAATAAAATGATTAAAATAAGAATAAAATGAGATAAAAGCTTACAACAATATGACCAAGATATCAATTCTATTAATACTATTACTACCATTACCATTACTACTACTAATAACAATAAATATAATAAAAAACACGGTAATAATTAAATTCCAACTTCATAATGTATGACTAAATTCAACAATTTTTATGTAATAACCGTGAATAAAAAGAAGATATCAACAGTTTCAAATAGCCATTGTTTAACTTTAGGTAAAAAGGACTTCAAATGAATGTCCTTCCTAATGTAAATTGGTAACGCATTAAAGAAGGTTGGTGCAGCGACAAGACTAGAGCGGCGGAAGTGGTCGTTGTTAAATCTGGGGATGTTACACAGAAATAGATGGCTACCTCGAAAATTGTAACGAAAATCGTTTCTCATTATATGTTGACCACTTCGATTAAAACAACTCTCGATACCTCATAAACATACAAATGTTTTAACGGCAAGATATTCGTTGTAAGGAATAAATTCCACGATGGTTCAGGTCTTGGTCTCTTTAGAAATATTCTCAAAATCATTTTCTGTTGAACGTATAAAGGATACAAAGTAGCAGCATAACAACCACCCCAGCACGACAATCCATATTCCAATTTAGCCATAACTAGTGCGTGGTAAGCTATTTTTAAAACCGGAGTAGGACAAAAGTCACGAAGAAGGTAGAAAATTCTAGCAGTTGATGACAAATACGTTGACTGAATTAACATGCGTTTTCCAATTAAGACAAGTGTCCAAGTGAACACCTAGATATTTAAACGAGTCAACTGGTTCGATGTCAAAGCATTCAGAGTGGCAACCAATAGACATACAATCAGACCTGCCGTGATTAGTCACTCGCGGCAAAATAGACATATTAAAGCTACCAGACAATTTAAACAACATGAATTTAGTTTTCCGGCTTAAAATCAGGCGATGCTTGTTGAACCATGAGAGTAAAATTTTTAGATCAGAATTGACTTGGCGAAACACACTTATACTTGATAAACACATTTTTATTAATCACTTGTTTTTTGTTTCGCAAAATTATCAATCTAGCGCGTTGTACCTGCAGGGATAACGAGCTGCGTAAAGGGTATGCTACCACGAACAACTTATATCTTCATCTTAAAGTTGTTCACACTGAGTTAGCAATTAGTTTGCACTATGTTGAGTTCGATTGGCTGGACAAAATTTCGTGCAGAGGTAGCAGAAATTTCACATATTCAATATGTGAAACAAAAAGCTAAGCTGGGTGTGTTGCGAGATAAGGCTTATCCATTTGACCGTAGAGGTAATAGTGGTTCGTCTGATTTCCAATTTCATCCACGTTTTAAGAACTTGTCCTCAGTCGTTTTCCGTGATACAGAGGTGCAATTGCTTAGTAACGGAGTGAATTTTGCCTCTACGCCAAACAAAATCGGCCTTCGATCATTCGAGAATCTTGCTGTAGATGCCGAGCCAGCCTTATCTGGCCAGATAACCCAACTAAAATCAGTGTGTACAAATAAAGAAAGGTATTGATAACTCTTCTTCTCCGACAAACTTTTCTTCTTCTGCTGCTTCTAATACTAACCTCAAAGTGATTGGTGCGATAAAGAAAAAACTATGTGACCATGATCTGATAGCGTGTAAAGCGGATAAAGGCAATACAATTACCGTGCTCACAAAAGTCGATTACTGCAATAAAATTTCTGATTTTATTGCAGAAAGCAAAGCAATAGAGCTTGGCAGAGATCCAACTAAGTCTTTTAAGACTTCGGTTAGTAAGTGTATCAACCAATGCCAGAAGTTATTTGATGGAACTGGTTGGAAGTACTCTGTCATGAATCCATCTGCCCCGATCCTTTATGGTTTACCAAAAATCCATAAGGAAGGCATTCCGATTAGACCAATAGTGGCGTACTGCAATGCTCCTGCCTACAAGCTATGTAAGGGTTTCATAAATTTTTTCAATTGTCATACTAATTTCTTTTCGGCTTACTCGGTTAAGAACTCAGTAGAATTGATTAACAAAATTCAAGACGTCGACATTCCGTTACATTCAAAACTGGTTTCATTTGACGTTGCCAGTCTTTTCACTTTTATTCCAATTAATACTTTATCCCAAATAGTTTGTAATTACTTAGATAGGGATTTTGTAGATGAGAGCTTACGTCGTGAACTGAAGTTAGTTTTTGAGACTTGTATTAAACAAAATTATCTCTTTCTAAAAATATTTGGTTTTAACGACCGTCGAGGTACATTATTTGTTAAACGGGAACGGGCTTTGCGGTCTTGTTGATATTGATCAAAATAAGGGGTCAGAAAGATGATGTTACGTTTTTTATTTTGATCAATATAAACAAGACTGCAAAGCCCGTTCCCGTTTAACAAATAAAATTATTTCTGTTTTGATAATAGATATTTCAAATTCGCTGATGGTCTACCCATGGGCTCCCTTCTGTCACCTTTAGCTGCGTTTTTTTGAAAAACAGTCGGGTTGTGTTCGCGATAGCTTTTTTCAAATTTGTCCAATTTAAAAATAGAAATTTAATATTTTATAAATTTAAAAAGCTAGATTTAATGGTCATCTAAGTATAACATAAAAAATCCATTTTAAAGTTCTGTAGTGTTCTTGTAATATCGTTGCTCTGTATAGTTCTACACTACTCCGATTTTATGTAGAGTTATACAGAACAACGATGTTGCAAGAAAATCATTCAACTTTTAGAACGGATTTTTTCTGCTGTACTTAGATTGCCGTTAAATCTAGCTTTCTTATTTTAAAAAACATTAAATTTCTATTCTTAAATTGGAGAAATTTTGAAAAAGCTATCGCGAACACAACCCGACTGTTTTTCAAAAAAACGCAGCTTTTGTTGACTGAAATTTTCATGAATTTCTCCGAACAAATGATCATATCAAATAACAATCCTTATTTTCGTCATATAATCTGTTCATGACCGTCGAAGATGTTCCTGAAAATAAAAATAAAACAAACACAAAGAATCGGGAGCAAACAAAAGACAACAACAAACACTTATCTAATAAACCGTGAACTTGTTGTGCAAGCAAATCTTTATCTGATGTCATGGATGTGAAGAATACACACCGAATTTACCTGTAAGATAAAAGGGAAATTTAGATTATATATATGTTAAAAATTTGTATTATATAATTACTTACCTACAAATTCTGTAGTATTTGTTTACATTTTTTGTTTTGACATATCTTTCATCCAGTGCAGTGAGAGGAAAAGTAATTTAGAATAAAAACATAGACAAAATACTAAAAAACTTATAAACGATGTTTATTATAGTTACGCCAATCGAGTTGAGATGGCACTTATCTTTATTTTTTATTCTCATTATAAATGTATTTGAATATTTTTCGGGAGATGGCACTTTATTTAAAATTTATATAATTTTTTTAGTAAAATAAGTTCTTTGGTCATTGCGTACAATTCTGTTCTTGTGAAAACATATTGTCAAGTTTATTTCATTGTAAAAATCTTGAAGTAGTTAGAATAAAAAATATTAAAAATACGGTGATAAAGACCAGAAGCGAGGTTTTATTGTGAAAACGGCGAATTACGGAAACGAGTTTGGCGAGACCAATCTACTGCGATTTATGATTGATTTCGACTTGAATATCCACCAGATAGAAGAGGTACCGTTTTAGAATACCGCTGCCACGTTTATTTAACTGGACACGATTCTTGCACCCAATTGATGATTGATATCAAACAACCAACTGTTCACGAATGCGATAGTGAATCAGCTACAAGTTTATATACGAATAATAATTTGGACTGTCGGTATTGGAGTTACAAAGAGGCTACTTTCGGTCACAGCGAATCCACCAAACACCCTCGTAAACGCCAACCAGGTCCAAGGGTTACGCATAATCTTTTGGTATAGATATGTTGATGACATATTATGTCTATGAAATGGAACTGATAGACTGTTAGACTCTTTCCTTACTTGGTTAAATTCTCAATATCCACCATTGATTTTACGTTAGAAAAAGAAGAAAATAAATGTATTAATTTTCTAGATATAACAATAACCAGGATTAATTCTTCTTTAGACTTCAAAATTTATCGGAAACCCACGTATAGAGACGCTGTTATCCCTAGTTCTTCAAACCATCCCCATAATATTAAGATGTCAGCTTTCCACTCACTCATAGATAGACTAATAAACATCTCTCTGTCAAATTCAAATTATAACACTGAGCTTAACATAATTCTTCAAATAGCAACGAATAACGGATATGCAACTAGGACTATATTAAAGTTATTAAATAAAAAGATAAAGCGTAAAACTCTAACGGGTATTTATCCACCGGATAGTCCAACGCGGGAAAATTGGCGTCGCTTAGAGTATATAGGAAAAACGAGCCAACGGATTAGCAACATCGTGTCCAATTATACCAATATTAGTTTTGCTTTCTATAATAATAACACAATAAAGAAAATGATTTTTAACAATAAACCTAGAGTTGATCGCCTTTCCAAATCTGATGCTTATAGGCTCTATAACAATGATTGTAGTTTCTCCTATATTGGTCAGACTGGGCGCAATTTGAAGTTAGAGCTAAAGAACATTTATCTGGTTGTAATCAATCAACTTTCCATAACCATTTAACTTCAGAAAATCACACAGCTAGCTTGAACAATTTAGACATATTACATATACAACCCAAAAGCAGACGTTTAGATACCTTAGAATCTTACGAAATTCGAAATTCAATATTTCTTAACCAAAATAACTTTAACGAACAGAGAGAAATTAGGTTCTCATTAATTACAGACCCCGCCCTTTTCTATTCTCACGTACGCAATAATATACCTTGAATTTTATTACTCAGCCGATGACTCATCGCCTGCCTGCGCGACCCGTAGATTAATTTTTATTGCTTATTTTTTGTCCCTCCTTTTATTTATTTTTTGCTTTTTTCTACTATATAACAAAATTTTTATTTATACAAATCAGTAGATACTCCTGATGATGACCTAACAAGTCGAAATCGATCGAGTGATTTTTTAAACCTTTTGAAAATATTCAACATAATTTTACGAAACAAAAAACAAGTGATTAATAAAAATGTGTTTATTAAGTTACTGGGAGAATTCCCATAATAAGCCAGAGCTATATCACCAGCAAAACCGGTAGAATAGCCGTGAAGATTCAATTTTAACACAGAGTTAGTATAAATGAGAAATAGCAGAGGGCCTAATACTGACCCTGGGGAACACCAACGTCAATAAATTTCGGATCGCTTAACTTATCATTTATAATAACTCTCACCGATCTGGAATCTAAATATGATGCTAACCACTTGTTCGCTACTCCCCTAAACCTTATATCATATAAAATAGAGAGCAGAAGCTGGTGATCAACCATATCGAAGGCTTTTGCTGTATCAATAAATAAAGCACCGCAACTATTACCTTTATTTAAACCAATATTGATTGTATTTAGGAATTCCAACAAGGCCGATTGGGTACTCATACCTTGACGAAAACCATGTTGATGAATACTCAACACACCCGTTTAATCTAAGAAACTATAAAACCTGTTTTTAACTACTTTTTCAAGAACTTTTAGGATTACTGGCTGTAAGGCCAACCTTTATTACTATTATTTAGGCTACCTTTATCAAGGCGATTACCATTCTTGAAAAGGGGAATTATAGTTGCGGTTTTCAGTCGATCGGGTACAACTCCCAACTCAAAGCAAAGGTTGAAAATGTGGCTTTTAATATATAATTACTCAGGCCAACGTTATCAATTGAGTATTTAGGTTCTAAAGCACAAATAATTGAAAAAACTTCATAACTAGATACTGGAGTCATAAAAAACGTTGTCGGACCGAAATCAAAAGTCAAATCGAAACTAGATGACGTGTTGCTAGAGTCAAATTTAGCACCTAAGTCTTTAGCAACACTAAAAAAATAACAGTTAAACTCATTAGCAATTTCTAAATCACTCGTAAGAAGTTCTCCGTTCTGTGCTAAAATCGATTTGACTAGTGACGTTTTAGGTTTACGAATCAGAATCTCGTTCACTAAAATCCAGTTTTGTTTGTATCACCACGGTTTGCTGAAAAACGCTTAGAATAATAGCTTTTCTTTTATTTTTTGATATCTACATTATCCAAAATACATCAAGAGCTAGCGATGGATTGTCGATGTTAAAAATGAACCCCCAGTCCATATGATCAAATCTTTCATGTAACAAGAACAGATTGACCTTCTTTCTTCTTTTCGTGGAATTTTGGTTCAAATTAGAGCCTAATAACAGTATCTGGGAAGCCTTAAACCATATCTCAATCAAGTGGTGGTCAGAAATTGTTAAGTCCACATCCGACGCTGTTATACTTGAAAGATCATTAGACCTAAGTCTAGCAAAAAAGTGGTCAATGCACGTTGAAGAAAAAACAGTAATCCGCGCGGGAGTACCAATCAATGACTCAAGCCCAAAACAAAACATAAAGTTTATATAATCAATGCTGCTGCTAGGAAATCCAAGAATATCAATGTTATTGTCTCCAAAAACTAATAGATTTTTTGACTTAATACTGCCCAAAACCTCGGCTACTTCCCGACCTAAAACATTCACACTATTGAAGCATTCGACTATTGAAGCCGATAAATGCATAAAAAAATATATAAATCAGAAGAAAATCTCCACTCAACCTTTATGACATCGGCTGATGGTAAGTTATATGCACTTACTGAGCAATCTAAATTTGAATCAAAAAATACTAATTATTACTAGTTAGCTCTAACGACTAATACATCACTCATTTAAAAGGAAAAATATTGCTCTAAAAGTAGTTAAAATTGCTCGACATACTGTTTAAATAAGCTTCACAAGTGCTGCTAGAACACTATTATTTGCGCTTCCAGAATTATTTAGAGCCTAAATTGTTACTTGGGGCGGTACGAAGCTAACGAATGAGTTTGAATTAATATGGCTTGATGTTGTTATTTTTTGGATGGAGCGTAAATATGGATTATGCTGTTGTTACCCATGTGGAGTTTCTCTACCGTCGCAAGTTTTCATGCGGCATTTGTGATCCGGCTGCAGGTTTTGTATGAGGTGTCTGCAGCAGTTCTTCCGGTTTTGTTCTGTTTTTTTTTTGGAAAAACTTTACAGGTCAGTTCAATACTGTAAAGATGACGATTGAAATTGAGTGTACATTGCGAGGCAGTGTAGCGAGGTTGGGGTAGTTGTTGTGGTTTCTCATATGAAATTTGGCTTCCGTTTGGAATTTTCGTGATAATGAATTAATATAAATACTTTTCGAGATTTCAGGTTAGCTTTGTTTTTATATTTGATAATGAAAAATACATATATTTAGTTTTCAGCGACTATTGTACATTATGAGTTTTCGAGATGCAGGTCCTGCTAACAATAGGCTCGTAGTTAAAGTATTATATAACGGCGATTGGTGTTAGGGTTGTTTCCATCTACGTCAAATATATTAAGTTCATTCATTTATTTTGTTAGTAAGCTCCTTCTGTGAGAATTTTAACTACTTAGTAAATACCAACTATCAGACTGCGGTCCAATTCGTGACTTATTTTGTGGAGACTAACTTATTTGAAAGTCTACAAATGGCTAGACTTATTGTAGGCTTGTTTGACTTTGATGCGGAGTTCGTGCACAACAGGAGACTTATTGTAGATTTTCAACTAAGTCAGTCTCCACAATATAAGTCACGAACTGGACCGCAGTCTCAGTACCATAAGCATTTCTTTAATTTGATTTAATTACTGCAGCTGTGGGAAAACTAAATTAATAGTTTTAAAATGTTTAGGATGGCGAAAAGTGTTAATTTATAAATCAATTTCAGGAAATCAACAATTGCTTGTAAAATAATAATATTTTTTTCTTAGGTGCTGATTTAAAGAAGCAATTGTTGAACACCAATACTATTGTTAACCATTAAACGTATTAAACCTTTATCCTTCCTGCTAGTAGATTATACTTTTTGTGTTGCTTTGTGCCGTACGATTACTATGTGTCTGTAACCTAGTTATATGTAAGCAGGATGTAGGGAAAGGACCGGCGTTATCCGGCACACTTGTCCAGTACTTGATCTCTTCAATCCCTTATACCATATAGAACATCCGTACAACAGTAACTCTGTTGAGTTATATGATAGCTACTAAATTTATTTTTACACTGTCATCTCATCCTCACTGGGCTCGATCCCCGCGCAATTAAAATTAAATTTTCTTTTAATAGTTTTCCCCAAATTTAATTAATTAATTAAAATTATAATTAATAAATAATATGTTATACAATTATTAGTATTAAAATTTGGTGAAAAATATTAAATAGAAAACTAAAAATTTTCTACAATTTAGATATTTTGTGTGAATTAAAGTATTTCAACAAATTTTCAACCACACAAATTCCATCCAACACGGATATAAATTAAATCAATTAAAGTTAAACACATTAAATAACATCAAATTATTTTACTTATTTTGCAGTTTTTTTTAAATACTAGATGGTTGTAAGTTTTAATGCGAACATTTAAAACATACCTTTATGTTTTAAATGTTTGCATTAAAATTTACAACCATCTAATATTTAATAAAAAAAATACGATTATTAAAATAATTTGATGTGGCAAGGATTTTGTTGATCGATTATTATTTTGGCAAACACAACTGAACACCGGTTTTTTTTAAAGAAGTAACTAAATACATTGTTAAAGTTAAAAAACGTAAAACGTTTTTCTCCCAATTGTTTCACTCATAAGATAATTTCAATAATTTTTAGAGCAAACCATTTCGTAAGAAAAAAGTACTCATATTCTTAAACTAAAATAAATGTAACGAATCTTTCTCCATTTTCTTAAATGATGTTAAACTATTAAAAATCCAAGAGTCGTTAAATTTAAAATTATAGCCGGACACTTATGCAACTTGGAATCACATAGCATTATCAAAAATAAATGTGAAATTGTATAATACTACCATAGAAAAATATGTTTACCATAGATTTCTTATTTTTATAAATCGTGAGATAAAAATGAGTTGAGTAAAAAAACCTTCTGATAATTCCAAATACATGATTGTATTTGTGACTTTACATTGCGCACAATGTAAAGTCACCAATACAATCATGACGTTGGAATTTATTATCAGAAGTTTTTTACTCAACTCATTTTTATCTCTCATTTATAAAAATGAGAAATCTATGGTAAACTTACTTTTCTATAGTAGTACTTTAACATTGAATTGATTGAGTTTTAATTTTCCAAAGTGTCATCAAAATCGGTTGTAATTGTAAACAGCTATTAAAGATAATAAATTAAATCAACCATTTAAACCATTCTTTAGTTATAGAATAAACGAGGTTTTTTAATTATCTAAGACTTCACTGCGATGTACGTACAAATCAACATCAACATATTTCGAAGAATAAATCTGACTTGCAAATAAATTTGTAACACACATATTTCAAATATTTTATGTCTAATTCATGCATATATTACAAAAATATAAAACCACACAAAACAAAATCAATATTATAAATAACAAAATGAATCGACATTATTTTAAATTATAACCAACCAAACACAAAACCCGCAACAAATAATTTTATGCCTCACCTAAAAGCATCTATTAAAAACGTTAAATGATCATTTAACATAAAATTATTATTGATCAATTTTCCATTTTATGTTGATCATTAACTTATTTATTTCTCTATTGTTATGATAATTCATTCCATTTTTTATTTAATTTTTATTATCTAAAGCCAGAAACGTAATACCAACATTTTACAAGATAAGAAGAAACTGGAAATGAATCACGTGGATACCAAAAAAATATATACATAGTATGTAAATTTTGTGATATAAGAACGAATAAAATAATAACGATTGGATAGTATTGATGTGATTTAGAGGGTTTAGGGTTAAAGTTAATTGGTCAGCGGGTAAGCCTACACAGAGACAATGCCATTTTGTGTTTTAAATTTCTGATTTGCGTCGCCGGCGAGGTTTTATAAATATTTGGAATTAACATTTTTGTATTAACCGATAAAATATAATTAGTTTTAAGTAATCGATTTTTTTGTCGGAATTCCGACTAATCGTGAACAAACTAAAAACACTTTATATAAAGTGCTGTGGCTGAAACCTCACGAGGTAATCAGGACTTCGGTCCCAAAATTGCCAAACCCGGAAAATTCACGAGTCTGGGAAACATAGCCAATTTTCAGTAAGAAAATTGATTGACTCGTAAAATATACGATCGATAGATTTTGAAAAAATTTGTTATCGTCACCCTGAAAAGCACGTCAGGTTTAACCTTGTAACGAAGCGTTCCCCACCACTGCGTTACAATACTTACTAGAATACCACTCCAGTAGTTAGTAATCGATTATCGATAGGTACTTGTACCATAATATTTCGGATATCTGTAGGTGTTGATATAAATAAAAATTCGTTTTTTTTTTGTAATCGAGCTATTATTTTTTTTGATAATTTTGTTGAGAGATGATCAGTCAGTTTCTAAAGTTTAATTCGTTCAGTACCTGGTAATAAAAAGTAAATCGGTATAAAACAATGTCAGTATAAATGTTATTGATCTGGCTTTAAATTAAAGTATTTTTTTTTTGGTGTAACGACTTGAACTCGTAAAGTGTGTTAATGCAATTTTGGGTTGCATAATAATAGCCGAGTTTTATTATTCGAGTACTATCCGGCGCCGAATGGGAAATTTCTACTAAAATTGCACCTATTATTCACTGGTGTCGCTGCACTATAATTAAAAATAAATTCATCCATAAAACAAACATTTAACGACCTGAAATTTACCAATTAACATTTATTTTGACATGACGTTATAAACAAGATTTCATATTGCAGCATTTTGAATTTTTATTGTAAGATTAAGTTTCTAATGGTACAAATTGCTGTCACGAACGAATAATGGACTTACACAAATTAATGATTTACCGTGAATAACTGAAACTAAAAATTAATAATCAACTAAAATCAAATTCGATACGATGCTGTGTAGATCTAATTCGGCAAATATTTTACAAATGTTACAACTTAAATTAACACTTAATAAACACAGTCGAAATAATATGACCTATGTAATGCAAATTGCATTACATATAGGTCCGGGGCAAGCTTGCATTACAAACTAATGCAAAAGTTGCATTATATCAGATTTTAACGCTAATTGTATTAATTTTTATTGTATAGTTTACATTAAACTTTAACGGAATATTTTGTTAAAATTGATACAAGTTATATTAAAATTTATAGCACATTGCATAAAAAAATAATTAAAATACCCTTTTGGAAGCATCATTTTTTGTCATAAGTGGCATTAAAATTGTATAGTTCAGTACTTTAAAGAGTAAAGCACACTACATTAGAAATTCCCAAATAATTGTATTAACACTTATATTATTTTGTATTAAAACTAAAAGTATAAGGCAAATTCCACAGATTGCAGTTTTTTACTTCCAACTCGATTGACGTAAATCAATTTGCGTCCTTACATAGCAAATATATGAAAAATGTTTTAAGCTTATATTAAAAGTATACACAATGACTTAGCGAATTATTATAAATTCGCTATTAGCGAATTATTATAAATTCTTTTAATCGATATATATAATATAGCTTTTAAGTTATGTATTTAATGTTCCAGCACCGTGTACTCCTAAATTAGCAACTCGGCTTTTGCGCCAATATATATTTGATTATGATCTAAAAAACATTCATGATTTGAGAAATCAGAATTCAATGAATTCTCATTTATAAATTTAGGTTTAATAAAATTTGTTAGAATAGTTTTATCTCTATAGCTGCCAACAATATATGAATGCGGGGTGCTTCGGACTGGAATTCCATGTTTATTTTATTGGTAAGCTTTAATATATAATGATAAGAAGTAAAAATATATTTTATTTCCTCTGACGTCTCGCGATAAATATTACGAGCCATATCAGAATCAGTTTCGAATTCGTTTGAAATAAAAAAATGTTTCAATAGGGCCCATTATTTCAGAATTCGAGACATTCCATTTACGAATGATAACCATCTAGTTGAGCCAAGCTTTAACATTTTCAAGACTATTTAAAATAGTCTTGAAATTCTTGATAATCGTGTTGCCATTTTGAACTATGGGTGAAAAATAAATATACATATTATATTACTGGCCAAGGACCCTATTCTTGAATTATTACGAAAATTTTCGGTACCGGATTTGTGTCAAAGTGTTACTAATATTGAATAATGGTATTCTTGAAATCGGATTCCCAAAATTTTAGTAACAAATCGTTACTGGATTTGTCGTAATGGGTTTTTCGTTCCATTTAAAGTTTTCGCAACCAAAAATCAAAAGGTACAACTTGTTGCTCTTCTATTTTTCATTAGTATGAATGAGATAGTTATATAAATTTCAAATTGACATGATTATTGCTTTACCATTCAATAGAATCGTCACAAATACGGTACATAGTGTTTAGTTGGTCGAATAATAATATTAAATATATAGCATTAAATATAATTATCTATTTAAAATGAATAGCACAAAACGAGGTGGAAGTCATATGACGTTGATTCAAAAAGAAATGATGATAGATTTTCTGGAAAACCACCAAAAACTAAACAGTGGAAAATTTGATAATTCATTTTCATTTAAAGATGCTACAGCTTTATGGCATCAAATAATTGAAAAATTGAATTGTGTGCCAGGAGCGTGCAAAGAATGGAAAGGTTGGAGAACAGTAAGTATAAAATGTTTAATTAGATTGCCTAAGTAATTTTGGGGTACCCATTATAACGGTGCTAATTATTGAACCATTTTAGGCTTGGTAAAATTTGAAAGCTGGTGTTAAATCTAAAAACACAGAAATCCGAAAGCATCAGGTTGGAATTGGCGGTGGTCATCGTTTGAAGTTAGAATTTACACAGCTGGAACAGAGAGTTTTATCTTTGATCGGCCCAACATCGTTAACTGGCGACGAAAATGCTTTGGAAACACCAATAAATTTGGTAAACAACAAATTGTTTTTTTGATTACTTGCTAGTTCGTATTATGCCTCTATTACACCAAAAAAGTTTTACTGTCAGTAAAAAATACTGGAAAACCAAAAAAAGAAAACATGATATAAAATTGCATTTGGAGTGAAGAAGACAAATGTTTCATTTTTTTTTTGTTATAGCAAGATTCTATAACTAAATTTTGACAGCTATAAAAAAAACATAACCAAACAAATTTATTTTGGTGCGGCTCGTTGTGTGTGTTGATAATTATTAAGTTTAAAGTGGTTTTTGATACAAATTGCAATGAATATTAATATAATTAAAATGAATGCAATTAAATGTGATATTATGAATATTGTATTCACCAGCAGCGATGAAGATGAGGAAATTGTAATTCCTCGTAAGAAAAGAAAATGTTGGGTACGACCGTACTATTTGGAGCGGGAATCAACTGGTGGATTTAATTTTGTTTTCAAACAGCTACAAGACGACCCGCAACTGTTTTACAATTACACCAGAATGACTTTAAAAAAATTTGAGGAGCTACTAAGTATGGTTGGGCCAATCATCAAAAAACAAACTCTTCTTAGAGATCCTTTGAGCCCTCGTCTGAGATTGGCAGTAACATTGAGGTAAGAACATAACATATATATATATATACATATATGTGTAGAATTTAGTTTATGTATATAAAGTATACCGCACGTATGTACACAAGTTATTCGTTTATTAAAGTAAACATTTGTTCATCTAGATACCTCGCCACCGGTGAATCTCAAATGAGTTTGGCTATTGCTTACAAATGTTCGCAACCCAGCTATATGCATTTGACAAGAAATCACTTTCTTGGCATAGTTCAAGTACAAAACCGGTACCACTGGATAGGTATTGTAATAGACTTTGAATCTGGATTAAAAAAAAATTAAACCAATATTGGATTTTTTTTTGTATTTTTGAACTTTTGTGGAAAATTGTACATTGCAATGTGCGATTTTTTTGCACCCAAGCATTTATTCATCATCATACCAAAATTACGCATCTAAAAATCTTACATTTCTTTTAAAAAGTAAATTTTGTTTAGTGCCAATATATGTAATAAATTATTTACATATCTTTCCATAAGTGTTGTTGTGCATTTAAAAGTACAGGTTGCGTACCGATTACTTTTTGTAATAAAATTAGTAATTTCCTTTAGTATTATTAGTTTACATTTATTTAATTAATTTATCTATTTATTTTTTTTCATATTTTTACATGATAATATAGTTTGAAACTGAATAAAAGTTATTAAATGAGAACTATGAAATGCAAGCTAAGTATAACAATAATATAAGTGTAAATTAAATATTAATAATTTAATTTTAGGTAATGTTACAATTTCCAATACCAATCAGCTGATCTATATAAGCTGTATTTTGTTGAGAATTAAAATATTAGAGGCCAGTTTTGGAATAAGCTATGTTGGTTTCTAAATTTGTCATAACGGAAAAAAAATTCATCATAGTTAGCTTCTTTTTCAGTAGTAATTATGATTGTTATCTAAACCTTCAATTTTTTTGATTTGTATAATTCAAACCCGAATTTTATTACTTCTGATAAATTCGCCAATTATGATGAACAATTTCCTTTAACTATGATAATTTAGAATACAAACAATGCTTATTCCAAAACTGGACTCTAATATTTTATTTCTCAACAAAATACAGCTATAGACAATTAAAAAAAAAAAAACAATAATTTTGACCTTGAACTTGAGGTTTTATAAATTTGTGAAAGTTAAATTAAATAAATATAATATAGAATCATAAATTAGTGTTAGTAATTTATTTTATGCTATCTGAACACTGGTTATAAACGAAAATTCTCACCAAGACTAACTGTCTTATTCTACTATCTTTTTTCCAAATAGAGCATGAGATCTCTTTTCATCTCAGGGATTGGATTTTCCCCACGCTGTAACGGAATTTTATGCCGTTACAAAATTCAAACACCCAAATCCGCATATTTCTTTTTCTAAGTAGTTTTGTCATGACTTTGAAGATTTCATCTTCATTAAAATCCATTAAATGTCAACCTAGTCATGCCAAAATTGCAAGTTTTCATTATGTTTGTTGTTGTATCAATGTACATAAAATCGGTATAAGGTACAATACAACAAACGTAAACATATTTTCTTTACGTATCCAATGACGACTACGTCACTCAATTCATTTATAATTGTAGCGATTATAAATGCAAATCAGTAAACATAAATATCTGTTGTTGTAATTGGATAACGTATATCTATGTTTTCTTTATGTGTACAGTGTACTACAAATGCAAATGCTCTACTTAGTGGTATATGAACGACCTAGGTAGAAATATGAAAGATTGCATTTTTCGTGGCACACATAAATTCCTAAAGAATAACACTTTTTGAATGGGCGGTATTAAGAATATTTATTGGCAAAAATATAATTGGGGAAAATACAATTAATTGATTGAGAGAGTAGTGCATTTTTGTACTAAAAAGTTCCCCCTCCAGTCTCAACAAATCAATTAATTGTTGTATAAATACCGAACCAAATTTTTGGTTAAGACAGTTAAGTTTTGGCTTCTAACTAATTACTCACTGAGCATTAGCCGTGATAATTAGTTAGAACGAGAGTGGTTGTTTAGCGCCATACGCCAGAGTGTTAACTAAAACAGGGTAAAGCCCTCTAGGTAACATTCAGCTGAGCGCAGTTAAAGAAAAATATATAAGTTTAAAAAGTAACTAGAAAGTATAATAAAAGTTTTTTATCCTAAATAAACATCTAATCAGTGTTTGAACGTTTAAATAAAAATTTTCTTAAGAAATTACGAGAGTGACCGCTGATAGATACATACTCGGTAAGTATATATGTGTGGCGAGGTGACTAACAATAGGGTACCAATCAATAAAGCGTAGGTAGCTGCCTCATTAGAGACGCAAGTCATAGTAGGGTTTCATGCCCTGGGCTTGCTTTCTGCTAGCGAAACTTTATTGATTCTCAATCTTACTAACAATTAAACCAAAAATCATTTCATTCAGGGTTGTTAGAGGAACTATGTTCAACTAGAACTCCCCTGCAAAAACCACGGATAGGACACCAAATGAAGTGTGACAACACCATTTCACCAGGTTGGATCAACCATCCAATCTAAAATCCAACCATCTCAATTTTGATGGGCATATGCCCTCACACACCCCATAAAATGCGGTAATCTAGGTCATTGTCTTTGCACCAAATCCCCACGACCACCTTTAACCTCTACCGACTAGAGCTGGGGGAAAACAAATCCGCGTTGGTGCATCAAGGGATAAGACAATTTCTTATGTGACGAGAGATTTTTGCAAGGGATTAATCTCAAGCACAAAGTCCTCTGTTACAACCGTAACATAGATACTAATATTTTTATATGGAACAAATCATAAATGCAGTCAAATTATTTAGGTTACGAACAAATCAGACGAGCCCGCTCGAGTCATACACCTCGAGCCAGCTTACTTTTATCGTACCTGCAGTTAAAAATGTGTTGAGTTAAACAGAGACATCTGTAAACTAATATGAAAAATACCAATTTCACTAGCTAAACTGTGTACCGCAAAATACAATTCAGAGGTGAAATTTTCATTTTCGTTTGTGTCATTTTTATATGTAAAATTTCATTTCAGGCATTACAATAAAAATTACATAAAAAATTATTTTAATTCAATCCTATTTTAATAATTTTCAATTATAAAAATAATTAACCCTTTCGAACGCCATTTTTAAAAAATATAGCAACAAATATTTTGTTTTTTTGGAATACTTGATTAATTTTGAATCATTCTTAAAAACAATAGAGAGTGCATAAAGAAAAATGATTTTACACACATTTCTGAAAAATAAAAAATATATTAAACCTGCTTTGTGCGTACCAAGTCGATGTACAATATATTGTACAATGCGTTCGAATGGGTTGGGAAACGAGTATTAAGTGAAATTTGTTTATTAAGAGTTCATTCATAGTCATTTATCAGTCACTTTCTGATAAATGACATACTTTTAAAAATATTTGCTAAATAGGAAAAGCTTCTGTGGAAGCTGCTACTTCCAGTGGACTGATTTCTGCCAAATAGACCTGCCAATTGAAGAAAGCAGTTTATTTATGATATGGTCCACCCCGGTGGCAAAGTGGTCAACATGCTTGCTGCAGCGACCGGAGGTCCCGGGTTCGATTCCCGGTGGTGATATGGAAAAAATTTCACGGCTAGTTTAGGATCAATGAATTAGTCACTCATTATCCGAAATGAAAATATAATTATGAAACCTCATTTGAGGCGGCCAAATCCCTTGATGGGATGTATAGTGCCAGAGAAACGGAGAGTTCGAATGGATTAATTTTTGGATACAGAGCGGGCTTTAGATATTATTCTAAACAGTTGATATTGTTGTGTCAATTTGCTTTTCCTTGCAAGTACTTTGTCGCTCGTTGCCCTTGTAGACGAGCATAAAAGGTAATTGTTTATCGTTTTGCGATGTAAAATTCATGTACAATAGTCTACTTTACGCGTGGTAGTTGTAAAAAAAAGTTCAACATTAATTGTCATGATTCTGCCTACATATATGTATATTTAAGTTACTAATCATTAAAAAGTTTTTCCACTTCAGAAAATGTACGAAAATATTTAAATCGTGCCTTTTAACAAACAAATGAAGAAAATCTGTCAAAAAATATGACCTACGGATTAAATTTATGTAATTAAATTAATAAGAAAACTAAAACAAAAAATAAATGTTGTTTAAAAGAAATGGAAAGGGATTTTATTTTCGCCGTTGTTATTAATTTTTCTTGTTTAAGGCTTTTTTTTATTTAACTAAAACACTTTTTTAATTTTCATTTTAATTAGAACGATTTTTTTTTGTTTCACAGAATTTACGTATCTATTATTAAATCATTTAAATTAAATAATTGAAAATGCCGAGTTAATTATTCTAATTATGCTTATTTTGAAAATTGTTCGGACTTTGATAATTCAAATTCGTCAATTTACGATTAGATTACTGACCTACTGACCCTTTTTTATAGAATACTGAATATACATACATATGTAGATTAATACAAAACTTTATAAGTAAAACCACATTCATTAGTGCTGTGTGCTGCTATCTTTCGAATAACATGGTGTATAATTTATAATTGACCAATTTTATTATTTTACATTTTTTTATATTGTTTATTCTACATAAATTTCCCGAAATAATGGTGGTTTTGAAGTCATGCACCGACATATTTATAATTTACAAACACATTACAAGTCAGATTTTTGAAATTACTTTTAAATTAATTATTTACGTGAACTATACAGGATATTTGGCTGGTGAACCGACACAATTTTTTGACAGATTGGGGGGGGGGGGGGGTCATTTGGAAACTTTCATCCCATGGAACTGATGTCCTATGTGTCACGGTAACTGAGATATGATATTTTTAAGTTGTTTCTAAAATTAACCAAAATCTCACTCTTTTTTGTTTGTAGTCGTAAGTTTTTTCTTTAATGCAAATAGAAGCTGGATATTTTTTATACTTTCACACATTTTTTAGGATTTAGAAGCCCATAACTCATTTTGCTTACACCCATTGTATTAAATAATGATTTATTTAGAATAAAATCACATTGCAGAATGCAGTAAAAGTTATTTCGTGTCTTCACGACTTTAAACAAAAGAGTTATGACCATTTAAAGGTGAGATTTTGGGTAATTTTATAAAAAACTTAAAAATATCATATCTCAGTTACCGTGACACATAGGACATCAGTTCCATGGGATGAAAGTTTCCGAATAATCCCCCCCCCCCCCCTCAATCTGTCAAAAAATTCTGTCGGTTCACCAGCCAAACACCCTGTATATGCTAGATGGTTTTAAAATCGATTCATTGCAGCAAGGAAACTATCCTATGTATTCAATTACACATGTATATGTTGATACTCGTGTATATATAATAATATGAAATAATTTGGTTAATTAATGAAAACATAATTTCTTCAATGATTAATTACATATTGGACCGTACAAAATCTCCTGAAAATTATATTTAGAAAGCTTTTAGTAAATTGATATTAAAATGATGTTTAAATAAAAAAGCTTAATTGAGAATCAATATATAATTTCAATGTTTTGTATAAGGTTCAAGCATTTTATTTAAAGTGGTTTCTTGGAAAATAAGGCGATTTTTTTTTATTTATTTCTACTTAATTTAAAAAAATTTATTATTATTTCTATATAATCAAAATCTATATTTGAGCAGCTTACTCTTAGGCGCTTTAGGCAAATATTCTCAATATCTCGCATATTATTTTTTGTACATATCAGGGCTATGTAAAGTTCAGTGTTACTAATTAGAAATTATATATATTAAAAACAAAGAATTCTAACCGTATAATGTTCCAAAATATTATTTTCCAAATTACAACATAAAAAATGTAATACATTTTCAATCTTCACATAAGAAAAACATTTTTTCACTAGACATATTATGTATAATCCTAAACGAAAATGAATATTCCTAAGAAAAATGAAAAATCAACTACTGCAGGTCCCTGGTAGTATGAATAAGGGTGGTTGGCCTTGTTTATATACCATTGGGTAATAAAGAAAAGGTAAACACATTATTTTTATGTTAGATGTGAATTAATCTGGATCATAAAATTTAATGTTGCAGAAAATCTAAAATAAAAACAATAGGATTATTAAAAGAAATCGGCTACCAATTTTTCTAGTTGGCCCCATTAGACTTGAAATGTTTTGTTATAGCTTGAAAATGCCTAATAATTTTTTCTATCATTCATAATTTTTTTTTTGTCGAATAGATGTTTGTTAATTACAGATCATTCTCCAATAAATATATTGGTGCTTAAAATTAGGATGTTCATCTCTTTGAGGTTAGAAATTGTGAAAAAATCTATATAAATGGAGCTATCCCGGTCTGTCATATGTAGCATCCTCATTTTCAAATTACCAAGAAACAGTTAGCTCTACTGTATCTGACGAATAACATAAATATTTAATGGGCCTAATTCTTGTGGCATAAAATTTCTATTATGTTATTTTATTTCCCTGCTTCCTATTGGAATTTGTATTGAAAAAACAAAAATAATATAACATAAAATTTTAGATCTCGGAATCGACCCCAATAATTTGTAATAATATTTAATAATTTGTTAAAACTGAACTTAATAAATCACAAACGTCTAGTATAAGTATACATAAAATAAACATTAATTTTAAAATAGCATAAAAATGTAGTCATCGGCAAATGAACTATGTAATGCAATTGAATTTATCGAATGAAGATTTAACTTCAATGGATTTAAGCGAACCAACGGTTACAGCAAGTAGTTATCTGACCAAATCGCAATTCTTATGGCCTATTTACCCGTCTCTCCATATAATTGATATGGACGATAAATATTTCCGTCCTTTCAACGGCATGTGAATTGGTAATATATGTTCGGTGATTCACGAGCCGTATTTGCAGTCCTTGGTGGGACCTTGGTTAGTAATTTTTTGTTTCATTTATATTACATATATGTATTTCTCTCTCTCTCTCTGGCACTATATCCCATCAAGGGATTTGGCCACCTCACATGAGGTTTCATAATCATATTTTCATTTCGGATAATGAGTGATTAATTCATTGATCCTAAACCAACCGTGAAATTTTTTCCTTGTCACCACCGGGAATCGAACCCAGGACCTCCGGTCGCTGGAGCAAGTATGCTAACCACTTTGCCACCGGGGCGGCAACATGTATTCGGCAATATGTATTGCAATATGTATTCCTAAGCAAAATTACATTACTTTTTATTGATTTTTAAAAACTCTATTTTCATTTGATAGTCATTTACATAGGTTTTAATGACTCCATATGGGTATCGATATGATAGGTAAGAATACGAAATAGCGGAATACGAAATATGTCGAAATTACTTTTCAAAATATTTGGAAAAACGAAAAATCTCGTATGGAAGCTGTAACTTCCGGTTCTTAAAATTTGTGGTAAAATCTTAAGTATGAAGTTTAACCCCGATCAGTCAATCCATCTGGGCAGAGGCAAAATTTTTATTGAAAATCTGTTCTATGTCAAAAATCGTAGTTTCAGCTTAAACTTTGGAAAATTAATGTAGACTAAGGTTATTGCAATTTAAATTATTTTAGTTCATAGTCGTTTTTCATAAATATTATGCGTTTGCATAACATCACTGAGATCTGTGGAAAAAGAATAAGTATAAAGTTTCACCCTGATCAGTCCAAATTTCTGTTGTTAAACTGTTTTTAGTTCAAAATGATTTTCTCCGCTTAAATTTTGGAACACCTATCTGAACCTAGATTGTTGCATATTTATTAACACTATTTGTAGAAGATTTTTTATTAAAAAACGTAAACTTTTTCAAAATTTAATTATCACAATATGAATTACAAATATTAAAAAGAAATAAAATTTGGTTTCTTGATTAAAAATTCTTATATAGTAAGTAGATACTGACTTTCTTTATTATGTGATAATTATAAGTTTTTATTTAGAGACCGGTTTCGGATTATCGTCCATCATCAGTCTACATTTTACTACTGAATACGAAAATAAAATTCATGCTTTTCTAAAATGTTGCACTTGTCAATGTTAGTGTATTGTGTATCATCTGTTGTGTAAAGCCAAATCATAGATTTTATTTGTTTTGAAGTTCAACTTATCGTTGAGAATGTATGTATGTATTGTGCCTGTCTGTGCACGTATGTTTGTTTGTGAATAGATGGTGCGCGTAATTGGATTTAAAGAGTGTATTGCTGTTTGCGTTTTTTAATTCATTCGTGTGTTCGTCGCATCTCAAAGCGAAAGATCTACCGGTTTGTCCGATGTAAAACATAGGACAATCATTACACTTCAATTTGTATACACCACTGTCATAATTGCGGTTTTTCTGTGTTGATAATTTATTTTGGATTTTTTGTGAGGTTGTGTGTGCAATTATGTAGCCAAACTTGCTGAATGTTTTGTGCAATAAATTGCTTGTATGTTTGTTATATTCAACTGTGATGTACTTCTTCGTGTCGTCCTGTGTATTATGCAAGGTGGTGTAAAGTTGATGTTGTTTTTTGTGTAGGATTTTTTGGTTTATTTTAAGAATCAACCCTTCGTTGTATCCGTTTTGTTTTGCTATATGTAAGATTGTGTGTAATTCATCTGTATAGTGTGCCTCGCTCATGGGGATGTTGTTGAGTCTAGTTAATAGGTGATTGTATGCTGCTATTTTGTGTTGGAAAGGATGATTTGAGGTGATGTGAATGGTGTGATCAGTTTGTGTGTTTTTTCGATGTATGGTAAAGCTATGTGTTTGGTTGTGGTTTTTGATTGTTAGATCGAGAAAGTTTATGGATTTGTCCACCTCTAATTCCAATGTGAAACTGATGTTTTTGTGTGTATTGTTTAGGTATTTATGTAGGTCATCCAGCTGTCGTTTTGTGCCGTGGAATAAGAGTAGTATGTCATCGACATAACGGTGCCAATATAAAATTTTATTTTTATGTTTATTCCTTGTATTATTTATGTACGATTTTTCGAAATGATTTAAATATATGTTGGCAAGAGTTCCTGATAGTGGGCTGCCCATGGGTAATCCATCATTTTGCGTGTATAATATGTTGTTGTGTTGGAAATAATTTTGTTTTGTGATTGTGTTCTAGTTGTCATTTATATCAGAACTTGTGTTTTGTTCATAGCGTCGACAGTTATTAACGAACCAAGTGTATTTTTTCTAAGAACGAAAATGTCGAATTTTGTCCCAAACAACCAGCATGTACGAAAAGCTTTGCTTTTCTGCTTCAACTTCAATAAAAAAATGCAACTGAAGGACGTCATTTGCTTGAAGCCTACGGCGAACACATACTATCGAAAACTACCTGTGAAGATTGGTGTACACGCTTCAGATTTCGACATTGAGGACAAGACGCGCTTTGGAAGACTAAACATATTTGAGGACACCGAGCTGCAAGCGTTTTTGGATGAAGATGATACGCAAACTCAAGGTCAACTTGCGGAGGCATTAAACACGACTCGCCAAGGTATGACCAAACATTTACATGCTATGCGAAAAATTCAAAAGGAGGGAAAATGGGTGCCGAATGAGTTGACTGAGAGACAGATGGTACATCGAAGAGCCACTTGCAAAATTTTGCTTTCACGGCATGAAAGAAAGAACTTCCTGTATCGAATTGTTACGGGAGATGATAAGTGGATCTTTTTTAAGAATCCTAAACGCAAAAAGTCGTGACTTTCACCTGGCGAAGCATCAACATCGACGGCACGGCCAAATCGCTTCGGAAAGAAGACAATGTTCTGCGTTTGGTAGGGCCGGAAAGAAATCGTGTATTATGAGCTGCTGGTACAGAGCGAAACTTTTAATCAGCAACTCATCAATCTGAACCATGCATTGCTCGAAAAACGGCCAGATTGGGACACACGACACGAACAAGTGGGAGGCACGACAACGCTCCAATTCATCGCACTCCCATCGTCCAGGACACCATCAAAACGCTGAGATGGGATCTGCTACCGCACTTCTTCGGATATTTACTTGTCCCGGTCGATGGCGTTTGGCTTGGCAGGGATAACCGGTGTGAAGTTTCTAACGTTAATTAAAAGTGTAGCATACGCAACAAATATTCTGCAGCGTATGCAACTTATCTATGCAGTGTATGCAACTTATTTAACATGTATGTAAATAATTTATAAGAAAAACCACAAAAACTAAAATTAAATTAATAATTTCGAATTAAAAACAAACGAAAAATATATGTACAAATATGTATTAAAGTTTTCAAAGTTTTATCATACACTAATATTTACCAATTGAGGTTAAACACATAATTAACATTCCATCCTAGAGTTTTCGCAATATAGTCACTAGTATTCTCAAACAGTAGACATTCGAGCCTATTCAAATTTGTATAGCCCGTATATATAAAAAGGGTTCGGCTCTTCTGACAAAATTATTTTGATAAAAAATTTATATGGAAGCGTACTTACACTCCCAATTAACACTCCATCCTAGAGTTTTCGCAATATAGCCACTAGTATTATCGAATAGTAGACATTTGAGCCTATTTAAATTTGTATAGCCCATACATATAAAAAGGGTTGGGCTCCTCTGACAAAATTTCATATTTTGATAAAAAAATTATATGGAAGCTGTACCTACACTCCCAATTAACACTCCATCCTAGAGTTTTCGCAATATAGCCACTAGTATTATCGAATAGTAGATGTTTGAGCCTATTTAAATTTGTAAAGCCCCTACATATAAAAAGGGTTGGGCTCCTCTGACAAAATTTCATATTTTGATAAAAAAATTATATGCAAGCTGTACCTACACTCCCAATTAACACTCCATCCTAGAGTTTTCGCAATATAGCCACTAGTATTATCGAGTAGCAGACATACGAGCCTACTTAAATTTGTATAGCCCGTACATATAAAAAGGGTTGGGCCCGTACCTATAAAAAGGGTTGGAGCCCAACCCTTTTTATATGTACGGGCTATACAAATTTAAGTAGGCTCGTATGTCTACTATTCGATAATACTAGTGGCTATATTGCGAAAACTCTAGAATGTAGTGTTAATTGGGAGTGTAGGTACAGCTTCCATATAATTTTTTTTATCAAAATATGAAATTTTGTCAGAGGAGCCCAACCCTTTTTATATGTATGGGCTATACAAATTTAAATAGACTCGTATGTCTACTACTCGATAATACTAGTGGCTATATTGCGAAAACTCTAGGATGGAGTGTTAATTGGGAGTGTAGGTACAGCTTCCATATAATTTTTTTATCAAAATATGAAATTTTGTCAGAGGAGCCCAACCCTTTTTATATGTACGGGCTATACAAATTTGAATAGGCCCGAATGTCTTCTATTTGAGAATACTAGTTTCTATATTGCGAAAACTCTAGGATGGAGTGTTAATTGGGAGTGTAGGTACAGCTTCCATATAATTTTTTTATCAAAATATGAAATTTTGTCAGAGGAGCCCAACCCTTTTTATATGTACGGGCTATACAAATTTAAATAGGCTCGTATGTCTACTATTCGATAATACTAGTGGCTATATTGCGAAAACTCTAGGATGGAGTGTTAATTGGGAGTGTAGGTACAGCTTCCATTTAATTTTTTTATCAAAATATGAAATTTTGTCAGAGGAGCCCAACCCTTTTTATATGTACGGGATATACAAATTTAAATAGGCTCGTATGTCTACTATTCGAAAATACTAGTGGCTATATTGCGAAAACTCTAGGATGGAGTGTTAATTGGGAGTGTAGGTACAGCTTCCATATAATTTTTTTATCAAAATATGAAATTTTGTCAGAGGAGCCCAACCCTTTTTATATGTACGGGCTATACAAATTTAAGTAGGCTCGTATGTCTACTATTCGATAATACTAGTGGCTATATTGCGAAAACTCTAGGATGGAGTGTTAATTGGGAGTGTAGGTACAGCTTCCATATAATTTTTTTATCAAAATATGAAATTTTGTCAGAGGAGCCCAACCCTTTTTATATGTACGGGCTATACAAATTTGAATAGGCCCGAATGTCTTCTATTTGAGAATACTAGTTTCTATATTGCGAAAACTCTAGGATGGGGTGTTAATTGGGAGTGTAGGTACAGCTTCCATATAATTTTTTTTATCAAAATATGAAATTTTGTCAGAGGAGCCCAACCCTTTTTATATGTACGGGCTATACAAATTTAAGTAGGCTCGTATGTCTACTATTCGATAATACTAGTGGCTATATTGCGAAAACTCTAGGATGGAGTGTTAATTGGGAGTGTAGGTACAGCTTCCATATAATTTTTTTATCAAAATATGAAATTTTGTCAGAGGAGCCCAACCCTTTTTATATGTACGGGCTATACAAATTTGAATAGGCCCGAATGTCTTCTATTTGAGAATACTAGTTTCTATATTGCGAAAACTCTAGGATGGAGTGTTAATTGGGAGTGTAGGTACAGCTTCCATTAAATTTTTTTTATCAAAATATGAAATTTTGTCAGAGGAGCCCAACCCTTTTTATATGTACGGGCTATACAAATTTAAATAGGCTCGTATGTCTACTATTCGATAATTCTAGTGGCTATATTGCGAAAACTCTAGGATGGAGTGTTAATTGGGAGTGTAGGTACAGCTTCCATTTAATTTTTTTATCAAAATATGAAATTTTGTCAGAGGAGCCCAACCCTTTTTATATGTACGGGATATACAAATTTAAATAGGCTCGTATGTCTACTATTCGAAAATACTAGTGGCTATATTGCGAAAACTCTAGGATGGAGTGTTAATTGGGAGTGTAGGTACAGCTTCCATATAATTTTTTTATCAAAATATGAAATTTTGTCAGAAGAGCCGAACCCTTTTTATATATACGGGCTATACAAATTTGAATAGGCTCGAATGTCTACTGTTTGAGAATACTAGTGACTATATTGCGAAAACTCTAGGATGGAGTGTTAATTATGTGTTTAAACTCAATTGGTAAATATTAGTGTATGATAAAACTTTGAAAACTTTAATACATATTTGTACATATATTTTTCGTTTGTTTTTAATTCGAAATTATTAATTTAATTTTAGTTTTTGTGGTTTTTCTTATAAATTATTTACATACATGTTAAATAAGTTGCATACACTGCATAGATAAGTTGCATGCGCTGCAGAATATTTGTTGCGTATGCTACACTTTTAATTAACGTTAGAAATTTCACACCGGTGCAGGGATACAATTAGCCAGTTTCTAAGAAGCGCAAAATTGGTTTGATGGTTTTGGTCCAAAGACGCATCATTTTACCGGCATGGTATTCATGTAATGCCAGATAGATGGAAAAAATGTGAAGATAGCGAAGGACCGTACTTTGAATAATCCTTTTTTCATATTTCTATTGAAATTTTTTATTTTTCAAAAAAAACCCGTAAATTTAGTTGCCAACCTAGTATATAAAAAAAAATTTATATATGCATTGTATATATACATAAAATAGTAGAATTGTATAAATACATAAAAATTGTATATTTGATTTACATTAAATAATTCCTCATCACTAAATGTTCAAGTAAATTATTTGAAACTAGAAGATATTTAAATTAAGCAAAGCAAAAAATATTGCCGATGCTCGTCAACAGTAAAATAATAAATTTAATTAATAAAAAAGATTTTATTTTGAGTTTATAAGTTAATAATTCCAAGGTAATTTGAAACATTAGCTAGTATTTATCGGATTCGTGAAAGTCCCAAATACTTATATTTATTAATTTCAATTCTCCCGAACCATTGAAACTAAAATCATATTTGAAGAATGCAATCATTTTTAATCATCTACTTTTAACCAATTCAAGCGGACTAGCTAATTAATAAAATAAATAAAACATTATGGTTATCTACCAGTACATTGTAATTCCCAACATATACATCGTGATTACGAAAGTATTAGTCTAAAGCATAAGCCAGTTCATTAAAACCCTATTAAAGTTAGCCGATATTTCCCAGCCGATATTAAAAAAATCGATAATGCAGATAGTGTCTTTGCTATCTCAGCCGAAAATATAATATGAAATGTCAAATATTAATATGCTTCAGCCGAAAGTTATCAGCCGACATTTTTCAGCCGACATACTTCAGCCGACATACCTCAGCCGACATTTCTCAGCCGATATTTCTCAGCCGATATTTTTCCGCCAAAAGTATTTTTTGTTACAAAAATATATATTCTACAAAAAAAAAAGAAATCAACTGAATGGTTTAAAATAAAACACTAAACTATATTTTTAATAGCATTATAAATTGTTTAGAAAATTCGATTTCCATGAGGGGAAACTTGTATATAAATATATCGCACACACAAAATTTGAAAATGTTTAAATATTGACCATTTAAAGTGTCATGATTGGAAATAGATTAAAATCAAAGGTCTTAGTGATATTCACACCTGGAAAAAATTTCAGGTTAATTTCCATGTGGGGAGCTCAGGAAAACTCGATTGAATATATCGCACACACAAAATTTGAAAATTTCTCAATATTGACCATTTAAAGTGTCATGGTTGGAAATAGATTCAAATCAAAGGTCTTAATGATGTTCACACCTAGAAAAAATTTCATGTCAATTTTCATGTGGGGAGCTCGGGAAAACTCGATTGAATATATCGCACACACAAAATTTGAAAATTTCTAAATATTGACCATTTAAAGTGTCATGGTTGGAAATAGATTCAAATCAAAGGTCTTAGTGATGTTCATACCTGAAAAAAATTTCAAGTCAATTTTCATGTGGGGAGCTCGGGAAAACTCGATTGAATATATCGCACACACAAAATTTGAAAACTTCTAAATATTGACCATTTAAAGTGTCATGGTTGGAAATAGATTTAAATCAAAGGTCTTAGTAATGTTCACACCTGAAAAAAATTTCAGGTCAATTTTCATGTGGGGAGCTCGGGAAAACTCGATTGAATATATCGCACACACAAAATTTGAAAATTGCTAAATATTGACCATTTAAAGTGTCATGGTTGGAAATAGTTTCAAATCAAAGGTCTTAGTGATGTTCATACCTGAAAAAAATTTCAGGTCAATTTTCATGTGGGGAGCTCGGGAAAACTCGATTGAATATATCGCACACACAAAATTTGAAAACTTCTAAATATTGACCATTTAAAGTGTCATGGTTGGAAATAGATTTAAATCAAAGGTCTTAGTAATGTTCACACCTGAAAAAAATTTCAGGTCAATTTTCATGTGGGGAGCTCGGGAAAACTCGATTGAATATATCGCACACACAAAATTTGAAAATTGCTAAATATTGACCATTTAAAGTGTCATGGTTGGAAATAGTTTCAAATCAAAGGTCTTAGTGATGTTCATACCTGAAAAAAATTTCAGGTCAATTTTCATGTGGGGAGCTCGGGAAAACTCGATTGAATATATCGCACACACAAAATTTGAAAATTTCTCAATATTGACCATTTAAAGTGTCATGGTTGGAAATAAATTCAAATCAAAGGTCTTAGTGATGTTCACACCTGGAAAAAATTTCAGGTCAATTTCCATGTGGGGAGCTCGGGAAAACTCGATTGAATATATCGCACACACAAAATTTGAAAATTTCTCAATATTGACCATTTAAAGTGTCATGGTTGGAAATAGATTCAAATCAAAGGTCTTAATGATGTTCACACTTAGAAAAAAATATAGGTCAATTTTCATGTGGGGAGCTCGGGAAAACTCGATTGAATATATCGCACACACAAAATCTGAAAATTTCTAAATATTGACCATTCAAAGTGTCATGGTTGGAACGAGATTCAAATCAAAGGTCTTAGTAATGTTCACACCTGGAAAAAATTTCAAATCAATTTTCATGTGGGGAGCTCGGGAAAACTCGATTGAATATATCGCACACACAAAATTTGAAAATTTCTAAATATTGACCATTTAAAGTGTCATGGTTGGAAATAGATTCAAATCAAAGGTCTTAGTGATGTTCACACCTGAAAAAAATTTCAGGTCAATTTTCATGTGGGGAGCTCGGGAAAACTCGATTGAATATATCGCACACACAAAATTTGAAAATTTCTAAATATTGACCATTTAAAGTGTCATGGTTGAAAATAGTTTCAAATCAAAGGTCTTAGTGATGTTCACACCTGGAAAAAATTTCAGGTCAATTTCCATGTGGGGAGCTCGGGATAACTCGATTGAATATATCGCACACACAAAATTTGAAAATTTCTAAATATTGACCATTTAAAGTGTCATGGTTGGAAATAGATTCAAATCAAAGGTCTTAGTGATGTTCATACCTGAAAAAAATTTCAAGTCAATTTCCATGTGGGGAGCTCGGGAAAACTCGATTGAATATATCGCACACACAAAATTTGAAAACTTCTAAATATTGACCATTTAAAGTGTCATGGTTGAAAATAGATTTAAATCAAAGGTCTTAGTAATGTTCACACCTGAAAAAAATTTCAGGTCAATTTTCATGTGGGGAGCTCGGGAAAACTCGATTGAATATATCGCACACACAAAATTTGAAAATTGCTAAATATTGACCATTTAAAGTGTCATGGTTGGAAATAGTTTCAAATCAAAGGTCTTAGTGATGTTCATACCTGAAAAAAATTTCAGGTCAATTTTCATGTGGGGAGCTCGGGAAAACTCGATTGAATATATCGCACACACAAAATTTGAAAATTTCTCAATATTGACCATTTAAAGTGTCATGGTTGGAAATAGATTCAAATCAAAGGTCTTAATGATGTTCACACCTAGAAAAAAATATAGGTCAATTTTCATGTGGGGAGCTCGGGAAAACTCGATTGAATATATCGCACACACAAAATTTGAGAATTTCTCAATATTGATCATTTAAAGTGTCATGGTTGGAAATAGATTCAAATTAAAGGTCTTAGTGATGTTCACACCTGGAAAAAATTTCAGGTCAATTTCCATGTGGGGAGCTCGGGAAAACTCGATTGAATATATCGCACACACAAAATTTGAAAATTTCTCAATATTGACCATTTAAAGTGTCATGGTTGGAAATAGATTCAAATCAAAGGTCTTAGTGATGTTCACACCTGAAAAAAATTTCAGGTCAATTTCCATGTGGGGAGCTCGGGAAAACTCGATTGAATATATCGCACACACAAAATTTGAGAATTTCTCAATATTGATCATTTAAAGTGTCATGGTTGGAAATAGATTCAAATTAAAGGTCTTAGTGATGTTCACACCTGGAAAAAATTTCAGGTCAATTTCCATGTGGGGAGCTCGGGAAAACTCGATTGAATATATCGCACACACAAAATTTGAAAATTTCTAAATATTGACCATTTAAAGTGTCATGGTTGGAAATAGATTCAAATCAAAGGTCTTAGTGATGTTCACACCTGGAAAAAATTTAAGGCCAATTTCCATGTGGGGAGCTCGGGAAAACTCGATTGAATATATCGCACACACAAAATTTGAAAATTTCTAAATATTGACCATTTAAAGTGTCATGGTTGGAAATAGTTTCAAATCAAAGGTCTTAGTGATGTTCATACCTGGAAAAAATTTCAGATCAATTTTCATGTGGGGAGCTCGGGAAAACTCAATTGAATATATCGCACACACAAAATTTGAAAATTTCTAAATATTGACCATTTAAAGTGTCATGGTTGGAAATAGATTCAAATCAAAGTTCTTAGTGATGTTCACACCTAGAAAAAATTTCAGGTCAATTTTCATGTGGGGAGCTCGGGAAAACTCGATTGAATATATCGCACACACAAAATTTGAAAATTTCTCAATATTGACCATTTAAAGTGTCATGGTTGGAAATAGTTTCAAATCAAAGGTCTTAATGATGTTCATACCTGGAAAAAATTTCAGGTCAATTTCCATGTGGGGAGCTCGGGAAAACTCGATTGAATATATCGCACACACAAAATTTGAAAATTTCTAAATATTGACCATTTAAAGTGTCATGGTTGGAAATAAATTCAAATCAAAGGTCTTAATGATGTTCACACCTGGAAAAAATTTCAGGTTAATTTCCATGTGGGGAGCTCAGGAAAACTCGATTGAATATATCGCACACACAAAATTTGAAAATTTCTCAATATTGACCATTTAAAGTGTCATGGTTGGAAATAGATTAAAATCAAAGGTCTTAGTGATGTTCATACCTGGAAAAAATTTCAGATCAATTTTCATGTGGGGAGCTCGGGAAAACTCAATTGAATATATCGCACACACAAAATTTGAAAATTTCTAAATATTGACCATTTAAAGTGTCATGGTTGGAAATAGATTCAAATCAAAGGTCTTAGTGATGTTCATACCTGGAAACAATTTCAGGTCAATTTCCATGTGGGGAGCTCGGGAAAACTCGATTGAATATATCGCACACACAAAATTTGAAAATTTCTAAATATTGACCATTTAAAGTGTCATGGTTGGAAATAGTTTCAAATCAAAGGTCTTAGTAATGTTCACACCTGGAAAAAATATAGGTCAATTTTCATGTGGGGAGCTCGGGAAAACTCGATTGAATATATCGCACACACAAAATTTGAAAATTTCTCAATATTGACCATTTAAAGTGTCATGGTTGGAAATAGTTTCAAATCAAAGGTCTTAGTGATGTTCATACCTGGAAAAAATTTCAGGTCAATTTCCATGTGGGGAGCTCGGGAAAACTCGATTGAATATATCGCACACACAAAATTTGAAAATTTCTAAATATTGACCATTTAAAGTGTCATGGTTGGAAATAGTTTCAAATCAAAGGTCTTAGTGATGTTCACACCTGGAAAAAATTTCAGGTCAATTTTCATGTGGGGAGCTCGGGAAAACTCGATTGAATATATCGCACACACAAAATTTGAAAATTTCTCAATATTGACATTTAAAGTGTCATGGTTGGAAATAGTTTCAAATCAAAGGTCTTAGTGATGTTCATACCTGGAAAAAATTTCAGGTCAATTTCCATGTGGGGAGCTCGGGAAAACTCGATTGAATATATCGCACACACAAAATTTGAAAATTTCTAAATATTGACCATTTAAAGTGTCATGGTTGGAAATAGATTCAAATCAAAGATCTTAGTGATGTTCACACCTGGAAAAAATTTCAGGTCAATTTCCATGTGGGGAGCTCGGGAAAACTCGATTGAATATATCGCACACACAAAATTTGAAAATTTCTAAATATTGACCATTTAAAGTGTCATGGTTGGAAATAGTTTCAAATCAAAAGTCTTAGTGATGTTCATACCTAAAAAAAATTTCAAGTCAATTTTCATGTGGGGAGCTCGGGAAAACTCGATTGAATATATCGCACACACAAAATTTGAAAACTTCTAAATATTGACCATTTAAAGTGTCATGGTTGGAAATAGTTTCAAATCAAAGGTCTTAGTGATGTTCACACCTGGAAAAAATTTCAGGTCAATTTCCATGTGGGGAGCTCGGGATAACTCGATTGAATATATCGCACACACAAAATTTGAAAATTTCTAAATATTGACCATTTAAAGTGTCATGGTTGGAAATAGATTCAAATTAAAGGTCTTAGTGATGTTCACACCTGAAAAAAATTTCAGGTCAATTTCCATGTGGGGAGCTCGGGAAAACTCGATTGAATATATCGCACACACAAAATTTGAAAATTTCTAAATATTGACCATTTAAAGTGTCATGGTTGGAAATAGTTTCAAATCAAAGGTCTTAGTGATGTTCATACCTGGAAAAAATTTCAGGTCAATTTTCATGTGGGGAGCTCGGGAAAACTCGATTGAATATATCGCACACACAAAATTTGAAAATTTCTAAATATTGACCATTTAAAGTGTCATGGTTGGAAATAGATTCAAATTAAAGGTCTTAGTGATGTTCACACCTGGAAAAAATTTCAGGTCAATTTCCATGTGGGGAGCTCGGGAAAACTCGATTGAATATATCGCACACACAAAATTTGAAAATTTCTAAATATTGACCATTTAAAGTGTCATGGTTGGAAATAGTTTCAAATCAAAGGTCTTAGTGATGTTTGTTAATTCTAAACAAACTGTTTAGAATTATGTTAGACAAAGTAAGGTATTAAAAATCTCCGTACTATTTCGATGTGTTGTTGAAATTGACTAACAATTTATTTTTTAATTTCTAGGTTTTTATACACAAAAGAAAACCTAAATTATGACTAACTTATAATAGAACACGATAACAAGAAACTGCAAAGAATGCAAGCGGATGTATCATTTTCACATATACGTGTTGCGCTGTCTATGCATATCAAATGATCATCCGCTCACACGCTCTACATTGTTTCTGGTTATCGTGTGAAATAAACTGTTCAAGATTGAACATACTCCCGGGCGACTATGGCAAGGTTGTACTATGCAGTAGCGGCCGTTGATTGTGGTCGAAGTGGATCTAATGGGCGCCGGCGCCGTATGTAAGCTATGATCCAGACTATTCCGACGATAAGAGCGCTCCAGAATAAAATATGAATCATGGTGTAGTGATGAACATGATGTTGATTTTGGTTGGTGAAGAACTCATTTCTCTGGATCAGGTGCTCATTTTCCCGAAGAGCTGCTATTTCATCTTCCAACTTTTTAGTGTCCAGACCGGAGATGAGGTCAGCCGCAGCGTCATCACGCACCTTGGTTTTGATGTGATTTCCAAGATTTTTCAACTGCTTGGAAGTGGTGATGCCCGAGGTTGATCTTTGAAACGCCTTGCTTATACTGTTGGTTGCTGTGCCCACAGCTACAATGTATGACTCCCTGTCGCGTAATATACAGCCTGCATCAATGCTAATTATTCCCGAGCCTTGAAGAGTGAGCGGACTAGATTGGGATCCACATAAGACATCGACCGTAGTTTCGTTGGGAACTGCATAAATCCATTGATTGGGTGCCTTGAGGGGAATCCATCTATTAGTGGAATTCCTAGTTTGAAAGCTGCAGAATTGCTCAAGAGCGGCTTTCCGCTGAAGGATGGCTACCTCGCATCGACCGTTGTTAGAGAATGCGTTGAAGACGGGTGATGTCTCGCATAGGAAATGTGCTGAGGAAACAATCTGACAACGAGATAGTTGTTCCGTAGAGAAGAACGCGAAATGTTCGCGATGGCTGTCCATGGCCAGATACTCAGTTGAAGTTACTATGCTTGACTGTGTGTGGTCATGCAGAATGTCCGGCACGGCAATCACGGAGAGAAGCGTATACTCTGTTGCGAACGCCAGTGGAATCATGACTTCGATGATCACGTTCTTCTTGGTCATTCTACTTCTGACTGTTAGACTCTGATATACATGTATCAGATCAGACAATTGGTGACCAGGGACGCTGACGGCTGTCGGTACATGTTGCCGAATCAGCGAAAGTTGTTCTTCTAATTGGTCCGGCGTGAGTATGGTGGGATGCAAAATCTCATGATGAGCGGAGTACACTATGTTAAGCAAACTGTGTTGGGTGTCTTCCAAGTTCTGTAAGATCAAGGTTAACTCGATTATGTTCATTACCACCGAGCGAACCCTGTCCTCATAGCTTCGATACTCTTGTAGTACCTTTAACTCCTCCCTTAATCGCCTCTGCTCTTGTAATAGGTTGTTCATGGACATCATGGTGAGATTGGAATTATGCTTTATCAATTTCACCGTGTTATCTATTATTGATGTTTGATTCTGTATTAATGTCAGTAGATGATTTTCGTTGGTGTTGATCGTGTCAAACTGGGATTCGTATTGGGCTGCATCGCGTTGCGACAAGATGCCAAATATATCGCCCAAAGCAATCCCCAACGTATCTCCTAATCCTCGCTTGGATCGCTTGCGTTCCTTATTGCTATCTTTTAGTAACTTGTTTTCAGCTATTAGGTTGTTGAGTCGCCATTGCAAATGTTGTAGGGTAGTATTACAGTTGAAACCTGGCAGATCTTTACAAGCTCCTTGTAGTTGGGCTACGGCTTGCTTACAGTTTTCTACCTCTTTCCAATAGTCGGTCAAGTTGTAAAAAATTACTAATTTCCATTTCATGGCGACGGCTTCTAGGGTTCCCATTTCCTCAAAGTATATGCCTGATGGATGGTCGAAGGGGCGGATGTTAGGGATACCGCGCGCCAAACCTAGAATGGTGCATACTGATAATAGCGCCAAGGCTAAATTGCTAGCCCTTAAACCACACTTTGCTCTTCTCGGCGGTTGCTTCCTGATAGGTGGGGCTTCGTTGTTGGCGGCTTCGAGTTCTGGAGTATTTGTCATCTCCGCTTCTATGGGGAGCTTGCATAGTTTGGTGATTGGTCGTTTGTACACATTGTCCTTGCATTTAACCGTGGCCACGCGAACTAGACCATCAGCACCAGCTTGAGTTTCAATAATTCGACCTAATTTCCAATATGTTGTCGGTAGTTGATTGTCTCGCAAGAGGACTAAGTCGTTTATCAATAAGTTGGGTTGCGGCGTTTTCCATTTGCTGCGTTGCTGTAATTGGTGTAGATATTCAACTGACCATCTCTTCCAAAAGTCTTGTATCATCCGTTGTACTAGGTGCCATCTTGTGGTCAGAGGTATGTTCTCGACCATGCCAGAAGGCTGGCTCTTGAGAGCTTCCCCGATCAAAAAATGGCCAGGAGTTAATGCCTTAAGATCGGATGGATCATTGGTTAACGGCGTCAATGGTCTCGAATTTAGGCAAGCCTCTATTTGAGCGGTGATGGTACTTAATTCTTCATAGGTAAGAGTAGTGGCACCTATGACTCGTTTTAAATGACCCTTTACGGATTTAATTCCGGCTTCCCAAATGCCTCCAAAATGAGGGGCGAATGGTGGTATGAAATGCCAAGTTGTCTCGCCTTCGGCTATTGCATTTTTTATATCGATTGGCAATGTGGTCAAGGCGACGTGAAGGTTCTTCTTCATTTCGGCATCGGCACCAACGAAGTAGGTGCCATTATCCGAATACAGATCCGTGCATAAGCCTCGTCGTGACGTGAATCGTTGGTAAGCGGCAATGAAGGCGGCCGTTGTTAAGCTACTAACTATTTCTATATGTACGGCCTTGGTCACCATGCAAACAAATAGGGCTATGTATCCCTTATATGATTTATGACCTCTGCCTTTTGTTGTTCTCAGCTGAATAGGTCCAGCATAATCGATCCCAGTTTTAGCGAATGGTCTGCCTGGCCATACTCTGGAACCTGGAAGATCACCCATAAGTTGTCTCGTGTTTTGTTGTTGGTGCCGGAAGCATGTAACACATTTATTTATCACGAGTCGTACAGCTCGCCTTCCATCCAGGATCCAATATCTATCTCTTAGGTGTGATAGCGTCAGCTGTACTCCTCCATGCAACATTAACTTGTGGGCTCTTTCGATGAGTTTCCGAGTAATTGAATTATTTTTACCCAAAATAATGGGATTTTTGGTGGCTGTTGGGATGTTCGCGTTCTGCAGTCGCCCTCGCATTCGTAATACACCATTGTCATCTAGAAAGGGGTTCAAAGATAAAAGCTTGCTGTTATTCGGCAATCGTTGTGTGTTTCTCAGACATCTCAGCTCCTGGTAGAAGTCTTCCTCTTGACTCATGCGGAATATAATGGTTTCAGGCGCGATCGCCTTAAATGTTGGAATTTTCCGTGCAGCCCGATTAATGAACGTTGCGCAGATTGCTACTACTCGTTTTAATTTGTCATAACTGGAAATCCTTTGAAACAATCCCCACCAGACGTTGGTTACATTCGTTGTTGCTATTAAGGTTATCTTCTCCTCGTATTCCTCAGGGCGATAGGCTTGTGGGTCCGTCTCACTGTTTTGCTCGATATCTTCAGGGAGTCCCCATAGAGTTGAATCATGTTGTAGAAATTCTGGTCCATGCCACCATAACTTGCAGTGGACTAATTCTCTAGGAGATGTTCCTCGAGAAGCGAGGTCTGCGGGATTCTCGTGGGACCTTACGTGATGCCAAGTGGCTGTTGGTAGCTTTTGTTTTATGCACGAGATGCGGTTTGCAACAAATGTTTTGAAGCGCCTTGGTTCTCCCTTGATCCAGCTTAGCGTGATGGACGAATCGGTCCAAGCGTGCGTTTCACACTCATTTAGCTGCATTGCAAGTTGCACATGCCTTAATAGTTTAGCTAGTAGTCTAGCTGCGTTTAACTCTAATCGAGGAACTGACAGCTTTGTTTTGATGGGAGCCACCCGTGTTTTGGCCATTACAAGATTAGTGGTTACTTGTCCTGCCTCGTTGGTAGTCCTGCAATATACTACAGCGGCGTATGCAAGTTCGGAGGCGTCAGCAAAGCCGTGTAGTTCCTTTCTGGTGCTTCTTGTTGTGTTGACCCACCTAGATATTTTTATGTTCTTCACAGCGGGCATTTCCTTCTTGTAGATCAACCATTTTTTACCTATTTCTTCTGGTAGTGGTTCGTCCCATTCGATCCCGGAGGCCCACGTACCTTGCATCAGAATCTTAGCAGCAATGGTGACGGGTGCTAACCAACCGATTGGGTCAAATAATTTTGATGAATCAGCCAAGAGTGAACGTTTGGTGGCCGTCCCCTCAGACAATTCCAAATTGTCTACGTGAAATTCAAAGGTGTCTTTCGTGGGGTTGTAATGAATCCCCAAGGTTTTGATGCAATCGCTTAATTTTAACAACACGTTACCGGTAGCTTGCAATTCTGTTGGTATTTGCGCTAATAGCTCCGGACTATTGGAAGACCACTTCCTTAGTTTTAGTCCACCTTTCTCGGAGAGCCCTATTAGTTGTTGTATCATGGCCGAGGCTTGGTCTAAGCTGTCGTTTCCTGTCAGCAAATCGTCCACATAGAAGTCAGACAATATGGTTTCGGAGGCGATAGGAAACGATCGCCGTTCGTCTTCAGCTAGTTGCCTTAAAGCACGCACAGCCAGAAAGCTGGCGGCTGTGGTGCCATATGTGACCGTTTTTAACCTGTAGATGTCTATGGGGTTTGTTGGTTCCGTCCTCCATAGAATTAGTTGATAATTTCTATCTTGCTCGTGAATCCATACCTGCCGATACATTTTTTCTATATCGGCCGTCAGCACGTACTGATGTTTACGCCAACGAAGGATTATGTCCGCCAAATCTTGCTGTAACTTTGGGCCGATCATCATTTTCTCATTAAGGGATGATCCATTTGTTGTTTTGGATGACGCATCGAACACTACACGTAATTTGGTAGTAGTGCTGTCCTGCTTCATTACACCATGGTGTGGAATGTAGTAACTATTATAGTTTGGCTGCTCTTCTAACTTGGGAACCAGCTCCATATGGCCTAAGTCCAGATATTCCTTCATGAAGTTTTGGTATAGTTGTTTAAACGGGGCGTCTTTTTTAAATCTTCTCTCTAGTTGTAATAAACGAGCGGCAGCCGTTTTCTTGGATTCTCCTAACTTTGGGGGATCCTCCTTGAACGGAATGCTCACCGAGTACCTGCCGTCACCGTTTCGTTGAACTGTTGATGAAAAGTGTTCCTCCGCTCTCTGCTCTTCTTCGGTATGGACCCTTTCGTCTGGAATATCGTCGTTTTCCACTAAGAGTTTTAGTTGATTCTCGATGGCTTTAGTGGTAACCATTGTAAGCTTTTCTCCAGAACGTTGACCCATGTTACCCATCAAAATCCAGCCCAGCTCAGTTTCTTGAGCCATCGGGTCGTTGGGACCCATCTTGATTATGTTGTTGATAGCTATGGACGCATAATAGTCGGCACCGATTATTAGGTCGATGGGTTGTGGATGATTGAACCTCGGATCGGCCAATTTTAGTCTACCCAGGTGGGTCCATTTGCTGTCGTCAACCTTGACTTGTGGTAGTTGATGATCCAGGTTATCGAACACTAGTGCCTCAATAGCTAAAGTGAAACTCCCAGGGAAATTGGGTGATAGCGTAGTGTTCACAGCATGTCTGCATACTCCTGCCGCTTGACCACCAATGCCAGAAATTTTAACATTAATTTTCTTCCTTTTGAAATTGAAACGATTTACGGCTCTGGATGATATTAACGTTGCCTGAGATCCAGGATCTATCAGGGCTCGCAGTGTTACGAGCTGACCGTTGGCGGTTGTTGAAAGGACCACGGCAGTTGGCAATAGCACTGCCGATGTTTGCTGCACCATGAATGTTTTCGGACCCTGCTCGGTTTTCGATGCAGAGTTGTTGCAATGCAAGAGGGTGTTGTGTTTACCATTGCAGACTACGCAGAATTCCGTGGCGAAGCACTTGAACTTATCATGACCTTCCAAGCATCGCACACAGAATTGTAGATGGTTGACCAATTTAGCCCTCTCCAAGGTTGGCATATTCTTGAAACGTGGGCAGATCTCTAACTTGTGATTTCCGCTACAATTGGGTACCACGCAGCGTACTGAAGCTGTCGCGACATTTACACGTTTGATCGGCTGTGTGACGATTTGACGCGGTGTTGCTACATGCTTGTTTTTACCCATGGCTTCTAAAGACTGGAATCGTCGTTCTAAAAAGTCAAACAACACGTTCAAATTCGGAACTTCCTTGGGCTGTTGCAAATTTGTCTCAAACAATCCTATTGACTCTGGATCGAGCCTTCTAGTGACTAAAAATACCACAAATGCTTCGAATGTGGACTTCAGTTCGAGTTGCTGGATGTTATGCAACACTTCCTTAAGCGTGTCATGCATCGAGCGGATTGCTGGCCCTGTTGCTTGTTGTAGCGTAGACATCGACAATATTGAATTGAAGTAATTGCTGGACAACAACCTCTTGTTGTCATATCTAGCTTTTATGGCTTCCCACGCCATATCATAATTATCACCTGTTGCGGCTAGATGAGCGATGAGCTGAGCCGCTCCCTTTTGCAGCTTAGATTTTAAATAGGTCATTTTCATTGTGTTGGACAATGAATCATTGTTATGAATTATTTCAATGAACAAATCCTTGAACGAGGTCCATTTATCGTAGTCACCATAGAAGGTTGGTATTTCTACTTGAGGCAACTTGACCTTTTGTTCTACATGTGGTTTACTCGTAATACGTTCTGCCAGTTCCTGGCACTGTTGTAATCTTATTATCGTATTTTCCACTCTATTTTTGATGGTGCCATAGAAATCTTGGACGAAATAGTTTGTTGTTTTGTCCTTTTCATCCGTTTCTATCATGATGGTTGCATGCAGTTGATATATATCACGCATTTGTCTCTGCAGCTGATTTACTTTTAGATGAAGGTATTCCTTCGGACAACTTTCTTTATCCAATCTGCATTCTATTGCGTATATGTCTTGATGTAATTGACGCATATAGAAATCTTGTCGCTTGGCCTCGAGGGTTAAAGATGCAGTTGTCGTCTTATGATGCTCATTACTGCTAGAGTGTGACGAGGAATCGGTTTCCTTGAAAGGCGGAGGTTTACTGGATTCTTGATTGTCCCTGCTACAAGTTGGTTCCGGCTCTTCTTGATGGCTCTCCGAATGAACGTCGTTATCGATGGAATCAGGCTGGGAAATTGTGGTCCAGCCTAATTTTTCGACCGCTGTACCCGTTGGAGTGCTTGGAGGTGCTGCATTCAAGCGTTGGCGCATGTCTCCTAGAAGCCAGGTGCATTCATCCGGTGTAGTTTGTCTAGTTGAACGATATGGGTGCGAATTCTCCATTGGAGGGGATATCGCTAGAATCTTTTCATCATTGGTGATGAACTCCTGATGTGCCGTCTTCACATATGCTATTTTCTTCTCCAAATAGCTTTTTGTTTTCCGGGAGTTGCCGTCCTTTTTATAATTGGAAAGCAACTGCCTTATGTTGGTAGCAATTTCGTGTTGTGCGAGCAATATTTGTTCCATCTCGAATGGCCTGTTGTTGACTGGCTGAGTGTGATTCGAGATGTTGCCGTTTGTTGATGGTTGGCGCAAAAAACTTGTGTCAACGATTTAAGGTGAGTTAGATTTGATGGCGTGGTATTACCGGATTGCCGTTGTTGTATGCTGGTCACACCCGCTCAATGTTGTGGGCAGGCAGATTTACTCGAAATACCAAGCTTACAATTTGTTTATAATAGACTGCGGTTTATACGGCGGTTGTCGTATATCGTTGTTGTTAAGCCAGCCTATGTGGACTATAATTGACTTCGAATCTCGTTGTGCTGAGATTCGGCTCGAAGGACCAATGTTAATTCTAAACAAACTGTTTAGAATTATGTTAGACAAAATAAGGTATTAAAAATCTCCGTACTATTTCGATGTGTTGTTGAAATTGACTAACAATTTATTTTTTAATTTCTAGGTTTTTATACACAAAAGAAAACCTAAATTATGACTAACTTATAATAGAACACGATAACAAGAAACTGCAAAGAATGCAAGCGGATGTATCATTTTCACATATACGTGTTGCGCTGTCTATGCATATCAAATGATCATCCGCTCACACGCTCTACATTGTTTCTGGTTATCGTGTGAAATAAACTGTTCAAGATTGAACATGTTCATACCTAAAAAAAATTTCAAGTCAATTTTCATGTGGGGAGCTCGGGAAAACTCGATTGAATATATCGCACACACAAAATTTGAAAACTTCTAAATATTGACCATTTAAAGTGTCATGGTTGGAAATAGATTTAAATCAAAGGTCTTAGTAATGTTCACACCTGAAAAAAATTTCAGGTCAATTTTCATGTGGGGAGCTCGGGAAAACTCGATTGAATATATCGCACACACAAAATTTGAAAATTGCTAAATATTGACCATTTAAAGTGTCATGGTTGGAAATAGTTACAAATCAAAGGTCTTAGTGATGTTCATACCTGAAAAAAATTTCAGGTCAATTTTCATGTGGGGAGCTCGGGAAAACTCGATTGAATATATCGCACACACAAAATTTGAAAATTTCTCAATATTGACCATTTAAAGTGTCATGGTTGGAAATAGATTCAAATCAAAGGTCTTAATGATGTTCACACCTATAGAAAAAATATAGGTCAATTTTCATGTGGGGAGCTCGGGAAAACTCGATTGAATATATCGCACACACAAAATTTGAAAATTTCTAAATATTGACCATTTAAAGTGTCATGGTTGGAAATAGATTCAAATCAAAGGTCTTAGTGATGTTCACACCTGGAAAAAATTGCAGGTCAATTTTCATGTGGGGAGCTCGGGAAAACTCGATTGAATATATCGCACACACAAAATTTGAAAATTTCTAAATATTGACCATTTAAAGTGCCATGGTAAAAAAGCAGATGGAGTGAATGGTTTTATTTGTTGTTCCTGTGTAGAATTTCTTTCTCGTTTTAATCATCTTTTTCGTTGTTCTTGTTTGCCTGATTCATTTTGCATTACCCAGGTAGCACCACGTGGAGGTATGAATCTCGGACTTCGCTAACCCTAATTGTGTACGCATACACACTTTTTTTTTATTTTTTTTGTTTTTTTTTTTTTTTTTTCGTTTTTATGTTTTTTATTTTTTTATTTTTTTTGTTTTTATATTTTTTTTTTTACATTTTATGTTTTTTTTTGCTGTTACATTTTTTTTTATTTTTTCAATTTTACTTCAATTCAATTTTCATTTAATCGAGAATTCATTTTTATCGAAATAATAATTATGAGCAAAGGGGACAATTGAAACAATCAGACACATCAAAATCATTCACATTGACTCCAACCTCAATATCATGCATGTATCGATGACATTTTGAACAACGAATTGAGTTTCCCGTTAGATTGATATTTTCACCACACATCAGGCACAACTCTTGCATAGGCAAACTGTTTTTTAAAATGTCCGTTTGAATAAGTTTCCGCTTGAGGGAAATATTAATAAAAGCATTTTCAGGAATAAATTTATTTTTCATATATACTTCCGCGTGGATTAACATGTAGACTCCACAATCATTATTTCCTTTCTGTTTATAACAATAAGGAAAATAACAAGGTCTTAGTGGTTGTTGAAAATATTTCATTTTCTTCATTTTATTGTAATGGCTTACAAATTTTGAAAATTTCACGAAACATTTCTCATAATACAATTCTGCACTTTTCTGGAAATCATTATTATATTTTGCAGAATCGTATACAATGTACTGACCCGTATCACAATTGCATACCACTAAATGAAAATGACGTTTATTTTCATCGAAAATTGGCATTATTAGGAATGAACTTTGTAAATCGAAGTTAGTTGCCATTATTTCTAGATCTTCTACTGTGTTATTGGAGAAAAATAATATCGAACCAAAACTGAATGGCACAACTTGACAGTCTATAAAGTTTTTGGCGACTAGATGCAACCAAATGTCGGCAATTTCGTTTTCAACCCAATTTTGACCTGTTAAGCTATTAAAACTATCAAAATGGATGTTCCTATTATTAATTCGCCCCACTACATAATTTATGTAGGTATCGTCTATTATATATTGTTTATAGTAATGCGTAACATTTTTCAATAAATTATTTGAAAATTTATTATTTCGAGGATCACTGTCATCTCCCATAACAGTGTCTTCAGAGCCTTGGCTATCGGGTGTATTTCGACAAGTAACTGCTAAATTGGAATAATGTTTCATCGACGAATTTTTTGTTGAATGTTTCCAAGTTTCAACAGGATCAATTTCGTCTTTAACATGAATATGTTTTCTTTTTCTGTTGGTAAATCCCGATCTTGGAAAATCATTAAGAATACTATAAATTTTGTTGTTAATGGACGTTCTGGTAAATTCTAAAAATCGTCCGGCTTTGAGCGGACGTTTGCCTATTGAAACTGCATTTTTGTCCAAATTATGTTTAGTTTCTCCAAAATAACTTTCCACCGCTGCGTTTGTGAAACGTGGAGTAGGTAGATCTTGTTTTATTAAATGATTTAATATCGGAGCCCACAACGGCAGGAACGGTAAAAAATCTTTCAAAATTTCTTTTAAAAATTTCGGGCGGTAAAATATATTTGTGATATTAGAGTCTAATGCAACTTCCTCGAAATTTGAAATGACAGCAAAGTCGTTGTAGTATTTGCTAGTTTTGTATAACGGTTTAATACTTGTGTCATTATTTTCGTTAAAGATACCATCAAATTGGATATCATAATAAAGCAATTCATCTTCCGGTTCATGAAAGTTATTTTCGTGTAAAATTATTGCTAAATCTATTATTAGGCTTTCAGCAACTGTTGCATCGTGTTCATTACACATTTTAAACAAGATGGACCAAATTCTTTTAATTTTTACATAGTCCGTTTCGTTCATCATTGCATCTAAGCATCCCAAAATTTTTAGTTTTGCTTTACGAGAATCAGTATGCTGATTAAAGTGCTTGCTAATAACACGACTAAAATTTTTTTTAAGATGAGCATAGCATAAGTGTATATGTACAAACGAATCATATTGCTCCAAATTGTCTCCATGCAACCACTCGTAACTTAAATTGATATATTTTAATAATTCGATGTTGTTCCAACCTAGCGAAATTGCATTTAATATAGCACGGCTAAAATCAGATACAACATGGTTGAATATAGGCCACGTTATGTTGGATTTTTTTTCGATTTCATTTTTGAAAAATTCCAAAAAAATTCGAATATTAAAAGATGTTTGTAAACTGGTTATCATTTCCATAAATGGAAAATTAGTTCCAGATTTACCATCAACATTTTTAATATTTATGACTCCAGTATAATAAAAAATTTCGTTTTGTACCCCATGTGGTTTGCGAACAACTGATCCAGTGGCATCTATGTGCGCAATAATAGATAACGTTTTCTTACTCGTATTGATTCTTGAAAGCACTTTAATTTGTTCATTTGATAACGAATAAATAGTAAACGGATTTACTATAAGAAAGTGCAAGTACGAATTATGTTTGGTCATTTTTTTTGTAAGGTCTTTAATGTCGTTTCGATCATCATCTAAGGATGAGAGTGCTTCGGAGCGAGCAACGTTTAGTACAGTCAGACCTTTATAATTGCCAAGATTTCCTTGTGATTTTAGTTCTAAATCACACTCTTTCTGTAGCTCGTTTTGAACGTCAGTTGCATAAGATTTTGAAAGCTTACTTCGAATTGCTTCTCTGTTTTTCCCCTTAAGTTGAGTAGTAAGCTGCTCAGTATGATGAATCTCACCTACGGATGACTCTACAGAAAATATTTTTTCAACGGAGTTCCGTTGATACGTAAACTTGTAAAATTTTGGGCACAGTCGATGTAAACATTTACGTGTATATATTGTTATCGTTTTATTGGTTGATTTCGCATCTCTAACATTTATAATGCAAGGGAAAAATTTCAAAAATTTGGATCGAAACACATCCATATACGAATCCGTTTTCAATTTTCCAGTCTCTTTGTCAAAAATATCAGTCTCCCATTCAATATCTGAAAAAGTAATCTTAAATTGCGTTTTAAAAAATTTTTTCTGTGGATTAGTTTTTTTCAATTTAACAATCTTTGAGTATTTTTTGACAGGAAATTTAATTTCTTCAAAATCACTTAGATCAGAAAAACCGTCCACATTGTTTTCTACAGCTTCGCTTAACTGAACATTATTAATTATGTTATCTTGTTGGTTATTTTCAACCCGTGCGGAAGTTGGATTTGCTAAAATTCTAATCGAATCATTATCCGTTAGGAAATACGAGTATGCGTTTTTATTATTTAGTACTTCAACGCTAATGATATTAAATTTATCTCGAATAGATGATACATCGGGTTGAATGAAATTAACCAAGTCTGTCTTCGTGTTTTCATTGGGCTGTTTATTTTTAGTTGCAAGCCTCTTTTCGGTGTTTATTTCAAGCTTTAGCTTCAACATGTTCCGAAATTCATTATTTCTTTCAAAAAATCTTTTGATTTTCAATCTGTTAGAATTCGTACAGTTAAGGCCTTTAATTCTTTTACAAACCTTATAAAATAAGGAATCATTATTTAAACATCCAAATTTTACATCTTCAAATGAACAAACTTCTTCGGCTATCGCGGTTGCAAGGACCGACATGTTGTTAAAATCAATTGAAAATGAATTGAGCGGCATATTAATTGTAATTTATTCAATAACCAATTTTATTAAAAATAAGGTAAAAGGACAAGTTATTATTGAAATTATCCAAAACTTATTAACACGAATAAATCGAATTGCAACAATCCTATTGCAACTTACACTTTAAAATACGAAAAATAATACTATTATTAGGAATTTTCGTTTTAGTAACCTGTTAACCGGTATCAAACAATGATGCGCAAACCAAAAATAAATAAAGCACAGTGAATATAAAAAAAATTCTTATGGAATATTATATTTTCGGAATCTCTCTTTAACTTTTATCTAAGTAAAATGTATATTACACATTATAATATACTATGCCAGTGTTTATTACTTTAATTGTATGTACGTACAACTCGGATAAATGGTACGAAATATACCTAATATAAGTTTTTAATGTGATATCTATCAGAATGTCTATACTTATGTTTTGTACATAAGAAGTAGTTTTAATTTTAAATATAATTATTGCTTTTTAGAAAAATTTTGTTGCAATGAATTTAATTCTCTTTGAATAAGCAGGGTGATCAAAAATAAAAACTAAGTTTTGTTTTCTCGTTAATTTTAATTATATAGTTTTCGTCTGTTTGCGTACCTAATTGAGAATTAGGATATGAGAAATTATAAAGAATTTCTACACGTACGATGTAGACGTAAGCAAAATAAAAAGAGAATATTTGACGCGAGATAATATTTTGAAATTTTGTATGTATTTTAATTTCGCGTTTATAGACGTGGTTGTTAAAGCGGTCAAATCTTGTGGTTAATATTTTCCACTTCCTAATAGTAGATTTTATTGAAATTTCATACACATTTGAATCGCCGGTAATAACGCTTTATGTTAAAATTTGGAAATTAGAACACAGGGTCTCGACCATATAAATGGGCTGCCATATAAATTTTTTGAAAATAAGCAGTTTGTACTGTTATACTCAGAAAAAAAATATGATAAATACATGATTGCATTTACCATATTTTGATAATACTTAATTATTGTTATTATTAATATCATTATTGTGGGTTAAATACAATTATTTAAATAATTGATTTTATCGTATTATTATATTCTTGATCATTCTTCTTTTCTTCTTCATCATAACAATGATGATCACTTGTAAATTTTTTTTTCACAAGTGATCATCATTGTTATGATGAAGAAGAGAAGAAGAAGATCGAGAATATAATAGTATGAGAAAATCAGTTATTTACATAATAATAATTATTTGTGTATATGCTACGTACAATTGACCGTGAGAGAAACAATCCTTTTCAAGATTCAGGCCACAAACACTCAAGGATTGGCAGGATCGAAACACGCAAGGCGAATCGGAAATTGAATTCGTTTAAATTCGAATGGCATATCAGTTGAAATCATTGGAATTCTCGGAATGAGAACTTCCTCACCTTTGAACTTGTCCATGAGTTTTCTCACCACCAAGCGCGTTCCGTTGCATAGTTTTGGTTGATTCATGTTTCGAAGCATGAATACTATACCGTACCAATCTTGAGTTGTAAAATGTGCGGTGGCAAGCCAGACTAATCCAATGAGTTTAAAAATTCAGTTAGATAGTTGGTTGCTTCGTCTTTGTTTGTTACACAGTCGATTGATTTGATGGAATGCAGTGAACCAACGATTTGATTTTGAGTTATGAAATTTAAGTTCCACGTCTCTGTTCTTTGCGGCAAGAATTACTCGTTCACTCAACCAATTGTGTTTTTTGTAGTTAGAAAAGATGTTCGGAATGGCACAGTGGTTAAAGCTTTCGCGTTTCGATCGGGAGGTACCGGATTCGAATCCCGATACAGACAGGTACACAGATTACAATCTGTGTGGTGAAATGTAACACATCTATGACCCCCCGTCGGAGTACAAAACTCATAAGCCAAACCATTTTCCATGCCAGTATAGGCTGGCCTTACCGGACAAGTGGTGCAGTGGTTAAAGCTTCGGCACTTGGACCGGGAGGTACTGGGTTCGAATCCCATCAGAGGCTAGATGCAAATCGAATTTTCATCATCGATTACGATCGGTGATGTTAATAAACACAACTAAGACCCTCTGATGGAGTGCAGAATTCAGCGCCGACCCACCGTCCATGTCAATGTACAGGTTGACATGGAGCTTGCAATGTGCAGGTGGTAATACTGTAGTTGTGTGAGTAGGTGAATAGGTGAATGGGTTAATGATGTAGCGTGAATGCGTGGTATCACAATGGGCCAAAAAATGGCCTAACCACTGAAACCTAACCTAAAAACCTAGGCTGGCCTTGAGCTATGCCATATACAGATGGTCTTAAATCGGTCCGATAACCTCCCCACATGGAAATTGACCTTAAATTTTTGCCAGGTGTGAACATCACTAAGACCTTTGATTTAAATCTATTTCCAACCATGATACTTTAAATGGTCAATATTTAGAAATTTTCAAATTTTGTGTGTGCGATATATTCAATCGAGTTTTCCCGAGCTCCCCACATGGAAATTGACCTGAAATTTTGTTCAGGTGTGAACATCACTAAGACCTTTATTTGAATCTATTTCCAACCATGACACTTTAAATGGTCAATATTTAGAAATTTTCAAATTTTGTGTGTGCGATATATTCAATCGAGTTTTCCCGAGCTCCCCACATGGAAATTGACCTGAAATTGTTTCCAGGTTTGAACATCACTAAGACCTTTGATTTGAATCTATTTCCAACCATGACACTTTAAATGGTCAATATTGAGAAATTTTCAAATTTTGTGTGTGCGATATATTCAATCGTGTTTTCCCGAGCTCCCCACATGGAAATTGACCTGAAATTTTTTCCAGGTGTAAACATCACTAAGACCTTTGATTTGAATCTATTTCCAACCATGACACTTTAAATGGTTAATATTGAGAAATTTTCAAATTTTGTGTGTGCGATATATTCAATCGAGTTTTCCCGAGCTCCCCACATGGAAATTGACCTGAAATTTTTTCCAGGTGTGAACATCACTAAGACCTTTGATTTGAATCTATTTCCAACCATGACACTTTAAATGGTCAATATTGAGAAATTTTCAAATTTTGTGTGTGCGATATATTCAATCGAGTTTTCCCGAGCTCCTCACATGGAAATTGACCTGAAATTTTTTTCAGGTGTGAACATCACTGAAACCTTTGATTTTAATCTATTTCCAACCATGACATTTTAAATGGTCAATATTTAGAAATTTTCAAATTTTGTGTGTGCGATATATTCAATCGAGTTTTCCCGAGCTCCCCACATGGAAATTGACCTGAAATTTTTTCTAGGTGTAAACATCACTAAGACGTTTGATTTGAATCTATTTAAAACCATGACACTTTAAATGGTCAATATTTAAAAAATTTCAAATTTTGTGTGTGCGATATATTCAATCGAGTTTTCCCGAGCTCCCCACATGAAAATTGACCTGAAATTTTTTTCAGGTATGAACATCACTAAGACCTTTGATTTGAATCTATTTCCAACCATGACACTTTAAATGGTCAATATTTAGAAATTTTCAAATTTTGTGTGTGCGATATATTCAATCGAGTTTTCCCGAGCTCCCCACATGGAAATTGACCTGAAATTTTTTCCAGGTGTGAACATCACTAAGACCTTTGATTTGAATCTATTTCCAACCATGACACTTTAAATGGTCAATATTGAGAAATTTTCAAATTTTGTGTGTGTGATATATTCAATCGAGTTTTCCCGAGCTCCCCACATGGAAATTGACATAAAAAAATTTCCAAGTGTGAACATTACTAAGACCTTTGATTTGAATCTATTTCCAACCATGACACTTTAAATGGTCAATATTTAGAAATTTTCAAATTTTGTGTGTGCGATATATTCAATCGAGTTTTCCCGAGCTCCCCACATGAAAATTGACCTGAAATTTTTTTCAGGTATGAACATCACTAAGACCTTTGATTTGAATCTATTTCCAACCATGACACTTTAAATGGTCAATATTTAGAAATTTTCAAATTTTGTGTGTGCGATAAATTCAATCGAGTTTTCCCGAGCTCCCCACATGGAAATTGACCTGAAATTTTTTCCAGGTGTGAACATCACTAAGACCTTTGATTTGAATCTATTTCCAACCATGACACTTTAAATGGTCAATATTGAGAAATTTTCAAATTTTGTGTGTGTGATATATTCAATCGAGTTTTCCCGAGCTCCCCACATGGAAATTGACATAAAAAAATTTCCAAGTGTGAACATTACTAAGACCTTTGATTTGAATCTATTTCCAACCATGACACTTTAAATGGTCAATATTTAGAAATTTTCAAATTTTGTGTGTGCGATATATTCAATCGAGTTTTCCCGAGCTCCCCACATGGAAATTGACCTGAAATTTTTTCCAGGTGTGAACATCACTAAGTCCTTTGATTTGAATCTATTTCCAACCATGACACTTTAAATGGTCAATATTTAGAAATTTTCAAATTTTGTGTGTGCGATATATTCAATCGAGTTTTCCCGAGCTCCCCACATGGAAATTAACCTGAAATTTTTTCCAGGTGTGAACATCACTTAGACCTTTGATTTGAATCTATTTCCAACCATGACACTTTAAATGGTCAATATTTAGAAATTTTCAAATTTTGTGTGTGCGATATATTCAATCGAGTTTTCCCGAGCTCCCCACATGGAAATTGACCTGAAATTTTTTCCAGGTGTGAACATCACTAAGACCTTTGATTTGAATCTATTTCCAACCATGACACTTTAAATGGTCAATATTTAGAAATTTTCAAATTTTATGTGTGCGATATATTCAATCGAGTTTTCCCGAGCTCCCCACATGAAAATTGACTTGAAACTTTTTCCAGGTGTGAACATCTTTAATTTGAATCTATTTCCAACCATGACACTTTAAATGGTCAATATTGAGAAATTTTCAAATTTTGTGTGTGTGATATATTCAATCGAGTTTTCCCGAGCTCTCCACATGGAAATTGACATAAAAAAATTTCCAAGTGTGAACATTACTAAGACCTTTGATTTGAATCTATTTCCAACCATGACACTTTGAATGGTCAATATTTAGAAATTTTCAAATTTTGTGTGTGCGATATATTCAATCGAGTTTTCCCGAGCTCCCCACATGGAAATTGACCTGAAATTTTTTCCAGGTGTGAACATCACTAAGTCCTTTGATTTGAATCTATTTCCAATCATGACACTTTAAATGGTCAATATTTAGAAATTTTCAAATTTTGTGTGTGCGATATATTCAATCGAGTTTTCCCGAGCTCCCCACATGGAAATTGACCTGAAATTGTTTCCAGGTGTGAACATCACTTAGACCTTTGATTTGAATCTATTTCCAACCATGACACTTTAAATGGTCAATATTTAGAAATTTTCAAATTTTATGTGTGCGATATATTCAATCGAGTTTTCCCGAGCTCCCCACATGAAAATTGACTTAAAATTTTTTCCAGGTGTGAACATCTTTGATTTGAATCTATTTCCAACCATGACACTTTAAATGGTCAATATTTAGAAATTTTCAAATTTTGTGTGTGCGATATATTCAATCGAGTTTTCCCGAGCTCCCCACATGAAAATTGACCTGAAGTTTTTTCCAGGTGTGAACATCACTAAGACCTTTGATTTGAATCTATTTCCAACCATGACACTTTAAATGGTCAATATTGAGAAATTTTCAAATTTTGTGTGTGCGATATATTCAATCGAGTTTTCCCGAGCTCCCCACATGGAAATTGACCTGAAATTTTTTCCAGGTGTGAACATCACTGAAACCTTTGATTTTAATCTATTTCCAACCATGACACTTTAAATGGTCAATATTTAGAAATTTTCAAATTTTGTGTGTGCGATATATTCAATCGAGTTTTCCCGAGCTCCCCACATGAAAATTGACCTGAAATTTTTTCCAGGTGTGAACATCACTAAGACCTTTGATTTGAATCTATTTCCAACCATGACACTTTAAATGGTCAATATTTAGAAATTTTCAAATTTTGTGTGTGCGATATATTCAATCGAGTTTTCCCGAGCTCCCCACATGGAAATTGACCTGAAATTTTTTCCAGGTGTGAACATCACTAAGTCCTTTGATTTGAAACTATTTCCAATCATGACACTTTAAATGGTCAATATTTAGAAATTTTCAAATTTTGTGTGTGCGATATATTCAATCGAGTTTTCCCGAGCTCCCCACATGGAAATTGACCTGAAATTGTTTCCAGGTGTGAACATCACTAAGTCCTTTGATTTGAATCTATTTCCAACCATGACACTTTAAATGGTCAATATTTAGAAATTTTCAAATTTTGTGTGTGCGATATATTCAATCGAGTTTTCCCGAGCTCCCCACATGGAAATTAACCTGAAATTTTTTCCAGGTGTGAACATCACTTAGACCTTTGATTTGAATCTATTTCCAACCATGACACTTTAAATGGTCAATATTTAGAAATTTTCAAATTTTGTGTGTGCGATATATTCAATCGAGTTTTCCCGAGCTCCCCACATGGAAATTGACCTGAAATTTTTTCCAAGTGTGAACATCACTAAGACCTTTGATTTGAATCTATTTCCAACCATGACACTTTAAATGGTCAATATTTAGAAATTTTCAAATTTTATGTGTGCGATATATTCAATCGAGTTTTCCCGAGCTCCCCACATGAAAATTGACTTAAAATTTTTTCCAGGTGTGAACATCACTAAGTCCTTTGATTTGAATCTATTTCCAACCATGACACTTTAAATGGTCAATATTTAGAAATTTTCAAATTTTGTGTGTGCGATATATTCAATCGAGTTTTCCCGAGCTCCCCACATGGAAATTGACCTGAACTTTTTTCCAGGTGTGAACATCACTTAGACCTTTGATTTGAATCTATTTCCAACCATGACACTTTAAATGGTCAATATTTAGAAATTTTCAAATTTTGTGTGTGCGATATATTCAATCGTGTTTTCCCGAGCTCCCCACATGGAAATTGACCTGAAATTTTTTCCAGGTGTGAACATCACTAAGACCTTTGATTTGAATCTATTTCCAACCATGACACTTTAAATGGTCAATATTTAGAAATTTTCAAATTTTATGTGTGCGATATATTCAATCGAGTTTTCCCGAGCTCCCCACATGAAAATTGACTTGAAATTTTTTCCAGGTGTGAACATCTTTAATTTGAATCTATTTCCAACCATGACACTTTAAATGGTCAATATTGAGAAATTTTCAAATTTTGTGTGTGTGATATATTCAATCGAGTTTTCCCGAGCTCCCCACATGGAAATTGACATAAAAAAATTTCCAAGTGTGAACATTACTAAGACCTTTGATTTGAATCTATTTCCAACCATGACACTTTGAATGGTCAATATTTAGAAATTTTCAAATTTTGTGTGTGCGATATATTCAATCGAGTTTTCCCGAGCTCCCCACATGGAAATTGACCTGAAATTTTTTCCAGGTGTGAACATCACTAAGTCCTTTGATTTGAATCTATTTCCAACCATGACACTTTAAATGGTCAATATTTAGAAATTTTCAAATTTTGTGTGTGCGATATATTCAATCGAGTTTTCCCGAGCTCCCCACATGGAAATTAACCTGAAATTTTTTCCAGGTGTGAACATCACTTAGACCTTTGATTTGAATCTTTTTCCAACCATGACACTTTAAATGGTCAATATTTAGAAATTTTCAAATTTTGTGTGTGCGATATATTCAATCGAGTTTTCCCGAGCTCCCCACATGGAAATTGACCTGAAATTTTTTCCAGGTGTGAACATCACTAAGACCTTTGATTTGAATCTATTTCCAACCATGACACTTTAAATGGTCAATATTTAGAAATTTTCAAATTTTATGTGTGCGATATATTCAATCGAGTTTTCCCGAGCTCCCCACATGAAAATTGACTTGAAATTTTTTCCAGGTGTGAACATCTTTGATTTGAATCTATTTCCAACCATGACACTTTAAATGGTCAATATTTAGAAATTTTCAGATTTTGTGTGTGCGATATATTCAATCGAGTTTTCCCGAGCTCCCCACATGAAAATTGACCTGAAGTTTTTTCCAAGTGTGAACATCACTAAGACCTTTGATTTGAATCTATTTCCAACCATGACACTTCAAATGGTCAATATTGAGAAATTTTCAAATTTTGTGTGTGCGATATATTCAATCGAGTTTTCCCGAGTTCCCCACATGGAAATTGACCTGAAATTTTTTCCAGATGTGAACATCACTAAGACCTTTGATTTGAATCTATTTCCAACCATGACACTTTAAATGGTCAATATTTAGAAATTTTCAAATTTTGTGTGTGCGATATATTCAATCGAGTTTTCCCGAGCTCCCCAATTGAAACTTGACCTGAAATTTTTTCCAGGCGTGAACATCACTAAGACCTTTGATTTTAATCTATTTCCAACCATGACACTTTAAATGGTCAATATTGAGAAATTTTCAAATTTTGTGTGTGCGATATATTCAATCGAGTTTTCCCGAGCTCCCCACATGAAAATTGACCTGAAATTTTTTCCAGGTGTGAACATCACTAAGTCCTTTGATTTGAATCTATTTTCAACCATGACACTTTAAATGGTCAATATTGAGAAATTTTCAAATTTTGTGTGTGCGATATATTCAATCGAGTTTTCCCGAGCTCCCCACATGGAAATTGACCTGAAATTTTTTCCAGGTGTGAACATTACTAAGACCTTTGATTTTAATCTATTTCCAACCATGACACTTTAAATGGTCAATATTTAGAAATTTTCAAATTTTGTGTGTGCGATATATTCAATCGAGTTTTCCCGAGCTCCCCACATGAAAAATGACCTGAAATTTTTTCCAGGTGTGAACATCACTAAGACCTTTGATTTGAATCTATTTTCAACCATGACACTTTAAATGGTCAATATTTAGAAATTTTCAAATTTTGTGTGTGCGATATATTCAATCGAGTTTTCCCGAGCTCCCTACATGGAAATTGACCTGAAATTTTTTCCAGGTGTGAACATTACTAAGACCTTTGATTTGAATCTATTTCCAACCATGACACTTTAAATGGTCAATATTTAGAAATTTTCAAATTTTGTGTGTGCGATATATTCAATCGAGTTTTCCCGAGCTCCCCACATGAAAAATGGCCTGAAATTTTTTCCAGGTGTGAACATCACTAAGACCTTTGATTTGAATCTATTTTCAACCATGACACTTTAAATGGTCAATATTTAGAAATTTTCAAATTTTGTGTGTGCGATATATTCAATCGAGTTTTCCCGAGCTCCCCACATGGAAATTGACCTGAAATTTTTTCCAGGTGTGAACATCACTAAGACCTTTGATTTGAATCTATTTCCAACCATGACACTTTAAATGGTCAATATTTAGAAATTTTCAAATTTTGTGTGTGCGATATATTCAATCGAGTTTTCCCGAGCTCCCCACATGAAAATTGACTTGAAACTTTTTCCAGGTGTGAACATCTTTGATTTGAATCTATTTCCAACCATGACACTTTAAATGGTCAATATTTAGAAATTTTCAAATTTTGTGTGTACGATATATTAATATACAAGTTTCCCTATTGGAAAATGAATTTTCTAAACAATCTAAAATGCTATTAAAAATATACTTTAGTGTTTTATTTTTAACCGTTTCAGTTGATTTTTTTTGTTTTTATGTAGAAAACAAAATATTTTTGGTTTAAAAAAATACTTTCGGCTGAAAAATATCGGCTGAGAAATGTCGGCTGAAATATGTCGGCTGAAAAATGTCGGCTGGTAACTTTCGGCTGAAGCATATTAATATTTCATATTATATTTTCGGCTGAGATAGCAAAGACACTATCTGCATTATCGATTTTTTTTTTTACTTTCGGCTGGGAAATATCGGCTAACTTTAACAGTATTTCATTAAATCTGTTAGCTTACAAATATAAAATAATGTTTAGTTTAATACTTTAATTATACGAATTCTATGGTGATTGACGCAAAAACACTAAATTTATTAGCTAACCTGAAAATAATTTGTAATATTATTTTTTCAATTTAGATTAATATTTACACTTATTATTTATATATCTAAAAGTTTACAAACGTCATGAAGTTAATTCAATGTGATTTTCCAAATTAAATTGAAATTGCTATATACAACAAATATATTTGTAATTTAGTGAATGCCATCTATTGGTATTAAAACTGAAGCTAAAAAACTAAAGACCCCAGATGTCTGCCTCTTTGAAAATTTGGTTTTAGCGGAATATAAAAGCAAAATAGATAGTTTAACCAAATTTACAAACCTGTTTTGATGTGGGTCGTCTGAAAACAAATTAAAAAATAGCTGAAAATGAATTTCAGAAAAAATGCGTCCGTTTTAATAATAAATTTTCTAAAACCCTTAAATAGCAGTCGCACTGGATATCCCGCGATTCAACTTATACTACAGAGTAGCTCTATAGTCTTACCAGTGTGCGTTTCATTTAATGAAATTTAATCTACTTATAATTGAGCTAATATAATTGAGTTATCTGTGAAACCTATAAATTTATTATAATATACAAGTAAGTGGAAAGTTATGTGCTACCACCTTTCAACGTATTTTTTTACAGGTAGCTGTAGAGCTCTGTTAGTATCAAAACAGCTAGATAATAATTGTCGCAACACATTTCGATTAAATCGCATAAAGCCATCCGTAGAATATCCATTTATTGCAACAGCTGTATTACTGTGGCTCTTACCGATGTATATTTGATATAAGCTTTCAATTTTCGTTTCCCAAAATAATATTACCTTGGGTTTGAACAATATATGTCGTAATCTCCTCAGAAAACGCAAATGTTTTTATCTACCAAATTTTGAAAGTTGTTGCTTTTAGAATGAGAAAGTTGTTCCTTTCAGATGATGATCTCTGTAGTATATGTGTGAAATGACGTCACGAAACTTGAGTTGGTCATAGAAGATTGTACATAGGAAATATTTGGAACACATGGATTGTAAAGAATTTTTGAGGTTGTAAAAAAGAATATACAAAATATTAGTAACACTTATGTCCTGGAGGAGATGAAATTTAGATTCATCATTTGGACCGACTACCAAAACGGGACTCTACGAAACGGCGTACGGTGGTTTCGCCACATAAAAATTTATTTATATTGGAAAGATGATGACAACTATTTTTTGGAAGCCGGAAAGATGCTAAGAACGGATGAACGTTTTAAAAAGTAAAAGTGCTGTTATTACTTAATCATACTACACTGGCATTACTTAAAAATTATAAGTAAAAGAAACAAAAATTGGAAAAGACGTACAGTTAATGCAAGGACAATGCATCGTTCTATTTACACTTATTAACGTAGGACCGACGCAAGAAAAACTGAATAAAATTTTAAAATTAAACTCTTGCTTTTTATTTGGCAAAATTTAAATCATTTTGTTATTTAAATTTAGCGAAATAAAAACCAAATGTTTCAAATACTGTATAGAACGTTATTATTGCATGAAATCTTGAAGAAGTTGAGCGCCCCCCCCCCCCCCCAGATTTGACACCAAATTAATCCTTACTATTTCTGCACTATTTGACAAAGAGCTTCTTGGTTTTTGAAGCTTGACAGTGATGATGATTTTGACAGTGGTGGCGAACAGAACATAACTAAATTGATGTATGCTGTATAAGATAGCGGAAATTTGACAGCGGAAAATAAGAGATTACGCTACTCGCCACAAGTGTCACCACTATCACTAAAAAGAATTTATTTTGTTATGTATGTAATTACCAGCGGAAATTTTTTATTCATTCTGTATATCTTTTTTCACAAAATAAAACATTGTTTTAGACAAAATTCTATGATCTATTGTAACCAATACTTTCCTGTTTTTTTCTAATATCTCAGGTCATACTGAGACGACATGGACAATTTGGGAAAATGTATTTATTAGAATTTTCACTATAATTTTTTGATTTAATCTTTTGAGATCTAATTTATTAGAAAAAAAACAATCAAAAGTATTGTTTAATATAGTGGAATTTTTTGAGATATTGACCAAAAACTGAAAATAACTTATATGGCCGCAGAAAACCAAAAAATTATAGTGAAAATTTTAATCCATAATTTTTCCCTTAACTTTGCATGTACTCAGTATGATCTAAGCTATTAGCAAAATAACCGAAATGATTGGTTACTAGTGGAATTTGAGATATTGACCAAAAACTGAAAATAACATATATACGCAGAAAATCAAAACGGTATAGTCTAAAAATACTTGCACTGAGGACTCGCCGTGGTTTCCATTCGTACGATAGTTATTCACTTGCAGTCATAATCTTCACTTTTAAAACCACAAAAAAACGATTTAAAACACAAATTTTGTACTTTAAATTATTTTATTTTTTTAACGTTTTCGGTCACTGAATGACCATCTTCAGAAAAAAATTTGCAACTAAATCTAAATATACTAATTTGCCGCTTAAAAGTGCTTGCATATTGTTACGGTGACACCTAGATTAGAATAGAATAAGTTAATTTCATTAATAGTTCAATTGCATCTAAGATTTATACTCAACATTTAGGCGTTATTTCTATACTAACATATTTGCTCAATTCTTGATGCGCATTTAGGATTATTCTAGAAACAAATATTTTGGAATATGAAGGCGCGCGTTGACGTGGAATGCTGAGTCTTATTTTAAACGTGATACAGTGAAGGTTAAATAGAAAGAATATTAAAGTGATTATTAAAGCGAGTATTAAAGTGATAATTAAAAAGTGTGTTATAATTGTAATAATTAATTGTTAATTTTGTGTTGTATAATAAATTGTGTTGTGTAAATAAATTGTGTGAGTTCAAATTTGAAGCAGTTGTATTTATTCACAATCCAGTGATTCGAACCTTGAGTGACAAGGCAAAATCGTAACAATTGGTGACAGCGGTGGGATTGTGAATAATAAGGAAAATGATTCTCTACGGATTAAACCTTGCGCAATTAAAGGAGCAACTGACACGGCGAGGTTTGGCCAGTGAAGGCACAAAAGCTAGTTTGGTGGAGCGACTACGTGAGGCCATGGAGAAGGAAGGTTTAAATCCAGACGTGTATGATTTCGAGGACGAAAACACGGATGAGGTCAGCGTGGACAATAAAGAAAAGGACGTGCAAACGGTGTTCGGAACAACACAAAACCCATCTGGAAGTTTCGAATTATTGCAGTTGAAGGCTGCTATGAATATGATGGGACAACAGCTGACGCAACAAGGGGCGGACATTAAACATCAAATGAAACAACAGATGTTACAAGTGGAGCAACAAGGGGCGGACATTAAACATCAAATGAAACAACAGATGTTTTAAGTGGAGCAACAAGGAGCGGACATTAAACAGAAGATGGTACAAATGGGGCAACAAGGAGCGGACATTAAAAACCAAATAGAAGTTGGTCAAAAGAAAATGGACGAGAAGTTTCTGGAGTTATCTTCTACACTACACGGTAAAGTGGAAAAACTACAAACAGAAGTACACGCAGAAATTCAAAATGTTGAATGTCAAAAGGGACGGTTCAACAAAAATTTGAATCGGTTAAACAAGATTTTCAAACGGAAGTTAATCGTCTCGAGAAGGAGCTCCAAGATGTTAAAGTGAATGGAATGACATATCAAGTCATTTAAACGGTTAACGCAGTTAAGATAAAACCACCAACATTTGATGGAACAACATCCTTCAGTATTTTTAAGTTCCAATTCGAAACGGCGATTAAGCAAAATCAGTGGACTGAAGAACAATGTGTTGCAGCGTTAATTGTGGCTCTTAAAGGCGAAGCGGCAGAAACACTACAAATCATTCCCGAGCAGGAACGGAACGTTTACATGGGAATTATGAAGGCGTTAGATCGAAAATACGGAAGTGATCACAAACGAGAAATCTATCGCATGGAATTGAAGGGTCGATACCAAAGAGGAGGAGAATCGCTTCAGGAATTTTCATCGGCAATTGAGTGGCTCGCGCATTTAGCCCATTCAAATATGTCGGCCGATTACATGGAGCGAATTAAAATGGATGCATTCATTGACGGTATTCGAGATCCTGAGACGCGCAGAGCGGTGATTTTGTCACTTAAGGCAACTTTCACGGAAACCATCGCGTATGCGTTAACAAACGAAACTGTTCAGGCCATCGTCAAACCAGCAATGGAAATTCGCCGAGTGGAGATTGATTCCAGAATGGACACCGAGCGGGCTACGCCAAGATTCATTTATGGAAGTAGCAGGATTAAATGCTGGGTATGTAATAGAATGGGTCACATCTCACGGGACTGTTGGGAGATTAAGAAAAAACGAGGAAGATCGCCATCTCCTATGAAGCGTAGACTAAACGAACAGCAGAGAGAGGCCAGAAACGAGGGTCAGACGACATTGGAGTCGTTAAAAAGAGACAGCTTGAAAGAGCAAAAGCTGACTCCTACAACCGATTGCCCCATAACGTCCATCCAAGTTTCGAGAGTAGAAAGAGGCGGTGACAGCTTGACAGATGAAGCCAATATTGAACATCGAAAGGAAAGCGCACATGGAAATGCCGCATTATCAAGAAGGCCATGTCCCGTGGAATGCAAGCATTGTGGGCGTGTGGAGGGTAAGGAAAACTTCATTGATATTCGGTCCATGCAAGCGCTACCTGATGAGGAATGGACTGATGAAATGATCAGGAAGGAGCAATTACGGGATGCTGACCTATCATTCATCATCAAACATAAGGAAAAGGAACACCGGCCCACATGGAGTGAGATAGCCGACAAAACTCCCGTTGTAAAAAGTTATTGGGCTCAATGGGATAGCCTCCACATAGAAAATGGATGTTTAAAACGAAAGTGGGAAAGCACGGATGGTAAAGTTAAACAATTGTTGGTAGTGGTGCCAAAAGATCGGATAGCGGAAATCCTCAAGGAGTATCATGGAGGAGCAAGTGGAGGTCACCTAGGGATTAATAAAACATTAGCCAAAATTCGCGAACGTTTCTACTGGTCCGGATGTAGACAATCAGTAGTAGAATGGTGTCGAAGATGTGACCAATGTGCGGCAGTAAAGGGACCAGCACACCATTTGAGAGAATTGCAATGGATGTAGCTGGGCCATTTCCGACCACCGAGAGCGGAAATAAATATGTGCTAGTAATAATGGATTATTTCAGCAAATGGCCGGAAGTGTACCCCATACCCAATCAGGAGACAACAACAATAGCTGATGCCGTGGTCAACAATTTGATTAGCAGATTTGGTGTACCGATGGAAATTCACACGGATCAAGGAAGGAATTTCGAATCGGTGGTATTTCAGGAGATATGTCAGATGCTTGGAATCAATAAAACAGGAACGACGCCTTTACACCCACAGTCGGACGGTATGGTGAAAAGATTCAATGGCACATTGGAGGAATATCTAGCAAAGGTTGTGGAAACGAACCAACGTAACTGGGATCGACATATACCAATGTTCCTGATGGCCTACCGATCAGCGGTACATGACACAACAGGAGTGACACCAGCTAAAACCATATTTGGGAACAATCTGCGATTACCAGGAGATTTAAAATTTGGGGCTGTTCCATCAGCAGCTCTATGCGGACAGGATTACGTCGACCGGATGAAAGAGGAACTTAATGAAATACATCAATTTGTACGGGAGAAAATTCGAATATCAAGTGATCGAATGATAACTCGATATGACATACGAGCAAATAATCAAGGCTTCGAGGAAGGGCAATTGGTATGGCTTCACAACCCGCAACAGCAGAAGGGATTATCACCGAAGTTGCAACCCACATGGGAAGGACCTTACACTGTCATTAAAAAGTTGAACGACGTGGTTTATCGCATACAGAAAGGACGGAAAGGTAAACCAAAGGTGGTGCAGTTAGAACGTTTGGCGCTCTACAGAGGAGGTGACCTGGATCCTGTTCGGGACGAACAGGCTTAGGTGGGGGGTAGTGTTACGGTGACACCTAGATTAGAATAGAACAAGTTAATTTCATTAATAGTTCAATTGCATTTATGATTTATACTCAACATTTAGGCGTTATTTCTATACTAACATATTGTTACAGGCTGGCTACTGCCAACCTGCAGATATTCACTAAGCTCCTGCAGAGGCCTCCACGGTGATGTTTTGCCGGCTACGTTCTCAGCGAGAAGTGCGAGGGTCGTGGGGTTTGAGGCATGCAGGGCTCCTGGCCTACACCGTGATTAACAGAAAGTTGGGGAAACGCAAATAATAAATAAAAACCGTAGTTCCGCCGAAATTCGTCGGCCGGAACTTGAGGAACGAACAACTCAAGAATTATAAACCGAGAACGGTGCCTTGGTGCGCGCATCCATCCGAATTCAAACGGGGCCAAGCCCTGGTTACGGAATTGGATGCGGGCACCAAGGGACCGCCAACACTAAACCGACACAGAGGGAGTCTCCGCTCCCATCATACACAACCGAAAAATAATTTAGTATTTCATTTTATTTAAATAAAAAAACAACGAAACAAAGAAAACCAGCTTCCCAAAAACGGAAAAGGAGGGAACGAGAGAGAGAGCGAGAGAGAGAAAAGCAATGCGCCTCGAGCGCGCACCCGCTGTGCGGCGCTCGATCACAAAACTTTGAAAATTTAATATAATATACAAAATATAAAAAAGATTAAATCAAAAAAAAATATAAATAAAAAAATGGTACCTTAATATATTAAATACAACAAATTGTTGCGGCCTTGCGCGGCCGTCATGCCACACCTGGACCGTTGCGGCTTTGTGTGCCGTTACGCCACCGTTTCGACCTTGGTGCCGTATTGTTGCGGGGCCTCTCCCCGATACCAATATAAATAAAAAAATCAATAGCTGGCTGGCTACCGTTAGTTGCGGATGCGGGGCTTTGTATGCCTTCGTTGGGCTTTGTATGCCTTTGTTGGGCTTTGTATGCTTTTGTTGGGCTTTGTATGCCTTCGTTGGGCTTTGTATGCCTTTGTTGGGCTTTGTATGCCTTCGTTGGGCTTTGTATGCCTTCGTTGGGCTTTGTATGCCTTCGTTGGGCTTTGTATGCCTTCGTTGGGCTTTGTAGGCCTTCGTTGGGCGTCCTTCGCCTTAAGAAAAAATAGCAAAAAAAATGAGTGACGTCAACTGGCCACCCTGTACTGTACCGTTGCGGCACACCCTGGCCCCGATACCAAATTCGAATTGCCAGTTACACAACTAAAAGGTGGAGTAACGGCGTTGGAAAATTCTGCGCAACACGCGATGAAAAGTGAGGGATGCGCGGTGATAAATGCGGTGCCCGTTGAAAATTGCGCACACACTCGAAGAAAACACGACACTTGGTTATCTACTGTAACCGTAAACAATTGCGGACCTCACTGTAAAATGGCGGCTTTCTTGGTCTCTTTTTACCATGCACTCCGTCCAATAAACTGCCTATACAGGTACTCGTATGTAGGCGTATCAAAATGATGGTTAGTGAATCTGGTCCTCACTAACTTTTATAGAACTGTACACCATCAATGGTTCCATTCCGTAAACAAAAATCACAAATTTGATATTTTCAAATAAAAAAAAAAATGTTGCCTTTTATAAATTTTATTAATATATATTTTTTTTTTGATAAAATATTCTATACACTAGAAAATTCACACACTATATTATTAATTAATAGTTTTATGTACTTAACTAAGATTTAAAAAAAATTATCAGCATCAAAAACACTTTTTTCATGCCAACTTCAAAACTTGACCTCAATTTTACAAAATCACCCAACTGAATGACAAAACAAAAAAAAAAATTCGAGCGTCGCACAGCTCGTAAAACGTTTTAGAAGAAAATGCATCTCTCTTCTCTGTCTCTCCTTTGTACCAAATTTTCGTTGGTATTGTACAAAAGAGAGACATACAAGAAAAAACATTTTTTTTCTAAAACGTTTCACTTTGCACACACTCGATGCGCATTGTTCTCTCTCTCTCGTCTTCTCTTCACCTCCGCGCCACCACACAATGGGGAACAAAACAAAACGTCGCGGGTGCGTTCACAGACAAACACAGAGGTGAATAAAAACATAAGAGAAGATGGACGAAACGAAGACAACAACTGGGGTGAATAAGATAACAAAAAAAAATCGTCGTTGCGACCATACAGTCGTAACAATATTTGCTCGATTATTGATGCGCATTTAGGATTATTCTAGAAACAAATATTTTGGTATATGAAGGCGCGCGTTGACGTGGAATGCTGAGTCTTATTTTAAACGTGATACAGTGAAGGTTAAATAGAAAGATTATTAAAGTGATTATTAAAGCGATTATTAAAGTGACAATTAAAAAGTGTGTTATAATTGTAATAATTAATTGTTAATTTTGTGTTGTATAATAAATTGTGTTGTGTAAATAAATTGTGTGAGTTCAAATTTGAAGCAGTTGTATTTATTCACAATCCAGTGATTCGAACCTTGAGTGACAAGACAAAATCGTAACAATATTATATACTAAATATGTATGTATAATACATAAGGAGTATAAATACTTGTCATTTAACACAAAAAAAATGCAGGGACAAATAGAATTACATAAAATATTTTAAATAACAGACTTTGGGTGTTATCGTATGTGTGTAAAAATTATTTTTGGTTGTATATAAGCTATATTGAAAGTAAATAGAATTTAAACTAGATCAGCTGTGTTTTACAAGCAAATGGGTACATATTTACTAATTGTCAAAATAAAAACCAAATTGAAAATATTTTTTCCAAAGCTGGAATTTCAAGTGTTGTGTACTAAATGTAGTGATGTCCTGTTTTGTGTTTGTGTTCCGTGATCTCCTATTGCCGGTTTAGTGAATTTACCAGACCAAATAAATTCGAGTCTATTGGAATTATCTCCTGGTTCATGATATCGATCTCGAATTTGTTTATATATATGCGTCAAGTTTCCAGCTGTTCGAAATTGTTTTTAATATTTTAGAGTTCGTGATATCCACTCGGTGATTATTATTATTCAACATATGTTTGGCTACGCTATTTCATGTATCTTTATTTCTTACAGCGTTACGATGTTCCTGGAGACGTTTGTGGAATGCCCTGGTTGTCTGGCCGATGTATTTGCTGTTACACTCCGTGCAACAAATTTGATAGATTCCAGATCTTGACTGTGATGGTGTTGGGTCTTTATACGTGCTGATACATGATTCTAGATTAGTGCTTTTAGTGACTAATTCAAAGTTGAATTTTTTTAACATATTCCGCATTTTATTGGTGATAGACGGGAAAAAGGGCACACAGATCCGTTTTGTGCACACTGTTGGTTCAATCACGTTTGTCAGCGTTGTATGTGCATTAATGTGTTGTTTACGTTTGTGTTTGTTCAAGATTTTTCCATAGGTATAGTCTAATCCTTAAATTTACCCCAAATTTTCCATGTAGTCTCAATATGTTCTAAGATATTAGAAAAACAACCGAAAGTATTGGTTACTAGAGGAAGTTTTTGAGAAATTAGTCAACAACTGAAAATAACTTATATGGCCGCAGAAAATCAAAAAATTATAGTGAAAATTCTAATTAATAAATTTATTCGAATTGTTCCTGCGATACAAATTTTACAATTATTAATTAAGAAATAGCGGAATTCCCTCCAGTTTAAAATTTATTTACATTGTATAGAGTGTACAGATACCATTTTTCATAAGGATTGGTTATGAAAAGGCCAAGTTTAGTCCAGCACGAACAGATCCTACAATTTTGTCCAAAACTTACATTAAAATCTCTGAACTATTATCCAAATTTCATCGTAATTCGTTAAGAAATGATGGAATATTGTTAAATTTCAAGATTTCATTTACCGAGTTCCTTTACTTTGGAGATCAACCAATTTGTTCTTTTAAGGATCACTTTTAGTATTTTATTCGGCTGGGATGTTTAATTTAGTGAAAAGAGATTCAAAATTAATTAAAAATTTCCGCTGGTAATTACTTAACATAATAAATATCGAAAGATAAACATAAAGAAATAAATGTATACTTCGTTTCCTTCTGGGAATATAATAATATACCGAAAATATATGGAAGTTATTAAAAACCAAAGAACAGTAGAAAATAAAATTTTAAATTTCATTACAGCATCCAAAAAAATTGAAAAACTTCATGATGGAACATGTACGAGTCATATCTAACTATAGTAAATAAACTAACCGCGAAATGTATTTAAATTCTTCACAGTCAAAACAATATAAAATAAAGTAATCAGACTTGTCAATAATACAACAAAGCTTATAATATAATTTTATGTTCGTGACTATTACAATGATTATAAAAATAATAACCATAATCATAAAAAAAAAATATTTTTAGCCATCCCATAACATGTTACCACCTTAAATGCCATCCTTTTTCATTTTTCTTTATTTATGTAATCTTTACTTGTACGGAAATATAAATTGTAAAAGGCGAGCAATAAAAATCACCACCAATTACCATTACGCTGTTTTTCAAGGCATTCGAAAATATTCGTAATACAATATTATTTAAATCTGGATTGTTATGAATTGCTTATTTTTGTAAATTTTGAGTAATTGACTTAAATTTATATGTATGTCTCGATCAGCGAAATAAATATTTTGTAAAATAATGAACAAATCAATTAGATTATGAATTCGATTTTCAAAGCACAAAGATTTCATTGGTTTAAACGATCAATTTCCATTTTTAAATATTAATGGAAAACTTTTGTATTTCATATTTTGATTAATACAATAAATTTTTAAAAGTTAAAAATTAAAACTCAAATAAAACGAAAGGAAAATGTATATCAAATCTATGTAATCAACAATGTAAACTGGGAAAATTAAAGCAACAACAAACATTAATAATTTAATCAATTTTGTTGATTGAAAATACAATAAAAAATAGCAACAATGTAATATAAGTAAAATTTAAATAATTGATTAAAAATGAACAACCGTATCGAAATATGTAAATTAATTGGAAAACCACATAAATTGCTGGCATATTTTGGGGATATTTAATACTTGTGGTTGTGATTGCGTTTATATTAATTTAATCATTGAACTGAAATACAAAATTAAACAAAGAACAACTTTTTATCGAAGCAAATTGAAAAGTTTTCGAATTAAAATATAATTCGACGGACCTCTGGTACGGACTTCGAGTTTGATATAATGAGATTAAGTACCATAAAGAATGCAGATTAAAAGCAGCTCAAACTTTTGCTGATTGATAAAAAAAACCGGGTGTTGAGTTAATCACTCAAACATAGCGGTTTAAACAAAACATAATTTTCGGTAAGTTCCCTTTACCGCTTGGAAATAATTTATTAGTTTTCATATAAAAACAGCTTAACAAATAGATGCTGTATAAAATAGGAAAAAATTTGAAGCAGAAAAAATGTGTTTTGCTATTCCCCACCGGGGCAGCACTATCACCAAAACGGATTTTTTTTCTAATAGTAAGTAAAGTAAAACAAAAAAAAAAACTCAAAAAGCAAAAATCCAATGAGGTCAGTAATGGGGAATTATCCGATCCAGATAAACCTACTGAAATAGAGAATAACCAGCAAAAAGCGGATAAGAAATTTAAAAAACGAGAACAAAATTTTTGGGCAATTTAGAAGGACAAATTTACGTGGGTCGAAAAAAATCTATTGAAAATTCACTGGACAAACCATTCTGTAAATATTATAATAAGCTTTTGAGTAACAACGCTGGTTATTTACAATGACATCATAATTCGGAACTACACATAAGTACAATGAATTTATTGAAAAGTGATATTTAAAAGCAAACCGCAATCAAAATTCACGCAGGTTAAAACAGCGGAATTAAAAATTATAATGTTTCTTCTAGAACACAATCTCTCTTTCGCATTAACAGTGCCATTAATTTTACTAATTTAATCTATTGCTGAAGATTCTAGTATAGCTAAAGAATTGAAGTGTGGTAAAACAAAAGCAACAGATACATGAATACATTAATTCTAGAAGAAGGTGTAGAACAAATTGCGACAATACTTCGACAGTAAAAATTTTCTTTAACCCTAATCCTGTGACTGAGTTGTAACTTTAGATCACAGTTTAATTTTAATTAATTATAATTTCTCCGAAATAGCTAAGCCTTGATTATAAATATTGATATTATGTTTTTGTTTTGTATTTTCGTTAAATTTATAAAATATTTTTAATATGTGTCTAATACCTGTGACAGACTAGGGATTTTCAAAACGAGATTAGTTAAACTCGTTTAGCTAATCGATCATAAATCCTCTTGCGTTGACATATTACAGTTTAGGTAATCGCGATGTAAATGTCAAATACTATAGTGTAATATTATTACAAATGACATATCATTTGAATTTATTATTTATTTATTTCATTCAATAAATATTTCAATTAATTATTTTCAGTTTTAGAATTATCATTTTCAGTTTTAGAATAAACAGGGTTTACTGCAATTCACAAGTATATTTTTTCTTTGTTTAATTTTACTACTATTTGAATCAAATGCACACAAACAATGAAATGTCAGTTAAAATCTCCGACGTGTAATGGCGCTACTTGTAGTCCGTCCCACTAATCTCATAAATATGATAAATCTTCAAAAAATTGGAAGATTAGTTGACTAAACCAGTTTAGTCACTAAACCTCAAACCAAATCGAGATTATCTAATCTTCTACTTAACACACTAGCGCTTAACTCGAAAAAATCACTAATCGCGTTTTATTAATCCATAATCTGTCACAGGTATAATAGTCTGTACAGACTGAGGATTAGCTAAACTGGTTTAGCAAAATTAAATCGAGTATCCTATGCAAAAACTGAAACTTGCTAGTAGATTTTTTAATTTTTCGTAGTATGTCGAACTAAATTGAATTTTATTACTAAGAGTACTTGCTAAACCAGTTTAACTAATCCTCAGTCTGTACAGGCTATTAGAGTCACACCTTGGCGGTTTGCGTAAGTAAAATAGATTGTAACTAATAGGGTTAATAATCGACGAATCCACCAATATAAGTACGAAAAAATGTTTGGTTTTAGTTGTTCGATATTTTAGTTATGTTGTTGGTAAAGTAACCGATATATTTTTTCGGTCTTATTCAATTAGTCAATGCTGATTCCAAAAATCTTTAAAAAAATTTAATAGGTTTTGCTTCTGACAATGCCTCCGTAATGATGTTAAATAAGGGTGGCATCACTTATGTTACGACGTTTGAATCCAGAATTATATGTAATCGGTTGCACTTGCCATTCGATTCATTTATGTTCGTCAGCCGCATCGAAAATGATTCCACAAAAAATTGAGCACTTGGGGTCCTATTCTTGAGTTATTGCGAAAATTTTCCGTAACGAATATTTTCGTAATTATATTTTCGTAATCGTAATAAAGAATTTTTAAATTGTTATTCTGGAAAACATTACGAAATTAAAATTGTGGTGAATAAAAAATAATGACATTTCGTAATGAGGTGATTTAAATTGTTCAACAATTAGAATATTTCAATAACATCGAACTCTTTTTATGTAAATAAGTTAATAAATAAAGTTAATAAATATCATATTATACTGTATATATAATCTCGAGATTGTGCTTTTTAGCTAGATTTTGCTAATGGCCGAAGATGAGTTAGAATGGCTTATCCAAATAGCCGAATTGGAAAGTACAGAACGGAATGCAACTGTAGTCCGACAGATTAATTCATATGTTGATTGTTTTCAATTAGATGACATAGAATTTAAAAGTATGTTTCGGGTAAATAAAGAAATTGCAGACGAGTTAATAGAATCCCTGTACCCATTCATGACGGCACCAACTCGAGTGTCCGCGTTAAATATAGAAACTAAGGTAGTTAATTCTATGCAAATAGATATAGAATGTAGTTTAATATAGTTATAATAGGTAGTTTAATATTGTTAATTTTAGATAATGGGCGCACTGCGTTTTTTTGCCACTGGCAGCTACCAGGAAGACATTGGCTATAGCAAAAATGTTGCTCTAAGCCAAGCATCTGTCAGCCGCTCAATACACAAAATGATAGATGCGGTTCATGCAAGTGGATTATTCACGGCGAAAGTAAAATTTCCCCAAAGTGTCGAGCAATTAAATCAAATTCGACAAGAGTAAGTTCAAATTAATATGTATGTAATTAATTTATAATAAAATTTCACCATTTTGTAACTATTACTACGTTTTATAACAAATACCAATTTCCAGGCGTTATTGGATCAATTGACTGTATGCAAATTGCTATCGTTGCCCCATCGGAGAATGGCACGTTATATCCTGAACACATTTATGTTAATCGAAAAGGATATCATTCTATAAATGTTCAGTTGGTAGAGGTTATATTAAAATTTTTAACACATACAAGTTTACAGTAATACTTCTTAATCTTACAGATTTCTGATGCAACATTAAATATACTACACGTCAATGCAAAATACCCAGGATCGACGCATGATGTTTACTGAAACATAGAGTACTTCACTACAGTCCAACAGTGGCATCCAAAATTATTAATACGTGCTGTGCTTTACACAATATGTGTATAGCCTCCAACATAGAGGAACCCGATGATGTCGGAGACGTGTTTGACGATAGTGGGATGTTTAACAGCGACTTTGATGACACACAAGCTTCCAACTCCAACACATTACTCACACAAGGGCGCTTACTACAAAATCGAATTATTAGAGCACATTTCAGTTCCAATTAAAACAAACTATTAATAAATTTAACTATTTAATCTTAAATTCATTTGTTTTGTAAAAACTTCAATTCAATTTCAATTTTCACAATAAATTCATTAGTTATTTTTAAAAAAATCATATCACATATATTCAGTTGTTTTAAATTCAAATTCATTTAACAAAATCTTAAAAACTAAAATAAATTTATTTTAATCACAAAACCCAATTTTAAATTTTTACCCATCTTGAGGTGTAATAATCTTACCTCCAGCTAATATCAATGTTACTATCATATCATCATATGTTACCCATGGAAGCTGCTATATCTTCTTTAGCCTTAGCTATCCTTTTCAAAACATTTATTTTTTGAGAATAATATTTTTGTTTTAGCTCAAGCTTCCTCTTTGAGTTTTCTTCGTACGCTGCTGTAGCTGCTCGAGAATATTCTAACGTTGCTGCCCTGCGTTTTCTTTTCGTAAATTGAAGTATACGTACTTGGGCGGGCACTGTTGGCTCTATTTCAATCGGGATCGAATTAGAATTACTATGGGCAACCTCCGCAGTTTCCATAACTTCGAGATTTAATACTCCAATGTTTTCCCCTGCAGTGTCATTTTCATTTAACGCCTGGAAATGCTCCTAAAACGGGGAAAAAACTAATTAGTTCATATAAAAGTACTCACGTATGTATGAATGACACAATATTTATAAATATTTTGTTTCCCTGTTTTGAAGTTACAAATTTCAAATAGTTTACTTCGATTATGTATTAATCTAATGCCTCTATTACACCAAAAAAGTTTTACTGTCAGTAAAAACGAAACGAGATAAAAATATAGATATTCTTTATACTAGAATGAAACAAAAAACAAAATCAGTAAAATTTACTGACAAAATATTTGTGCATGTGTTTGTGATGTTGCCATAATAATTTTAAAAAATATGTATCGAGAGTACTTTTTATGGCAACATTTCAATACATATGAAGAAATATTGTGTAGCGATTGAAAATATTTTTTCTCACACATGTATCATCAAATTTTTTATAGTTAATTATGGTATAACGCTCTTTTCTGTCATTTTTGATTATATTATTTTTCGAAGTGAGCAAAAACAGTGAAAACCAATTTGAAATTGATTAAAAAATTAAAAGTGGTTAAAAATTTAGTGAAATACACATAAAATACAATTTCTTTAAATTAACTTGTTTGTACCTTTTTGTAAAATCTTTGGATCTTATTTTGTGTAATAAAATAAGAAAATTTTTGATATGGCCCAAAAAGGTAAGTTCGCTAGAATTGTGTTATCTCGATTAAATAATAATGCAATTTGATTAGTTGACCAATTGATTACTACTATGTTTTTTTATAATTTTAGATAATAGTAAAATTATTATATTGGAGGACATTCCCGTCGATGGTTTACTATACGACAACAGCTGCGGAAGCAATGCGAATGATGGATCAACGCTATCGCATTACTATTCGCAGTTCAGCGAAGAGTTTAGCCTGGATGATGTGGGATGTCCAGAGCTCATTCAAGATGACACCAACTTGTCTTCAAACGGATCTCTTCCAATAGAATTTAAATTCAGTGAGTCGGAGCAAGGTAAGATATTTATTTCTATCGCGTTTCCTGTGATATACAATTAATAAATTTACTTTCTAGATATGATTATTGATGCTGTGAGAATTTAAAAATAAAAATTTAAAAACTAGATTGTGGGAGGAAGTAGCGACTGACATTAGTAAGTAATTGGTTTTTAATTACCCATTCTATTTGTTAAATAACATACATATATCACTATATTAATAAATGTTAACGCAGATATTGAAGTGAACCCATTTAATATTTTAATGGTACGGAAGCAATGGGATTCCTTAAAAGCCACCTATACACGGTCGAAAAAACGAGTTGTTAGTGGTTCTGCTGGAGGCATAAAGGAATACAAATTTGCAAAAAGATTGTCTTTCCTCGACGACACCGCAGCACCCAGAGAGTAAGTGTCATGATCGTTCAATTAGTTAGTCGTACGGTCATTCCAAGTGAGACATGTGCTTGATACGACCCAAAATTAGATAACAGAACAATTTAATTATGTAAAATTAAAATTATTTGAAATTTTTAGATCAACAGAAGTATGTGGCAGTTACAGTCCATCACCACCACCGCCAATTGAACCGGGATCCAAAAATTTAAAGCGAAAAGGAAGCACGAGCTACCAGGAGGAAAATCTGCAACTGAAACGTCGGTTTATCAGTGCTGTTGAAGGGAAGATGGAAGACTCGACCGATATGGAGCTAGAATCATTTTGGGGCATGTTAAAACCCTATTTGAAACCGTTACGCATGTTGTCACGGCTTCAGGCGCAGCAGGATATTCTAAAAGTGGTCAGCGATGCGTTGCAAAAACAGGTAGCAATTAAAGGTGGCGTTTAAACGGATTGAGGCTTTAAATTCTATTTTTATTTTTTTGCAGGGCAATACCTAAATGGAAGGGAGCTACATTAGAGGAGCCTAATTGAATAAGAGGAAGTATTATTCCAATGATTTATATTTCGTGACAAGTTTTCTGTTTTTTTTTTTTTTTAGGGTCAGCCTCCAACCTTCGAGGAACATGAAGAAATAAATAAATTGAAATAATGGTTTTAATATAATTTTATTAATTTATTATAATTTTTTTAAGAATGAATTTAATGAAATTTTTATTTTTTTTTATGATTTAATGTAATTTTTAAGGTTTTTATGCCTATAATGGAAGTTTTTCTGAATTTTCCCTGAGCTTCCATAAGGCTTTTCCTTTAATAAATTATAAAAACTAAAAAACTTTGTTTTTTGTCAAATGCAAAATTGATGTGTGATGGTGAAAATACGTAAGCTCCTCCGAAACTCCTCTATTGCGGCTTTCATAAATTGTTGGAAATAATGACCTGGAAATACATGAAATCAAACATATTCCACTCACTCTGGCTAGCTTTTTCTACTTCGGAATATATACATCAATGGTGATCAATTTGAGAAGTGAACAACATTCCCACATTGAAATAAATAAATAAAATCAAAATATTTAGTTAGCAAGGAAAAGCACATATGGAAGCTTTTCAAACCGAATTTTAAATAAAAGAGCTTCCATTGGGCATAAAAACCTTACAGACTTTATTTATATTGGAGACCAAAACAATCTTCGAATTTCATTAATTTATATACTTATAAATATATGTATTTATAGATTTCATTGTGCTTTTATGCACATTTTCATGACCCATAAATAAATGACCTAGAAAAAAAAAGAAAAACAATTCAAACTAAAGCAACTGAAATACATTATTTAGCATATATGAAAAAATACGTATCTTAAATTATTCTCTGCTTTGACACCTCACACTCTTCTTTAAATTTTGGTAAGCTGCCACTCCACCTGTCCCTCTCCAATGAAATATTCAGCAAATTTATCACGGCTATTCTTTGCTATCGTTGTTGAATTCCTGTGCATGGGTTGAAGGGGTAACAAATTAGTCTCCTGATTTGGCCTAGAATCTGTAAATTTATTTATTATAATTATCATGTTGTTTTTTTAAATTATTACTTATGGAAAACAAAATTACCTGGTACGAAAACTCCTTTTGCGTCCTGTGTGATAAGGTCGAGAGCAATATAATTGGTAGTAGTCTGACGTAACCAATTATGCAGACAAACGCAGCATTGGACAATATCCTCCACCAAACTCACGTTTGCTATTATCGGAGATCTAAATACTCGCCATTTAGAAGAGAGTATTCCAAAACAGTTTTCGATAATTCGGCGAGCCCGGTTTAACCTATAATTGAAAACTTTGTGTTTTGTCATTGGCATGGCCTTATAAGGCTTAAGCATATTTTGATGCAAAGCGAACGCATCATCGGCTACAAATACAAAAGGAACGGACTGGAAGTTCGCGGTCACGTTAGATGGTTCAGGAATCCTATAGTACAATTTAAAATTAACAAAAAAATTCGAAAGGCATCTATATTTGGTTCGAATGTGACGATATATATATATATATATATATATATATATATATATATATATATATATATATATATATATATGTATATGAGTCACAATATCGCTACATAAGTAAACCGCTTATATTGTAGTTATATACTTACGGTAGAGCCTTGTCATAGAATAGTTTTCCAAATTTACTTTCTCTAAATATACCCCCATCACTTTGGCGCCCGGCCGCACCTATATCACACCACATAAAATTGTAGTCGTCGTCACTAATTGCCATTAATACAATGGAGGATGTTTTTTATAATTAAAAAACTCCGATCCCGAATTACTTGGCGCCTGTGAAGTTAAATAAAATTAATAAATTTTAATAAGAATTCTTAAGATTTTTGTTAACTCACTTGAATCGTAACGTGCTTCCCGTCAATTGCCCCTATACAATTAGGGAAGTTCCATCGTTCATGAAACCCCTTTGCCACTGTTTTAAAATATGATTCGGTTATATCTGGAAACACTTTTTCTTTTAAGACGGTCGTAAGTGCTTTGGTAGTTTCACACAATATGTTGTGGACGCAGGCTTTCGAATTAAATTCTAAAAATAATTCAAGGAGCTCAATACAATAGCATGCCATGAAATATCTCGCTCGGAATTGTGATCATTCGCGTATCGACGCTTAGTCTAAACGATCCTCTATTGATTACATCTTCAACCGGAGCAAAGAAATGGATACCACACCAGAAGTAGCCGCACAAGTGGTTGCACTGATTTATGCGGGGCGGCACCAAAGTGAAGTAGCTCTACATTTTAGCCGATTCTCCGTTCGTCTAGTGTGGCAGAGATATCAGAAAACTGGTGGCTTCAGACGGCAAGAAGGATCTGGCCGACCTCGTGCTACAGCACAGCGTAATGACCGCTTTCTGGTAACAACTTCATTGCGAAATCGCCGTATGAATGCGGTTCAACTGGGACGGCGGCTCCAAGAAGTTCGTGAAGTCGAAGTCAGTCGGTGGACAGTTAGAGGACGATTTCGATAAGTTAATCTGACTACACACACATACACACTACGCACATAGACCACCAAATGGCCCGAAATTGACCGCAGCCCACCGACGAGCACGTCGTAAGTTCGCTCAAGAGCATTTGAATTGGACAGAAGAAGAACAGTCCTGTTGTCTGACGAGTGCAGGATGTGTTTATATGGCACCGATGGACGCGGATGAGTATACAGAAGACAAAGAGAGAGATTTGCAGAATGTTGCATTGAAGAACATTATAACGATTTTTAGATAGCACCGGGTAATATGGTTTGGTGTTGTTTTGATGGATTATTGATCGCGAAAGAACCATAAAATGTTTTTTTTTTGGTAATAGGTTATGGACCGGTTTCCCCTGTTATTTTGTTGTATTTTGTTTTGGAAGTCAATGACCGATAGAGTAACAAAAAAAGAAATTAAAAATTAAAGTAGATGAACAAATTGAAATAAAAAAAACACAAAATACAAAAATTAAAATAAAAGGAAGTAAAACAACATAACATTCCACAACATAAAACTAATGAATCGATCAGTTTTTTTTTGTTTGTGAATAAAATTATAAAAATTTATAAAGTAAAAGTTTAAGTTATAAATAAAGTTATTTAAGTAAAATTCCTTTTCGATGTACATAAGATATAGTGATAAGATTGGACATGTGTTAACGTCACATCAACGTGAAAATTAATGAATTGTAAATTAGCAATACGAATTAAAACTGTTTAAACTATTATATATAAAAATCTATTCAATATAATAATTTATATACATTTATTAACATAATTTATATATAAAAATAAAAGAAAACAAAATTTAATTAAAATTGAAATTTACTGCCATGAAATTTAATCAAATAGTAAAAGATTAGTGGGTGTTTTTGAACGAATTTTTTAAAACACCATTGTGAAATTTCTGCGGTGTCTAATACCATAATATAAATCTGATTGGCTGTCCAACCACTAAACGGATAGTATCACTAAAGCAATTTGGGTGTGCAAGAGCATACAATAAACCTGGGGTCGGCATGAGATTCGTTACGATAAATTTTCGAGGAAGCGGCATTGCGAGAAAAAAAAATATAAAACCCAAGGTGAAGAAACGTATAGTACGTCAGGTACAAATTAAATGCTTAGCCTAATATGCTTTTGATCAATGAACCCCTCATCCGACGAGTAGAACCGTAATCACCTGACGGGTCAACAGCAGGCATAGCTTACAACATTCGTATGGCGGTGGATCGTGCGTGTTCTGGGGAGGCATATCATTAGAGGCGAAGACAGATCTTGTATTCATCACACGAGCCCATACTGGCTGTCGATCAAGAGGAATGAATTGTCAACGATACATTGAGGAAGTACTCGAGGAGTACGTCGTATCTTTTGCCGGGTTTATCGGTGAGAATTTTCTGTTTATGCAGGATAGTGCGAGACCGCATACGGCTGGTGTTGTAGTACCTTCAAGAGGTGGATGTGCCTATTATGGAGTGGCAAGCTCGATGCCCGGACCTCAATCCCATCGAACATTTATGGGACGAGTTGAAAAGAAGAGTTCGAGCCATAGATGTTGCTCCAACGAGTCTCTAGGAGCAGCAACAGGCGATCGTAGAGGAATGGGAAGCGATACCTAAAGATTTTGTGAAAAGTTTGGTGAAATCAATGTAACATCGAATGGAAACTGTCATTCAGGCCAGGAGAGGGAATACTTCTTATTAATTAAACTGTTTTTTTTGTTTATTTCCATGTTTTAATTCGATTTTTACCCCTAATTTTCATGCTGACAAATTCACAAAAACGTGTACCTCAGATGTTTACTCCAAAAATCAGTTTGATGGCACGTATAAATACAAAAAAGGTACCACTAGATAGGTATTGAAATAGACTTTGAATCTGCATTAAAAAAATTAAACAAATATTGGATTTTTTTGATATTTTTGAACTTTTGTGGAAATTTGAGCAATGTGCGATTTTTTTGCGCCCAAGTGTATTTCCGTAAAAAAGAATCGTTTTCCAATTCGGAGAAATCAGGTGGTTTTTTGAGTAAAACAGTTTTTTAAGGACAGTGGTGCGAATATCAGCACGCAAAATCACACCACCATCATGTTATATACAATCAAGGTTATATTGAATCAGTGGTTTATATACAAATAGTGGTTTATTTGTTTTCGACCCGAACGGGCAGTATCAGCCACAAATCACCAAAACAACTGGTTTTACGTATATACTATTAAAGTTAACCGATAGTATTCAGCTGAAAGTAAAAAAATCGATAATGCAGATAGTGTCCGTGCTTTCTCAGCCAAAAATAAAATACGAAAAGTGAAATATTAATTGTTTCAGCATAATTTGCTTGCCAAATATTAATATGATTCAAATGAAAGGTCTTAATGATGCCCACACCTGGAAAAAAATTCAGATCAATTTTCATGTGCAGGGTTCGAGATAACTCGATTGAATATATCGCACACACGAAGTTTCAAAATTTCTAAAAATTGAATTAATCGGTGTTGCATGGTTGGAAAGCATATGAAAAAATGGTGTTAGTGATGTAGACGTTTATACGCATGAAAAAAATTTCAGTTCACTTTTCTTTTGGAAAGCCTAGGAAAACCCGTTTGAATATATCGTACATACAAAATTTGAAATAATTTCTAAAAATTCAACGTTTAAAGTGTCATGGTTGGAAAGAAGATGAAAAGAATGGTCTTAGTTATTGTTCCTGTGTAGAATTTTTTCTCATTCTGTCTTTTTCGTTGTTTTTACCTGATTTATTTTGGATTACACAGGTAGCACCACGTGGAGGTATGAACCTCGGACATCGCTAACCCTTCGTGTATCAATGTACGCTTTTCATTGTTTTTTTTTTACATTTTTTTTTTTTTTTGGTTTTCATTTTTTATATTTTCAATTTTACTTCAATTCAATTTTGATATAATCGAGAATTCATTAATATCGAAATACTAATTTTTTATGAGCAAAGGGGACAATTGAAAGAATCACACATCAACATCCCGTTAGAATAACAGAATAATATTTTCATGAATCAGTTTCCGTTTGAGGGAAATATTAGTAAAATTATTTTCGAGAATAAATTTATTTTTCATATACACATACTTCCGCGTGAATTAACATGTAGATACTACAATCATTATTTCCTTTCTGTTTATAGCAATAAGGAAAATAACAAGCTCTTAGTGGTTGCGGAAAATATTTCGTTTTCTCATTTTATTGTAACGGCTAACAAATTTTGAAAAGTTCACGAAATATTTCTCGTAATACAATTGTGCACTTTTCCGGAAATCAGTATTACATTTTGGAGAATCGTATACAATGTACTGACCTGTATCACAATTGCATACAACTAAATGAAAATGACGTTTATTTTCATCGAAAATTGACATTAATGTATGAACTTTGTAATTTGAAGTTATTGGCCATTATTTCTAGTTCTTCTATTTTATTGTTGGAAAAAAATAATATCGAACCAAAACTGTATAGCACAACTGACATACTATGAAGTTTTTGGCAACTAGGTGTAGCCAAACAACGCCAATTTCATTTCCAATCCAATTTTGACCAGTTAAGCTATTAAAACTATCAAAATGGATGTGCCGATTATTAATTCTCCTCACTATATAATTTATATAGGAAATTATGTAGGTATCGTCTATTATGTATTGTTTATAGTAGTTTGTAACGTTTTTCAATAAATTATTTGAAAATTTAGTATTTCAAGGATCACCGTCATCGCCCATAATAGTGTCTTCAGAGCCTTGGTGTATTTCGATACCTAACTGATAAATAATGTAATGTTTCATCGAAGAATTTTTTGTTGAGTGTTTCCAATTTTCAACAGGATCAATTTCGTTTTTAACATGACTATGTTTTCTTTTTCTGTTTGTAAATCCCGATCTTAGAAAATCATTGAGAATACTATGAATTTTGTTATTAATCGACGTTCTCGTAAAGACTAAAAATTCTGGTTTTGACGTTTGCCTATTGAAATAGCATTTTTATCCAAATTATGTTTTGTTTCTCCAAAATAACTTTCAACCGCTGCGTTTGTGAAATGTAGAGCAGGTAGTTCTTGTTTTTCAAGTGATTTAATATCGGAGTCCACAACGGCAGGGACGGTAAAAATCTTTCAAAATTTCTTTTAAAAATTTCGGGCGGTAAAATATATTTGTAATATTATAGTCTAATGCAACTTCCTCGAAATTTGAAATGATGGCAAAGTCGTTATAGTATTTGCTACTTTTGTATAACGGTTTATAACTTGTTACATTATTTTCATTAAAGTTACCATCCAATTTGATATCATAACAAAGCATTTCATCTTCCGGGTTATGAAAATTATTTTCATGCAACATTATTGCTAAATCTTTCAGCAACTGTTGCAACTTGTTCATTGCACATTTTAAACAAGATGGACCAACTTTTTTTAATTTTTACGTAGTCCGTTTCGTTCATCATTGCATCTAAGCATCCCAAAATTTTTAATTTTACTTTTAGAGAATCAGCATGCTGACTAAAGTGCTTGCTAATAATTCGACTAAAATTTTTTTGAAGATAAGCTTAGCATAAGTGTTTATATGCACAAACGAATTATATTGCTTCAAATTGTCTCGTAAGTTAAATTGATATATTTCAATACTTCGATGTTGTCCCAAACTAAAGAAATTGCTTTTATTATAGCGCGGCAAAAATCAGATTAAACATGGTTTAATATAGGCCAAGTTATGTGGACTTTTTTTTGGATTTCATTTTTGAAAAATTCCAAAAAATTCGAATATTAAAAGATTTGTGAGCTGGTTACCATTTCCATAAATGGAAAATTAACCATTAACATTTTTAATATTTATAACACCAGCATAATAAAAAATTTCGTTTTGTACCCCTTGTGGTTTACGAACAACTGATCCAGTGGCATCTATGTGGGCGATAATAGATAACGTTCTCTTATGAATTCTTGAAAGCACTTTTATTTGTTCATTTGATAACGAATAAATAGTAAACGGATTTACTATAAGAAAGCCCAAGTTCGAAGTATGATTGGCCATTTTTTGTAAGGTCTTTAATGGTGTCTCGATCATCATCTAAGGATGAGAGTGCTTCAGAACGAGCAACGTTTAGTACAGTCAGGCCTTTATAATTGCCAAGAATACCTTGTAATTTAAGTTCCAAACCACACTCTTTCTGTAGCTCGTTTTGAACGTCAATAGCGTAAGATTTTGAAAGCTTACTTCGAATTGCTACTCTGTTTTTTCCCTGAGTAGTAACCTGCTCAGTATGACGAATCTCACCTACGGATGAATCTACAGAGAATAGTTTTTCAACGCATTTCCTTTGATACGTAAATTTGTAAAATTTTTGGCACCTTTGATGTAAACATTTACGTGTATAAATTGTTATGGTTTTATTTGTTGATTTGGCATCTCCCACGTTTATAATGCATGGAAAAAATTTCAAAAATTTGGATCAAAGCACATCCATATACGAATCCATTTTCAATTTTCCAATCTCTTGGTCAAACAGGTCAGTCTCCCTATTCAATATCTGAAAATGTAATATTAAATTGCGTTTTAAAAATTGTTTCTCGGATTAGAATTTATCAATTTAACATTCTTTGAACATTCTTTGACTTTAATTTCTTCAAAATCACTTAGATAAAAAAAACTTTCCAAATTGTTTTCTAAACCTTCGTTTAAGTGAACATTATTAATTAAGTTATCTTGTTGATTATTTTCAACCCGTGCGGAAGTTGTATTTTCTAAAATTCTAACAGAATCATTACCCGTTGGAAAATACGAGTATGCGCTTTCGTTATTTAGTACGTCAACGCTAATGATATTAACTTTATCTTGAATAGATGATACATCGCGTTGAATGAAACTAACCAAGTTTTTAGATGCAAGCCTCTTTTCGGTGTTTATTATTTGTGTTTCAATCTATTAGAATTCGTACAGTTAAGGCCTTTAATTCTTTTACAAATCTTATAAAATAAGGTATTATCATTTAAACAGATAAATTTTACATCTTGAAATGAACAAGCTTTTTTGGCTATCGCGGTCACAAGGACCGATATGTTATTAAAATCAATTGTAAGTGAATTGAGCGGCATAGTAATTGTTAATTAATCAATAACCAATCTTATTAAAAATAAGTTAAGAGGAGAAATTAATACTGAACATATCCAAAATTTATTAACACCAATAAATCGAATTACAACTTACACTTATTCTTTAAAATAGGAAAAATAATACTATCATTACGATTTTTCGGTTTAGTAACCGGTATTTAAAAAATAGAGCACAGTTAATTATTGTCGGAGAATTGTCTGTTGATAAATAATTATTTCTAAATGGAGAATTGTCCGTTAATAATTAATTGTATTATGCGGTGTTCCTTCTAGTAAACGCAACCAGCCACTACAGGTTTAAAACCGTCAATCTTGATGTTTGTAATTTTATTTTCATCTCAGTTAGTGTAGATCGAAAATTTTGTACCCCCTCCTGTAAAAAATCTGCACACGTGGATACACGATAATGCATTGTTAACGACGATAAGTAAACACGCACAAATACATTCATGTTTAGTGACCTTTGCATAAATGTAAAAAATTCAAAAAACTAAATTTGTCATATATCATTAAACCAAATTGCCGTTCACCCCTACATACATAAAATACAATATAATATATACTCATGAAAGCATATAATCTTGAGAGCGCGCAACTACAATAAACTCATAAAAAATGAAAAATAAACTTCCGGAAATATAAAAACCAAACTTCCGATGAAACTTTAAAATTTCGAATTTAAACGAAAATTTATTCATTCGGTTGATTGTAACAATGATGAGATATCATCATTTTTCAAGCATAAAATGAAAATACCCGTGAAAATAGAACGAAAATAACAACAACAAAATTCGTCATGAATTACATCTCATCCCAACTTACAAAAAAAAAAAAAAAAACACTCTCCCGTTATAAAATAAAAATTTACGGTGGGAAAGTTCATTTAAAGTGTAGCAGAAAATTCTTGTTTGAAATGAATTTTTTAAATGAAAAGTTTTAACTTAAAGTTTGGGAAGTTAGCAAAAATAAAAACTTGGTTATTGTTACGAAAAACGTACGCTTTTAGTTGTTTGTCATAGGAATCCTAGAACAAGTAACAATTTTTTTGCATGTTCCACTGTTCTTTTACGAATATATAATTTATTATAAAAACCTTATCATTCAAAAACATCATAAAAATTTAAAAACCCACCTAGCTAAATGCTAGCTATCAAGTTCTTCTTGTTATTGCTTACCTACCTCCATTCAAATATAACCTAACAGGCAGACGGATACCGCTTTTTCAACAGAAGAATGTAATAAAAACATCGTCGTTTATTTTGATACACCTAGGTGGTTTGTTGGTGTTTTCTAGCTCAGTTTTTTTTATCAAAATCCAAAATATAACAAAATAAAGCCGCGACGCGCGATACGTGAAATTTTTTATTATTCTCATTATTACTATTCTTATTGCTATCTCCTCCATAAATAAAATATTAGTATTTATATTTCGTATATTATCATCACATGTTATATAGGGAATTATTCAGCTATTTAGTATCCTTGAGTATGTTATTTATCTGAGTTATTTTTTCAGATTTAGCAACATACACCTGCACATACATACACATCTGGTAGAATTCAAGCGTAAAAATTAAGCACATTTGATTCCGTTCACACTTTTTTAGGGAATTATCTGCTGGTACAGTTTTCAGTTTATACAATTTTTGTGGTGGAACAAATAAAAACGTTCGGCGATAAGTTTTTTGTTGCTATAAAATAGGTTCATGAAGCAAGAGCGCTAATGTCATGTTCACTAGATATGAGCGACAATCATTTTAAATGAGACAAGTTCTTGGAAAATATTGTGTTTCATACGTATTATTTATTATAGCATCTTTTATTAGCTTATTTTGTGCTTGCAAGCTAAAAGCGAAAGTTAGTTGACTAACATCGCTGTACTCTCTAATAATATATATCCTACTGTTCAACCGTTATACAAAATTAATAATATCGAAAACAGAGGGCATTATTTACTTCTGTTGGAAACATTCATTGTAAAATATTCTGAGAAAATTTTGATGCTGATCCGTTAAAATAAACAAAATCCGTTAGAAATTAGGTATTTGATTTTATTTCCATTCCAAAATTTTAAATTCAATACAATTTTGAACAAACAGAAACACCGTTTTACTACCAAACTTCACGCTATATGTCAAACAATTCCGCTTTGCCATTTTAAAACGAATAATATTTTTTTTTGTTTTCTGTATTTTCTGGCTGATAAAATGCTTGTTTTGAGTTCTATACTTCAAAATGAAAATCTGGAACCAATATCATTTTTATTTTGCTCGTATGTCCCGTTTTTATTTTCTGTTTAATTATATAGTTTTATTGTAGATTTATTTTAATTTTAATTTTGTGTTAATTATTTTAAGTTTATTTTAATTTCGTTTTTTGTTTTTAAGTTATAGTGATAATATTTAAGTTTTTTTTAAATTAATAGAATAATTTAATTTTACGAAATGCGGCCGGTTGACCGACGCGAAACACCTGAATCACTAGATATATTTCATGAGAAAAAAGTGATGTATCTTTTCGATGGCAATCGTTTTAGAAATATCGAAATTTTTAAAAATATTTCTAGCAAAATGTTAAAACGCAGACAAACCGATCGCGATAACAAACAAATAGAAAATCGGTGGAAAAATTTAAAAAAGAGTTAAATAGCGGTATTTTTTTAATATAATTTTTAAATTAATAGAATAATTTAAGTTTACGAAATGCTGCCGGTTTGGACCGACGCCGAAACATCGCCCCAGCAAACACATGTTGATAGCAGTATGAAACAGATTGAACCATTTGCACACGTCGAAGTGAGAAAACAAACAAATTTACTTCGGTTTCTTTTATAATACATACAGATACATTGCATATTTACCCCCACTTAATTTTTTGTTTATCAATTTCATTTAGAAAAATTTCTATTTCATTTTTATCAGTCTGTAGATTTCATTTGAGGTGTGAGTTGATGCAGAATCTACTTAAATATATATTTAAGTATGTTCTGGTTGATGTGTAAAATATCCATTGTACACGGTATGATGTTTATTTTACAAGTTTTTTCAGATGGAGAATGCATCGACAACATATAAAATGAGTATACAAAATTAAAAATATGTAGTTGTATCTGCGAGTGTGTACACTTGGTATATACAACAAAACATAAAAATAAGAAATATTGTTTCTAGTTAACCCGTTAAGTTAACGTAGGGGAAACAAAACCGTTTTTTCGGTCGGCAAAAATACGAAAAAGCATGGAATTAGGTGCATCAATTTGAAGTAAAAACTAAGCGCTCTAATTATATGCTGTTTATGCGCTCATTGTGTGCTGATTTGTACTACTGGGTCTGAGTATCAATTTTGTACGCAAAATGAAGGCGCGAGTTGACGAGGTGAGCAAAAATTTTGTGTACATATACAGTATATACAATTTCACATTTGTTTGTGTTTTTCCTCTCTTGTATATGTGCATTCTATTTGTCATTTTTGCGATGGTACCAAAATAAATGCATCCGGTTGAATCGGTTTAATTTTTTTGATAACAGTTGCTTTTCAGTCGACCTACCGCAAGTAATTATGAGTAGTTAAATGTGTCTCACAACTGACGACTGGGGGTGTATTTTTTAATTAAACCCGAGCAAGCAAGCTTGCCCTGGGTATTGTACACCGAGTACAGGTTGTGCAGTGCCAAATAATCCAGTGTGCATTGAGTAATAATTTGTTTTTTACTTTGCATGCTCTTCGTACACCGGCATTATTACCGCAATTACCATAGTCGCATCACTTCATGTGAAATGACTATAGTCGTGTCACTTCACTTGAAATTTGCCATTCTCACAGTCGTTTTAAACGACACGCATACTACAATAGAAATATCGGGCAGCACTAATAATTTCCCTAAACTTGACATGCCATTCGATGTCAAAAATCAAAATATTTACGAATATTTTATTGTAAATGCACGTAAATTGAAAATCGGTAAGTAAAATCTAATTATTTAATAATTAAATTAATTTCTAGAACCCGTACAATAATTTATGGTGAAGGCAAAATATCTACCACGTAAAAAATTTGTAATTTTTCATTGTAATTAAAAATTGAGAATGGGTGGTTTGGGCCATCCAAATTCTCAACGGGAGAGAAATTAGAATGAAATTAGAATGATAAATGTATCTTATGCAGTAAAATATTCGTAAAATGAATTACAAAATAAATTGTATTACAAAAAAAATTCATAAATAAAAATGTGTATTGTATTAAATAGTTTTGTTCATGTTTTACGACCCTCCATTTCACAGTCACATAAGAAAACGATGTGACAATAGTCGTATAAAACGACAATAGGCGTAAGTTGCGACTATAAGAATAGAAAAAGTAAGCGATGTGACTATAGTCACAAAATATGACGTGATGCGACTATGGTGATTGGGGTATATGTTAAGAGTACAATTTAAAGAACCGAGTATGCTGCTAAAATTTAAATTTATTGAATTTTTTGTTTTGTGAATATACGTATCTCAAGATGTCAGAAATATCTAAAAAAAATGGTCATAAAGGGTGGTTAAATTTTAAGGGCCAATGCTGATTTTGAATAAAACACAAATTATTGTCAATTCTTTTTATTATGCTAATATGGTATGGTTCAATTATGTATGGAACAAAATATCGGCCAAATGGCCGCCGCGACCTCGGCAGCACACCTCCACCCGATGGTCCAAAATTTCGATAATTGAGGTTCTATGCCGTTAATATGCCGAATTATCTCATCCTTTAGCTCTTGAATTGTTGCTGGCTTATCGACGTACACCTTTTTTTTCAAATAACCCGAAAGAAATAAGTCCAACGGTGTCAAATCACATGATCTTGGCGGCCAATTGACATCGCCACCACGTGAGATAACACGGCCATTGAATTTGTCGCGCAAAAGAGCCATTGTTTCGTTAGCTGTGTGACAACTGGCACCGTCCTGTTGAAACCACATATCGTCCACATCCATATCTTCCAATTCGGGCCATAAAAAGTTCGTTATCATCTCACGATAGCGAACACCATTCACAGTAACTGCCTGACTGGCCTCATTTTGGAAAAAATACGCCCCGATGATGCCGCTAGCCCATAAACCGCACCAACAGTCACTCTTTGTGGGTGCATTGGTTTTTCGACAATCACTCTTGGATTATGATTTGCTCAAATGCGGCAATTCTGCTTATTAACGAATCCACTGAGGTGAAAATATGCCTCATCACTGAAGGTGATTTTCTTCGAAAATTGATCATCCACTGTTGCCATTTCTTGCCACCATTCTGACCATTGACGACGTTTGGAATGGTTAAGAGGCTTTAGTTCTTGAGTCAATTGCACCTTATAAGCGTGTAAATGCAAGTCTTTATGCATAATGTTCATCAACGACGAGCATGAGAGGTGCAATTGTTGGGCACGACGACGAGTTGAGGTGGACGGCTCTACAGCCACACTATCGCGAACAGCAGCAATATTTTCTGCAGTACGAGCATGCACTGGTGTTTTAAAATCTCCTACAGACCCGGTTTGCTCAAATTTTTGCACGATTTTTCCGATTGTACGCACATTTGGACGATTAAATTGACCGAAAAAATCACGAAGTGCACGATATGCATTTTGATTTGAACGCCCATTTTCATGATATGCCTGAATAACTTTAACGCGTTGTTCGATTGTGTATCTTTCCATGGTTCAAATTGAGTTAGTCTGAAATTGAGAAATGTCAAATTACATGCAGAAAAAAACTTGCCGTTTAGGTGTGGTTCACATTCAACGTTGGCCCTTAAAATTTAACCACCTTTTATAAGGAAACCAAATCTCTAATCCAAGTTTATGGAAACAGGCAGGATGAATATGCGACCACAATTAAAAAAAGCAGTTCTGGGAATCTATTTTAATTGATTTAGAAAATCTAAATATTCTAGTAATTATTAGTTTGTAATGAATATAATAAATGATTAAAATGATTTTCAAATTTCAGGAAAATTGCACGACGGTCAAACAAGTCGAAATTAAATGGAGAGCGCTTTGGAGATCTTACAAAGCCACCAAAGACCGAGCAAGCGGTGGCAGCGCATCAAAGTTTGCATTTTTGGATTTAATGGACGAATTGTTCGGTAGTCGTTCTACCATTGCCACAACACATTGTCGGTCTGTGGGTATGATACATGAAACTATAGAACCTGTGCGTCCATCACAACTTGTAGAGCCCGAACTGGAATATCATAACGATGATAATATACCTACTTCTAATGAAACACCCGTCTGTTCACCTAAACGTAGACGAACAAAAAGTGAAAAGTTAGCCGATTTAAAAATTCATTATTACGAACAAAAAATACAGGCTTCAAAAGACCGAAATGTATTGCTCGAGCAATATTTAAAGCATAAGGAGGAAAGTTGGTTACAACGGCACATGGAAGTTGCCGATACCATTAAAAATAAAAATGTTGACACCATTTTATTTTAATTATTTTTATGTATTTATGTACATTCAAATCATTATTAAAAATTGAAATTATGAATTAAATTATAAAGTTTTATTAAATGATATCGGGAAACATTTCTTGTAGGAATTCGTGTCTTCTGTTATCATTTTCCTCTATAATGAAATTTTCTTCAATCCCCGCATCAACTGTCGATTCTATGTCTCCTTCCACAAATTCTAACAAATCGTGTTTGTCAATGCATATATTGCGGAGCACACAAGCAGCTATAGTACAGTTTACAACAAAATCGATTAAAATGTTTTCAAATTTATTTAATCTTCTAAAACGATTTTTTAGTAGACCAAATGCGGGCTCAACATCTACTCTGGTAGAGGAATGTGTTTTTATTAAATTTTCTTTGAGAATCTATTAGGTTCCCTAGGTCTCTATAAAGCGGAATGAACCAAGAAAGACATGGGTATGCAGAGTCTCCTAAAATGAATTTCCTATCTTTTACTACCAACTCGTGGTTCTCAAAGCACCTTTTGTATAGTTCCGATTTTCGAAGCATACGACTATCATGTATGCTTTCTGGTTCTCCTACATTGATGTGATACAATTTTTTATCCGGTCCAACCACCCCTTGAAGCAAAATACATTAGGAAATCCTCTCACTTGTTGGAACTGTTGTGAGATGAATTGTTGCTCTTTCTTCTCTCGGCCATACCACAATGCAACAAGTACCCATTTTCCGCCGAAATTTCTTCCGTTCCACCTTTGTTACCTCTTATAATATCATTTTTATAATTATCTAAAAATAAACCTTCCTTTATAATAAATCTGTTAAACATATTCACAAATTTGGAAGTTACCAATCAATGAATAAACTATGGTCCTTTTTAATCGAAAGTGGCTTATAAATTCTTCATCCAAAAACTTTTGTATAGTCTGTATGAACCTTTCAATATGTGCTTTTTTGGATCTCGGTAATTCTTCATCCGATGAGCTAGTCGATGATGGTTCAAATATCTCCACGATTTCTTCTATGCTTGAGTCGGACGAATCGTGGGACTGTAAATAAAAAATATAGAATTGTTGTTTGCACTTAAAACTAAAAAACTACCCAAAATTGTACCTCAATCATGATTTTGATTAAATATTTTAATTTCGCGAAACACGAAAACACACAAATAAATTCAAAATCAAATTGTACTTTGACAGAATACCATACCGCACGATTAAATTCAAAATGAAAAGTCAAAGGATATTTTGACAGAAGAACAATAAAATATTCACCGATTCACCTAGCGGACACATTTACGTAACTACTTCTAACTACTCATGTCAAAACAGCAAGAGCAGTTGCAAGTAGTTGATTTAGCAAAGACATAAACCTTAGTACTCTCAAGTACTTGCGGTTGGTCGACTGGAAAGCAACTACTGACGTCTACTCACCTCTTCATTCGCTTGGTTTTGAGCGGTGGAATAATATTTTATGTTTTTAGGATTTATTGTTTTAATATTAAATTGTATGTTTATGATTTAATATTAAAAGGTGTGAATTATTTTCAAATTAATTCAAAAATATGAAAATTGTGAAATGTTTACATAGAAATGACAATCCAAAAAAAATCAAAACATGATCATGCGCATGCGCCTCGCCTACTACCCAAGTAGCACCAAATAACTTTATGGTTTTATGACCAAATCCCGACGTCGGTGCAACCGCTAGAAACTAGAAAAATTAGTCATTTTGAACGTAAAACGGAAATTTCTTATCTATCGGGTGCGACTACCATACGACGGTATCTTTTACCAGTCGATATCAAGTTATTTTTTATCGAATTGGAAAACTTATTTGACATTTTCTAACTAGTACTCGACTACTGTAACTTGATGGTCATTATTTACCCATGTGTCGACTCTTTAGTTTACCGGTCGTTTACGCGATATTTAATCTACCATAATGTAAATGATGGAACCCGTGTTGTCAACCTACAAATTGACATCAATGTATTTTAACTGGAATCCTTATCGGTTCAGGTTTCTAAAGTGGGAGAATTATGTGCTTGCGAAAGCAGATTAGACCATGACATTAATTTTTAACTATTGCGGCGATTTACATTTCTCCCAAACATTTTGTGATTTTGAGTGGGGATTTCAATGTGAATTTTAGGTACGGCGCTCTCTTTGATTCAATTCCTCAATACAGAATTAAATTTAAAAATGTGCAGCAGTCGTACTGAATCGACAACGCGATCAAAAACTATTATCGTCTATCAACGATATGTTGATAGAATTCAAACTAGAGCATTCGTGTCCTATTTTAGTTACCATAAACCACTCGTGTCATTCATCGAAATAGAAAACATGAAGTCGGAATAATAAATGTTAAAAAAAACTTCGAAATCTTGTTTCTTGTTTTGTATTATGATGAATAAACCTTCTAATTATTCCACTCCTGATACTGCATTCGTCTCATTCTCTCGCTGCTTAGATTCCGGAAAGTTTCCCAAACAAATTTTGTTCGGGTCAGACAGATTTACAGAATAAGATAAATAAGGAGAACACAAATTTTATTCTGCTGGCATAATCCACATTGTAATTTATTTAGCGAGCAGAAATAAAATCACAATAATTCATAATTAGGATGTCAATTAAAAACAATTGATTGACAACTTTGAAACACGATACACGATTATTTTCTAAGATATTTTTTCTAACAACATCAACAAATTTACTTTGTTAGTTTCCAATACCAGATTTTGTTATATCATCAAAAATTTAGTAAAAGTTTTTTTCCATGAAAATAGTCAAGCAAAACACCTGTAAAAGTTTGAAGATCTTAATTTATTTTATCAAACTTTGTCCATTATACACATTTCGCAAGTCGATTCTTGTACCATCTTGTTTTTGTATTTTGGCAAATCGATTCGTTATATGAAAAATGTGCAATTTTTGATCTCTTTAGATTCCTGTTACTATTGTTTGTCGCACAACATACAGATCTATTCTTATATAGTATACATTGAAAAAGAACGTTAACAGAAAAATTCTATTGAGATTTTAAGATTTCTGATATTTTTTGTCAGATTTTTCTATTCCAACTTGATTTTTCTATTAGATTTCACTACATACGAGCAGATTGGAAATTTTTTTATTTTTTAATCGAATTTTATGTGATATTTTTACTTACTTTGTTGTCAATATAAATCCAACAGTTTTTCAATTCTTTTTGAACAATAAAAACGTAAACTTAACAATTTGCTATTCTTACATAATTCCAACGAAATATAAAAAACAGCATTACAATTTAATGTTTGACGATATACATAGCACAAGTTTTTGATCAGATTTAAAAAATAGGAAAAAAAATAAATTTTAAATTAATTTTTATTCCTAGATTGTTTCTGTGATCAATTCTTGTTTGAATGCAAGTTTTCGAAAAAATTTCTAACTTTCGAGTTTATTTTATATTTGATTAACTTGTTGAAAAACTTGCTGTTGCTGTTAAATAGCAAAGTTTTCTAATTTGTTTTGTTTCTTTGTGCTAAAATCCTTCTAAATGTTGTTTTTGTGTTATGTTGTCTACTTGGGGTTTAACAGTACACACCGCCTCTTGTTTTAAGGTATTCTGCTAGTTGGTTTCGTTAAATAGTTTTCGTTCAAATTACTAAATATCAAATTAATTAACAATTTGTTATTTTTAACAGTTCTTTAATAACTTTTATTTTTTAATATGATTAGAGCAAAATGTGGAAATAATTAATTAAAAATAATAAATTTAACATAACAGTAGCATTTGCATAGTAATTTAAGGCGACATAGCACCTTCAAATTTTCAAAAAATCGAAATTTTTTTTATGATAGAATATGTTAGAATGAACGTTTAAAAACATGATTTTAATGATATAAACATGAAAATCTCAAAAAAAAAATTTATTTTATTTATTGCGAAGCGCGCCAAAGTCGTTTTTTTACGCGGTTATCTCGAAATGACGAACTTTAAACGCGGTTATCTCGAAAAGACGTTTTTCAAGTTTGTACAAGATTGAGAAAAAACTACTTATCCAATCGTTCTAAAATTTTAACACGTTATCTACATATATTCCTGCTCAGAATGAACTACGGAAGGAAAAATCGGCTTTTAATTTTTTCAGTTACAACTAATTCGGGGGGAGGGGGACAAAAAAGCTGCATTTTCGATAAAATGCCGCCATTTTTTTATTTTTCAATCAATTTATTTTCTTTTAGTTCATTCCAAGGGTGATTTAATGCTGAAAACCCCGTTTTTTTCAGACGTTTCTGAGAGTACTTATGATGCACGCCGAAAATTTTCAGTGTTTTTGGAAAACCCTTGTAGCAGACGACCTTGTGCTAAAAAAAAAAAAATCTAAAAAAATTATTTTTGTACTTTCAGTTAAATAAAATGTCAATGGAAAGTTTCATTAAAAGATATCTCTTTTTATTCCACTAGAAAAAAAATCTTTCAAAAACTTTTTTTTTTTCAATTTTGAAGGTGCTATGTCCCCTTAATAAAAAATACTGAATTAGTGAAAAACAAGTTGTTTTTGTGTGTTCTAAGTAGATGTTAATGTTTTAGTTTACAATATATTCATGATCACATGCGTTGCTGATCAAATAATTTTTGAGTTTGTCCCCCGACAAACGATTTGTACCCATACACTGTGTTTTGTAAACAATGTTATATGGTAACAAATTAAAAATTTTGTTTTTTAATATTTCTTCAACCATTTTTTCCATAGATAAATTTTGTTTTTTGTATTCATATCGTTTGGTTTTCTCTGTTTCGTTTTTTTTGGTTTGCTAGCTCAGTGTGCTTGTAGCTGTGAATTATGTTTGTGGACTTACGAGTATAACAAATTTTAAAAATTTTCCATTATTATTAAGTCATGCTTTACTAATAATCATCAATAGTTAAATGTAAGTATAATATATAATTTTAATATTTTTTATAAAGAAATATTTCTAATTTTTTACGTTTCATTGGTTGTTGGTAGATTTGCGATTTTTGCTCCTGATCACAGATTAAATCTTTATAAAATGGCCTTAAAGTGTAAGTAAATATGTACTACTAAACATTAAGGAATATTTATTTTTTGAGCATATTTATTTGCTTATAGTACGTGACCGTGGGTTTCTTAAAATATTAGCTAATATTATTTCTTCTGTTGTATTGCTATTTCAAATTTAATTATGTATGATATGCAAATGCCAATAAATTTAGCTAATGAATGCTTGCCGGTAACCTTCAGTAACTAAAATTTAGTGTGACGGTAATCTTCTGGTAGCTCTCGATATGCGTCAGTATGCATTACGGTAATTTGTCGGTAAACGAGCAAAATTAAATAAGTTTACTTATACGTATTTCTTTCATTATTTTGAGCCTCTGAATAGTTTTTCTATACGTTCGATAAAATATGTATGTAATCTATAGTTTTAATTGAAATTTGTGTAATCAAGTTTATTTCCTGTAAGTTCAAGGATCTGTCTCCAATAATGCACCCTAACGAAAGTCAATTTAAATTTGTAACCCTAAGCTTGCATACAAGTATATTGGTAAAATTAAAACAGGTCATTGAACTGGTACAATAATGCAATAAATATTCTTGACCTATGCAATTTGTTAATTATTGTCCTAGGTCATGTTTTTTGTTTTGATTTAACATTTGTTTTTGTATAGGAGATGGTACCGAATTATTCTTCTATAGTACTATAGTATATAATGTAGTACATAGTATATGTTGGATATATACAAATAATATACAAAACACAAATATACAATAATATACAAAATACAAATACACAAAAGTATTTTATATTTAAGTAAATAAACTGTACAAAATATGTATATATTTACAATCTTAATGCAACTATGTACAATACATACTGTGAAATGTGACTAGAATTTTCATAAGCGACATTCATTGCTGAGGCTATCGCGAAGAGTGGCTATTATTAGTTAGAAGATTAAAAATATTTAAAAATGTAAAGAATAAATTCAATTTTAAATTAAATAATTTTAATTATTAAAATAGAAATAGAAGTGTTTCTGTGATAGGCATTTTGATGCGTAAAATTTAAAATCTGTGATTTCATTCTAACATAAGAGTTTACCTTATAAGGAGTGTTTTTTTATAGAGTTAATAAGTTTAAATTATAATAAAACAAAGAAATATATTTTTAATATATGGTGAAAAATTCTTCAACTCACAAATTCACTCTATGGAGCCATAAGTTATGTTTTAATTTTATGATTTTTATGTTTTGAATGTGAAGCCTTGATTAAAAAAAAAATTTGAAATATTTTATTTTTTGTTGTTGTTGTTAAAGATATAGGGTGTCAAAATTTGAGAAAAATGATAATCATAGTATTGTATTTATTGCAATAAAAAGAAAAATAATGGTCCGATAATTATGATTTTGGGCTCATTTTAAAGGTAAGTTAATAAGCATTTATAAAAAAATATAAAAATTGTATATTGTTTAATTCCTTCTTCTCTAAATTTCCCGCCAAAATATTCTTTTTAAATTTTCTCAAAAACCTATTTTTTTTTTTTTTTTTTATAGAATTCGACAATTAATATTTTACAACATATCAAAAAACTAGAATACCGTCATTTTTTGTTTTCTTGCAAAATTCGTTTTAGTAAAAGAAGTATTTCATTTTTATATGGAAAGCTATATAGATATTTCCCAGTGTTTTGAAATTGTTTACAAAAGAGGTAGTTCACTTATTTTGTGTGTTTTGTTTATTATTTATTGTATAATTTTGCGTCATATTTAAGTATGAGTCACAGAATTATGAGGTGCCACCTCCTGGTTAGTTCGTTTGGTTAGTCGTAAGTACCATAAATTGCTTTTCTTTCTTGGGTTATTTTATAAAAGACTATGTTGTTTTCCCCTTTTTTATTGGGGGTTGATTATTTTTACTTGACGCAGGCGTACCTGTTAAGCGATGAGTACTTCTTTTGAAAATAAAAAATGAACTTTGTTGATATAAATAAGAGTAAAAATTTAACTGTGTTGTAAACCATGTCACGATTCAATGTGTTCGAGTAAACTAAAACGAGTTACGGATTATGTTAAGCAATTTATTCCACAATCACTTGAGAATCAAGATAATTTGTATCTCTGTTCAACGTGCTATATAAATATTACCTGCAAACGACGAAAAATAGAACCAGAGTTGTCACCAATTGCGGGTCCATCAACAAGATCACCTCTAACACCTCAAATAGCTGATAACGATAACAGCAGTGATAGTGAAGTGTTATTTAAAAAATGTGTCTGTTTTGGAAAAAATGAATGACGTGTTACCCTCTCTTGGAAAGTCTCCTATATATCCGAGTACGTTAGAAGCCAGGCCAAAATATCAGCAGCAAAAAGTAATAGATTTAGCTTCAATAACACCATCAACATCTTTGGTTCCGGGATCGTGCCGCTTATGCATCAGTCAACCGAAGATCAAAGGAAGGTTGCACTATATGATGAATTGATTGATGATCTAAAAGCTAAATTCGAGAACTGGAGAAAACCAGTGATAAGATTCAGTTATTTACTATATTGCCAAAATCATTAACCATTCAAGAAATCCAGAATAAGTTCAAGGCAACGCAACATATGGTGCGAACCGCTAAAGATCTACGAGATAAGAATGGTCCACTAAGTCGTCCAGCAGGTAAAATATGAAAGCGAATAAGTGATGAGCTGAAGCAAGCAGTATTATATTATTATACTGATGATGATGCTAGTCGGATAATGCCAGGCAAAAACGATTGTTTAACAGTCGATAAAGCTAAAATTCAAAAGCGGCTAATGATGTGTACATTGAAAGCGTGCTACGAGTTACCTTGGACTATCATGACGACTGGTTGTATTTGTTTTTTCTATATTTAAAATTAATTTTTTAGATTTTTTTATAAATAAAAAAAAATCCAATTGATCAGATTTGAACATCAAGGAAAACTGAGGTCGCATGTAATTATTTTAGGAAGGCAAGCTTCATAAACCCCTTCCAAAACAGTAAGTTATTGCATAAATGCCCATGTGAATACAACCAATACCGCAACATCAAATTTGGAAGAGATTCTAAACTAATAGGATTAAAAATAAAATGCAAAGAAAAGAGAAAATATTACGAAGAAATTGGTAGAAGAAACACCGCACACCTCATTATAAATGAGCTTTTAAAGCTCAAAATGGGGTGCGAAGGTTGTAAAATTTTTGTAACGTTTAATTAAATAAATAAATAAATTAAATAAAAATACGAAGGATATGGAAACTATTACCAACGGAAAGATAGCGCACTACCGGGATTGTATTTCAACTATTTTATGTGATGAAAAACCAATGTGATGATGCCTACACCAACATGTTACCTTCTACAATGCGAAAACTGCCCAGGACTGGATAACTTTAACGAATATTTGAAAAATGCATTTCGGGAACATGGCTGCGAGGATGCTGAGTTAAAATTTAGTCAGTGGGTTTCTACCGATAGGTGCAATCTGGTGACCTTTTCTCAACCGTTGCATGAATTTCTGGATTATTTCATAAATAAGCTGAAGAATCTGTACCTCATTGCTTCATTTCACTTCAGCAGTCCAGCTTCTTAAAAAATAAAAAAATGGCACTGAAGTCTACGGAGGTGACAGTTTCATGTGATTTGCTGAAAATTATGCATTTATAATGCAAAATGCTACACAAGGATTTCATTGGAATAATAAGCAAGCGACTATTCATCCATTTGTAATTTACCAAAATTTGGGAGGCAAATTACTTCACCACACCTTCATTATAATATCGGATTGTCTTCACCATTATACTGTAGCGGTTCACTTATTCATTGAAAAATTGATGCAGTTCTTAATTTAACTAAAATATCCAGTTTATCTAAAATTTATTATATTGCCGATGGCGCAGTCACGCATTATAAAAATAAGAAAATTTTTAAGAACATTTAAAAACACAAAGAGGATTTTGAAATTGATTGTGAATGGCCTTTCCATGCAACAGCTCATGGAAAAGGTCCATGTGATGAAGTAGGAGGTATCATCAAAAGAATGGCATCAAGAGCTAGTCTCACAATGGAACACAGCAGTACAATAACCAATGCAGATGAATTATTTAAATGGGCTAAAACGTTGAAGACAGTTATCAAATTTGGATTTTGTTCAGACGCAGAACATAAATCCAAGCAAATCAAACTTGCAACTAGGTTTGAAAATTTAAAAACAGTAAAAGGAACTCATGGTTTCCATGCAGTTATTCCAACAGAGGATGGCTATTTTAATTGTAAAAAAATATTCGAATTCTGACGATTATGTTAAATTTAAATTGTAATTTGAATAAGATTTAATGTTAAACAATAAAATAAAATTCTCAAAAGAATTAGGGTTTGAAATTTTAAATACATATATGCAATCAAATTTGAATATTAAATATTAATAATTTAACTAAACTAACTTTTTGTAAACAATTTCAAAACACTGAGAAATATCTATAGAGCTTTCCATATAAAAATGAAATACTTTTTTTACTAAAACGAATTTTGCAAGAAAACAAAAAATAATGGTATTCTAGTTTTTTGATATGTTGTAAAATATTAATTGTCGAATTCTATAAAAAAAAAAAAATAGGTTTTTGAAAAAATTTAAAAAGAACATTTTGGCGGGAAATTTAGAGAAGAAGGAATTAAACAATATGCTATTTTTATATTTTTTATAAATCCTTATTAACTTACCTTTAAAATGAGCTCGAAATCATAATTATCGGACCATTATTTTTCTTTTTATTGACATATATACAACATCATGATTATCGTTTTATTCAAAATTTGACACCCTATATCTTTAACAACAACAACAACAAAAAATAAAATACAGTAAGTCCTCGACTTACGCGAATTTGACTTACGTGAATTCGTACTTACGTGATTTAAAAAAAATGAGATTTTGAGTTTTTTTGATGAAATATGCAGGTTTTTTTAACTTTTTTTTCTTTATTTCTAAGTGCTCTACTTTCGTTTGTTTACACACACTATTATTTTCATGCGATAGTGAGAAAGAGAGAATGGTTTAGCTGGCTTTGAGGCTCAACATCCTGATCTAGAACGATTCGCGAAAGTTTCAAAAAAGTGAATGATGCTTTTGCATCGACAAAATGGATCGTGATACAAGGCAAACAACATTGGACCAGTTCTCTTATAAGTAGTTTCTATGTACTTTAATGTATTTATGTCCGCTGAAATGATTATGTACATATCTGAATTAATTATAATTATTAATTATTTTTTTATGTAGGTCTATTCTATTTTCACCTATCCTTTAAAACTAACAAAAATTTCTCGAATTTAAGGTTTGTTCGACTTACGCGATTTTTCTATCTACGCGAAAAGCTTCAGAACGAATTAATCACGTAAGTCGAGGACTTACTGTATTTCAATTTTTTTTTTATTCAGGGCTACATATTCAAAAAATAAAAATCATAAAATTAAAACTTGACTTACAAAAATTTGTGATTTCACGTATTTTTTGCCATATTTATATTTATTTTTATCAATGAAACGGGCTTTATTGGATAGAAAATTTTATGACATTAAAGTTTAAATATGATTTTGGGCATGTGGCCGTCACGGCTGGCGCATACAAGGCGCAATCTGGAACACCAATTTTTACAAACTTTTCGCAGCATTTGCGGCCATATTTCGCCAACAACTCTTCGAATGTTGATTTCCAGGTGTTCAATTGTCTCTGGTTTATCGACGTAGACAAGTGACTTTACATAACCTTAAAGAAAATAATCCAATGGGGTTAAATCAGACGATCTTGGTAGCCAATTAATTGGCCATTACGCGAAACTATTCTTTCATCAAAAGCTTCTGTGAGTAAATCAAATGTAGCGAGCGCTGTGTGGCATGTGGCTCCGTCCTGTTGAAACCACATGTCAGCAAGATTGATGTAAGTCTATAAATAATGAAATGTCAAACCAAACTAAACAAAAAGCAACTATCAACTGATAAAGGGGTTGTCAAATAAAGCAGTGTTGCCAACTCAAAGTTGCGAACTTCTAAAAAACACCCTTTATAAGAGCTGTGCGTTTAAAGAAGACAAAAGAAAACAAATTGTATATTGTTTTTTCTTGTTTTTTCTACAGCGATAGACATTGGTATAAACGCACTATGTTTTTTAATTATATTTCTTCAACCAGACCTTTCTATGTATTTCCAGTTAACTTAAATTGTCTATTTTATTTAAGATAAGTAGTTAAGATAACAATTTAATGACAATTACAATATTTGACTTTAATAAAATTGAAAAACCTTAGACATTCATAAAAACGCACTCGAGATAATTAAAACACCAATAAGAAAAAAATTGGTTTTTTATTTATTTAATATTTTGTGTGACCTCCACCATTTTGTATTACATCGAAAACTCGATTTGGCATTGAATCTACTAACTTTTTCAGTGTTTCTAGAACAATTTTTGCCCAAGAATCATGGATTGCACTTTTCAAGTCATTAACATTATCAAATTGCCGACCATTAGCATAGACCTTGCCAGTCAAGATACCCCAAAGGATCTATGTACATACGGGAGTTCATCCGAGCCGTTATGAAACAGATGCGAAGCTTTGAGTAGTAAGAAAAGGCTCCCCATATCATTACGCTCCCTCCACCAAAGTTAGGTTTCGACCTGACGACACCATGTTCTGTCAAATTACCCTTGTAGCAATTGTAGTAGTCAGGACCATCGAGGTTAAACTTTTTCTCGTCAAAAAAATCACTTTCCGCCAATCTGTTGTCCATGACATGTATTTACGAGCAAATTTGAGGCGGCTTTCTTTATGCAAGGCAGTTAAACGCAGTTTACTTCTCAATTTTCCCCATTTAATGTTTGGTGAACTTCTCAAAAACGGGCAATGTGTCGAGTCGTCACAGGAAGATCCAATTCCTCATTTATCTCTTTGCATGAAAGCCAATTTCGAGTAGCCTTATGTCGAATTTGACCAATTGGACGTGCTGAGATCTTGGTTCGGCCTTTTGTTGGGGCTTTTACACCATAATTTCGGCCTTTTTAAAAAATTGCGGAAAACGCGTTCAGATCGCCCAATTTTTCTTGCAGTTTGCCGGTTGGAATATACTTCCTCCTTATATATATTTATCGATAACTGCTCCGCGTTAGTGATGTTCGGACTTACTGTAACCGGATCATTTTAACCCGATACTCAAATTGTCCGGACAATCAATTGAGTACTTTCAAAACTATCCGGTTAAAATGTGAAATCGGTTAATACGCACAAGAGCAAGAACAAATACTCGATCAAAATGAGTTTTGGTTTTGCTTTTCATTCTCCATTTCGTTTATGTAGTATAGCTATTTTGCGGTCGAACATTTGATTTTTTGTTATGTTTTCTCTTTCATTCTTTACATAGGCACTGAAAAAAATTTAACTTTCTTAAGTTGCGATGATTGATTTGATACAATAAAAAATCTATGTATCTTATCTAAAAGTCTTTTCTTATGCGCCATGATTGTGTTTGTTTTAGCACAAGGAAGTAATTAGTAAAGTAATAGTAAAACAAATTTAAAATCTGACCAGTTATTCGTTAAGTAACATTTTTTTTATATTTAAAAATATTAGATTATTTTAAACTTGTTTTCTGATTCTGATTGTTAGATTTGGTGCACTGAATAGTGTATTTATTAAATATTAGATATTTCTATAATAAAAAATGGCACCAAAAAAGCGAAATGAAGCTTGGTTGCATTTTACACCGATAGACGATCGTAAGGTCTAGTGCGACTTATGCAAAAGTCTATTTTCGTATCAAGGTGGTGGCACAACGAACTTGAAGCGCCATTTAAAATCGCATCATCCCATCATCCTCCAAAAAATAGCAATTCGAAATGTTACTGCTTCCTCAACGGAATCAGTTCCAATTCCGGATTCCAACAGTAGCACCTCAACGCAAGTGACTTCTCAATTGCAAAATCTAAATCAACGACCATCTGCATCTAGTTCAAGTTCATCTAACTCGAACAACATACAATTACAACAAGAAACTTTAGCACGATATATTATTAAATCTGCATCGATTACCCGGCAGAAACATTTAAATAACGAATTGCTCAAATTTGTAATTAGAGATTATCAGCCTTTTTGTATAGTGGAGACTAAGTCGTTATTGCCACAGTTCTATGCGTCGTGCCAAAATAATGTAAAAAAATTTATTAATAAAGTGGCCAGTATAGCGATAACGACTGACACTCGGACGTCAATAAGCAAAGAAAATTACATGGCAGTCACAGGACATGTTATCACTGAAAAGTGGGAAATGCGCAGTGTACTCCTCAGTTGCATTGATATATCGTCTTCACGACACACTGCCTCACGGCGTCACGACACACATCAATAATCTTCGTTAGCCGCGGAACAATCGTATACAGCCGATAAGCACATGTGCATACCAAATTGGTATGTACGTACGAATCGTTGTCGTATAAAGGGCGAATTTGGTCTCAAGGACTGTCATCATTGGATACGCTTTATGGAGTATTAACATATATGGTTAAAATTATGGCTCCATTTAATCAATTCCTTACCGAATTTATGTATCAACGATTGCGTTTGATAGATGAGCGCGCCCATAGAGGAATTGTCCATTTCTTAATGAATACTAAATAAAAGTTTAATAAACGTAGATATTGAGAAGGCCATTTCCCGCATGCAAGCCGTCGTCGAATTGGGCCGAGTAATGCGCGATTGGAAGACCTTAGATAGTTGAACAGGTGAAAATTGGAAAACAGCAATAACCCGAGTGTATGGTAATAGGTAATAAAAGCCCTGGCACAAAATCAACGGGAGTATACGATAACGGTGCGCCGGCAATTAAATCGGATAGTAAAAAAAAATTGTGTTATATTCTTAATTATATATTTTAGGAAAAGCCTTATGGAAGCTAGATAAAAGCATTTAGCTTCAATTAGACATAAAAACCTATTGTAACAAAAATAAATAATTCAGGTATAAATAAAATTAACAAAAATAAAAAATTTCAAAAAATTATTTGTATAAATTCATTTCAACACAGTATAATATATTGTTTCAGATGGTGGCCGGCTCCAATATCCAATGGCCGGTACAGTACATGAAAAAAAATGGTTAGCATTTCTTAAAAAATTATATAAAATTTTTTTATTATTTATAAGTTAGGATTTTTCGATTCGTAATATTAGTTAATGCATGGCGCTCATCATTGATTTTTTTTACATAACTACTTAGAATAATATTAGCGAAACATTTGGTAATATTAAAATACGTATTGAAACTATTAGAACCACACTCGTATTCATGATCAAAGTCAATTAATGTTGCATCATTTTTTCTAAGACTATCTAAAGTTAAATAAATCAATGTGCCCTTTTGATTTTTGGATTTTAAAAATTTTAATTTTAAATCATTATTTCTGAGAATTTCTTGGAAAATGGAAGACATGTGGAAAAATATATAATTGGTTTCATCTGATGCAACCGATAGCCCTCCGCGTTGTAGATAATTAAAATAATGAGAATTAGTTAATTTATCCAATAAAAATAAATTTCGACAAGACTCGCAAGACTCAGCTTTTGACGCGCGATGTGCAGCGTAGCCACTAACATATAGTTTTGCGTCATCGTCAATTTGTACTTTTTGTAGATAAGAATCATTATCTAAAATTACATCAAAGTCCGTTAAGTCGACTTCTTCGGATAAAGAGTTATTTGTTGGTTGCTTTAGTTTGCTATAGTTCTTTTTATTATGCGCGAATACGTTATGCAATCTAATTTTTTTCTCACATTCTACGGCTTCTGTGTAGGATACTCTATAGCTACAACCAGCTAATCAAATGTATAGTCGAAATCTACCTTCTAGATCGTCTGTTTTGAAGTTTCCCGAGTAAAACATAATCTAATTTGAAAATTTAATTAAATCGAGAAATGTTCGAGTGGAAAGTTTGAGGGCATCCGACGTATCTCGAATTAACTTACCACTGTTGTTAATATTAGAGCTCCAAATATCGAGCCAAATCAAAAAATTTTGTAGAAACGCGTAATTGGCGTCAGTTATTGATTTGATTGGAAGAGCTGATTCCGTTCTTTTTAAAATACCCTTCACTATTCCTTTGGTATTCACTACATTCCACCATTTTCTGATAATAACATAGAAGTCGGCAGTTTCTTTCATATCGTGGTAATCGTATAACATGGCAATGATAGAATCGTGGAATAAGTTATTTACCAAAGAAACTTTTTGTCGTTCTAAACTATTAGGATAGAGCGTTTTGTGATTCAATTTGTACGATTATTTTAGTTGAGTAGACGAATTATTTGATTTGTATAGGGAGTCAAAATTCGAATATGACGCCTGTTTTATTGAATAATCTTCAAAATCAGGGTAATAATAAATTTCTATTTAATTTTTTTAAATTTAGCCAATTATTTTTTATATTTTTAAATAAATGAACGGAATCGTTTAAACGTAAATTTTTAAATCTGAATAATCAGGATTAGCAAAATAATTATTAGAAGTACAAAATCGAGTAAACATATTTTGATTCATTTTATTGTTAACAATAATCACTACCAATACTTTAAAATCAAGTTTTTGCACAAACTGAATCACAGATTTAGTCAAATCATATAACAGTTCATCATTTGGACGTACAACTGGAAACAGACGAACTATCTCTTTAAAGCTACCGTAAATTGATTTGATCATGAATGCCATAATCGTTCTAGCGCAAAGAGTGGGATCATTTATTGCTTGCCCAGCAATTTTATTGCTTTTATATTGAAAGCCTGACTCAATATAAATTTCGTCAATCAAAAGGGCAACATACATTTCTCTTTCACTTAATGGCTTTACAATATGGGTTAAGTAAATCTCGCCACTGTGCGATGAAGTACAATCAGGCGTAATATGTAAGTGGGATGAGAGATGTTTCAAGTATCTCACGTGAGGTAATATTAAAAATTTTTGTAAAATTTTATAAGTAGCTGCAGCATGAGAATTTATTAAAAATGCAAAAACAATTGTCTCGGAATCATAACGTGGGGTATTTTTGTTAAAAAGTTGTACCTGGTTAATAATAATATCAGGCTTTCCCAGATGGGGAAAATCTTCGTCCACGTATCTAACTTTTACTAAATAATGCAAGGCACGATCTAAGAAATGTTCACGGGTTTCAGAAAATTCTGTAGATGATTCCCGGTATTTTGAGAGTAAATAGGCAATTTGAGACCATTTTGAAATTTTCATATTTTGAGGCAGCATTTCTAAATTCGCGCTAAGATAAGTGAGTATTTTGAACTTTAACCTTTACGTAAAGGTTATTGTTGACACAAATACGTGTCGAAATATTGCATCCCACATCATCGGAATTTTCTAATTTATAAAACACCACCTTTTTAGAATTTTGATAAACCAGGTACTGGGTGGTGTTCAGTCTTTCATTGAATTGGCTGACATATATGTCAAAATTTTCGATGTAATCATCAGTAGAAACTGAGGCAATTGGATCGACAATTTCAAAAAATGGAATTTGCGGTAACGAAAGGGATGGTATTGTATTCTCGTGTAATTTCGGTAAACGCTATTTTTGATTTGGCTGAACAAAATCTTCCGCTTTAAAATGTTTGCCGTTTGCCACACACTGAGGAATATTTAGAAGGCTTAAAAACTTAAAACTAAAAAAATTGTAAACAGGGATACCTAGCCACCAAAGAGCACTTTAAATGGACGGGGGAACCTTATTCCAATATCACAAAATATATCACTGTCGTACTTTGGTATCGACTAGGATTTTATCACATATATAAATATTACAAAAAAAAAATCACGAATGACCAAACAAAAATTGCAATTCCGAAAAGAAAAATCCTATATAATTTAAACAACCAAAATTTACGTTTCACTCACCTCAAATATAATTCAGCCTCTTGTTAATTATAGCTGTTTATTTTTCCCTAACCTATTTTCGCGGTTGTATTTTTATTACTGCTTACTGGTACAGCTAAAATAGAAAAATAAGATATTTTAATATTAATAAAATATTTATTATTTGCGATATTATTGAAGTTCGCATTAAATTTACTTACATAAATTAATTAAATGAAAAATTATCGACATCCAAATTGTGGTATGAAATCTTCGTAAAACCGTTAAATTTATTTTGTCAAATGTCATTTTTGTTGTTGTTATTTTTGCATAATTTACATTGGCCTTTAATTGCGTTGGTGTGTATAAAAATCGTTTGTTTGAATTGTTGATATACAATACGAAGTGTACATATACACCAATACATCCTTACTTAGTTTTTGTTTATATCATATGTGTGGAGTTAGCAGGACTTATACTTTAGTAGATTCTGATTAGTACAAACACAATACTACATAATATCTGGTACACTACACATATCCCTTTTCCGACCCGCGATCAAAATCATGAAAAAGCTAAACCAAACCATAACAATTAAACTATGATTATTTACGTACACACTACACACACATTTTTGTACGGTGGACTTAAATTTAAGCTAAAAATATTTTGTCTGGCCGGAAAAGGTATATATGGATTTTCACAGAGTGATTACTGATTAATGCTGCTAAGGAGTAATGTATCAAAAGAACCCGATATTTTTAAACCCAATCATTTCTACTCAATTACTCATCCAAGATTCTTGATCAAATACAAATGAAAAAGTCAATTGTCTTTGTCAATTCGAATCCGAATTTTTAATAGAGAGTATTATACATTTTATATATCTAATTATTTACATTATAATTATAAGTATAACATATAGTTAGTTTTTGTCTTAGTATATTTTTTAGCAATATAAACTACATAAAAAATTTGGTTTAATTCCTAAAAAATCAAAACTAATATTAAATAATTTAACAAAATCCAATACCAAAATTTTCATATTAAAATTAATTCAGTAAAAAACGAAAAAAAAAAATAACGAATAGGTTTACTGAGTAATGAATAATATGAGTATATGACATTATCGGTTAAAAAGTATCGAGTTAAAAGTATCCGGTTAATGGTTCAATTGAGTCGGTTGATGCCGATACTACAAAGTATCGAATTCGCCCATCACTACTCCGCGTCAGTTAAACCTTTAGGCATTGCTAAAAAACAGTCATTTTAAGGACTTATTTAACAAATTACCAAATTACTGTATGAAATAATAACCTTTGAATATGTTTGAAAAAATTATAAATAAATTAAAACTTAAATAAAAAAATCAGTTTTCACGTACTGCGTTTAAACGAATGTCTCTACAAATACTGACTGCTAGAAGATTTTTTGTTTTATTTTGAATATTTCGCCGTACTGTTATTTTGTTTTTAGAGCAGGCAAGTTCCCGTTAGACAAACAATAAAATATAATAAAAAATGATCGAGAAAGAACAGCGAAGAAATAAATGGTAATTGGGGAAAAAATTAGTGCGTTGTAAGTTTTCTTGGTTTTATAACCAAAAAAATCTTTACTCAATTTTCCTATTTCTTTATATTTTAAAGGGCCTCATATTTCTTTATAAGAAATATTTTAAGTAGGTACGGTTAAAGAGAGAGAGAGAGAGAGGTCTAGAATACGATTAGGATATCAAAGTTTCAACAAACACCAAAACACCGATCACTATAAATTTGAAATTATGTGATAATGTGATATGCTTGTTCTTTAGGTTCTCTTTAGAAAAGTTAATAAGTTAAAATTTTAGTATTTTTGTTTAAAGTGAAAAAAATATATCCCTTTTTCTACCAGATAATTTTGTTTTGCCTCAATTTAAACCCAACCCACACAAATGTATGTGAAAAAACGACTGGTTTTAACGAGTTTTAACGGATCTTAGTTAAATCGGAATTATTTAAAAAAAAACATTATAATTTTTTAACATATAAATTATATAACATATTAATTATTTATTTTTGATAACATCTTTATTATTTTACTATTATTATAGTTATAGTGTTATTTTTCGGACGAAAAAGAATTAAGTGGAATGCACAAATGTGTATTTAGTTCAAAATAAAGACAAAAATAAATTTTTGATATGATTCTTTTGCGTTACCCACACTATTGTGATGGCAGGCAGGAAAAGGGATATAAAAAAAATAATCATAGTTAAGATTGGGTGTGTGTTCAAACTGTGCGAGGAGCATATGATTAACCTTTTTGTTCGATACAGGATCCATAAGCCGCGGGAGAGTACTCTTTTTATGGTGAGTTCTTTTAAATAATTTATTATATTTATTATAAATGTGTTAACTAACTTTACTCTCATTTTTTTATATACTCAACCACATTGATGTTATTTTTATCTATGATTATCTTATTAATTAGTCAAATTCGTGTATTCTGTTGATATAATTAGTTCAAATTCATAATAACATTTTTGTAATGGAAGATTAAATCCTTTTAAATGGTGATGTTGTGGGGAATCGTGAGGTCAAATTTGATTGAGATTCACAGTTTATTTTTTGTTAATATCAACACGTAAAGGCTTGTCTGTCTAATAATTTTGGCGGTGAAGAACCCTCCATATCACTAGAGTCTACCCAAATTGAAAAAAATGTGTTGACCACCAAGAGAGCAGTTACATTTGTTTTATCTAAACATTTATCTTTCGATTTAAAAATCTATTTACACTACAGATGATTTCGTACGAGCAGCATCGCCAGAATAAATATATACAACTGCGTAATGAATATCTGATCTTACGATTAAGTGGTGTTACGATTAATAGTCGCCGCGGTGGCAAAATGGTCAGCATGCTTGCTCCAGCGACCGGAGGTCCCGGATCCGATTCCCGGTGGTGACAAGGAAAAAATTTCATGGCTGGTAGGATCAATGAACTAATCACTCATTATCCGAAATGAAAATATGATTATAAAACCACATTTGAGGCGGCCAAATCCCTTGATGGGATATAATGCCAGAGAGAGAGAGGTTAAATAGTCTTACCGTTAACCGGTCTTATGATTAAGTGGTCTTCCAATTAACTGGTTTTACGATTAAGTTTTAGACGATGTATGGTCAATATAGGTAAATGTTCTTACGATTAACTGTTGTAACCAAAATCTGCTCGTACGGTTAAGTGCCTATACGATGATGTGGCTTTGAATGTTTTCGATGATATGGTAGGTAGATCTCGTCTATTACATAGTAACCACTTAATAGAAAGTTCTTCTTAAGAGGACATTTATTTTTCTTAGACCAGTGGCCAGTGTTACCAATCGAAAAATATCAAAAGTATTAATAAACGAAAATGTGATTATTACAAAATAAAACTAAAAAATTTTATTCATTTTTTATATACTTTTATTAAATACAGTCGAAACTCGATTATCCGGGCTCCTATTATCCGTAATCCTCTATTATCTGTGATTTTTCTTACTCACGCTTTTCTGAGTCACTTGTTTATCCGGAAGTTCAATTGACTAACCGGGACTTTTTTCTCAAAATTTTTTAACAGTGTTGCAAAGGAGTTGTTTATAGCACGACCAAATTATTATTATTTTTTATTAATGTTATTTATATTGTTGTTTTTTATAGAACTGAAAATTTCGATCAACCGAGATTTTGGATCATACGGGAAGCCTCTGGTCCCGAGCGTCTCGGATAATCGAGTTTCGACGTACTCCTAACATAACAATTCATTTCGTTTTAATCACATTTGTTCTTAAACTTAATATATAAACTAAACAGGTACCATGTACCAATTAAGGCATTTTATTTACTAATTTTAATACATATTCCAGTTCTATTAAAATTTATACTTACTATAGAAATCTCTTTAAAGTAACAGCCTCATTAAAATACAGGTGAAATGAAATTAAAGCAAAAATCATAAAAAAGGGATTAAAAAAAGTATGTTCTGGCCGCGGTACCCAAACTTCACTCGCCTTATTTGAAGTTAGGGATTTACGCTATTGTTTTGTTAATAATTCTTTCGCTGCCATCATAGAATCGACCGCTTCAGTCAATAAGCGGTTTGTTTTTTATATTTAGTTTGATCTCGCGGCTTAACAATGAGGTAAACTTTTTAGATTCATCATGAAATTAGATAAATTTTCATAAATTGGTTCTCCGATTGAATTTTTCAAGGAACAGAGATTTGCCCAAAACTCTTCAATTTATTTCTTATTATTTCTATACTAACAAATTTATTAAATGTGACGAAATTCTCAGTAATTAAAATTCATCTAAAATTTCATCTTTTTCAACGTTATTTCTTATTAAATTTTGGGACAGTGGGATCAAGCATACATTTTCTGGAAGAATTTTTTTGAGGATTAATTGACGTAAAATATTTAAAATATTGGTTTTTAAAATTGAATCTTTTCTGAATTTGTTTAGCAAGCTCAATATAAAATTGTTTGACATTATCTAAATTGTCTACAAACTGATCTTCGTCAATATTGGTTGTTGATAAAAACTATTCTGTTGCGGAAGTCATTGATAAATTTCGAGAACTGGATGATTTTCCTCGTTATGACAGTCAATGTCTGATATATTATTTACATTCCTCAAAAATATGGGCTTTAAAAAGTTGCTGAGAATCAATTTATACATGTTTTCCATAGTTTCAAAAATCAATTGAATTCTAATTTGTTCCGATTGAAACTCTGCGTTCATTTGATTTTAACTATGCGCTGCGCATAAGATAAAAATAAAAAATATATTTTGTTGACAACATTAAATAATTGTTTTGCTAATTTATTAGCTACATTACGTGCTCCTTTATCCTTCAAAGTGCAAGAAAGGAAATAGAGTTGAAGGGAATCTCATTGTTCAAGAATACGGTTTACCACATTCTCAAACGATATCCAATGCGTTTGAGCCACACCAATAATTTTATGGACTTGATACTAAAAAAGAATTCTAAAATTCTTGCAAATCGATGCATATTTTTAAGCTATGTGCGAAGAAGTTGAAAATAATTTGTGAGAGCTGCTCTTGTTGAGTACGGCAATTTTTGGCAAGCATTACCATAAATGCAAGGATTGACATATACGAAAAATAAATTTGGTATAACTTCCTTGAATAGCGCTTGCATTCCAGTAAATTGTTCAAACATCACAGAAAAATTATTAGATCCCAGCCAATAATATTTTCTAGTGGAATTTTTAATAAATTCAAATGATCCACAATTGCCGAATAAATATAAGCCGCATAAAATTTTATTAGTTTCGGCAATCCTAAAATTCGCTCCTTTAAAAAACCCTTGTTTTTATCAAAAACACGAGCACTAATGTTATGCTTTTACATATGATTATAGAAAATTTTTGACAACGTAATTGGCACGCTACGTCCTGTCGTCCTTTTACACACAAGATATTTTGAACGATTGAATTTACTTTTTCTTCCACATTTTATTTTTGTGGGAATTTTTAAATCCGGGCAACATCTTATAAGCAAATTAGGTAAAAAGTCCATTAAAGCAAATGTTAGATGATGAATCATGATACAGAACATAACCAACATGAGTTCTGCTTCTTTGATTTGCCTCTCAAGACGTCCCTTAAGCTAGCAGAACCCATATAGCAGAATAATACAAGATAGTACGGATAATTATAGGCTAATTATAGGCTAATTAAATGCCCCATTAAAAATTTTTGGGCTCCACCCCTTCCAACTAAAACGCGGGTTCTGCTAGCTTAAGAAAAAGTTAGCAGAACCCATATCAAAAACTGATTTAAAAATAATTGGAAAATTAACGGTTAATTTTAGGCTAATTAAATGCCCTATTTAAATTTTTTTGTTCTGCTCGATCTAGAAAATGTAAAAGGCTTTATCATTTCAAGGCTAGCAAAACCCAAATCGAAAATCGGACCAAAACCGAAATTAGAACGCAAAACAAGATCTATAGATAAGCAAATAATTTTAGGCTCACTATAGGCTATTTAAATGCCCCATTAAAAAATTTTGGGCTCCACTCGTTTTTGACCAGACTTCAGGTCATTTAATCTAAAGCCAGCAGAACCCAAATCGAAAATCGGACCAAAACCGAAATTAGAATGCAAAACAAGATCTATAGATAAGCAAATAATTTTAGGCTCACTATGGGCTATTCAAATACCACATTAAAAAATTTTGGGCTCCACCGGTTTTTGACCAGACTTCAGGTCATTTAATCTAAAGCCAGCAGAACCCAAATCGAAAATCGGACCAAAACCGAAATTAGAACGCAAAACAAGATCTGATGATAAGCAAATAATTTTAGGCTCACTATGGGCTATTCAAATACCACATTAAAAAATTTTGGGCTCCACCCGTTTTTGACCAGACTTCAGGTCATTTAATCTAAAGCCAGCAGAACCCAAATCGAAAATCGGACCAAAACCGAAATTAGAATGCAAAACAAGATCTACAGATAAGCAAATAATTTTAGGCTCATAATGGGATATTCAAATACCCCATTAAAAAATTTTGGGCTCCACCCGTTTTTGACCAGACTTCAGGTCATTTAATCTAAAGCCAGCAGAACCCAAATCGAAAATCGGACCAAAACTGAAATTAGAATGCAAAACAAGATCTGATGATAAGCAAATAATTTTAGACTCACTATGGGCTATTTAAATTCCCCATTAAAAAATTTTGGGCTCCACCCGTTTTTGACCAGACTTCAGGACATTTAATCTAAAGCTAGCAGAACCCAAATTTAGAATGGGACCAAAACTGAAATTAGAATGCAAAACAAGATCTATTGATAAGCAAATAATTTTAGGCTCACTATGGGCTATTCAAATACCCCATTAAAAAATATTGGGCTCCACCCGTTTTTGACCAGACTTCAGGTCATTTAATCTAAAGCCAGCAGAACCCAAATTGAAAATCGGACCAACACCGAAATAAGAATGCAAAACAAGATCTATTGATAAGCAAATAATTTTAGGCTCACTATGGGCTATTCAAATGCCCCATTAAAAAATTTTGGGCTCCACCCGTTTTTGACCAGACTTCAGGTCATTTAATCTAAAGCTAGCAGAACCCAAATTGAAAATCGGACCATAACTGAAATTAGAATGCAAAACAAGATCTATTGATAAGCAAATAATTTTAGGCTCACTATAGGCTATTCAAATGCCCAAATAAAAAATTTTGGGCTCCACCCGTTTTTGACCAGACTTCAGGTCATTTAATCTAAAGCCAGCAGAACCCAAATTGAAAATCGGACCAAAACCGAAATTAGAATGCAAAACAAGATCTATTGATAAGCAAATAAATTTAGGCTCACTATGGGCTATTCAAATACCTCATTAAAAAATATTGGGCTCCACCCGTTTTTGACCAGACTTCAGGTCATTTAATGTAAAGCCAGCAGAACCCAAATCGAAAATCGGACCAAAACTGAAATTAGAATGCAAAACAAGGTCTATTGATAAGCAAATAATTTTAGGATCACTATGAGCTATTCAAATGCCCCATTAAAAAATTTTGGGCTCCACCCGTTTTTGACCAGACTTCAGGTCATTTAATCTAAAGCTAGCAGAACCCAAATCGAAAATCGGACCAAAACCGAAATTAGAATGCAAAACAAGGTCTATTGATAAGCAAATAATTTTAGGCTCACTATGGGCTATTCAAATGCCCCATTAAAAAATTTTGGGCTCCACCCGTTTTTGACCATACTTCAGGTCATTTAATCTAAAGCCAGCAGAACTCAAATCGAAAATCGGACCAAAACCGAAATTAGAATGCAAAACAAGGTCTATTGATAAGCAAATAATTTTAGGCTCACTATTGGCTATTCAAATACCACATTAAAAAATGTTGGGCTCCACCCGTTTTTGACCAGACTTCAGGTCATTTAATCTAAAGCCAGCAGAACCCAAATCGAAAATCGGACCAAAACCGAAATTAGAACGCAAAACAAGATCTGATAATAAGCAAATAATTTTAGGCTCACTATAGGCTATTCAAATACTCCATTAAAAAATTTTGGGCTCCACCCGTTTTTGACCAGACTTCAGGTCATTTAATCTAAAGCTAGCACAACCCAAATCGAAAATCGGACCAAAACCGAAATTAGAACGCAAAACAAGATCTGATGATAAGCAAATAATTTTAGGCTCACTATAGGCTATTCAAATACCACATTAAAAAATTTTGGGCTCCACCCGTTTTTGACCAGACTTCAGGTCATTTAATCTAAAGCCAGCAGAACCCAAATCGAAAATCGGACCAAAACCGAAATTAGAATGCAAAACAAGATCTATAGATAAGCAAATAATTTTAGGCTCACAATGGGCTATTCAAATACCACATAAAAAAATTTTGGGCTCCACCCGTTTTTGACCAGACTTCAGGTCATTTAATCTAAAGCCAGCAGAACCCAAATCGAAAATTGGACCAAAACCCATGTCTCATCACTTGTTATAATGAGTTTTGTGAATGTGGGTGGGAATTGACTCGTTCTAGCATGTCTTCAGCGACCTTTGCGCGATTGAGTTTTTGAAGAAAATTCGGGTCTTTCGGAATTAGTCGGACGGGAACGCGTGTCATGCGCAAATAATCGTGTACAAGGTACGAATTATTTTGAGAGTCACAGAAAGTGAAGCGGCTATCTCTCTCAAACTCTCTAATGATGATTTTCTGTTAATATTTTCTTCACTTTATTGATGTTAACTTCAGTTGAGGCCGAGCAGGGCTAGGCAAATCTTCCACCTCATCTCGACCGCTTTTGAATGCATAGTACCACTCAAATGCACGAGTTTTTGATTAAGTCGATGCGCCATAAGCCTTCAGTAACATTTGCGGCTATTCGGCACACGAAATTCCATTTGAAATACTAAATTTGAGACCAATTCTTTGTTTGATATTCTTCGAAATCGTAAAACACACTTGAGATGTACAGACAAAATAGAGGACTGTATACAAATTAAATAACAGATTGCAGTCAAAGTTCACGTAAAGATAGAGGACAGTTGTGCTAACTTAGCGACAGAAATATTTTTACAATCTCGTTAAACGGACTTTTTATATGATCATTTGTCGTCACTTTTTTGACAGAATGTAGATGCAAAAAATTTTAGAATTTTAAAAATTATTAATTTTATTTAATTAATATAATTAATTTCATTTAAAATTGTTTAATTTTCTTTTTTGTAAATTAGCATTGCGAAATAAATTTTTGAACTTCCATGCAATTTTTTTATTGCCTTTCTAAAATCATCGTACTGGACGAAATGTTCCTCCTCTGGACATATTGCTGTCTAGTGTCCAGTTGCACTATCATCAATTGTGTTTAATGGTTTTTTGTATTTCGCAATACCTATTAATATATATTGCTGTTGTTGGAATTTGACGGTTGGTGGTATATCATTCAGCGAAATCAGTTCCATTTCTGGCAAGTCTCTGGTTACCACATAAATGAAGAAACCTGTAAATTAATAAATATATTTTGTTTAGTATAAATTGAATAAATCTTTTCAGAACCAAATTTAGTATTTGAAACGGTGTCAAATATTGGAAATGCTAAGTCGGGGTTTTATTAAATGTTCTATTATTAAATCCAATTGCTTGACCACTTAAAGTAGAATAAATAGTAAACTTTTATTATTTAGTAACGTAGTATATTTTTGTAACTTAATTCGTTTATTTGTATAATGTTTAAAATTTTCATAAATTTGTAACTGAGAACTGGTCTCTCTATCTCTCTTGGATCATTCATTTTTAAGTGAAAAATATTTCGCGAAATTTTGTTCGACTGATCGTTATCAAAAATACACAATGGGTTCATTTGGACGAGTTTCTTTCAATACATTACTTGTAGTTGATTCGAAATTTTTTGATCACATGCTAGAAGCCACAACAGCCACGAGAAATGTGGTGGAAAAAACTCGACTAAAATAGTTGTGTTGGAAATTTGAACTACGGCAACTTCGGGTTACTGATCGGTATTACGTTACCTGTAGATTCAATTGTGGTGATTGCTCTGCCTTTACAATTTGGTGTATTGGTACAGTTTTGTTCGTCGATTTCGGTTACTTGTTGAAGCGCCTTTTCAAAATTGCTATTATTAATATCGGTTGATAGCATAGTGATATTAACAATAACTTTATTGCGAGTGTTGCACCCCGAACTGCAAATAGTTTTTTCAATATAACTGGGATTATCTTTCATCATCAAAAACGTTAAATAAGAAATATCGGTGTTGCAATCAAAAATAATGCAGTTTTTCTCTTCACTTATTCGGTATAACTCAGTTTTTTGTTGAAACAAATTTAGATATAGATACATCCTTAATCTATAAGTGTGTGACCGAACTCCATTTGATAAGATGTCATCCACGATTTGAAAAAACTGATTATTTGATATATTAAAAGTCAGCTGAGTTTTAGAAAAGCAACTACCATTATTTGAATGATTGTGTCCAAAGAACAAGTTGAATGAGCTGTATAGTTTTTTGACCCAATTTTTACAGATCCGATACCTGGGAATGAACCATTTTCCAGGATAGGGATTTTTTGGTGTTTTGGAAATTGAAATGCTTTCAATAATTCCGATTCATTATTTAAATATTTGGCCATGCGATTTTTTTTATTTTGACCTTTGCCTCTCCAATTTTCACATTCGTTACAAGCTATTAAATTAGCACCATCCCTTGTGTTTTTGCAACAAAGGCAAAGTAGTTTTTTACCGTGCCCTTCATCTCGATCTAGAAGCAGATATGAACAGTCGGATGTTAAATGCACCGGCTTTAAACATGAGATACATTTATGTGCAGAAGGAGGTAATTCTTTTGAGGCACATAACTTGCACTTTATTTCAACTGTTTTTTTCGCTAATTTAGGAAATCTCCTTGATCTATATTTACATTTTCCATTTTAGTTTTTTTAGTAATGGTACTGTCTACACAGCTCGGTTTACGAATTTGGTTTTTAAAGCTATCCTTGATAAAAGTATCTTCGTTAGAAAACGTAATATTACAATTTTTAATCCCGTTGTTTTTGCAACTGAAGCATACCCTTTTACCACCATATCCTTCCTCTTCATTATTAATTGAATACGAACATTCAAATATAATGTGCACAGGTTTCAAACAGTGCATACATCTGTGTGCACCAGTTGGTAGTTCATTTTTCAAGCATAGTACACAAGGTGTTTCTAATATTTTGGTAGACAATTTTTCGGATTGTATAACGGCAGTATTTGAAAGATTTTGACATTTTTCGATTTCAGTTTCTTCACTGTTGTCTATACACATATCTTCGCCACTATCCTCTTCGAAAACGTTTCTCTGCATGGAAACCATATTTTTTGTACGCCCGTATGCGCTTTGAACTAGTTTTAATTTTCCATTTAGGTATTCAATATGTTTTTGAACAAACTGATCTACTCGTTTTTTCCCCGCTTTTCACCATCACTGATTATAAAATTTTTAATTTTATTAAATTCTCCTTCAACGGGTGCACTAGATGCAGGTATGCGACCATAGCCGAATTGATTTCGATAAACACATGACCGTAAAGGTAAATGTCTAATGTCTTTTAAAAGTTTCTTTGCAAATTGCGGAAAGAAATATGGATTTACATCAGCTCCCTGTTCCTCAAAGGCGGCCACTTTTCTGTTAATATCGTCTCCCCATTTCGTCCACGAATTGGAATCATTAGCCTCATTATCAACAATTTCAGCTTCGTCACTCAACGTGTCTTCATTTGTTTCATTAATTATCTCGTCATTGATAAAATCGATGTTAGTTCTTACACTAATTAATTGAATAAGTTTTAGTTTATGGTACTCCGTTATAGTTTTCACTTGCGGATCTTCTAATTTGAATCCACTTGTTTCTGACTGTGCAACTATCAGAACCGATTTAATTATTCCTCGCGCTTCTGACAAATCCGTAGAAACAATTATTTTGCCAATTACAGCTGCATAAAATTTTTTCACGAGTCTTGGATAACTGCGCATGAAATTTATATACATTTTTATAAAATGAGCGACATCAATTCTGACATAACAACGTGGTAATTCTTTAAAGAAACCATCGGCATAATCTTCGACAGTTAAAACTCCTGTAAATGCTCTTATTACTGCTGTCAGCAATGCTCGAGAATAGTCAGTAACTGTTTCTTTTGGAAATTTTCCCACGCTCGATAATCACATGTTCAACCAATACGTGATTACACTTACTTTTTGACATTCGGACAGCATTTGTGCAATGGGAAATTGTCCATTACGACATCTTATTACCATTAAATAAAGAAACACGTGATTTCCAAATTTACCGTCTATATGCTGAATTGTTTTAACCACATCTCCTGTAGCGTCCAGGAATAGAGTAGGAACTTCTTCCTTTGCGTATAAGTTATAGATGTGTCTTTGGTGGTTGGTATTGTATAAGACAAAAAATGGAATTTTTGAAATACATTGAATAATACCTTTCCCTGAATGATCGTGTAATATTTCCAAGGCCTTTACTGGATCTTTATTTATTAAAGTTGAATCGATAAATTCTTGTCTGGCGACATGCAAAACATTAGAAGACGGTAAATGAGGTGGATTTGGGTCACCTGGCAACATTAAATCATTAGCAAGAGCGGCACGGTATGTTTCGGCTGAAGTCGAATTCAGTTCTTTACCAACAGCACTTCTTTTAGGTTGACGTAGAGGACGTTTACTACAAGTTTTAGCACCCACTTCCACTGAAACGTCGAAACGTACCATATTATCAAACCCTTGAATACGAATGAAAAGTGTGCTTCCACATTTACATTTAGCTAAAAATAAAATTTAAAATAGATGATGTATTAACAAAATTATTAAAGGTCTACTCCTATAATATGAAAATACTTTAATTTGGGTGTGGTGATTTGATATAGACATTTTATTAATTATGTAATATTAAGGGGGTTTTTCACGTGACGTAAATCACAAACTTTCAAATTTTAAGACATATCGCCAAAATATTTACAAAAACCATGAACATCCCTATAGGAAACAATCACAACTAGTAGACCGGTTCCCCAAGAAAGACGTCCAGATTTTTTAATTTATACTTACAGTAGGTTCAAAAAAAGCGTGTACGGCATAACTGTACTTAAAACTATAGGAACAAATATGGGCGGGATTTATATCGGTTTTCTATTGATTCCTATTGGACGCTTTAAAACAAACATTAGTTTAACTGCAACTGTTGCAACTGCAGATAACATAAATGAAAGAAATGGGTGCGATTTATAAAAAAAGATTTGAAGCGGTGTTTATTAATGCACATCCGAAAGGGCTAAAAATATCGGTTACAAGTGCAGCAAAATATATAAAAAAAGTCGAAAACATTTCTACAGAAGAAGATTACACATTATTTAATGAATAAAAATGTTGACGATTTGCCAGATAGAGGCAAAATAGAAACCACCACTACAGTGGGCGAATGAAGATAAAAACGAAGATTTAACGACTATTGTGTTTACGGATAAGTCATGCTTTCCGGGTTTTAATGTTAAAAGGCATGTTTGGCCAACTAAGCAAAAAAAAAAAGGATTGTCCGAACTGTGAAGCACCCGCCCTACCTCCATGTATTATGCTTCGATCCAAATACCATAGCATACTTTGTTCGGAATTTAAACTCAAAAAGGGCATCACAACATTGGGTTGGCCATCTCAGTCAACCAACTCCAATTCGATCATAATTTATGAAGGTTACGTTGAAAATGAACCACATAAAAAATTTGAGCGCTCTAGCGCGAGTTGTCCGGAAGATATGGAAAAGTTTAGCACCACAGTATGCAGAAAAATAGTAATGGTAATTTGTTTTAACAGTAATTTGTTTTAACTTAGTTTTTGCCGTAAACGCTCTTGTTGGACATACTGTAAATGGAAAAATTTGTAGAAAATCTTCTGTTCCCAGAAGCCACGGCCTTGGCGATTTTGGTTGTATTATTAAATGTACATGGACATAATTCAATGGTCGAATTGTGGATGCATCGGTCAGTACGTGGAGCTGCATACACATATGATGATTAGACATGTATACACGGAAAATATAATATTATTTTAAACATTTGCCACTAAAATCCTAACTTTGCCACTAACTAGCCAATCTACCGTTTTGAATCAATTATTTGATGAAATGAAGCTTGTAGTGCTTACAACTATTAATATAAATTAAAACTATTGTTTCTAACAGACGTAATCAACTTAATGATCTTAACTTTAAAAATACGAACACTTCTAGAGTCATTTCTAATTATCTAAAATTATTTTAAAATTATAAATGTAAAAAAACTTACCATTTATGTTGCCATAGGTTAAATCATTATTTATATAATGATTTTTAAACATAAACGCGCATGGTAACTTTGATTGATTCCATATATTATCCACAATCATATCCTCCCATAATCCAGGGTCCAATCTTTTGCACGATCTTGTACTTCTTCTATCAGATCTACAGTATGTCTTGCCTATTACATATTTTGAAAATTTAGTTTTCGTAAGGGAAAATGAAAATTTAATGACATTCATCTTTCTCCCATCAAACGATGAGTTGCTGTAGTTAAGATCTTGAGCATCACTTATATCACTTATAGTGGCGTTTTTAGAAACATAACTTTCAGTAGGGAGTGATTCATCTTCCGTTTGACCTGTCAAAAGATTTCTAATGCCGTACCTATTGTCACAAACATACGAATATAATGAGGAGGCCGACTTTTTATTTTTTAATTCGTTTGCAATAGAATACCAAACAGAATGTTTTTTTGAAACTATTTTACTATTCTCCAATAAAATTTCGCATTTTTTCGACAAAATTGCAGAATTGACAATTTCATGGTCAACGTTCCTAGGTCTGCCAGCCATTATTAATTAATTAAAATTAGAAAATCCAAGATAAACAATTATCTTCTCACACTATACTACACTTTTATTCTCAGTACAAAGTAACACTTGTTTTGTTATATTCTCAGTTTCTATGCACAACAGTAAAATATGTTTACTATTACACTAACACAACTAGAAATACAAACAGAAAAAACTAAAAAATATTTTCTCACTGTTTATGCTGTTAAACTGTACCTTACACTTATTTGAACTATACTTATTCAGAAAAAACGTTAATTCACAACATAATTTGCTTAACATAACTAATTTAATAGTAAAAATCACTCAGTATAATACAATTAATATTAATAGTTTAACAAACAGATTTTCACTCTTGTAACATTTTTTGATTCACATTTAGAACGAATTTATATTTCTAGGATAATTTTTTTAAGGAATATTTATAAAAGAAGTTAGTTGCAACCTTTTTAAATAATAAAACACAATGTTTCCGAATGAATTACGGAGCCTTTATTATACACATGACACCGATTTGGGTTTTAATCCGATTTTCGATTTGGGTTCTGCTTGCTTTAGATTAAATGACCTGAAGTCTGCTCAAAAACGGGTGGAGCCCAAAATTTTTTAATGGGGCATTTAAATAGCCCATAGTGAGCCTAAAATTATTTGCTTATCAATAGATCTTGTTTTGCATTCTAATTTCGGTTTTGGTCCGATTTTCGATTTGGGTTCTGCTAGCTTTAGATTAAATGACCTGAAGTCTGGTCAAAAACGGGTGGAGCCCAAAATTTTTTAATTGGGCATTTGAATAGCCCATAGTGAGCCTAAAATTATTTGCTTATCAACAGATCTTGAATTGCATTCTAATTTCAGTTTTGGTCCGATTTTCAATTTGGGTTCTGCTAGCTTTAGATTAAATGACCTGAAGTCTGGTCAAAAACGGGTGGAGCCCAAAATTTTTTAATGGGGTATTTGAATAGCCCATAGTGAGCCTAAAATTATTTGCTTATCAATAGACCTTGTTTTGCATTCTAATTTCGGTTTTGGTCCGATTTTCGATTTGGGTTCTGCTGGCTTTAGATTAAATGACCTGAAGTCTGGTCAAAAACGGGTGGAGCCCAAAATTTTTTAATGAGGTATTTGAATAGCCCATAATGAGCCTAAAATTATTTGCTTATCAATAGATCTTGTTTTGCGTTCTAATTTCGGTTTTGGTCCGATTTTCGGTTTGGGTTCTGCTGGCTTTAGATTAAATGACCTGAAGTCTGCTCAAAAACGGGTGGAGCCCAAAATTTTTTAATGGAGCATTTGAATAGCCCATAGTGAGCCTAAAATTATTTGCTTATCAATAGACCTTGTTTTGCATTCTAATTTCGGTTTTGGTCCGATTTTCGATTTGGGTTCTGCTGGCTTTAGATTAAATGACCTGAAGTCTGGTCAAAAACGGGTGGAGCCCAAAATTTTTTAATTAGTCATTTGAATAGCCCATAGTGAGCCTAAAATTATTTGCTTATCAATAGATCTTGTTTTGCATTCTAATTTCAGTTTTGGTCCGATTTTCAATTTGGGTTCTGCTAGCTTTAGATTAAATGACCTGAAGTCTGGTCAAAAACGGGTGGAGCCCAAAATTTTTTAATGGGGCATTTGAATAGCCCATAGTGAGCCTAAAGTTATTTGCTTATCAATAGATCTTAGTTTGCATTCTTATTTCGGTTTTGGTCCGATTTTCAATTTGGGTTCTGCTGGCTTTAGATTAAATGACCTGAAGTCTGGTCAAAAACGGGTGGAGCCCAAAATTTTTTAATGGGGCATTTGAATAGCCCATAGTAAGCCTAAAATTATTTGCTTATCAATAGATCTTGTTTTGCATTCTAATTTCGGTTTTGGTCCGATTTTCGATTTGGGTTTTGCTAGCCTTGAAATGATAAAGCCTTTTACATTTTCTAGATCGAGCAGAATAAAAAAATTTAAATAGGGCATTTAATTAGCCTAAAATTAACCGTTAATTTTCCAATTATTTTTAAATCAGTTTTTGATATGGGTTCTGCTAACTTTTTCTTAAGCTAGCAGAACCCGCGTTTTAGTTGGAAGGGGTGGAGCCCAAAAATTTTTAATGGGGCATTTAATTAGCCTATAATTAGCCTATAATTATCCGTACTATCTTGTATTGTTCTGCTATATGGGTTCTGCTAGCTTAAGGGACGTCTCTCAAGGGTCACTGTTTCTATGGAGTTAATGCCGCTGAACCCGGGATGGTTTTCTTGATGGTAGTCCACCGTATTGTCTCCAAATTGTTAGTGGCTTTGTAGCCTATTGTATTGGTTTTCACTCTTAAATAAAAACTTATTAAACGTTATAAACTTGTTTTTTATTTTCTAGATGTTCTCTAGCTGGTGTCTTGAATTTTAATATTTCTCATTTTATTTTTCATGCACAAAAAAAATCTATAAAAGCTCGTTCGATTGCCAATAAATTTTTGCAGTGACATCTAACTGCCAATGGTAGAAACTAGTTTAATAGCGACATCTATTAACAATAATTAACAATAGCTAAAGTATAAAGTTTAAGAATCTCTGATTCGTTTTATAATTTTTATGAGCTGTCAAAATGTAGCACATCAAAACAAATTATACAAAACAAATGATTGTGCTACGTACTGGATGAATTAGATAAGTATAAATATTATTATTTATTAAATGCATGATACTTTGTGGCATCTTCTTTTTAGGTACGTGCTTTAGCCGATGAAACCAAATTGATGTGTTAACATTCCGCCGGCCATGAATCATCCGATTCATTGTTTGTAATGGGCAGTCTACACAATTTATGGATGGATCTCTGGATGATCTTATCGGTGTTTGCTACTCGGACGGATACGACCCGAACCTTGCCATCATCTGCAGGATGTGTTTCAACAACTCTTGCTAATGCCCAACATGTAGACGGTAAGTTTGGTTCTGCTACTAATACAATATCTCCTACTATGAGATTCTTAGACTCATTTGTCCATTTATTTCTTTTTTGTAGAATAGTAAGATAGTCCATATGCCATCGCTTCCAAAAATGATATTGCATATTTTTGACCATGCCCCATCTGGCCAATGGTGATATGTTTGATGGCTGTGACTCATCTGCGATGTCCGAAAAAGTACGCCCGATTAAAAAATGTGCTGGCGTAATGCAGTCGATATCCTCTGCTTCGTTGGCCGCTATCGGTCTCGAATTCATGATGGCCTCTATTTTAGCCATCAACGTGTTAAATTCTTCTATGGTGAGTATATTTTCACCGACCACCCGCGCTAGCTGTATTTTTGCCTGCTTTACTGCCGCCTCCCATATACCACCCATATGAGGCGCTCCTGGTGGATTAAATTTCCAGTTTATTTTATGTTGTAGTAACGCTGAGGCTATGTCTGACGCCTTCGATTTCAGCAATTGGAACAATTCTCGTAATTGATTGTTAGCGCCGACAAAGTTTGTGCCGTTGTCACTGTAGATAGTGTGAGTTTTCCTCTTCTTGACGTGAATCTCGAAAATGCTCCCAGAAAACTCTCTGTGGTTAAGTTTCCGACTGTCTCTATATGCACTGCCTTTGTACTTAAGCAAACGAATATACAGACGTACATTTTGTGTGGTATTTGGCCTCTGCGTCTTGTGGGATGCACCTTGAACGGCCCACAGTAGTCTAGCCCAACTTTATGAAATGGATGTGAATACCGGTAGATTCGCCATCAGCTGCCTTTCCATGGAAGGATTTTGTCTTATGCACTTGACGCAGTTGTGCACAACTAATCTGGATATTACTTTGCCTCGTATTATCCAGAACCGTCGCCGTGTGATGCTCGTAAGAAGGCTTATCCCCGGATGATTATACAGATTATGAAGATCTCTCACGATACATTTTACTGCAGCATGACTTGTCGGTAGGATGGTGGGATGCTTCACGTCAAACGATGCTATCGACCTTTGAATTCGACCTCCTACCCGTAGCACCCCAGTGTCATCTAAAAATGGATTCAGGCTAATCAGCTTAGTGCATCTCGGTAGCTCCCTTCGGTTTCGTAATGCATCTATCTCTGCCTTAAACTCGATCCGTTGTATGTGACGTATCAGCATCATCTCTGCAGCTATCATTTCCTCTCGTTTGGCTTCCGTGGAATTTTGGATCATTCTACAGTTGGTGATGAAGCGCCTTACCAATGCCAACACCCTTGTCATCTTATAAAAACTGGAGTACCTGTTAGTAAACTCATCAAAGAAATTAGTTGTTGATGCAACATGCACCTGAATATTTGTAGGACGCAATTCCTCTATCGTCGCACTCTGGTCTAGCAAGTTAGTCGAATGGATCTTCTTGGTTTGTTCGGCATCAACTAACCAAGGCGGCCCATGCCACCACAGCATACTTCTTATAACATCGCTCGTATTCATGCCTCGAGATGCGATGTCAGCCGGGTTGTCCTTTGATCCCACGTGTCCCCAATTTTCTCGCCTGTATGTTTGAATTATGTCGCTCGTTCTGTTGGCTACAAATGTTGTCCAACGTCTGGGATGTGCCGACAACCAATCCAATACTATTTTTGAGTCGGTGAATAGCAGAATGTTTGATACCTTGACTGTTAATGCAGACTCCACTGACTTCATAAGATTGGCTAATAATACTGCACCCATCAGCTCCAGACGTGGTATTGTAATCTGCTTGACTGGCGCAACTCGAGACTTCGCTGTAATTATATTGGATCGTATGCCATTTTTCGACTTTACTACTGCATATATCACGGCGGCGTATGCATATTCACTTGCGTCGCTGAACCCAATTAGGCTCAGTTCGGTGCTGGTGTGTATCCATCTTGGGATTCGAATTGCTGGAATTCCTTGTAAATCTTCTTTGATTTGTTGCCACATTCCCGATATGTTCGATGGCAGTTCTTCGTCCCAGCTTAAATCTTGCATCCACACTGCTTGAAGTAGGATTTTCATGCGTACTATACACGGTGAGAGCCAGCCAAGTGGATCAAAAATTCTGCTAACATCCGATAGTAAAGTTCGCTTGGTATACGTGGCTCGGTCTGGTAGTTCAGTTTTAAATTGGAATGCATCTGCGCAAGGATCCCACTGAAGACCTAGTACCTTTGGTGACTCGGCATGCTCTTTGATGTCCATGATATCTCCACTTGTGCCTTGAATAAATTCTCTAATCTCGTTGTCATTGGTCATTAACTTGCGCAGCTTAAATCCATGGTCGTCTAATGCCGTCGTAATTTGTACCATCAACGTTTTAACTTGTGTTCTCGTATTAGCTCCCGTCATCAGATCATCCACATACATATCTCGTTGTATGGCATTTGATGCTTCTGGCTGATTTACTTGTAGCTTGATGCCAATTTCTTTGATACAACGAGTTGCCAAAAACGCTGCTGATGCCGTACCGTAGGTTAAGGTTTTTAATTGGAAAGTACTTGGTTGCTCGGTTGTACTGCTTCTCCATAAAATATTTTGATATTGTTGATCCTCTGCAGCCACCCAGACCTGCCTGTACATTTTTTCCACATCTCCACAAAAGACGAATTCATGCTGCCGAAATTTTAAAAGGATATTGAATAATGGTGGTTGCACGGTAGGTCCAACACATAAAACATCGTTCAATGATATACCAGTTGACGACTTTGTGGACGCGTCGAAGACAACTCGGAGCTTCGTGGTTGTGCTGCTCGTCTTCAGCACTCCGTGGTGTGGAAGATAGTACCGATATGCTTTACCGTGTCTTTCTACCCGTCGCATGTGCCCTAACCTTTCATACTCCTCCATAAATGCTCGATATAGCTTCCAAAATTCTGGATCACGCTCGAACCTTCTTTCCATTGATTTTAAACGATTGAGTGCAGCATTGTACGAGGTACCAAGCATTGTGCCTGGCTGCTTGAATGGCAGTTTGACAATAAATTTGTTGTTCGTGTCTTGTCTTGTCGTTGTTTGAAACAGCTCTTCACATTTCTGCTCTTCTGGTGATCGTTTTGTGTTTCTTGGCAACTCTTCTACCTCCCAGAATCTACGGAGAGACTTATCAATATCAATTAAAATATTAAAATTTTCAGCCGTATTTATTATATGGGCTTGCTCCACACTTCGCCCTGCGACTACCCAACCAAACATGGTACGAACAGCTGTTAGCCCACTAGTTAAGGTGCGTTGCTCCGATTGTAAGGCTTTGAAGAAAATGTCTACACCTAATAGCACGTCAATGCGACCACGCTTATTGAATGCTGGATCTGCCAGTACCAATCCATTTAACGTTTGAACATCCTGCTCGGACAACTTAAATTCATTGTGCACACCAGACACCTTAGGGACAATGAATGCCTGTGTTGTTAATGTTGTTGGATTGGTTTGTGACGTAATAATCAGCTCAGTAGTTCCTCGTGTTGTTCCAATACCCATTTCGCCAAGTCCTTTCACAATAACCCTTGCGTTAGTGCGTCTAAGTCGTAAACCTTGCATACACTCCTCCGAAATAAACGATGCCTGTGACGCGGAGTCTAGCAAAGCTCTATACGTCTGATATTGACCACTGCCATCCTTGATTTTGATTATTGCGGTTGGAAGTATACCTTGCGCAGCTGTATGGACTGTGTTGTGTGTCTGCAACGTTGGTTTAACCTTGATTTCCGTTCCTTCTTATGTTGGGGAAACGCTAGTCTCATGCGCTGTTAAATTCGGTTGCTGCTCATTCTCGATTTCCTTTTTATTCACTGTGTGCAAAGATGTATGATGTTTGGCATGACAGCGTTGACACCGTCCCCTTGATCTGCAATCTCGTACTCGATGGTTACCATTTAAGCAATTGAAGCACCTGTTACCTCTTTGTATAGCTTCTGCCTTCTCTGTTGTTGTCATGGCTTCATAAACACTGCATTCGAAGATTCTATGCCCATCTTGGTTACATATTGGACACATTATTCCTGGCGATGTAGCTACTGTACATGTTCGTGTAACTGAATGAACCGGACCACTCTTTCTCGAATAACCCTTTATCGATTCCATCATGTCTACTCTTCGCCCAAGGAATGCAAGTAGATCATCCACTGTGGGAAAATCATTTTCGGCCATCTCTCGTGCCCAAAGAGATCTAGTTTCGTTATCTAGTTTGTTTAAGGCCACGTATATTAACCAGGGATCTCTGCGTTCTGCCTCAGGACCTAGTGCCTTTAACCCTCTGACCGATTCGTCTAAAGTATCCGCAAGCTTTCGTATATTAGACGCATTTGGCTGCACAATGCTTTGCTGTTCCATGAACGATTTAACGAAGACGTTAACTGTATGCCGCTTTCGATCATACCTTTGAACCAACTTCTGCAACGCCTCATTATAACTGGCATCTGTTGCTGACAGGTGCCGGATGAGTGATGCTGGCTCTCCTTTAAGCAGCCCCTTCAAGTACTGGAACTTTTGTGCTCCAGTTAAGTTGTCTCGTTCGTGAATAGTGGACGTGTAAATGTCAAAGAAGGACTGCCACTCTATATAGTTACCATCGAATGTGGGAATGTTGAGTTTAGGTAGTCGTACCTCTATAGGATGGTGTTGTGATGCATTCATAGTGTTGTCCGGATGTGACCCTTTTGGTTCGGTAAGACTCCTTTTGCGCATGGTAGCATTCAGCCTGGCGACAACCAGATAGTAATTGTCTTCGAATTCGGAGAGATCTGACTCTGCCTGACTATCTAAACCAAACATTTCCCGTTCGATCGCTTGAAATTCGCAGAGCAATTTCACTGCCCTATCCTGTTTCACCGAGACATCGTCCAAGCTAACATTGTCCATATTGCCTTTTACGAATGTCAGCAGCTTGGTCGTGGATCCCTTTATTATCGCTCTTTGCTTCTTGAGACTCTCCATTTGATGCACTTATTATAATTCGGTTTAACGTGAGAAATTTTATTTTGTTTTAGATTCACCACACCCACTTGAAACCGTATTAAATGACAACAATCAAATGATTTATCGAAATACCGCTTGGTTTGAATACGAACGATGTGCTGTGACCTTGCGGTTTGGATGTAACTAAACTCAGCACTTGGCAACACACTTCAATTTTTATTTTCATAGAATTCTTTAAATGCTTATAAATTAATTAGCGACAAGTATTTCGTATAAATTGAGCACGCACGATATGTAATTTACTAATTTACTTTATTAAACGGGGCCTCTATTAAGTAACGATTCTTATTATTTTATTAAACGGGGCCTTTATTAGATAACGGTTCTCAAATGTTTTACTACTCACGTTATACTTGATGGCGTGGGTCAAATGACCGCTAACGCGTGTTTTCCAGAACAATCTCACCGTTTCTGCTGTATTGCGCGAATATTTCGATGTTTGACGGACTAGATAAATTGCACTGACGTGATGATTCTTGATGGTAGCTGTGCAATATCCTGTCCCTGCTCGGGCGCCAATGTTTCTATGGAGTTAATGCCGCTGAACCCGGGATGGTTTTCTTGATGGTAGTCCACCGTATTGTCTCCAAATTGTTAGTGGCTTTGTAGCCTATTGTATTGGTTTTCACTCTTAAATAAAAACTTATTAAACGTTATAAACTTGTTTTTTTATTTTCTAGATGTTCTCTAGCTGGTGTCTTGAATTTTAATATTTCTCATTTTATTTTTCATGCACAAAAAAAATCTATAAAAGCTCGTTCGATTGCCAATAAATTTTTGCAGTGACATCTAACTGCCAATGATAGAAACTAGTTTAACAGCGACATCTATTAACAATAATTAACAATAGCTAAAGTATAAAGTTTAAGAATCTCTGATTCGTTTTATATTTTTTATGAGCTGTCAAAATGTAGCACATCAAAACAAATTATACAAAACAAATGATTGTGCTACGTACTGGATGAATTAGATAAGTATAAATATTATTATTTATTAAATGCATGATACTTTGTGGCATCTTCTTTTTAGGTACGTGCTTTAGCCGATGAAACCAAATTGATGTGTTAACAGTCACTTTCGCATGGTTTGGCAGTGGTAGGTATTTCAACCTCAAACTAAAAACAAAAACAAAATTTTAAATAATATATAATTAATATCTAAGTATTTGGTGTAGGTAGAACATAATTGGAGAATAGTTAAATAACATACTAAATTTGAAAACCATATATAAGTTTAAATGATGATAAGATTTTGTTTCCTACCATTTTATTTTAAATTTAATTTTATGGTGTTCCCATCTGGTCACCCAGATTTGTACAAACCCAACCCAGGCTTTTTCTTCTCCTAGACTCTTTAAATGCTGTTGGATGAACTCCTTACGCCAAAATTTAAATGATACAATATTTAAAACTAATTGAATGGTTTATTAACAATTTTTAATATATCCGAGATTAATTTAGATTAAAGGCTGAGTTTACCTTACATTCGATAATGTGCCCTTCCGTCTCACCTTCAAAATATTGTTACAGAATTTTGATGTAATTGATATAAATGAGCAATATTAAGAACTAGCTTGCTAGCTGGCCCCACTGATTTGGTTTTACTTCATAACGGACCTCTAACACTGTCATCGATAACACAATCGACTAAAATGATGATCAGCCATTTGTAATGATCGAGTTTTGGAGCATACTAAACCAAAATAAATTTTATGTTCGATTACAATTTTTTTTAATGCTTCAAAAGTTCGACATAGTATTGTTTCCTTTAATAGTTTGAGTGTAGAGATTTTGTTGGGTCGAATTGGTATTTATCTGAATAGGGGTAACAATACACATAAAGAAGAAACAAAATTATTAAATTTATTTTTTTTTATTATTTTATTCTTGTATAGAATGCATTTTGCATTTATGATAATATTGATTACCAAGACTTCCTCTTTTGGTATATACTCGTAGTTAGTATATTGTAATGAATTTCTTTTATTATGGGTTTTTTTTATATTTAGCTCTTAAATTTTGTTTGGAAAGCACCGAAAGCTGGATAATTGGTTCTTGCAATTTTCAAGTTTTTGTTTGTTTCGAGTAAATCTATGTAATTATTATGAATGTATTTAGAACATTTAAATTTTTTTTTGTTAAACCAATTTCCCCCGCCTAAGTGTAGCGATTTGAGTTGGAAATAGAAAAAATAAAGCTTTTTCTTTTGGATCGGGACATCAAGCGGTACACATCAATCGAGCGGACCAGCAGAATGGCGATGGCAGAAATCATTATTGGAGTTAGAACAACATAATGTTGGAGAAAATGATGGATGTTTAAGATTGGCCACAACACAAATATAACACTCGAGTGGATAAGTATATACTTAAGCTATAATTTTTTTATGTTGATTATGCGTACACAAACCGAAATATTTATAAATTAAACATCACCCGATTGGGATGATGAAGAAACTTTGTGTTGTGTAATATAGTGTTTTGGGACAGTGCAAGAAACACAAACATGTGCGCCTAAAACAAATACTATATTTCTTATGTGCAATAAAATTATGTGTTAGTGATTGAATGATTTTCAAACTCTGCAAGATCCGAGTAACACCACGTGAACAAGTTTACTTCGAGCACTGGAAAAACATGTGTCAAAACGCTCTATGTTAAGGAGGCTGCCGCCATAGAAACCGAATCCGCAAGAGCTCCGCATCGTACAACAAAGCGGCAAAAATGATGGTTCCTCGTTTCATTATTAATATTTAGTTAATTTTTTTTTGCTTTAATTAAAGTTTATGTAAAATCATTAATTATGTGAAAACCAATTTTGGAATTGGATATTTGGTAATTGTTAATTGATTTAAAGTAATTATTGTTTTTTTTTCTTTTTCATAGTGTCACACGAAATCGCTAGCCCAATTGTCCACGCCCTAACGCTCATCCAAACATCATAGCCGGGAAAATATAAATTAACGCGTGTTTCGGTTTTGCCAAGCGGCAAATGGTGCCCAAATAATTAACTACTTACCGAAAGGGGCAGGATCTCGTGTGGTGGTCTACATTGCTAATTTAATTTTTTTCTAGTGATTTTTTCTTATTACTTTATAGTTATTAATTTTGTTTTTTTTTGTTGTTTATTTAGATCTCCTTTGTTTTATTGTGGGTTTACCAGATCATCCCTCCATTTTCTTGGATTTCGGTTTCCCAGGATCAAGGGATTAATATTTTCATGGATAGGTTTTCTGTCATCATTTGTATATGGTTTTCGTGAACCATTAATTGTTAATAAATATTGATTATTATGATTTATAATGTTTGGAAAATAAGTGTTTATTATTTTTGGTTGTTGCAATTTTATTTTCGTTAATTGTGAGCTAAGCACGCGTTACACATTTCCAATTTATTACCACATTCGCAACAGCTTGTATCAGATAGACCAAGCCTACGCACGTAGCATTTGCCTAAACAAGCAACAGGGAAACTTTATTTTTAAGAGGGTCCTTTACTAAAATAAATTTTAATTTTGAAGCTAACCTAAAATTTAAAATCCGCACATGTACAAGCATACTACATTATTTTCCTATGTAGTAGTGGTTAATATGTATACTTTTGTTCTCTTGTTAGTTTTACTTATGAATGAAAACAAAATCAGCATAGTGTAGAGTTGTTGGTTTATGAAATAAAAACGAAAAACATAGCAGTATGCATGTATTGAAAGTAAATAATGTGAAGTCAATTAGTGCATTCATGTCCTTATTTTCATGGAAATATTTTTAATAATAAAGAAACCTCGAATAAACACAAAATGTATTATAAATGCCTGTATCAACAACGCATGACGAGTATAAAAATGTGAACAAAATGTGTAAGCAAAATAAATAAAATTTAGTAAAAATTAAATATATTTTCGTATGTCCTAACATACATCTTACATTGATTACACCAGTGGCCCTATTCTGGCTTTTCCCGGGAATTGTGAATTAATGACGTATTTCTAGCAGTTGGGAATTTTTTATTCCCCAAAGTGTATTCTGGCGTTTGGGAATTTTTTTTATTGGGAAAAAATAATTCTATTTTATAGCAGTTTTGACGTTAATTTTACCCCATTATTATTTTTGGGAATTGTAATTCGTACATTTTCAAATTGTTAAACATTACTTTTTTGCTAATAAATATATATTTAAAAATAAATTAAATTTGTAATAAGGTCGCAATATGTGTTTTAGTTTGTAAGTTTATAAAAACCAAAATAAAAAAAAAATCCCCGAAAAATTAATCCCAGTCTACCAGAATACACATTTGGGAACGGGAAATAAATTTTTGGAAATTAGTGCAATTTGTAATTACAGCAAAATATTTCCTCAATTCCCAATTCCCTGGGAAAGCCAGAATAGGGCCACAGATCGCCACCAGATATTGAATTAAACGTTTGTCTTCGATATATGTATGTATAACGATGTATAAGCTCACGATAGAAAAGCTGTATATCATAAATTAATATGTTACGACTGATATGATGGTTGATATCTGATCGAATAAGATTGATTTATGAGGCTAAGTAGCTCAAAACACTTCAAAATTACCATGCTCGCTTATAATCAATTTCTCTTATAGGTATAATGTACATACATAAGCATTTACAATTTATATGTATTTATATGTATTACTATTTTATAGTAAATATCAAAGCATGTACATTTAGATAATAATTAAAAATATACATAATTGGTATCAAAAATTACATCGTTATCTCCTTATAGTGTGTGTCTTCATTGATTCGATTTTTTTTAATCGAATCGAAATACAAATCACAACACAATTAATCTAATCTACATGCAGAAGTACATTAGTATTCTATGTAGAATAAATTAGTGTTAGTTTCGATTGATTCGATTATTCGAATAATCATAAATATTGAACACTACCAAAATTCATTCATTTACGTATTTTTTTCATCTACATTGTTTTCTCCGTGTAAAATTATTAACACATACACAAACATTTGATTCTCTTCATGTGCGCGCGCATACCAAACGGGAAATAGCCACCAATCGGAAATTTGCTGAACTTATTTTCATGAAAAATTTTGATAAACTATTTTTATTTTTATAATTTATATATTAAAATTGAAAAATTTTTAGAAAAGAAGAAAACTAAGCACGAGATTAAGAATTCTAGTTGATTCTTGTGAAAGAATTTTTTGTCTACTGTGCTTGTACATTCCAATCGAACCTGCACATCTTGTTCAAGTTACAAGGGAGCTAATATCAAAAAATTAAAAAGAAAATTTAGAAAAACTGGAAAAACTAGGCATGAGTTTTACATGTTATATAAAATGAATATAAAAAAATTCTAGAAGAAAATGTTCACACAAGTGCTTATCGAACCTGCACAAGATACCATTACTTTGGTACAAGACCCTCTTAAGTCTCTGCTATTTTTGACATATAACTATCACTAGATTGGTTCAATCTATCTTGCAAAGTTTTTATGAACATTTGATTGTATATAATTTGAGCATTTCCTTAACTGACACCATGCCGTTTCCTCTTTTTGTCACTAGTCAATTATTCACTCAACAATTTATCGATTGAAACGGCCCCAGCTAGGATAGCAACCACTTCGGTTGAGAATGTCTCATGCGCTTTTGTAATACCAAGGGAATTTGCATTTGTGTGCTAATTACTATTTTTCGATGGTGACAGTTTATTCTATTTGCCCATCCAGCGCAGCTATAAGTCATAGATCCAACCGCTAGGCCTTTGTATATCTTAGCCATGGTACTTTGTGTTGGAGTACGCTCGAAGATAAAATTTAACCGACGCTGCCTTTGATGAGGTGACGACCAACTTTATTCTTCGATATAATTAACGGCAATTTAGCCCAATGATTTCCACAGATAAAAATGAATGTTGTTACGATATTTTAATTTAAAGAATTTTATTTTTTATAATTTGGATTTTCATTGAATTTATTTTTTTTAGATGTGATTTTCACTTTAGCCCGATTAACAATGGCCTCGATTTTCTTTTTGTTTGCACACATAAATCTGTGTTGACAAAAATCTCTATTAATCTCGCAATTCATTAATTCGAGACGGAATTCGTTGCATACATTAAATTCAACATTGTTTGTTGGGTATCGAATTTAATTTATTGCGATACGAGAATTCAACTCTTGATCTGTCAATATTTTTATGTAAACATTACAAGATAATTACAAATTTAATTCATTTTATATAATTATGATTTTTTATAGATTTTTCTTACTTTTAGGTAATAAATTCAACAACAACAATAAAGATAATTAATTTTGACAAGTAGGCAACATTTGAATTTAAAAGATAAGTATTTTAACAAAATATATTCATTTCAAAACCTAACCTAATATTAACTCTGTTTGTATTTCAGCAATCAACATAAACAATGATGATGCCTTTGCTGTATCCAGTTTTGAATATTTTTACATGGTAGCCAAACACTTTGTTTAAAGCCCCACCTTTCTTTAGTTAATCTTTTCAACACAAAGAAAACTTATTTATTACTCCCTACAGCTACAACTTTTTTGAGGTGCGTGGCAACACCGAACCTGTCATCTGTATTCTCCTTCCACCAGCAGCCGCAAAAATGGTATCCCAATGTCACGGAACCTTTAATTTGGATCAAAACGGTGGATAGCTCCATTTTGCTGCTATTGCGACAATTAAATATATTGTATATAGCGTTCTGTGGTTTTCCTGGATTCTCAGTTGTGCATTGCCAGTAGAGAGCATGACCTTGTCGTCCGTTGCTGATTTTTGGACATCATCCAGGTGCTATATTAGTCAGGTGTGGGCAGAAGACCGACTCTTGCAGACAACTTTTAGAAACCGTGCTGTGGTTTGATAAAACAGTAGCTGTTCTGTCAAAAAAGTATCTGTTAAAGGTCGAATAAAGATTAAATGGACTTCTTCTCTTCCTTTATAGTAGTCCATGACAGATTATCAAAAACTCTAGAAAACAAAAGATTAGCAAAAATTCCAAGAATTTGGAAAATTTTCTTTATCGTGACATGCATTCAGGAAGCTAGTAATACTTTTATATTACTTTGATGTTGTTTAGGCCTGGTACTTTACCTTTCTCCATAGACATTATTGCAATCAAGGTTTCATCACTGTTTTAAAGTGGTACACCAGATTTGTGTTTGATGCAATAGAGCGTTGAGCAAGAATTATTGTTTGCTCACTTGTTCCTGTTAAATCGCAATTATCAGGTAGGAGAGTATTCAGTAGATATTTAGTAGTATCTTCCCAACATGTTGGTCTACAATGTACTATGTACATCTATGCACTGAATTTGTACAAATAGCCACACGGTTCTGCATTACCATTGTCCGTAATGATTGACTCTAAAAACAAATTCTATTTTGTCATAGGCAATTTTGCCACTATTTTGTCATAGCCGGGAATTTACCGTCAAATCACCCTCGATTATGATTTGTTGGTTTTATATAAACCATTTATATGTTCTGAAGTTTGTTTGTATACAGCATTGTATCGTCTGAATATAGGAAGCACATATTTACTAGGTACAATTTAATATTTTTGACCTAACTTTTACGCATACAAAAAGCGAGTCACAGTACCTTGATATTTTTGACACCTCTAGATCACCAATGAGGATGCCGCACACGGTTCCTGCACACAAATGAGGTGAATGTTACCTCTGATCCCGTGCCCAATAGCTTCTGAATTTTTCATAATTATCTATTTTGTCTAAAGCTATTTTATGAGCGGTACACACTTTACGCCGTGATGAGTAGGCTAATTCTTTTATAGCATTTTTACAGCAGACACATATTGGTGCTTCTGTATTCTTTGGACAGAACTTCTGATCATGTCCAGAATCCCAGAAGTGTTCACAAATTTGATCTTCTCTTTACAAAATCGTGCGATGTGTTCAAATGCGTGGCACCGTGTGGACCTAATGAAGTCTTTTATTTTTATGAAGGCCCGTCTCTTTATATTCTACTGTTTATTTTAAAATATTTCGTGCAGCTGTTGTAAATTTTTCGACCCAATTGATCATCGCGGCGCAGCGTCTTTATGCGCAGTTTTAGAACTTTGTTTCAAATCCTCAACTTTTATTGTTGCACTGTTTTGGTTAATGTTCGCCATTTGAAGATCGTTGGTTGTGCTTGTATTGGTGTTGTAAAATCTTCCTCCCTTCTATGGAACCGCCTTATCGCCGACCAACTAGGCCAAAGACGGATATCTTTCTCAAATAGGACTATTGCCGCTCTTCTAAGGACACCAGCGGTAACACCATTTACTTCACGACAAATTTCGTAGGCCACCAACCAGGGGTCCATGCGTAATTTTTTTTTCTATATATTTGTTTCCAGGTGATTGCTTGACGTTGGCTGTGGAGTTTTTATCGTATTTTCTCTCAGTGATTAGCATTTTAATAATTGAAATACGTTAAATCCTATGGTAAAGGTGCAAGTACCGTTTATAATTTTCAGTTTAAAAGCTCTATTTTACCTGGAAAAAATTGAAAATTTTTGTCGGCAAATAAACAGCATTATCTCGGCTGTCGAAATGTTACATATTTTCTAATCTGCGCCATACTTTTGAAATAAGAACTAGTTTATTTCATTTGGAGCGATTTATTAGATACAACTCTAAGAATTTATGTAAACTCATGAATTATCATTACATAACAACTTCTTGAATATCTATATAAACAAGTTTTACTTGTTGGAAAAAAATTATAAAATTTGATTTGTGCCAAAAAATTTCGAAAAAGTTTACTAATTTTGAAATATACTTTCTAATAAACTATCATGATTTAAAAAAAAAACGTTTATTGATTGCTTGTTAAATTATTTGACTTTGCAATAAAACAAATTCTAAATCGACAATTCCATGGCCATAAACTGATTTAAAGAATACTCAAACTTTTGACAATTTTAGAAGTGTAGAGCCATAAATAGAGCGATTTAGGAAAATGAATTAATTTTATTAATTAAAAAAATAACTTTATCTTTGCAATTCGTCTAATTACCGGTCGACATTGAGTCTCGTGTGATTTGAATTTTAAGAAACGCAGAAATAAAAAAGCGAGACATTTTAAGAATTCTGCGGGATTTACCCGAGTTACTTTACAATTTATGAGACATCCACATAATTGTGTTTGTACATGAGATCAGATCATTTATTGAACTGTGCAACTACTCGAAGCTATTAATAAACACACGGGTACAACGAATTTAAATCCACATTGTCACAATCAAAACGACTAAAAATAAAATCAATACCAGACAACCGATACAATCAGTAGTATATTTAGTAAGTATCCAGTGGTGATTTGACATAACATGATATACAATAATTAAAGTCAATATTATTATCAATGGCAAATGCAACAAATTCACTAATCCAAAATGTCAAAAACAAGACACAAATCTGATAACAACACACAGAACAACACAATGGATGATAATATTCACAATTGTTTAGTTCAGTCGATTTTTGTCTTCAGTGTTTTTATTATTCTTGGTTTGGGGATTTTTTTTTGTCTCTTTAGTGACATGTTAGAATTTGATATGAAATTCAATACAGAACCAAATATAAAAAAAATTGTAGAAAATTCTGTTTGTCATCTATTTTCAGAAACAGAGAGAGTTATTTTCAGATTTTTTTTTCTAGATTCATTAATTTTTTCATTTATATCTGTATTTTCGGTCCATAGCTGGGAAATTGATAAGTATGTATGAGATTTGGTTCGGACCAAACAACAACAACAAAAACGGATTTGTGTCATCAAAAATGTTTTTTATTTATTTTAAATGTGACTGTGTTGAAAATGTTTCGTGGATGAATGCTGATAAAGGATTGTATGGTTAGATAAATATTAATTTTATTCTGTTTTTTTGATAGCAACGGATTGAAGCTGAATGATTTTTCCGGATTTTATTGTTTATCTGATAGACATACTATCTTGCCGGAGTGATGGAAAGTGGTGGTCGTATCTGATTGGTTTTATTTCCGATATCATTGTGCTTCTTAAGAGAGCATAGTCTTAGTGGAAAGTTGTGTAACGGCTACTTAATGAGCTGGATCCTCTTCGATATAAAATTTAACTTTTTATAACTTTCATATTACAAAAATTAATATTATTTTCGAAATACGTTTTATTAATGTGGATATGCGCAATCTATTCGTCGTTGGTATTCATCATTTTTATTGCTTCCAAAAAAAATTTGAAATGCAATAAGCTAGCCGAATGATACATATTAAAAAAATACATAAATCTGTGTTAAAACGAGTAGTTATCACTCCAATGTACAGAATTTCCAGTTTAACTCCGTTTCCCCCCTAAAACACTGTCCATTTGATATTCCACTTTTGAAAGCACATTTTCCAATATGTATAACACTTTTGTTCGAAAATGAAAATAGATTACCGTTTTCCCGTTATGTTTATTTTACACTTTTTAACATTTACAGCAGTGTTTTGGCCTTAAACAAAAACTCGAAACAAAGAAATACTTTCGGAACGAACATAAAATAGGATGAAAGGATAAAACAAAACAACAGTAAAATAAAACAATACGACCAGGAATGAAATAAACGAAGAAAACGAATTGATTAATGTGCTTTTTTTGGAAGAGAATTTTCACTTTTAAGTAAGATTAATTGGAAAATATATTCTATAATTTTTCGTTATTTTTTGTTGTTGCTGGATACAGTTAAATAAATAATTTACAGCAATCGCAAATGGAACATGGAATTTTTACAGCTTAAATAATCACCAGCAAAAATATCCATACTTTATATTTAACTGTAATACTATTATAAAAATTTTGCAGTATTTAAATTTGCAGTTTGAACTTGTTAGAATCATTAATTTATCGTATAATAGCTTGTTAATGTAAAGTGAATAATGTTTAAGCATTTGAATATGACTTGAAAGAAATGTTTACCAATTGGCTCATAAATAGAAACAAAGAAACGCAAGAGCGCATTTTTAAAATAGCAGTCTTTTATGAATGAAACTAGGAATCCCATTTTTGTTTCACGCCAATCTTACAATTTTACAAAAATAAGCTATTGCGAACGGAAAAATCTACACATAATACGTTTAGCTTGACTATTTATATGTAAGCTTTTAGATATTGTGTTAAAATTTAGTTTTGCTCAAGCAAGCATCTATAGCTTGGTAAGAAACAACATATCTACTAATGAAGGCCTTGATAGGAAACCTATTTAGAATTTTACAGGGGTCAGCGCTCGATGTGTGCCCTGTAGCAACCAAACGGCTAATAAGAGTGCGCTCATTTTTTCACAGTCTTTTATGTTATTTACAATCCTACAGAAGCATTGAATGTTACATCGCAGTTAAAAAAAGTTATCGAAATGGAATTCAAAGGCAACAGTGTTGTTGCTTTGTATTTGCCTAGAAAATCCCAACCAACCATTGTTAATGAGCTACGACAAAACGTTTGTATATGGGACCATTACTCGTTACAATGATACTGGTAGCATCAGAAAACGCCATGGAGCCGTGGACCTCCAAAAACAGCAACATCGCCAGAAATGATTTGAAAGTTGAAGGCCAGAATTCAACGTAATCCACGACAAAGCGCAGTTCAATTGGCGATAAATTTCAATGTGTTTTCTCGTAGCATGAGGCGCATATTAAAAATCCCACGTTTGAGCCTGAGGCAAAAAATTGAAACATGGGGCTTGAAACTTTGCTTAATGCCTAAATAAAAAAGCTAAAGCATACTGATTTGTTTTGGGCTAGAGTACTTGTATTTATATAGACCTAAAAATAAAAAGGTTTGAGCCCAAAAATTGATTTTCAGCCCACCGGTGTTTGGTTCTCGTATTTACTTTATTTTTTTGTTTTTTTATTTCGTTGCATATTCTTGGGATAAAATTTCGTTGCATTTTTCTATAGATTGCGACCCCAAAAACATCGTCGATGTTAAAATGAAATACGATTGATGCCATGCAAAATACAAAAAGTTCAAGATTTAACACATGTACAAAAGAACTGCCTAGTAAGTCCAAATGTGGTAAAATACTTGCACGTTACAATACTGCAAAATACGGCTTGCTTGAAAATGTGGCCTTTTCTGATGAAACAATTTTTACGGTTCAGCAATATGTAAACAAACAAAACGATCGTGTTTCGTTTGAGTGCAAATCAAAAGACAATTTAGACCAGCGAATTGCTCTGCACAAGCAAGCGCCTCCACCAGTGATGATTTGGGCCGCGGTAACTACCACAGGGCGCTCACCACTCATTTTCATAGAACAGGGCGCAAAGGTAAATCAACAAATCTACCGTGGAAAGATTGTAAATGATGCTTTGTTACCTTGACGGACTAGATGCTCGTACACGCGCTAAAGGTGGCTACATCGAACAAAAATATAGTTTTTGTTAAATTTGAAATATTTTTACGATATACTGAAATTTTGAAATAAAAAAATAAAAATTGACAAATTTACAAATGGTAAGTAACACTTCGAATGCCCACCTCTGTATATTTGAAGCCTTTAACGCTGTTTGACCTAATATAAAATTATACAATTATTCTTAAAATTTCAAACTAACTACTAATTTAAAGCCTTTAAAACGACTAAAATAGTATAAGAGAGTAGCACTAATTACTGACAACTAGTGACAACTATGATTGGATCCAGAATTAACCGAATTGCTGAGTGTAAAGAATTAGAAATTCCCAAAATCCATTAGCACGTGGCAAAAATTTAACTCTATAAGCAAAGAGTATGTGTTGTTAGAAAGTGTAACTAGAGTAACATTAGATGAGTTAGAAAACTCACTTTTTCACTCTAGTTTTCACATACCAAAAAGAGATTTGGCGCATTAATCGTATTTATTTATTTATCAATAATGACATTTTTTAATCTTATTATTATCTTGAATTAATTAAATAGAACATAATTAATTATTATACTTCTTTCTAGCTAAATACTAATTCTATCTTTAATAAATACACTCAATAGTCCCAAAAACTGATAGTATTGTAAGTGTAACTCTCGTAATTCTCCCAACGTATAGACATTGCTCAGAGAATTGTATAATTTGACTCCATTATACCCTAAGGATCGCCGCTAAAAAGATTTAATATACATTGGTAATCGATAATGTGCGTTTCTGGTATTATAGTTATGAATCGTAATTCAATTGCGGTTCATCACTCGCTCCCTCCAGATTCGAGATCCTATTTTCTGTAATTCTTGATCAACGTGGACGTGTTCAACGTCATTTAATTAATAAGGCAACTGGTTGCTGATGGAAGACTTTTCTTATCGTTCGGTGGAATGGGTATCATTCAACGTAGCCGAGCAATCTGACTCGGTTAGATCTAGTGAAATCGATAAAATTACAATCCCTAAGGAGATCTCATATGTAGTTAGCAATCTACAGCAAAGTTACGTTGCGATATAAAATTATTGTTCCATGTTCTAAGATTTAATGTATTGAATGTCTCTTTGGTGTTGGTAGAAATTTTTATTTTGCTGCTATTTAGTTCCAAACCAAGTCGGTTCGCGTGTCGGCCAAACAGTATTAAACTGTTGTTGATGTCAGTGGTCTTCAACGAAGAAGCACGTACTATTTTCAAAGATATTTTGATCCAAACAACCTTGTATGCGCATCGAGACAAAATGGCTTGTTGCTGTTCATGTCCAAACTAATCGTGCGATTCTGGCGTATAGTCACAGAGGTCTTAACTACAATATTTCGCATAACGAAGAGATTTCTCTTACTTAAGACTATTTTGCGATTCTGCACATACTAATCAGTTGAGAGGTTCGCTTAAAAATCTCACCTTAATACCTACCAATAACTGCTAGAATTTTTATTATGTTGCACTAAAACTAAAAAAAATTGACGATTGTTTAAATAAATAATTTATTAAATTATATTTTACAATACACAAACTGGATTTTACATCTAATATTTTTAGAAAAAAAAAATTATTCCGACATTATCATTTCGGTCAGAAGCAAATATTTTGTTGTTTATTTTCTGCAAAAATAAACATCACTCATATAATCAATTGTTTGCCTAATTATTTAATTCCTCTAATTTATTACACAAATATGACTATTGAAACATTATTTTTCTCAAAAATATGTTGTATTTTATCGTTTATTTAACAATAAAAATACAATTTAAATGACTCGCATTAATAAAAATTACAATTGACAGGTCTCCAAAAATAATTGGAGAGTTTTTATTAGAAATTTTAAGAGTATTACTAACAGAATACAAGTTAAGAGATTCTTTTACAAAAATCTATTAACGAAAAACCTCTTTACTGTTAGCCTCTTAATAGTCTTCACATCAGAATCGCAAGGTAAGTTGTTTAAAAGTAGGTCTTCAACCAAGAAGCAGGATACCATCCGCATATCCAAGAATATAGCCTGGTGAATGGTTATATATTACACTTCCACTATTTCCACAAGATATTAAACAACGAAAACAGTGGTGAGGTTGGTCGATTCGATTGAAAACCACATTTAGTGACCAATAATACTTTCGGAGGGGAGATATTTCAGAGGAGAAAAATCCAAGATTCGTACCTCCTTGCTGTGCTTCGTGAGTAATTCTAAATGAACCAAGCAATGTAGTGCAGACAAGCAGAGAAAATTTTGTTTATAGTCATAGGGGCAACTGAAACGGATGTTTAGTCTTGTAACAAACGGTTTGCTATTTTGCTTATGCACCAGTGAAGTCAACTTAGTTTTTCAAAATTCATGTTATTATCGGACCGGAAATTAATATTGCAATTCTTACACAGTTTCCATCTTAATCTCACCTCTCAACAACGTTAATAAAAAAAAATTCAACGTCAAATCGAGTTAAATCTAATATTCTGGTGTTGTATACCCCTGGAATTATATTCATAATTATGTATAAGTGAAAATATTGTTAAATCTCGTTTGTAAGACAATATAAGTTCAGTTTGTATGTTTGCTTATAAAAATTAGAACGGTGTTGCTTTCGTGCTCAAAAATAAACACGAGCAGTCAACAACAAGGATCACACCGAGCAGTTCGTAAAACGATAAAAAAATAAAAAGTTCATTTATAATAATAAAAGTTAATTACTAATTTTAAATTTATATTGTTGTTTTCTTTTATTACAAAAGTTAAATAAAGTAATCTTCACATTACATGGCGACCGTGAAAAATAGTTTATTGTGTTAAACCTTAATTAATTTGTTTGTGAAAAATAAAAGTTTATCGTACAATCGTGCTGTTAAAATGTGTATAAAGTTTCAAAGTTGTCCAGACGATTAACGCTATAAAAAAAAAAATAAAAAAAAAAAAATCATTCGATCGAAAGGTAGATGTGCCGTTAAAGAGAAGAAAATTTTAAATGCACAACCTGGTCGATATTCGATATATTCCAAAATTTGTATCATACATCATATCCCGTGGTAGTACAATTCAAGTTGTAATTTTTAAATAAGAGCATCAGAAAGTTAACTTTTTGGATGAGAAACTAACATCAGTTAGCAAAATTAAATTGACAGGGGCTGAATTCATCCATTTAAATACATATATCATTTGTGGATTAATAATACCATGAACAAAAAAAAAAAAAATTGTATAAATAATGTTAACCGTTAAGGGTACAAAGCAGAAAACATACTTTATGGAATATTCCTAAATAGTTGTAAGTCAAAAAGCATTAAGCTTAAATCTAATTTCATTATTAATTATTAGTATTTGATAAATAATTTGAATTCTTATTAGTTATTAATTTATTATAGTTAATTTGTATAAAATTAATTCCAATTTTTTTTCGTATATCGGTGTTTATATTTATAATTGTGAGTTTCTTGGCAACAGTTTTTTTTTTTAATTCATCAAGATTAAGGTCATTGCTAAATTTGTAATTGAGTATCATAGTGGTAATACCTAGAGTGTGTTAGTTATTGTGCATTGTTGATTCGATCATTTTTTCTTTATCATAATTTTTTTTTCACGAGATAAATTTAAAACTGTATATGAATGACCACACGATATGAACAAATATTAACAAAATATTTTAATGAAATTTCACAAATAATAACCGAAATTGGAAACGTCGATCATAGTGAAGACTCGAAATTTAAAAAACTTATAGTATTAAGAAATCATTTTGATACTTATATTGAATATTTTAAAAGTAATATTGGAAAACTATCTACCTTTAAGCAAACACATATCCAACGGCAAAAGTCATTGCTGGAACTGAAATGTAGTAAAGCCGTTGAATTATTAGGTTTCGACTACGAATCTGACTTTATTTTTGCACTGTCTCTGGATGATATAAATGATACATCGAATTGTAAAGATTTTGAAAGTGATAGTAGTGACAATCCTAATGATGCGGAAATAATAAACTCCAAACAGTGTGATACAGATTTTGTCGCAGGTAGCAATTATTTTAAAATTTCTAATTCAATCAAACAATCTAACCAATTATCAACCAAGATGACTGACAAATTTGACCTTAAACTTGCCAACTCCCTTATACCAGATTTTGATGGTAATGTTAAACATGTTGAGGATTTTTTAGACAAATGCGAGTTTTATGATAGCCAAATTGAAGCTGCAGAGAAAGCAAAATTCTTAAGTTTTCTATTAAAGGTCAAAATTCTTCGAAATGTCAAATGCAAAATTAGCACGGAAACAACACCAAAATCATTCGACGATTTCAAAAATCTAATAATTAATCGTTTTTCTTGTAAAACAACTAAAGAGAAGAAGATGAATGAGCTACACAGCTTAAGACAAAACCGTAGTTTAGAAGATTTTGCTACTGAGCTGGAGAGTGTGTGTGCTGACCTCATAAAACTGAAAATGAAAGATAAGGAAGAGTGCGAGCGAAAGACAATCAAATCAGAAGTTGAAGAGACAGCAATTAATGTTTTCACAAGAGGTATCAAATTAGTTGAAATTCGTCAGGCTTTGATTTATAAGGAGCCAAAGTCTTTATCAAACGCGATTCAATTTGCTTTAGAAGCGGAAGCGAAATTGGGGCCAAATGAAACATCTATTAATCAATATGCAGTACCAAATGCTTCAAACTACAATGGACAATATAAACAACAATATCGCAATCGGAATTTTAATGCTCATAATCCAAGAAATTTTAATTCACATTTTTACCATCATAATACTACATCAATTCCACGTCACAACCATCATTCTAATTATCAGCGCAATACAAATGCAAACATAAATCAACGATATCATGGTTATCAAAATTATCACAATAATTATTCTAATCATAACAATGATGCCAACTCTAATCAAAATTGTAGACACATTTCGAAAAATTACAACTCACAAACATTTTATAGACAACAAGCACAACCACATAATAATCATAATCGTAATAATAATAATAATACAAATCGATATGTAGAGCGAAACTCAAATCGATCAAATTTTCATGTAGTTGAGATCGATGAGGAGTCGGGAAACGAGTCACGCCCTCAACAGGAAGAGCAGGAAGATACTCAGTTGGGGGCTGCATCAAACCATCTTTAGAAGTATACACTTTCAATAATCTTTCTAGTTGCGATTTCATTAAAGTGAAAATCAATTCATTAAATAATAAAACATGTGTTCTAATGGTTGACAGTGGTGCCGGTGTATCAATATTAAAAGAATCAAAAGTTGAACACCTTCAAAATGTATCTCGTGACGAAAAATGTATAATTAAAGGTGTTACGGCTGGAAGAATCGAGACTTTGGGAAGTATTTCTTGTAAATTATTAATGGAAAATTCATTTGCTTTGCAACATGAATTCCAAATTGTATCTGAAGATTTCCCTATCGAAACTGATGGTATTCTAGGTAGAGACTTCCTAAAGAAATATAAGACAAACATCAATTATTCAACATACATACTGGAAATACCTTGCAAAAATAATAACATTTTAATCCCTATTTATGATAGATTTGATGATTCAATTGTAGTGTCGGCAAGAAGCGAAGTGATAAGAAGATTAGATTTTCATATTGACGAGCCAAGCGTAGTATTATCATGTGAAATTGAGCCGGGTATTTTTGTTGCAAACACCATAATAAATGATGAGCCCTATGTAAAAATTTTGAACACAACCTTATCTGACAAGAAAATTAAATTATTTAAACCTGATATAATCCCATTAAAATCGTATGATATTTATTCAATCAATGAAGATAAATCAGCGCCATTTAAAATCGAGAATTTAAATCAACGTTTTAAAATTCTTCGTGAACAATTTGAATTCGAATCATCAGTTGCTTTTGGAAAAGAAACTGTACTGGATATATGTGAGCAGTTTGCTGACATTTTTTATGTTGATGGAGAATGTTTAACAAGTAATAATTTTTATAAACAAAAAATCGATCTATCCGATGATCACCCAGTGTATGTAAAAAATTATAGAATTCCACAAGTTCACTTAAAAGAAATTGATCGTCAAGTTAAAAGCATGTTACGTGATAATGTAATTGAAAATTCTTACTCACCGTACAATTCACCACTCTTGCTAGTTCCTAAAAAGGGCTGTACAGATATCAAAGATTGGAGAGTTGTTGTGGATTTTAGGCAAATAAATAAGAAAGTGATTGCAGATACATTTCCACTACCGAGAATTGATGAAATATTGGACCAATTAGGCCGTGCAAAATTTTTCTCAATATTAGATCTGAAATCTGGATTTCATCAAATTGGAATAGAATCCAATTCAAGAAGTGTTACAGCATTTTCTACTAATTCGGGTCACTACCAATTCAAACGGTTACCATTTGGATTAAAGATCTCTCCAAACAGTTTTCAGCGTATGATGACATTGGCTATGTCTGGATTAACTCCTGAAGCTGCCTTTTTATATGTAGATGATTTAGTAATATTTGGCTGTTCTTTACGACACCATAATAAAAATTTGATTAAAGTGTTTGAACGAATCCGGAGGTACAATTTGAAATTAAATCCAAAAAAATGTAAATTTTTACAAACCACTGTAACATATTTGGGCCATCAAATTTCTGATTGTGGCATTTTACCTGACCCATCTAAATATTCGGTGATAGTAAATTATCCAGTGCCGCAAAATGCTGATGACGTAAGACGGTTTGTTGCTTTTTGCAACTATTACAGAAGATTTGTTGAGGATTTTGCTGGAATAGCTCAGCCATTAAATCAATTATTGCGTAAAAATGTAATGTTCAATTGGACCAAAAGTTGTAATGATGCATTCGAAAAACTAAAACACATTCTTATGAACCCACCGTTGCTGCAATATCCCGATTTTACACAACCATTCCGTTTAACTACGGATGCCTCAGATATTGCATGTGGTGCAATATTATCGCAAATGAAAGACGGAAAAGATTTACCTATAGCTTATGCTTCAAAGTCGTTCACAAAATGCGAGAAACATAAGCATCCAACTCTTAAAGAACTAACTGCAATACATTGGGCGGTGATGTATTTTAAACCATACCTGCTGGGTCGTGTATTTAAGATATTTACGGACCACAGGCCATTAATATATTTATTTGGTATGAAAAATCCATCTTCAAAATTGACGCGCATGCGTTTAGACTTAGAGGAATTTAATTTCGAAATTGAATATATAAAAGGTAAATCGAATGTCGGTGCAGATGCTCTGTCGCGCATTTCGATAGGCAGTGATGAATTAAAGCGTATCTCAATTAATTCGATTGCAATCATAACTCGGAGCATGGCAAAGAAGTCACAAGAAAATGTTAAAAATAACCAGCCTGATCAAATTGAAGAGCCAGAAAATAATTTATGTGTTTACATGGCTATGACAATAAATGAAACCAAAAATTTAAAAAAATTACAATTTCAACTCCATGAGGGAGTACAGAAGAGAGTAGCAACTATTGAAAATTTAAATAATAAAGTTATATTGAATATTTTTTTAACATCGTTTAATGAAGTGGACTTCGCTCTAGAGCGAGCACTTCCAAAGCTGGAAAAAATAATGAATGCCAATAATTACTTTAAACTGAAACTAGAAATGAATGACGCAATTTTTAAATTAATAAGTGTTGATAAATTTAAATCAATTGGAAATTCTGCATTGAAAATTATGAAAATTGTTTTATGTCCGTTTCGTACTTATATAAATGATGAATATGTTATCAATGAGCTGTTACATAATAATCATGATACCCCCACAGGCGGTCATGCGGGAGTCAGTAGATTATACCGTAAATTATGTGAGAAGTACGTAATTCCCAACTTGAAAAAACGTATTCAACTATTCATATCTAAATGTAAATCTTGTAAATTAAATAAATATGAAAAAACTCACAAGGAACCGCAACAAATTACTGATACACCAATGACAAGCTTCGATGTAATTTCAATGGACACTGTTGGTCCTTTGACTCGATCAGATCACGGAAACCGTTACATTCTTACAATTCAGGACGAATTAACAAAATATGTGATATTACGAGCAGTTTCCAATAAAGAAAGCTCAACTATTGCTAAAGCATTTATTGAAAGTTTTATTCTTTTATTTGGTGCCCCACGTAAAATTAAAACCGATATGGGAACTGAATATTTGAATTCGCTATTTGCAAGTATTATTGACATTCTTAAAATTCAGCATAAGCACTCTACGCCGTATCATCCCCAAACAATTGGTGGTCTTGAAAGGAATCACAGAAAATTAAACGAATTCTTACGATCTTATATTAATATTGATTTAACAGATTGGGACAATTGGATAGATTATTATCAGTTTTCATATAACACCACACCGCATATTACACATGGCTTCACACCTTTCGAATTGGTATTTGGGAAAAAACCAAATTTGCCAACAGATTTACAAAATGGTGAAGTTGAACCCTTTTATAATACCGATGATTACAGCAAGGAAATGAAATATCGAATGCAATTGGCACACTCTAGGGCTTATAATTTGTTATTAAAGGAAAAAGAGCGTCGCAAAGTCAGGTTAGATGATAAAAATAAATTAAATTATATAGATTTTAAAGTGAATGATCTTGTGTTGCTGAGAAATAAAAATCAAAATAAATTGGAATCCGTTAAGGACGGTCCATTTAAAATTGTTAATATCAGTCCAAATAATGCTATTATTGAAAATATTAATTCAAAAGTAAGAAAGGAAATCCATAAAAATTTGTTAACAAAGTTTTAAATATATTGAACATAAATTATAAATATTAAAATAAAATGTATAAAAATAGCCTTTGTTACAATACAAATTGTTTGCAGATCCCCAAAAACCGAACCGGCGCGGTCAAACGTCCAGCATAGGGTAAAAATCCTGATCCGCTAAATCCGGGTTAAATCCATTCCCAACATGTATTGTAACAAATATTAGAAAAACAATTAACAAAATAATAATAATAAAATAAAAAAATTATTATTATTATTTTTCCAAGGGGGATGGTGTTGTATACCCCTGGAATTATATTCATAATTATGTATAAGTGAAAATATTGTTAAATCTCGTTTGTAAGACAATATAAGTTCAGTTTGTATGTTTGCTTATAAAAATTAGAACGGTGTTGCTTTCGTGCTCAAAAATAAACACGAGCAGTCAACAACAAGGATCACACCGAGCAGTTCGTAAAACGATAAAAAAATAAAAAGTTCATTTATAATAATAAAAGTTAATTACTAATTTTAAATTTATATTGTTGTTTTCTTTTATTACAAAAGTTAAATAAAGTAATTTTCACATTACACTGGATTAAATCTGTAACAGTTATTGTAAAATGTAGCGACGTTAAAATTTTAATACTGTAACATTCATCGATATAAAATTGCTTCGGTGAATCGGAATTAAATTGTTGATAATCGATTCATCTACATTTCACGTCATTTAATAGGTTCTTCAAATATGGAACACTCATCATATTCAAAATTTTAAAAACAATTCAAAAGTAGTAATCATGTCAAGAGTTTTGACATGTACTACATAATTTGAAAGCATTCTTCAATACCGCAAGATACGTAAGATGTTAAATTGTGTTTATTACTGTTTATTTAGCTAAAATTGTTTTAGACGATGTTTGAAGACACCGACCAGCAATATCCATCCCATGCAGGTAAATTTTAATAAACTTAATTTCTAACGCATGTTTGTAATACTTGTCATCTATATAAGGTATTTCAGTCAATTTAAGTCTATATAAGTCAATTTATAATAATTGACAAATAGCTAATTAACATTTATTCCAAAACAAATTATCCATTTATTATTTATGTTTTTGATTTAAGTCTAGCCGGATTAAAAATAAATACAATACACCCAAATATCCAAAATTCTAAGAAGTTTCCACCTTTGTTTTACTCGTACATTTAATTTTTTTGTTTAATTACAATTTTATAATATTTTCCACGAATCCCATAATAAAAAAATTATGTCATTTTATTTTTCGACTTTTCGTTCTGTTTAAAAATAAAAATAAAATTCTAGTTAAAATCTAATTATCATAAATTTGCGCGTTAATTAAATTTTTTTGTTTTCTAAATAAAAATCGAATTTTCATCGATATAAAATTAAAAATCCATTCCACTGAGGAATTCACACTTTAGAAATATTTATTTTTTTATTTTTTGGGGTGGAGCTGGTATATTTAATTATTAATTAAAACAGAAAAAAACATTTTTTCAAATTAAAATTCAATTTAGTTATAATTACAGCTGAATAATCAAAAATAATGCAAAACCTAAAAAATGAGAAAATTATATCACAAAAAAATATTTGTTAATTGCTTTAATTTGAGCAGTTAACACCTCAATTATTTAATTAATTAAATAGATTTTTTTTTAATTATATAATTTTGTATGTATGTATTTGTTTTAGTTTGATTTGATAAATTGAATTTATTGTATTCTGATGGGCTATCGTTTTGGTTTTAAATTAATTTGTTTTACTATAATAATTTAGATTAATAGCAACTTAACGCGTGCTAAAGCTGCCTCTTCACTATACTGGCGGAGTTCTATTATCGCCTTAGTGGTAGGTGAAATTCGAGTCGGATATTGAGAGTCTAATAAACTCCAAACTGATATCGGTTGTTCTTGTACATCATCTTGTGGGACTAGGTTATCCTCGAGTTCGGAACCACCTTCTTTCTGAATGAGGTATGTTAGCAGTCGGATTATTCAGTCTTTAACCTGATTGCGTATGTTTTCAGAAAATTGTTTTCCCTTGAATCCAGGGTCAAAGTATGTCGACAATTGCATTATGTAATTGTTTTCCGCTGATTGTAATCGTACGAAGATTTTATTTTGAATCTCGCGTAACAAATTCGATGCTGAATGTGACGTAATTGTTGGGTTAAGGTTCGCTAAATAATGTTGTACCATTTGCAGTATAACTAAAAATATGAAATTGTGATGGTTTCTTCGGTACTTAAATCAACGGTAAGGACGATAAAATGATTTAAAATTTCGCAAATTTCTATTAGCTCAGTAATCCCAGCTGATGATAGCATTTCAAATTAAGCGTGGAGCATTGTTAAAGCCACTTCAACTGGCTCGTGCACCTGACAGAATCTACAATTGAATCGAAAATTATTTCACTGAATGTATTATTCAGCTGATCTAGTTTTATGATTGACTTACATTTCAAGCATGTGAAATGTCAAATTCCAGTGGGTGACAACATCGTTAATTAATTTTAATGGAACCGCTGTCCCATTTATTTGCGTTTGCATTTGCTTTATTTGCAACCGTGCTTCGTTGGAAATAGTCAACAATATGTTTTACTTTTCTTTGGAGTTGGTTTATCTCTTTTATTCCTTCTTGAACAATGAAATTTAGTGAGTCGGCGAAGCATTGAACTGCCGTTGAAATGTTGTTCGCATTGTCAGTCACAACAGCACTTATCTTCTTTCGATTCCATATTCTACAAAACATTTTAAGATGGTTTCTTTGAGAAATTCTGCCATGTGCCTAGACGAAAAGACATCTAAGCCATCGAAAATACTGGTTAGTTGTTATTCTTCCGTAATAAGGTGGGCAGTGATTGCCATGAAATGTTAGCTGTTACTCTAGAATAATTTTGAAACCCCTGATCTTCCACAATGAAGGGTTGAAAGTCCTTAACAATAAATTTTAGGAGTTCGTCGTTTAATCTCCTTTGGCGTGAAATTAACGCAGGTCTCGTTATATATCGGGTCAAGGTTTCTTGATTTCTATTTGATTCCTCAGCTAAAGAAGAGAGTAATATGAACGACTGGGCTGTTGATGAAACGACTACATTTGAATTGATAGCGCTGTGACTTTCAAATGAGGAGCCTGCGGTAGACGTTTGAGTCTCGTTATTTTTCTTAGTTTTTTTTTAAACAGTTGGATGTCTCGGCTCAAGGTGGCGTTTTAAATGGTGGTACCACCAAATTGAAAAGAAAATGAAATTTTACATAAGTCACACTTGGCTTTTTTATCGTCAAGGGGAGTAAAATTAAACCAAACTTCGCTTCGCTTTGGTGACATAATTTACAAAATATTCAGAGAATCGGTTGTAATTTAAATACACACAGTACACAACAACAACACACAAGTATTTTAAATTTATTCAAGCTCTTTAACGGAAGTATTAGGTTAAAACAGAGAAAGAGCATGTTTATATTTTATTTTATTTTTATATCTGTATTATCTATTTACTAAAAAATAGGTATTGAATCTTTCTAAAGCCTGCTGCACAGCTGTGAGAATTTACCCGCACTCACAACCTGAAGTTAGTAACTAATTCTCTTTGCTCAATAAATTTGGTCTATATTTTTTGACGTTTCGTCTATTCAATCATCACATTTCAATCATATTTTCTTGTGTTTTTTGAGTGTATATGTTTTGTTTTATTTTAAAATAATTAAAATGTCTTTTTAAGACAAAACATTATACATATTTTGTCGCGTGACATTGCAACGATGGGTGCGGTGCTCAACGCGTATTTAATTAAACATCGGCGTCGTAGTAATCGGTGTCGTTTTGGTGTTACTCCAAATAATCGGGATAGAAAAAGGCAAGGACATTATCAAAACTTACTCTCTGAAGTGCGATTAAACGACACCGAGACATTTATCAATTACCATCGAATGACTGCCGCCGCTTTCGACGAGCTGCTTACCATTGTAGGACCTTCCATTCAACGACTGGATATAGGCGAACGATCTATCAGTGCAGACCAACGTTTATCTTTAACACTTCGGTAAATGTAGTAACATTTATTATATTATGTGTAGAAACTTATATAATTTAAAAATAAATACTCAATATTTTCAGTTACCTCTCTAGTGGCGACAGTATGATTTCTATAGAACGATACGGGTATCGAATTGGGCAAAGTACTACCTCATATTTAATCGGAGAGACGTGTACACAGTTGTGTAGTATGTTACAGGGGATAGTGTTTCCAAAACCTTCATGTGCGATGTGGAAGGAAATTGCGAACGATTTCGAGCAGTGGAATTTTCCTCATGGCCTGGTTGCAATGGACGGATATCACGTCGTTATACAAGTAAGTCTTTTATATAAATTGTTTATAGTACCATTAGTAAAGCAAGATATTTATTTATTTATAGGCTTTTGGGAATTCTGGCTCCGAAAATTAGAACTACAAACATAGTCACAGTATAGTTTTGTTTAATGTAGCAGACCGCGAACTATAAATTTATAATGGTTGAAATTGAGATTTAGGCAGAGCTCAGAGCAAATTTTGGAAGAGCTGTCCTAAGTGGTGGTAGCATTTTAAATTTTCCACTACCGGACAATCTCTCCGATGGGGAAGAAGATCCATATGTCTTTGTTGGAGTTGAAGCTTTTACGTTATTGCCGAACCTAATGAGACCATATCCTGGCCGCGGTACGTCACTACTGCCAAGGGCGAAAAACGTTTTTAATTACCGGCTATCTCAAGCCCGACGAGTAACTGAAGATTCGTTTGGAATTATGTCCAGCAAATGGCGGATTTACAGAAGACCTATTTTGGTTAGTAAACCAACAGTTCTTGCAATAATTAAGGCAACTGTGTACTACACAATTGGCTGAGAGAAACGAATCCGGGAATATATGGGTGCCGATTTGGTCGACAGTTATATTGATGAATCACGTCCACCAGCAAGATGACGTAACGAAGAAACTGCAGGGATGGAAAGCATACGCAGGATCATTTGTCTTCGTCAGTCGTTTTATATCCGTTATTATATTATTTAAATAATCCAGCAATGGGTACTAAATACTGATATATAGTAAATTAAAATAAATTTTTTTGATTTATTTCATTATTCCTCTCGTCAAATTTCACGCTTAACTCGTAAATAAATTTCGTTTGTTCCGTAATCGGCCATTTTAAAAATTCTGGATTTACGGACTCTACATAAATACTTAACTGTGATGCCACCGATGCAAGTTGGCTATTGATCGTGTCGCGGTTTTCCTTCATGTTCTTCATCGCCTCTTGAATTACCTCGTCTATATCAATAATTTTTTTTCTGAATGTGGTCTGATGTGGACTGCTTTCGCTTAATTAGCGGCGTAACCTTGTTCGGTTGCTTGCTTGATTATCCTGAGGTTGCCTCGTTCGCTGAATATTCTTTTGTGTGTTGCACATAATCTGTTTCTGGTGGAATTACTAATGTATCGGAGGGATCTGATGAATCCAACTCTTCCAAAATATCTTGAGTTGCCTCAAGAAGAATATCTTGAGTTGTCTCATCAATTAAATTTTGATGGTTTACTGGTCGGGATAATTTTAGACTGCTTTTTGTTGGTGTAAAATTAAAAAATGAAAGAATAAATAAATTTCAAAATTCCATTTTAAGTAAGACCCGTTAAAATCCGGAAGACAATACACCCTGTCATTTTTTACATACACATTTGTGTGCTGTGGACTTCAATGGATGCAAACAATAAATCTTTTCTAGCCGAAAAAGGGATATACACGTATATAAATATAAAATTGCCGTAAACATTTCCAATTATTACCAACACTAAACACATTTATTTATAATAAATAAAAACACTGTGCTTGAATTGCGAACTTTTTTTTCGCGACAAGCTGGGCACCCAGGGGGTATACCTAATTCGAGTATGCTGAATTCAAGTGCTAGTCCCATTTCAAAGTTAGTCCCCATTTTTGAGATATCGGTTTCGATATGTTTTGGCTCTGAGTCAAAATATACCCTCATTTTCACGTTGATAGCTCTTGAACCATTAAGATTTTCGTTATGCTTTCTTTAACAAAGTTGTTGCGCAAGTCAAGACCAACAACTTTGCCGAACATATCAAGACCGAAAAACCACATCTAATTTTTTTTTGCTTTTCATTTCGACGAAAAACACTGTTTTTATCATTTTGTTGGATTTAAATCGAGTAGAATCGATCAAATAAACATTGCATCGACAAATATAGATACAATAGAAACTATTTAAAAGAAAGTTAAATCGATTCAGTTGATTTTATGGTGATTTTTCTTAAAAAAAAAATCCTAAAAAAATTAACATTTTACTTCTCTTTGACAAAACAATGGCGTGCCGTTGCGATAGTGGATAAAAATCCTGGATTTTTCCATCCCATCGTTTTAACCAATTACATCACGTAAATTATACACGTAAATTAAGAAACATTTGCATCAATATATCAACCATCAAATGTCACTGCGCCATTCAATCACAGAAACATACGACGGATCAAAATCTCGGATTTTTCTATCCCAGATTATTTTTCAATTTTTTTCCACTTTTTTATATGCAAAGTGGCGTGTCTGTTGTATAATTTACGTGATGTAATTGTTTAAAACGATGGGATGGAAAAACCCAGGATTTTTATCCACTATCGCAACGGCACGCCATTCTCGGTAAATCAGTAAGTCGAAAATGTTCAAAATGTTAGTCGTATGACTGTGGTTGATTCTGAAGTTATTAAAATGACTTCTGTGCCTTTCCATTGTATATCTATAAGCAACGCAAATGTCCAGTTTCTGTTTTAGTTTTTAAGTTAGAAATATTACTATCATGAAATTCTGACTTGGAAGTCAACCGTACAATAAGATTAAATAACTTTTTTAGGATGTGAGCTTGCAATTTAATCATTTGACATTCGAAGACGCTAGTTACAGAACTTTGACTTAGGCGTTCGTTAAATGTCAATGTTTGGTATTGGATTACAGAATACTGACGTAATCGACATATTATTCGATGAACTCAAAAGTGATCTACAAAAATTTGACTTTAATGTTCAATACTAAGGATAAATATTGTAGGCAGATACAAATAAAATAACAACTAATCTAAACATTGGTTTTGGAGACAGTCATATGACAAAAATCGAAATAAATTTCGAGACACTGATATATACGCCCCCTCATTCAACGAACTCCGAGGTTAGTTTCATAAAATTGGGTTGGTGGTTAGTAGTTCGATTGAACATTGAAGTCAAATTCAGAAAACTGTAAAAATATGCTGAACGTACACTTCAGGGTCGAAAAAGTATCAAATTGTAGGCTTAAATGTCACTCCTAAAATAGACATACATAGTGAGAATTTCCGGAGATTACTGATTTTGTGATATAATTCACCAAATCGATAAGTTCTTGCTTTGTACTAAAAGTACTTAACAAGAGTTAAATTTTTGTAGTTTGGTCGTTGCAACCTGATGAATAGACTAAAGCTATAACCAGCGAGTGAGTAAAAGTCAGTAACGAAACCTTACAGAATTTAACGAGAACGTTTTGTTACAGAATATTTGACAGCGAATCTGTGACACGATTATTATTGTCAATTAAATTTTGAAATGTCAATCTTGAAAATTACTAACTAACCACACCACGATTTTGGTAAAAAATGATGAAAAATGAGCTGATGAAAAATGTACATAAAATATAATATAAATTATTAAAATATAAATAAATATTTGTACACATAAATTATAAAAATGTAAACATACCAACATACCGCCATTTCCAATATAAAATTTTGACGTTTCCTTCAGTTTGGGCGATAATTGTAACTCGTGTTACAGATTGCTAAATGTCAATTCAAATTTAACGAAACTGAACGAACAGTACTTTGAGTTTCGCTGGTCAGTAATGCAATATACATACATTTTTCAGAAGTCGCTTTGTTACTTAAATTTCTTACAGACTCGCTGGTTATAGCTTAACTTTTTATCATTATGAAACCAAGCTGCTAAGAAGGGACCTAAGGAAGTTCTCATTTTTGTTAGGGTTTGTGTATCTTTGTGTACACAGGTACCCTGAGGTTAAAAATGGTGGGAGTGCATTTTTCTACTTTTTGTGGTAGTTATATTGTTTGTAAATGGTCTTTTTGTTTTCTATGACTAGAAAAGTCGTAAACATTATATAAATGCCATTAAAAATAATGTTTTGTCCGAAAAAATATAAAAGGTTATCGTCTATTTTAGGAGTGACTTTAAGCCTACAATTTGATACTTTTTCGCGTTGGTATTTTGTGTACTGTTAAACTTCATCTAAAGTCAGACATGAACGATTTGGCGTCAAGGCTGGATATCTAATTATTTTTGAAGCTAGGAGTTAGTATACTATTAACTTTGTCTAAAGTCAGACTTTGGAGTCAGAAATACAACACACTTAACGTTTTAGTTTGGTTAAACAGTCGATTGACATCAAAGTGACTTCTTGCACTGGTGAAAGTCTGTTATACGGATGGAGTTGGCCTGCTTTTAATATATCCTTATATATGGGTTGCCTGTATCATTTTCCGTCTTGGTTCGTCGACAGTTGATATTTTAAGTTTTCGAATATCTCGGCGAATAAATCGCTTTTGGTTTACAGGGATTGTTTTGTCAAAGAGAAGGAAAATGTTAATTTTTTAGATTTTTTTTTAGGAAAAATCACCATAAAATCCACTGAATCGATTTAAATTTCTTTTAAATAGTTTCTATTGTATCTATATTTGTCGATGCAATGTTTATTCGATCGATTGTACTCGATTTAAATTCAACAAAGTGATAAAAAATGATAAAAACAGTGTTTTGCGTCGAAATGAAAAGCAAAAAAAAAAAAATTAGATGTGGTTTTTCGGTCTTGATATGTTCGGCAAAATTATTGGTCTTGACCTGCGCAACAACTTTGCTGAAGAAAGCATAACAAAAATCTTAATGGTTCAAGAGCTATCGACGTGAAAATGAGGGTATATTTTGACTCAGAGCCAAAACATATCGAATGCGATATCTCAAAAATAGGGACTAACTTTGAAATGGGACCAGCACCGTTGAATTCGGCATACTCGAATTCCTGGGTGCCAAGCTTGTCACATTTTTCAACTAGCACAGTGTATTTTGCAATTTTATGATGTATTTTTTAATTTTCATAATGTAGATGGAAAATACACGGCAAATTCTTTCTGCTCGAACGACAAACGAGCAACTGGAGGCCTTGATTTCCATCCTGGAAGCAAATCCGCAATTTAAAGCCGGAAAAAATACTCCGAAGAACATTTGTTATTTAAAAGAAAAGTGGGAAGAGTTGGCCACCAAGCTAAAAGCGTTAAAAAAGCCACTTAAAACGTCTAACGATTGGAAACTGGTAATATTTTAACAAAATAATTGTGAATTTTTTTTGACTTATAGATGGCTAATGTGTAAGGATCACAACAATCAGTTTCGAACAGACGAGATTAATGATTTGAAAAAATCAGTCTTCTCATCAGGTCGCGACGACTGATGTTGTTTATTACATTGAAATATTTTCTATATATATAGATCAATACCATGTAGTTGTACTACTAGCGAATTACTCCGTAGCGTACGAAATTTTGATTCTTTCACATTTCCATCTATATTCTATTTTAACAGTTGATTGTGTATAAGTAGGTGTCGATTTATTTATTTATTTATTTAAAGAAATCTATTTTGTAATATACATGTATGATTTCAGATTATTTACAGTTATAGTTAAAATTATATTAAAACAACAAAAAACTTTAAAACAGAATAAAAAAAAAAAAAAAAAATATAAACCAAATTTTGGTTTAAACAATTAAAAATTTAGAAAAAAGTCTTTAAGGATATTTTTAAAGTTGTCCTTTGATAAGTTGAAGTCAAATAGGTCGTCGATTAAGTTGAAAGATTTAGACATCCTATTAATTGGGTTGTTTTCTCCATAGTTGGTGGAATGGTGTTCAAGTGCTAAAAATTTATGGTTTCTTTTATGCTTTCTGCATGGCACGTGAATTGATATGTTTTCCAAGATGTAAGCTGAATCTACGTGACCAAGCAAAACGTTACCAATAAAAGCTGCTCCCAAGAGAAGTCGTCTATTTTCAAGCGTGCATATTTTGTAATCTGTGCATCTTGTTGTGTATGGAGGTAAGCGAGCCACATTTTCATGGAATGGTAAGTTGTGGTCGTAATCCCAGTCACTTTTCTTTAACAAAAAAATCAGGAACTTCTTTTGAATGCTTTCAATTCTTTTTATGTGTACAGCATAGTATGGATTCCAGACCGTTACAGCGTATTCCAGTTGAGATCGAACATAAGCGAAATAGAGTGAACATAAGGTTTGGATATCCTTAAATTCACTTGTCCATCTTTTAACAAATCCGAACATGGCATTCGCTTTCGCAATACAATTTTCAATATGCCTATTGAAACTGGCGTTTTCGATAAATGTAACACCTAAGTCTATAACCTCATTGACTCTTTGCAGTACTTCGTTGTTGACTTTGTATGAAGTAATTATCGGATTTCGTTTACGATGGTAAGACATGATTTTGCATTTCTTAATATTTAAGTATAGTGAGTTCCGATCACACCACTCACTTAATCTATCTAAGTCTTCTTGAAGTTTCTCCGTATCTAACCATCCATTAATAGTACGAAAAATTTTCACATCATCTGCAAATATGAGCACGTCTGAGTTTTTGATTATCTCGGTTATTCAGTCTATGAAAACAATAAAAATCCAGGGCCCGAGGTGTGATCCTTGGGGAACACCAGATGTAACTTTAATAACGTTTGATTTCTCATTTCCCATTATCACAAATTGGCACCGGTTTGATAGATATGATTTAAACTAATTTATGTAATCGAGAGAAAACCCAAAATTGAATAAACTCTGGAGTGCTTTATGATGACAAATAGAATCAAATGCTTTACTAAAATCCGTGTACGCTACATCAACTTGACGGTGTTTTTCTATCTCGTTAATTAGTTTACTGGTGAATTCAACCAGATTAGTCGATGTGGATCGGCCAGGCATAAACCCATGCTGGTTTATTGACATATGACGTGCAATTGTGGATTTAAAGCTGTTGCATAATACTAACTCAAATAATTTTGGAATTGATGATGTAGTTGATATTCCTTTGTAGCATGAGATATCCTCACGTTTACCCGATTTAAAAATTGGAGTAATTTTTGAAATTTTCCATTTTTCAGGAAACACGCCGGTGTTTAAGGAATGATTGAATAGATAACATAATGGAATTGTTAAAATTTCAGCGTACTCCTTCAGAATAGAGGAGGGAATATCGTCAAGACCGCAACCATCTCCAAACCCCCTTAAAGCCGATAAAATGTTGTCCTCAAAAATAATAGGAGGAGTTATTGATGTGTTGTTGTTGCTGGGTTGTTCGTACAATCCACTAGTAACGCTTGGTCTATAGACTGATTGAAAAAACGACGCGAACATGTTAGCTATATCTTTGGCGTTTGAAGAGCAGGTATTGTTGTACGTCATATTAGCAGATTATCATGGTCGTTGTCATACAGATTGACGCAAATGGAAGAATTTCCTACGGTTGTGTAATTAATTCGAGAGTGCTGAAATAGACCAATATACGGAACAATCACAATACACCATTACAATTGATAAAAACCAAAGTAAAAATATAAAAAAAAAATAATTGTGTTCAACTAGCTTAAAATCGTTTAATAATTGTTTTAGTCTCTAACGCACTGGATGCACCAGCTCAAATCGAGAGCAAGAAAAATTAAAATTAACCAAATAATTACCGGAGGGGGTCAGACCACAGAAAGGTCTATGGCTTATTTTGAAGAGAGGGCCCTTAGTGTGTTCGGAGTTTTGTCAGTTACAGGTGAAAATGCTATACCGGTGATGGGGATTAATAAGAAGTAAATTCATATTACCTTCTGGTGTTAAAGTATATTACGCTACACAATTAAATACTTACACTTACAGAATGTCGTTGACGAAGATTCAGGTGATGCCACTGAGGCGGTGGTTGTAGAGAGTGAGCATTCAGAAATAAGAAGTCATTCATCAAGAAGTACAGCAAATCCGCTTAACACAAGGACTGCGCAAAAAAGGTCATATTCTTTTGGCTTATTAGCTATATCAGACTTCGCTAAAAAAATTGGCAAATTAGCAGAAGAAAAAGCAGAACAAGACAAAAAATGGATGAAGAGCGGTTAGCTCTGGATAAACAGTATAGTGAGACATTGAGGAGAATGGGGGAAGCCTTATTCGTGTTAGCACAATTCTGTGGGCAACAAAAACAATGATTTTATAAATTAACTAATTTTTAAAAAATTTAAAAATGTGATGAAATATAATTGAAATGTGCAATAAACTTAAAAATTAGTAAAATAGTTACCATGAACAAAAATTGGCTCGGCTTCTTCGTTGTCGTTTCCATTTGTTGTTTCCTCTTCGTCATACACTACATTTGAATCAACTTCATCTTCAATGCCAAATTCGGTAAGCATGTTGTTTAAAATCACACATGAATAAATAATAAAAGCCGCTTTTTCATGATTGTAGTGTAGTGTACGGGCTTTATTTAAACACCTAAAACGGGTTTTTAAAACTTCAAATGCACGTTCTGTTGTATTTCTAGCCTTGATATGATTTTTATTAAATTGTTCTTCTTGACGAGTAGCTGGTTGACTAAATGGAATAAAAAGCCATGGCTCCAAAGGATAACCACTATCACCTATCAACCAATTATACTTCCTGTTTTCATGATATGGAAGTAAATGGAAACGTACTGGTGTTGTCGCCCAAATAGCAGATTCATGCACGCTTTCTGGATATTTTGCATTGACCGATAAAAATTTGAGATCACAACCAACAATCTTAATTGGAAAAGCAATACACATATTTAGGAAAAAATTTATAAATTGATTTTTAATTTACCGCTTCTACATTAATGCTATGAAAGCCTTTTCTATTCATATAAAATCGGGCTGGTCGAAGGGGATCATATGTAGGAGGTGCCACGATGCTCACATGAGTGCAGTCGATAGCACCGATTACTCCTTTCATGCCAAACTTATTGTAAAATCTATAACAATCAGTATTGTAGAAGACAGCAAACAACAAAAACAATTTTAATTTAAATTAACACTCTTTTATTTTGTTTTTTGATTCCTGATCCTGACAAAATTGTATTTGAGAGGTAAGCTTGGTGACCATCACGTTACACACATATGTAATAGTTCGGGATACACTCGGCTGACTCATCGGCACTAAATAATTGAAAGCGATGCTTTTTTGATATGAGCCATGGCCCAAAAAATGAAGAGTTATTAATACCTGTGAATTATAATTATTGTATTTTACATTGCTAAAATCATATGTAATCTAATCATGTATACCCGAAACACAAACGGAATATTTGAAGATTCATCATTATGCGGCTCTATTTTACTAATAAGACCTCTTCCTCAATCTCAAAAGGGTTTGATGTATCCCGCAAATACTGAAGATGTTGTCTTCGGTTGTTACTACATATTGAAATAAAACAGGTGCATTAAACATCAAAATAAAAGCAATCAATCCATTCATACATACCGTTCTTCTGTGTCGACCAAAAGTGCCAACAATTCCAATAACTCAAATATTGACTCCATATTATAAAATCATTCCACTAAAAAATTAATAGTTCTTCTTTATCATAAAGGGTTATCCATTTCAAGCTTGATAAAGTAAACTTAAAAAAAACACACAAAATATTCGGAATGTATTGTAATTTTTATTTCATTTTACAGATTGATCCTTGCCATTTTTAGTTAAACAAGATATCATTCAAATGTCCTCCACGGGACTTCTTACAGGCCTTGATTCTTTTGAGGTAATTTTCAATGACTTTTCGGCACATTTCGGGCGGTATCTCGGCCATTACCTTACGAATATTAGTTTTCAATTCGTCAAGAGTTTGAGGATTGTTTGCGTAAACACGATCTTTCGCGTAGCCCCACAAAAAGAAATCCAAAGGCGTTAAATCACAGGATCTTGGAGGCCAATTGACATCAGCCAATCGCGAAATCAAACGTCCAGGAAATTTCTCTTGCAAAAGATCTCGATTTGCTCGTGTTACGTGACTGGTTGCTCCATCCTGCTGGAACCACATATCGTCAAGATCATAATCTTCGATTTTCGTAAAAAAATAATCGGTTAACATGCGGCCATAGCGCTCAGAATTGACGGTAACGGTTCGTCCATGGTTGTTCTCAAAAAAATACGGCCCAATCACACCACCAGACCACAATGCGCACCAAACAGTGACTTTTTCCGGTTGTAATGGCTTCTCTACAATCAATTGTGGATTTTCTGAGCCCCAAATTCTACAGTTTTGCTTATTAACATATCCACCAAGCGAAAAATAAGCTTCATCACTGAAGAAAATTTTGTTCGAAAAATCAGCATCAGCAGATTTAATAATTTTAACGCGTTGGTCGATTGTTAAATGCTCCATATTCTTAAATGGCAGAATGTCAACTAAATAAATGACAGCGTACTTGACGTTTATCTTTGACAGATGTCGGTATACAGATTTCTACTTTATCAACCTCGAATTGGATAACCCGTATATTATTAAAAATATAGAAAACATAATTTTAAAAAATATATAAAAGTTACAGATTTTAAGTTATGAGTCTAATTTTTTTTCATTCATTAATTATCATTTGCGTTTTTATTATTATTTTTATTATTGAAACAACATTTTTAAACTTACCAATATAATATCAATATTTTCAAATTATTAGTTTTATATTATACAAAAAATAATAATAATAATTAATAATTAAATTTTTATAGTTTATTATAAAAGCAACACCAATAACAAAAAATGCTTTCAAAGGCAATTGCCAAATTTATGATGCGTAAAACCATCATATTCTTCGCTCTTAGCTGAGAGGTTTTTATAAGAGAAATCATAGGTAAGACTACACACAGAATATGAATTAAGAGGTTTTGGTCGAAACTTTTTAGTTAAGAGGATTAATACCTCTGTGAGTATACATCAGAATTGGGGTGTAAATTAACTTTAAATTGGCAAACAAGAATTCAGCTTGCTACGTTTTCAAAAAAAAGAAGAAAAAAAACCTTTTAGAATTTCCCAGCAAGTTAAATTGTGATCCCGAGTGGCTGGATGCTGCTAAAATACACTGCTTCGAATAAATCTATAGGCGTCTAATAATAATCACACGCATAATTTGGCAATATTCACTACTATTTTTTTTCTTTAATTTATCTTCTTTTAGAGTATTTTTCAGTAAGCAAATTAGTTCTAAACCAGTATTGGATTAAATTACCGAAAACATATAATTTCAAATCTTGGTAAAAGTGGATTATTCAAGCTGCTCCCTGTATCAATGCTTAAAAAATCATAATAATTTCAGATGATCACTTGCCACCCGATTGGTCTCTAGAATCACACATGCTGATGAACCAAAACAAATATGAAACTTTTTTAAAAATGCTAACAAACAACTATATCGGACAAAAGTTCAAGCCGGAATAATTTTTAGCAAGCACCAAACCAACTTTTAATCTATATCAAACTAGCCGTAGTAAAGTTGAGCCAACCGAAACATTGCACTGTTTTACACATAATTACCATTCTCTAAAATTTCAGCCAGATCATATACAATACCAATTAGATCCAGATTTTTAAAGTGGAACCAGTCAGGAATAAAAAAATAACTTAATAACAAAATAATAATGCGATAAATGGTATATGTCAGTGTTATTACCCAGCAAAACTTAATTTTTACTTCAGAAACCAAACGAAACTTTCGTTAAATTTAGCTGTCACTTAAAAAAATAGTGTGCTCTATTTCTCGGCCAAAAATAGGAAAAACTTATAAAATTGTATTGAAAATCTGATTTTTGGCGCAAATAATTTTAATTGTATTAAAATAATCTGACCTTTATATTTAATAAATAATCCGATTTAAATTTAATAGTTAAGGCACCAACATTTCGCTTGACTGCGAAAGTAACAAAAAAGCAAGAAACAGAAACATTGTTTTTCCTATGACTAACTTTGTTCTGAATTCTGTCGAAGCTAATTAAGATTTTTTGACCCTAGAAAGACTATATGCAAATCTATAAAAAATTATAATGCTACAAAGGAAGAATTAAATTACACAAATTATAATGAAGTCCCAGATTAACTCGTTTAGAAAATGAATAAAAATGATCTCACCACAAAAGATTTCACTTTTTTTTCGTCTTGCTTGCTCTTATTAAAACGTTTGATATTTAAAATTATTATTAAATTTGAAAAAATTATGAATTAAATTTTAAATCAAATATTTGTTACAGTTAATTGCCAAAACGGGACATTACCCGTTCGGATAACCCGTTCAAACGGAACTGTACTGGGTTCGAATCCCAGCAGAGGCAGGATGCAAAAGCGAATTTTCATCATCGATTACGATCAGTGAAGTTAATAAACACAACTAAGACCCTCTGTTGGAGTGCAGAACTCAGCGCCGACCCACCGTCCATGTCAATGTGCAGGTTGACATGGAGCTTGCAATGACCTTAAAAGGACATTAAATCCATTGGATAATTAATATTTTCTTTTTTTTTATAAAAAAAAATATAAAAAACGAGCATATTATGAAAATCTTTCGATTTCGTCCAAATAGAATTCATTTAACAATTTATTTTAAATATTTTAATTAAATTTTCAAACAGCTACGATTTTTATTTGTTGATGTGGATGTCTGATATAAGACTGAAATTATTTCCAACAAAACTATTTCTGTATTATAAAGTCATCAAAATATTACGTTTTCATTATTTTTTCGTACTTCCGTCTACAACAGAACAATAAAATGCAATCCTTTTGTGTGTAATAAAATATTAAATTCTCATTTAAATAATTATTTTAAGAATAAAAATGCAACAACACAAACGAACCTAACCAGAATAACAAAGCATCAAAACATATACATTATACTATACATGCTGAAAACACAATATAAAATCACAACATAAAAATCTATGTTCACAAAAATTTAGTTTGATCTAAAACATAATAAAATGAATTAAATTAAAATCTAACATATTTTTGTGGAAATATTGCATTACAGTGAAAATAAAGAAAATGTCTGGTAACTCGTAACAACAATCAACATCTCGTACCTTCATCCGATTGAGATCCAAATCTGCTGTGGATTCTGTACAGTAGGATGCTCATCTTTGATGTAATATAGAATGATATGTTACTAAAGAAAATGTTGATCTATAAATAGTTAAATTTTATGGTATTCCCTAAATGTAATGTCTAAAGAATTTTAATTTATTTGCATGTCTTTTTATTGTCATTATGTACAGGAAATATAATGGTCTTTTATAAAATATTTGTTTTCGGAAATGATATTTGATTTTAAAAATGTACTGAACTATTCAAATTAATTAAATTTCCAGAAGAACTACTGTTATCCAAACAAAACCAGATTTAGATTTAGAATTTTTATTTTTTTTAATAAGAATTATAATTTAAGTGTTATATTCATAAAATGTTATTTAATTATAATTTTTTTTATTATGGATTATTGAAACGGACGGTGAAACGTTTTTTTACAATTTAATATTTATCAATTGTAGCATCGCAATTTTGAAGCTTATTATTAAGCAGGTAAGTGAACTTCTGATAGGGTTCTGTTCGATTATTCGGATATTTAAGAAAAATTATCGATAAAATACAAATTACGATTCAAATTTGGTGACGGACGAGTAAAATATAAGCGAAATTTATTTGTAATTTCAATTAAGTCGATAAAAATTATTTACCACTGTGCCCTAATTCTCTCAAAACCAAGATAAATTGTAAAATGTAAGTATACCTTTACTTGAATGGCTTTCGTTTGGATTGCAATTTTGGTTATATTTTAGTTTATAGTTTTATTATTTTAGAATTAAATAAGATCAAGCTATAACATTTGAATTAACTTAATTAATTAATTTACTAATAATTAATTAATTAAGCTTACATAAAAAGTCATTAAATTAATTCCATTTAGAATGTAAATGGGTGAGTTTATAAAAATGGACTGTTATCGTTGGAATTAAAATATTCTTTCAGTAAAGTCAACCATTCGAACATTTTACTCAACTATCTTCACTTTTTCTTTTTAGGGATTCAATAAATTGCCTGTTTATATTAGAAGAAGAAGACTTAAGGGGTAGAATATCATAAAACAAGATGGTATGTGGATTACTGCAAAAGCCATTTTAGTTGCTCAATGTTCAACTATAAAGGTCAAGTGTTTCAAGTGTCTGCTTTGGCAACATCTAATGGGTCACTTTACATAACAAGCAATGCTTTCAACTTGTTGTGCACTCGTAATATTTTACTTTACCATTACCCTTGCACAATTAAGAAAACGGACGAGTATAATAAATATGACGACGACCTATAGAAAATCCAAATTAGTTAACAAATTTCAGTTTGTTGTTGTTTAATGTTTCATTTAGAGGCACTATTAATCCTAGACTATTTATTAATCTTGTGTTTGAGAAATTGATAGTTAGGAAATTCCGAACAATAATGAACGAGTACAAAATTTAATTATATGTATTATGCATTAAAACTAACTTTTAACTAGCACTGAGGTCAAAGAAGATGTTTATTTCATAAAATTGATTTCTAAAGAACCAGTTAATTGATCCAAGTCGCACCTCCTACTCGTTATCGAACCTGAAAATTAGCCAAGATTAAGGCCCGTTGCGAGGACTAAGTCAGATGAGGACTTTGTGTTAATCCAAGAACCTTGGATTAACAATAACAGGATCTGTGGCCTCAGAATGAAAGTGTATAAATTACTATACTCAAGCAACTCTGAGAAGATCAGATCGTGTAATTTAGCGAAAAATAATTTGAATATTTTTCTTCTTCCACAATTTAGTAGCGAAGACGTTACAGCGGTGAGCGCTGAGGTTGGCTGCGAAAAACTATGGCTAGCCTCAGCCTATATGGATCGCGGGAAGGAGGTTCCACCGGATAACCTGGGGAACTGATCCGAGAAGCAGATCAAAGAAGGGTAGGTGTTGTACTCGGATGTGATGTAAATGCGCATCACACAATCTGGGGAAGCACAGTCATCAACGAGAGGGGTGAGTTATTTTTTGGTAATTTATTAAATACCAACCTTTAAGTTTGCAATATTGGACGAGATCCGACATTTATTGTTAAAAATCGACAGGAGGTTTTAGATGTCACCTTCGTGTCAGAAACGATCTTTCATATGATCAGAGGGTGGAGAGTGGAGAAAGAGCACTCACTCTCTGATCATCGATATGTAATCTATAACCTTGAGATTAAACCTTTTACCCGGAAATCCTTCAGGAATCCCAGAAGAACAAACTGGAACAAATATGGAGAGGTGTTGAAGGAACTACTGCCGCTGGAGGTTCCTGGACTTCCGGCGACGGTAGAGGAATTAGATGGCATGGTTGATATTGTCACAAAGGCATGCAATCTTTCATTTAATGCTGCGTGCCCCCTAATAAAGCCTAGGGGCAGGCAGAAACCGATATGGTGAACCAAGGAGTTGGGAACATATCGGAGTGTGTGCAGGAGAGCTTTTAATAAAGCTAAGAACACAAGGGAGGTTCGGGATTGGGACTCCTATAAGGACCTCAGAAAGTACAAAACAGAGTTGAGGAAGGCACAAAGGGGGTCTTGGAGACTCTTCTGTTGTAGGATGGAGGTGGTCTCTGAGACTTCTCGCCTTAGGAAAATTCTAGTTACTAACCCAACCAGTCCTAGTTATTTAATTAGACCAGACGGGTCATGGACAGCTTCAAGTGCGGAATCATTGGAGCTCCTCATCGTGACCCATTTTCCGGGAAGCTTTGAAGACTCGACAGAGCCTGGAGCTAATCGAGTAACACCTTCAATAGAGATGGAGGGCATCGCGGATTAGGAGCGAATCCGTTGGGCGCTGAGCGGGTTTAAACCTTATAAATCGGCGGGCTCGGATCGGATTATACCAGCAGAGATCCAAAAAAAGGGAGGATGACTGCTGAGAAACTCAGCAGTCATCCTCCCTTGGCTGGAAGGTATCTTAGGGTATGTCTGAAACTGGTCTATATTCCTAGAAAATGGACGGAGGTCAGAGTGGTCTTTATCCCGAAATCGGGAAAAAGCTCGCATGCCTATCCAAAGGATCTGAGACCTATAACTCTATCATCCTTTCTGTTGAAAACCTTGGAAAGATTGGTAGATATAGGTATTCGATCAAAAATTGAGCCCATGAGTTGGGCAATGTCGCAGCATGCGTACTGTGAGGGAAAGTCGGTGGACACAGCTCTGCACGATCTAGTACGCATGATTGAGAAGTCAATTTACTCGCAAGATGGTATGGTAGCATTTCTCGATATTGAGGGTGCCTTTAATAATGTTAAAACGGAGGCGATCATGGAAGGATTGCTATTTTTGAACGTGGACTACCCCATATGTAGGTTGATAAATCAGATGCTGGTAAGCAGGATTATTACCTCGAAGCTGGGGGAGGCCACCATTAGAATGCAGGTGGTTAGAGGAACACCACAAGGAGGTGTAATGTCCCCCTTTCTTTAGAGTGTTGTGATGAATGGATTGCTCTTGGAACTGGAGGGAGAGGGGATAGGGGTTGTAGCGTATGCGGATGATGTAGCGATAGCTGTCTCAGGCAAATATCTGGATACGATTAGGGATGTTATGCAGAGCGCACTCCTGATCGTTACGAAATGGGCTAGCAAATGTGGATTAGGGATCAACCCCTCCAAGACAGAGCTGGTACTATTTACAAAGAAATATAAAATTCCGGTAGTTAGTCCTCCTACCGTGAACGGCATTAGACTGGCTTTTGCTGACAGAGCGAGATTTCTGGGCATAATCTTGGACAGTAAGCTAAGCAGGAAGCCTAACATTGTAGAAAGGGTGAATAAGGCTAATGTAGCCATTTACTCGTGTAAGAACGCTATAGGGAAGAGATGGGGTCTAAAACCAGAGCTGGTACCTGGCTCTATACCGCTGTGGTAAGACCTGTGCTGATGTACGGGGTGGGTGTGTGGTAGCCAGCTCTGGAGAAGGTAACATATAAGAAGATGATGGAGAAGGTGCAAAGAACGGCCTGCATGATTATAAGCGTAATTTTTTGGTAAGCAGGCTGTCTCTCAGTGGAAGTGTCTTCAAGCGGGACACTCGACGATAGTTAGATCGCTAAGGGAAGAACTGGCGAATCTAGATTATATTAAACCAACGTTGTGCTTCGATAAAGTTTTCCGGACCATCTGTCCTTCGAGAGAATCCTGGAGGAACGGATCAATACTGGAAAAGGAGGCACTGCAATTTTTCACGGACGGTTCTAAACTAGACGGCAAGGTAGGCGCCGGAGTCTTCTGTGAGAAGCTAAATGTTAATATTTCCGTTCGTCTCCCTGACTACTGCAGCGTGTACCAGGCTAAAGTGGTGGCGATAGGCGAAGTCGGGACATGGTTGAAGCATAACGTGGTATCCGTTAGGGATATCGCGGTTAATGTGGACAGTCAGGTCGCTAGAGGCGGTTTGTCTGAAGTTACGGGCGGAGCTGGATTGCCGATCATCGATCGATGAGATGAGCGAGTATTTCAGTATCCAGATAATCTGGGTCCCTGGTCACTCGGACATCACGGGAAACTGCAGGGGCGGACGAACTAGCTAGCTACGGTACGACTCTCCAGATGCAACCGGAAAGGGCAGGTCTGGGGAGGCCTATAGCAGCGCTTAGATCGGCGCTCAGTAAAAAGGCAAACGCCTTGACAAACGAGAGGTGGACCAACATCCTCACGTGTCGGTTAGCAAAACAGGTTTGGCCAAAACTGGACCTGCGGCGCTCCAAAGCACTAGTATCCCTGGAAAAACGAGAGGTATTATTGGTCGTAGGGATACTGACAGGACCCTGCCTTTTTGGGGAACATGCAAGAAGGCTGGGTCTACAGACGAATGACTTTTGTAGAAGTTGTTTAGACGAAGAGGAGGAAGAGACGTTAGATCACTTCCTATGCTCGTGTCCGGCACTATCATACAGAAGGCATAAGTATTTAGGTGTGTACGGTATGGACAGCCTTTCGGCACTCGCGGGCTGTGGAATGCGAGATATTTTACGCTACATAAGCACCTCTGGATGGTTTCAGCAGGAGTAAAGGGGAGATAGGATCCTGTGGTATCACAATGGGCCACTTCTGGCCTAAGTGTGCGATAGCAGCCACTCTAACCTAACCTAACCTAAGGCCTGTTGCACATTTCAGCTAAGCTAAGCTATGCGATGTAAGCTATGTTTTTGTAATATAAAAGTTTAAATAGGTCGCTGCACATTAGAACTAAGATATGCGAGCTATGTTTTTTTGTTTCGAGCGATGCAAACTAACTTAGCTCGAGTTGTGTTGACCTTACTAACATAAAATATATCGCTCACACATACATTGTACTTTTCCTATTTTATATTATTGATGCTCATATAAAGTTTTTCATATTTAATTTTGGTTGTCAAACTCAAACAAAACATTTCATTATTTCAGTAAGGAAACATTCCAATATAATTGAAACAATATTTTATTTTAAATAAATTCGTAAGTTACAAACATTAAATTAAATATTATCAAACTATATTATAATGATAATCTACAAATAATTATCGTATATGTATATATATTACTACTTTAATATTATTATTTAAGTATAATTGAAGAAAGTAATGTCAACAGAACAACTAGAACGACTAATTGAGGGGACATCCTGAACTGTATGACACAGATCACAAAGAGTATACATCTGTGAAGTTCAAAGACGAAATTTGGGCGCAAGTTGCTCAAGAATGTGAATTTGAAAATGGTATGAAATGCGTATTTGTTAAAGCGCTGTTTTGTTTTATATTAACTAATATTACTCGTCTGTATGACACAGATCACCATACCAGGTTAACATAAATATATTTTTATTTTACAGGTTCTACGGCAAAGAAACAGTGGAAAAATCTTCGAGATTCTCACGGAGAATATTTAAAAAGGTTAAAAACTAAAAGCAGTCAGGCAGCGGGAAATGTTAAGAAATGGAAATTTTGTGACTCAATGGCGTATTTGGAAAAGTTCATGAACAAACGAGAATCGCAAGGCAATATAACCGAAATCTCTGACGATTTTCAAATTACCATAGAAGAAAATGCGAATACAACACAAAAATGCTTGAAAAATAATAAAAAACAAAAAGACGATGAAATTTTAAATTTAATAAGAACTAATAGAATAATAAGAGACGATCAAACTAGAATACGAAATGAAATTCGTGAACGAAACAAACCAGCGAACCAAGGTCTTTACAATTTTTTTTTGTCCATGTACGAGAGTGCAGTTCAGTTTCCTCCACATTTACAGCGGCACGCAAAGAAAGGAGTATTCGACGTAATAAACAATTTGGAGGAAAAGGCTGAGAATGAAGCACCTGTAACACCATCATTATCACCAGATTTTATTCACATTTGCTCAACTCCGGAGAAGTTGGATAATGAAATTCCGGCTACAAGTCACATACCATTCAGGAAAGAAAATAAATGCAATACAAGCGTTCGTCAAGGTTAATAAATTATAAATGTTCTTTTCGATGTGTAATCCCTTTTAGCAATTATCAATATGTATATGTTTCTTATTTTCTACACGGAGTTTTAGAATTTGTCACAGTGCCAAATGTATCAACCATCGAGGATAGTTTACCTGCCACCCCAACATTCGAGGATGAAGCTTCCTGCTCATACGACAGTTATCATATGGATACTGAATTAAGTTCTTTTCTGAAATTTAAAAAATAAATAACACATTAGCAAACTATGTATTTTTACATGTAAACTCTCTTGAAATTTACGAAATAAAAAATTAATTTTGTTTAATTATGATTATTTTATTTAATATTTTGTTACTTTATCTGTCGTTTTCAGTTATATAATAAAGTCCCGTGATTTAAAAGTTAATATTTTCCTTTTCGAATAGTTTCTATCTGCCATTCAACAGATCCTTCTTCAGAGGTGAAGTACTCTGTAAATCGTTTCCAGATATGAAACGCCTCGTTGGAACTTCTTATATTAGATGATGGCTAATGTAGAAGTTGATTATCGGGATCGTCAAAATCTGTTGCATCAAACTCATTTATTTGTTGTTGGATTGTGCTCTAGTTGCGTAAATAATTGTGAAGCACACAAGTGGCTTTGATTATTTTATCCACTTTTCTTAGACTAGCTTCAAAAGGTTTTTTATATATTCTCCATCGTACATTAAAAATACCAAAGGTACATTCCACTGTTTGACGTGCCCTTGATAATCTATAATTAAAGATTTTGCATTCTGTGCCGTGCTTTGTGTGACAACCTGGATATGGTCTCATACAATTTTTTGTTAGTTGAAACGCTTCATCTCCTATTAAAACAAACGGTAGGGAATTTGGTTCAGGAACAGGTAATTTAAGCATATTTGTATGTAGTCTTTTGCCAAAATTGCTGTTTGCGAAAATGTTACCATCACTGAATCGGCCTTGGGAACCAACATCAATAAAAGTAAATTTATATGAGGCATCTACACCAGCCATGAGGACAATTGAAAACGTTTTCTTATAATTAAAATAAGATGATACAGAATTAATAGGTTTGCGAATAACTACGTGTTTTCCATCCACCGCCGAAACGCAATTCGGAAATTGCCATCTTCTATAAAATTCGGTAGCCTTTTCACGCCAAAATGCCTAATCTGGCTCTGGCATTTCTAGTGGTTGCATTCTCAACCATATAGCATCGCTCACAGTTTCGACGATTTTTCCTACCGTGCTCTCACCAAGCCGAAAATTAAAACTTAAATCGCGGATGAAACACCCAGTTGAATAATATCTGAAATAATAGAAATAAAAATTAATACAGAATGCTCTATTAGGTATAATTAATAGGTATAACCCCAGTATTGAATCATTTTTTAATTACCTTAAACAAACAGCTAATTTCTCTCTAGTAGAAATGGACGTACGAAAAAATGAATATCCAGCTTCTACGTCTTTCTCGATTATTTTATGGACAATTGTTTCCTTGTTAATCTCAAATACATATTTGAAATACTCTGCATCTGTTAAATCCAGTAAAAGAGCATGAAATTCGCCGTATTTTACCCGCTTCGTTAAAAAATTAGAGCACCAACAATTTCTTTTACATTTCCTACACAAACTTAATAAAACATCTTCCTCAAAATCATCTTCAGATGAATCCGACTCACTGTCGAGGAAATATTGCTCATACATTTTTTAATATTTCATAAAGCGATACACACAATATTTAATTAATTTTAATTCAAATTAATTTTAAAATGTTTACCTATACTTCGTATTTTGACAGATATGTTTAGAAAAACAATTAACATTATATGTGCGTCGATAACATCAATGTATGTGTGTGAACGATGTGTATAGTTGATATGTGCAGCGGAATGAGCTGTGCGAGCTAAACTATGCTAATAGAAGCTAAGTTTAGCTTAGCTTAGGTGTGCAACGGGCCTAACAAAGATTAAAAATTAACCCAGGGTAAAAAACAAATGGTAAAACTTGAACGTCCCTCCATAACTAGACCTAAATAAAATCACTAGAAAATGTTTCTTTTAATACATTTTGGTGCTATTGAAGAGTTAGTCTCAGGCACATAAAAATTATTGGGTGATTAACTCGTGGAGTTTGAAAAACTCGCAGTGTCTAACTAATGTGATGGTTAAATGAGCATCATTGCTTAAAACGCATAATTTTTTGCAGTTTAATGGAAGTTCTAAAATTCTAGTACAATCCCAGGATTACAGAAAATATTCCAGATTCCAAGATCCGACTATTATACTTAGATATTGTTAACTTGCACGAGCAGAAAGTGCTAAATAGGGCATTTCGTCTTCAACAATGAAATACACTGAAATTAAAATCTGCTTAACACAGATTTGATTGGATTTCAAAACCATATCGTAAATAATAAATACAGAATACTGCGATTTTGTACTTCGAATAAAGAATAACCTTTAAACGGTTTAGAATATACAACATTAATCAAAATGCAAAAGGATGAATTGTAGATAAGACTTATATTGTACACGTCTTTACCATACGAAGTAAAGAAATATTTGACTGTTGTGATGTTCTTTTCAAATATTTGGTTTGTTTTATATCTTTATTTAACGGTATCTTGATTTGAATATCAAATAACTCCCGGCTCCGACTATTTTTCAATATAGTTTTTGAGGTTATATATGATTCTAGATAGCTTAGATGTACTATACATGCAAGAATTTACGTTTCTAGAGATTGTACTTTTTGAGTTATTAAAGATGTAAAATAATTAAAATTTCGTTTTGACGTTTAATGTTATCTTGCTCGCTTGACGTCAATAGTTTTATTTTGGGTAAAAAAATGTTTAAAGAATACGATTTAAGAATGCTAAGATAATTTATTGTATAAAATTTTCACCTGTAAAATGAGCCCTACCACAACACATAACAACTTGAACAATATTTTATTTATTTATTTTATTTCCTTTAAATCAATACAAAAGACAAACAGACTAAAATACATATCAGAACATTTTTGAGTATACTTAATAATAATTAACAAACAAATAATAATTATAATAATATAATATAAAATATAATAATAGTTAACGCTATGTAGTATTCATATAAACAAAAATTATATTTGTATCGCATAAAAAGGAAATTAGGAAGTTCTTGTGACCAACTAAACGATCAATTTTTAGAACTACCTGCTCCTAATTAAAAACTTTAAAATTAAATATATTTGATGAGGGGCGTCAAATATAAAATAAAAATTATACTAATTAAATTATTTCATAAAAATCCGAAATAAACATAATTGTGTAATACATTAATAAAAATAATAATAAACGAAATTACTTCATTACTTTGAATAAAAGTTCGGAATTATCCAACTCTATTAACCAAGTGCGCAATGACTTACGGATTGATATTATTCATACTTTTTATATTATTTGGTAGCTGATTAACGGCGGTGTACACATAAAATCGTCTGAAGAATTCTTTCTTTGAAGCAGGAACCACACAATATTTATTTCTTAATGGATACAATGATTCTTTAAAATGACGATTTCCACTTCGAATAAAAAATAATTTTAGCACCTAAAAAATGTATAAATTCCTTATTGTTAGAATATTCGCTTTCCTAAATAACGGTTTGCTTGACATGTGTCTTGATGCATTATATAGATTTCGTAAAATAAACTTTTGGGATACATGCAGTCGCTTTAAATTACTATAGTATATTCCCCCTAACAATTAATTCCATAACTAAGTCGAGATTGAACTAAGGAGATCTAATCTGTGGACATAGTGGCTTTAATCTAAAAAGAATACGATTTGTAAGAAATAAATGGTTTTGTAAGATGTTGATATGCATTTTAAAATTTAGGTTCTTGTCTAAAGTTATTCCTAAATATCTGAAGGAATCAACATAATCAATTTTTACACATGAGCTGGAACAATTATTATCAGTGAATTTAATATTAGAATTATTTTGATATGTTGTTGCATGTGAGTGAAATTGGAATTTCTATCAAGTAAATTATTTGTTATTTGGAATTGAATTATTTTAGATTTATCACTCACGGTCATAAATTGATGATCAAACCAAGCTCGCAAAACTGTCAAATCATGAGTTATTTTCACAGATAAATTTAAACTGCTAGTACCACTATATATATCAGTACCACGTCATCTGCAAACGCTACTTTATCAGCATACAGATTAAGTTCAAGAAATGAGTTACTGTAAATGAAGAATAGTAGTGGCTCTAGAAATTTGTTTTGAATATAATAACGTTTTCTAGCAGTTTCGCAATCTAATTTGATTTGTTTCGTAAGAATTTTTACTTTACTTTTTAGTTTAGAGTTATTAGGATGTTTCTTATAAATTTTAGATAAAACATTTTTACGGCGAATTTTACATACATAATACAACATTATTTATCCATGGTTTAGCATAGTTTGACTTATAACTTATCACAGAGGAAGTCGTGTAGGTTGCCATATGTTTAGATAACGTTGATAAAAAAATATCAAATGATTTAGAAGGATCATTTTCTTCAACAGCTTCCTTCCATGATTCGACTTGTAAACACAGGCCTAATTCCTCAAAGTTAATAAAAGTTTGTTGTCTAGGTATTTTAGGCGGAGGTTCCCAATTTAAGTTAAATTTTAAAGATGTCATATAATGATCAGATAATTCTAAATTAAGTGTTTCAGCTATATAATTGATAGTATATCCAATTTTACTTCTAGTAAAAATATGGTCAATACATGTCATACTAGTGGATACAACTCTAGTACGTTCGTTGATTAATGATTCAAGTCCTAAGGAAGACATCATTGAAAAGTATTTACATTCCTGCGGATCTAGGTGATCTATATTTAAAATGTTAATATTCATATCTCCAAGAACAATTAGATTTTTAGAATTTATCTGTTTGAGGTAATTTTCAAATTCAAGAATAAAAACTTCAACAGCACACGAATGTAAACGATACACACATACCACTGAGATTAATAATTCACCAATTGTAAAATTCACTCGAAGTATATCAGAAGACTGTAAATGAATACTAGAGAATGTAAAATGAATATCATTTCTAACATATGCTAATACACCACCAGATCTATAGTCATTGTTACAGCAGTCCAATAAAATATATTCATCTAAATTGTAATAATTAATTTCAGTACTATCAATCCACACTTCAGTCAAAAAAATAATGTGCGGTTTTATATTCATACATGATAACTGAGCAAACAAACATAAACTGTTAGCCCGAAGACTACGAATATTTTAATGAACGATCCATACTAATTTATTTTCACTTACAATAATATTATTTGGCAAACTAAAAGATAAATCTAAATTATTATTATGATCTTGAAAAAATAATTAGATAAATTAATTTGTTTACTATATTGTTTACTATTTAAGCAGATGCTATTTAGAATAGCTTATAACCATCAAATTAATATTGAAATTTAAATGATAACGGTAGTTATGTTTCATCAAAGTCTAAATATGAATCTACATAAATCATAAGAGTGTGTTAAGTTTTGACATTTATTTATCGTAACCGTTTTAAATTTTATCTTGGAGTGCAATTAGAGAATGCGAATATTGTAAAATGGCAAGATAAATTATCGATTACACGTTTACAAATTATCTTACTACTTAGAGAATTAGAGCACTGGTATAATAAAAACGTTCGTACGTTTTCGACTCTAGTTAGCTTCGACTGATATTTTATTATGTTGATTATAGTGAAGATTTTTGTTGATAATGGTATCTAATTATCATCAGAACAGACTAAACTAGACTAGAGTGTTACCACTGTTGAGGAAAGATAGCATTTAAATTAATTTTAAAATTTGTAAGAAGCGTGTCGTTAGTTTCTTTTATGAAACCTCATTCACTCATCTAAATTAGTCATTTAGTGGTAACGGCCTCTGAACTCTATCCTCCTTCATTGTTACCAGCTCATTACTTTTATTATTAATACAAAAGACCCCGCCGTTGCGTGGAATAGAAATGGTGTGCGGAGTAAACTGTAGTCGGTTGTAAGCCAAGTTAAAGTTGTGGTGTGTACCTGTTGATTAAATAGAACAATCCAAACCTCAAATGGTACCCAGTGTCTAGAAATAACTCACAGTCTCGTTATGCTGTCGTACATACTTAGGTGTGAATCCCCGTCTGCATCCCATAAACATTTAACTAATATTTTGAATTGTTTTTGTATGATATTTCGCCAGAAATTATTAAACTTCCTGAGTTAGAAGAAGACAAGTCTGAGAAATCTCAAGAATTTGAACAGTTTAGCAACATAAACAGCGACTTTTTAGACATTTTAGGCTACATCGATGGGTGCTATATTTACATCAGGAAACCCGCACATAAGTTTCGCTCCAGGTACGTCAACCAAGGTTAATTTCTCTAATATTACAAAGAATTTATGATGCCAATAAGAAGTTTATGGATGCTTCAACAGGAACACCAATCGGATTGTTAAAACAAAGTTTTCGGTAATGTGTAAATTTGTTCTAGCTTGCTGCGTATTACCTAACTTGTGTATAGACAATCGTGATAGTTGGGATGATATAGAAAGCGTTGTAGAAGAAACAGTAAGAACCGCTACGGCTGATGAAAATACAGAAACTATCTCTGAAGCTGTACTTAAACATTTAGGTGAAATAAAACGAACAAGAATTATGAATAATCTTTAAAATAAAACAAATAAATAATTTTTAAAAAACTTAAAAATAAAAAACTAAACATAAATTATTATTTTTTGCTCAATTCTAGCAAGTGTTTGACCATTTGCAAATTTTCTAAACGCCTCTGCTCCTGCTTCAACTTCTCGTGCTGCTCTTTGATATCCTCCGCTCTTTTTTCTCTCTATTTTCTACTCTTGCTCTCTTTTATCCTTATTCTTTAAATAGTTTGAAATCTCTTCGATTGTTTGCTTTGGCTTTGTAATAGAAAAAATTCCTAAGTTAGAGCTTGGCTAATGACGAGGATGTTGGTATAGGTGAGATAAATTGTAATGATGAGGTTGATGGTGGGGGAGGATGATGGTAATGCTAGGTGTGAATATAGGGTTGGTATGGGTGATGGTAATGATAGGGGGGATGGTGGCGATGGTAATGACAAGGGTGATGGCACAAACGTAATATATACAGACGAATTATTGCGAAAGAAAGTTTGGGCGAATACTGTGGCTCCACTTTTCATATTACACTATTTTTTGTAATCTAATCGAGGAACCCCATAACCCTGCCATCTATATATACATAGCAGAAACAGCCTAAAAAAAACGTTCGTATTTTTTCTCGCACCTAAATTATATATATACACATAGTAATAAAACTTTATGAATGAAGGAAACAATAACAAAACAACACGCTGATCATAGTGTCGGCTTATTAAAAACGAGCTCTCTTATTCATGGTTTGTTGTTTTGTGTGTATGTAGTATGGATATATAAAAAATAAAATATGTATTTATAAAAAATAAAATATGCATGTATATCACAACACCCGGGTAGTGAAGCACGTGGAGATTGGCCATGTGCGCTATACATGTACAGAGAAAAATAGATTTTAAATAAATTTCGTAAAATAGATACATAATTCGTTTTTCTATAATGTTGCTGCATGTAGTTGTTTCTATATTATATTCGAGTATAGTTGTGTTGTATGTGAATATGTAGTTTAAATTTTTTATGAATTACTCAGACATATTTTATGGCTTCCTGAATTGAAAAAGGCCGAAATTAAAAAGGTAGACTTAAAAAATATGTTTTTATATGAAAATTGGGACTTTTTTAAGTCATATTTATAACAAATTTTCTGACTTAACAAAGATGTTTTACAAAAACAAATTTAATTTAAAAATGACACAAGGAAGGCATATTTTAAGTCATTTTAAAAATACATTTTATAATTCATTTTCAAAATGACTTAAAATAGCCATATTTTATTTTACATTATAAACATAAAATTTACATTTGTTTTTGATAGATATAGAAATGCATGCGTTATAAGTGGACTTTTATGCCATTTATAAATACACATTTTATGCTTTTTATAAATACACTTCTTAAATCATTTTCAAAATGGCTTATGATATGCATTAATAAAGTACGGTTTTTTTATTTAATTTTCATTACAGATTTTAAGTCAATTTTAAAATGAAATAAAAACGCTGGTTTTAAGTCCGGAAAATACAATTTTTAAGTCAGCCTTTTTTAATTCGGGAAGCTATATTTTATATAGTTTTCACTTTTCGTCCTTCGTTTCCCATTTTATATTTATGCGAACCATAATTTACAGGAATATAATGTATTAAAATGTTAACTCGCACAATAACGATTATAAAGTATACGTTATATTATTTATCATAGATCATCGTTTTTTATTTTTAATACAATTTTCATTGAGAATTTTTCTTTTCCACGTAGGTACCTATATTTATTGATTGTTGATAATCAATAGAGTTAAATATGTGTGAAGACAAATGCGCTTCTACTATGTTTGTAAAAACGTTTAAAAATGAGCAATACATCATAATGCAGAGATGCTTTAGTCAGTCTCGGTAATTATATTATTATTTACATATAAATGATAATCAAAAAATGTGTGTCAAACACATAGCGATCCTACGGCACGAGACGATTCAATTCTGATCTACTGCAAGGAAGGATGAAGGTTTAATATCGGGTTTAATCGAGATTAATAATGATATTGGTCTTCAATAATTGCTTCATTAAATCACAGTACCTAAGGAAAAAATATATATATTTTGGATGTATCTAGAGATTTCCTGAAATTAAATACTAAAATTAATACATTTCTTATTAATCATAAACAGCAACGACATATTCATATTTGAGGCTTGTAATTGACTCCAGCTTTAAATAGAATTTACATAAAGATAAATTAAAGAAATGCATTATACTATATATATTTGCGATAAAAATAACGCGAAACAATTTACCCAAACCAATCCTCAGTATGATCTACATATCATCCATATATTCACATATAGTGTATTTAAACCCAATATGGAGTGGGGCACCAGAATATTTGCTAAACTGCATCTTTAACCACTTGAGTGGTTTGCCCGAGCGTGACTCGGACGCGTAGTTCGATTGTGTTTTGATTTGCTCGAGTCTTGCTCGCGCAAAGCTTGTATTGAAACAATAATTGAAAAATAAAAATTTTGTATTCAGATTACTTTGTAATTATTTTCTAAAGAAATGTAAAAAAAAACCTAACAATTTATGGACGCACTTTCTCACAAAAAGCCGTCACTTAAGTGGTTAAGTTCTCATGATTTGTTTATAATAATTAAATAAAAAAGTATTTCTGTAAAATATTAAATATCTGCGTATTGTTCGATGAACTCTGCAGTGAAACAATAAAAAAAACTGTTAGCCTATTTTGAAATAAAACAAAATTATGGCCTATTCATCGAAGAATATAAGTAAAAATTAGTAACATATACTAATTTTTAGTTATACCAGTTCTCCTATACTTAAGTTTTTATCTAAAATAATTGGTGGAATAAAACAATCAGTTACTTTTCATCATAGAAAAATACGTATGGATAATCTTTGTTTCTTGTTTTAAACTGGTTTTCGGTTAATTGTTTGATTGGTATTTACCTTTTTATGCGAAGCTGTTTGCAAAATTTCCAAGAGTTATTTGCGAATGGTAGTAAGCAAAAGTTATTTGACAACATAGTAGGGATTTAACCGCTTTATTTCTAAGGTACACAATCAATTAAATTTCGGATTAATGAGCAAATGATTAGTTCAATGAAACCAAGCCAGATCCCAGGGCAGCTGAAAGAGGCACATTGCTACTGGATGAGGAATACTAGCATGCCCGAAGGATGAATTTATTTCCTTCCATTTACTGACCAAAACAACGATTGTTTGACTTTGTTGGGATACATTGTTAAATTGTTTCTCTCTGCCATGCCAACCAAACATTGTAGATATTCTAAGTCTGAAGGATTTTACACATTCACGTGAAAGCTAAATTTTTGTTTTATATTAATGCTGTGTGCAATCAACTACGTTGACTAAACTAAATTCAAACTAGAAGTCCCTGAAATTTAAAGACAGATATCACTAAAATAAAATATTTATTCTGTGTAGTTTATTTGTTAATGTACATGTACAGAAATTTTAAAATCATCCGGAGTACACCATAATAAAATTATGACAATTCTAATCTAATAATCAAAAAGTAATCAAAAAGTAACCACCTAAACTTAATGCATCAGTCGCGTGCTGAACAATAGCAGAAGCTTCAATATTTGTTTAGTCAAGGCAAATGGCATAAGTTGTTCATTCTAACAACTTTTGAATTCATTAACCACCCACCAAGAAATTTTTCCACATATTAATGTAGTTTCAATTTTCTGAATAATAAATCTTTTTATGCAGTATTCTACCACCAATGAAAAGATATACACCTAAATTAACGCCTACTTTCGCAATTTATTATATCGCCGATGAGGATTAATTAGAATAGAAACGCCTGCTAAGGGGCCAATGTTCCAGATTTTCTAATGCCATTATTGTGTTATTCACTTTCACTTGGCAACAAACGAAACAATTTTACAACTTACATTCAATGGATACTTTAATTTTTCTTTGCATTTAAAATATTAGTTTTTGTCCGGGTTGAATTAGTTAATACCAATCTTTACGATCATTGTGTTATATACTATGTGTTGCATTAATATTTGTGCTCATGAAAAAATTATTTTATTTATGTTTCCTAGATTAAACTCCTGTAATTTTTTATTTTTTTTAAATTTTTTATCACAATGTAATTAATTATTAAATTACGTTTCATTTGGCATACAATTTCTAAAAAAATTATCAGGATTTACGTATAAAAAAACGAATTTACTCTGTTGCAAAAGTAATTGTGTTACAAATTATTGTTGCAAAAGTATTTGTGTTGGGACAGTTTTAATAAAAAACGGTATTAATTTATATTATGTTGTTGATTTTATTTAAATTTAATATTTAGTCTGCCCACCGTTATTTAATATGACCTCATTTAGTCTTCTGGGTATTCTGTCAAATAATTTGGAAATAAATTCTAGAGGTATTTTACTCCACATCTCAACACTCTCATCCCATAACTCCTGCTTGCTTCGTCCAACTCTATATGGTATATTTCGTTTTAAATAAGCCCAAACATTTTCTATAATATTTAAATCCGGGCTTTGCGGTGGCCAATTTATGCGTTGTTGGTCTAAATCATTAAAAACTTGGTCACAATAAATGCTTTATGGGCAGGGGCATTGTCGTGCTGAAGAATAAAGTCAAGCCTAATTATTTTTGAACCAGCTACCAATGCTACATCATTCAGCAGTTCCAAATAGGTCATTTGGTTCATTTTCCCAGACACCATTGCTAGTGGTCCTACTCCGAGGTTGGTTATACAACCCCAAACCATAAGACTTCCTCCACCGCCTTGACGTTGTGTAGCATAAACACGATGTTTGTTTACCTTTTCTGGCTCCGAATAATAAAATTTGCTACCCCAAGATCCGTCTAACGATACCGAAGATTCGTCAGTAAACAAAACGTTTCTCCTCATTTCGGGGGGCTTGTTCATATGCTGCTTTGCGAACAACAGCCGTTTTATTTTATTTTGTTTAGAAATATAAAACTTTTTGGTGCATGTATAGGCCTGTACCCCAGCTTCTTTTAAACGACGAAAAATTGTGGAATGGTGTATTTGGAGTTCTTTGTTATCCTTTAAAGTTTTAGCGAGACCTCGTTGACTTAAATGTGCATTTGTAAGCATACATCGAGTGATGTAAGCATTTTCTCGGGCATTAGTTATTCTTGGTCGTTGGCGTACTCCGATATTTTGCACCGTTCCGCAAATATTTTGCTTCCGAACTTGATACCAAATGGTATTTTTATGGCACTTGTACTTTTTCGCCAGTTCTTCGACTGAGATTCCCAAATTATATTCTGCCGCAATTGCAGATCGGGTTTCAATACTCAGTTCGCGGGTTTTTGGCATATTGTCACGATTTTTAATGCTCACAATTCAATGAAACTTGCAAAACTATTTGAAAACGTGTATTTTTGAAAAAAAAATGCTGAAACAGTTATTTATATGCACCATTTGTTGATTTTTTTTTAGAATTTTGCTAACACAAATACTTTGCAACAATAATTTGTAACACAATTACTTTTGCAACAGAGTAAATTCGTTTTTTTATACGTAAATCCTGATAATTTGTTTAGAAATTATATGCCAAATGAAACGTAATTTAATAATTAATTACATTGTGATAAAAAATTTAAAAAAAAAAAAAATTACATGAGTTTTATAATCTAGGAAACATAAATAAAATAATTTTTTCATGAGCACAAATATTAATGCAACACATAGTAGATTTTAATTTAGTTATTATTTAATAAAATATTAATCATTCGTTTATGTTGTTATTCGAAATAGTAGATAAATAGCTGAGGATGATGATTTATTAATTTATGTAGTTATAATAAATGTTGAAAACAATTATGTCGCTAGCAAAAGCTTGCTGTTTTACATTCTATTTCATTGAACTAACAACTCAGTTACTATTGACTATTTAGATGTCTGAAACTGGGTCCATTTCAGAATAATTAACTTATATATAATAGGGTGGGCGAATAGCCCGCCGTCCACTTGTTTTTGGGTTGGTCGCATACTCTAAAGCATTTCTGCATCATGAGCAATAAATGTTTTTACACACAAACATAATAGAAGCGCATTTGAGCGCTTCATACGTACCTTCGTGGAAAAATTCTTAATGAAAATTGTATTAAAAATAAAAAACGATGATCTATGGATAAATAATATAACGAAAACTTTAAATTCGTTTTAAGGAAAATTGTGCTAGTTAACATTTTAATACATTTATATTGGTGTAAATCAGGCAACCTTGTATGCGTTTGAAAGGTGACATTTTAACTTGCACTTTGACATACAAAACATTAAAATCGGTGAAATGAATAAAAAGTTACATTTTAAACATATAGATAAATAATGAAAAAATTCGTTTACTTTTACAATTTTATTACGACAAAATTAAAAACGAGGCTCAGGTTTGCGAACAAATTGTGCATGGAGCAGGTGCTTTATCAAAATGAGCAGCAAAGAAATCTCACTTTCATTCTGGAAATATGGATGTGAAAGATGCCCCTCGCTCTAGTTGACCAACCAGTGGAAAATTCGATGAAATCATGCAGAAAATTGAAGAAGACCAGCATATAAGCAGCCATGCCATTGGTAAAGAACTCAATATTGATCACAAAACAGGTTTAAACCATTTGAAAATGGCTGGATACAAAAAAGCTTGACGTTTGGGTACCTCATGAATTAACAGTTAAAAATTTAATGAACCGGATTTCTATTAGCGAAACGCGAAAAGGAATCGTGCATTATGAGGAATGACGACAGAATATTTGATTAGCAATAAAAATTATGACGATGAAAAAAAGAAGAATCTTAAAGCTCCAACTGATTATTATTTCAAAATGTGCAAAGAACAAATTTATTTATTTTCCCGGATGTTTTCAGAACGTGCAAATATGAAAGATTTGAAAAAGAATATTGTCCAACTTTGTATTGTTAACACCAGCAGGTGTTACAAAGATTTGTATGTCGAACAAAATCCATGCTATGAGCATAACAATGCAGCCTTAAACTTCATGATTTTAGTTTTAATCAGAAAACACTGTTCCTGGTTAGCTGAAAAACACATACAATTAAATTAAAAACCGTACGAAATCCTAATTGGCGAATACTATTGCAAAACAAATAATTATATAATGAAATGTACCGCACATTTTTAAATTTTATTAAAATTTATTTTAATTTTAATAAAACTTTATTATTGAAATTTTTATTTTATTTGTTTTATTGCTATTGAATTTGATTAAATAAATTAATTATAACTTAACTAGTAAAATTGCTGGTTTCTTCCTCTTTATCTAGTGGTATACCAAGTGAAATTTATTGTATGTGGATGATTTATTGTATACGGAAACGTCCCCATACATATGTTTGATGTACATTTTCTTCTAGGGATTAAAAATTCAAATTCAATGTCAAATAACCTCACTCTCTTGAATAACCTCATCGCAATTATTTTTCAATGCCCTACCTGTTTAACCCTTTGCCTGCCCACCATTAATATTAAAACTTACTAGTCACACGTTCTGTGCATATCGTTCATAATTTTTCTCGCTATCAATTATCATCAAATTAAAATATGTAGTTGAAATGTATGTATTAAGACTAAATACAAAATATACCAAAGCATATGTTATTATTATTTCTGTACAAAATTTATAACTGTTTTTACAGTTAGTAAATATAGGTACATTAATTATTTTTATCTGTTAGTAATGTTCTCAGTCTCAAACAAAATTTTGTAATAAAAAATAAGGCAAAATGTATCATCATCACATATGATGCGCAGGACAGTCAAAGGGTTAACTCATCGTATAGTTAATTGATTTTAATAATGGTTGACAAATTCGAAATTAAACAAAAAATTATTTAACATAACAATTAAAACTAATTTCAAGTAAAACAACGTGCATACCATACCATGTGTCATTTTTTGTGTGTATGTGTGTCGAACTAACTGCCGATATTGTTTTATTCGATTCATGGTTTTTATTTTTCGTATATAGCTAATACTAATAGTAATTTTTTTATCAATAAATTTTCTTATTGATCCGTGGTAGGTATGAAAATAAACAATATGAATATAATTTAAAACAACCAATGAATGGAATAACGAAAATAAATGCTGTGTTTTAATATTGGAGCACTATCCGGAGCCAAATGGCAATTTTCTATTGAAACTGCAGCTATTATTCACTGGTGTCGCTGTACTATAAAAATTAAAACTAAATTCATCAATAAAACAAACATTTATCACCTGAAATATATTAATTGACATTTATTTTGACATGACGTTATAAACAAGAATTCATTTTGCTGCGTTTTAAATTTTATTGTAAGATTTAGTTTCTAATGGTTTCAGGGGTTTGCAAAATAAAAGCCTTTTGCAAATTTCCCATTGAAATGGATAGCGCTCCCGATAGCGGCTCCCGATAGCGGCTCCCGATAAATAAGTGAGCCAAGATATTTTTTTATCGATTTTTAATTAAAAAGTTGAATGAAAAATCTTAGTTTAGAGTTAAATAAATTAATTATATGCAATAATAGCGCGCTAAATATATGTTTTCACATAGAAAATTCGCTGCTCCGGATACAGCTATCGGGCGCTAATAAAAAAACACAGCAAAAAACAAATAAAAAATAATAATTTACAGTTTTCACTTATAAAATTGTTTTTCAGTTTTTTGTGTATCTGCATACGTAAAAATTGTGATGTTTTCGACTATGTTGATGGTAGTGCCATCTACTAGTAAGTAGATGTCAAATGAATATCAAAATAGCTAATGGGGTTCCTCGATGTAGTTTAAATTTTTCTCACCAACAATTGGCGCAATTATCAGTCAATTTGATAAAACCATGTCTTCATTCGCCAATAATTCGTCTGGATATATTGAGTTTGTGGTGATGGTGAGGTGGGTATGGTTGATGAATACCGTGTGGAAGGAGATGGTGTAGGACAGGGCCTTGGTCTTGTTACATTAATATTTATTTTTATCGCCTTTGATGGTGGATCAGACGTTGAACGAAATTTACCCACCACACCGCCTAGTGATATGATCGAATCTAAAGCGACGATGGCCATTTATTTCTATAATATTAAAAGAAAAATTGATAAACAAATTATTTCATTTATAACTTTTACACACATACACACCAGGTACATTATTATTAACCATTTTCAAATTATAAAAGTTTGCCACTTCCGTATATTTGGCCGCATCAGCTTCAATACAAATTTAATTCATTTTATAAATATTAAACAATTTAAAAATAATTTCTCACTGTACATTATTTCTTGTACACTATAAAACCTTCCGCATCAAAAACTAGTTCGTCATCACACACATTAAACTGCATAGTAATATTTTTTGAGAATTTTTTTCACTATTCAAAATGACTCGCACCAAACAAACGTAATTTTAGAATGTCAAAATTTCAAAAACAATAAACATTTTTTTTTCCTTTTTTTACAAATACTATGACAAACATCGGGTGATATTTTTTCATGATCTTTACACAAAAATCGGGTAACTTTTTTTTCGAAAAGTCCCAAAAATTTAACTTTTCATTTTACTACGTAAAAGTAAGGAAAAACACTTGAAGATCGAATTATTATTTATTAACAAATAGCTCAAAAAATGGGTCACAGGTCAAGTAATGTTATGGACGATGTACTCGTATATGTGCCCAAATAAACCATAAGTATTTTACGCGCCCTAATTTTTGTATAAATTCGATCAAACAGTAACTGCGATTGACTATTTTATATAAAAACTATTAAATTATAATAAAAATATTTAGTAATCATATTTAGTATATTGTAATCGTCATAACATATATTCCTACGAATATGCGTCATTTGCCACATAGCTTCTATTGCTTTCTTTGGACGCTATTGATATGGTCTCGGTGTTTTCGGATTCGTTCTAGATTAATCGGCTTCAGGAATATACTAAGTTTCAGCTATGCTGTCAATGATATTCTGTATGATGATTTCGATTGCAAATCGATCAGTAAAAATTAATTTGAATTTCTGGAGTTATTTGGCTGAATATCCGATTGACATCCATAAAAATAGTGTCGAGAACATGCTATACACTTTCTTCAGTTGATATAGAACCACCCACAACCAGAACACATTTGAAAAAGTTAAGTTTTACGAGATAAATAATTTTTTAAATGTTTTAAATTGGAGAAAATAGTTTCTGCTAACTCAAAACCAATATTAAATCAAAAATTAAAGGTGATATAACGGTAATGCACCAAATAAATATTTTACCACCTGTCATGATTATTAATTTATTATCGTCAGTTAGGAATGGCTGCGATTTGTGTTCATTGATTGGAAATATTAATTTTTGGAAATGAAAAAAAGGAACGTTAAAATTAAATTTTCCCTTCATTTCATTTTCATTTTTGCATGTTACTTGGAAATAATTCAAATCAAGTGAAAATAATAAAAGATTTCTCGTATCTTATTTTACTTCTTATTCGTCGTCTTATGTTATGTATAATAATCAGAAGACAGATTAAAATTGTTATTTCAAGTGGCAAAATTATTTCTTATTTTAAAATTCAAGACGAATGTCTCAATTTCAATTTCTTTTTGGTATGTGCTATTGTTTGGGTGTCTCCGTATATATGTTATGATTGTGTGTGTTTATAACGATATGATTTACTTATTCATCTTGAAATAATCTTCCGAGAAGAATACTGAAAAAATAAGAAATCCGGAAAATTTATGTTTATTTTTCATTTCATATCTCGTCTATATTTTATAAATGTAATAGAGATATGATTTATTAATTTATGATTCATGATTTAATTTAAATCTATTTATGTTGTAAATTAAAATTTTCAAATTCTTATTTTATAGAAAATAGAAATCATTAGACAAAACTATCACGATTTTTTAAAGTTGTTGATGGTCTTAAAGTGTTTTCACGTTTATTGCGTAGTACTATAGACTGTTGAAATAAATCAAACGGTAAATAGCAGCACACTCCAAATCAACGAACATAAAGTTAATATAGTAGATATAAACTATGTACTTCAATACTTCAAAAACACAAAAAAGAAAATAATAAAAAAACTTAATCCAATCAAGAAAGCAAGCTAAGAGTAAAATTTCCGTCTTATAAATTACCAAATTAACTATTTCTTCAGAAACCAAATTAAAAAGCAAACTGAAGCAAACAAAAAAATACCCGAGAAAAGCTAAAAACAATAAAATGTCCCTATGCAGAAAATAAGCAAAGGAAAATACGATAAACTTTAAGAGAAGTAGAAAAAAATTTAACAGAAAGTTAACTCGAGCAAAACCAATTTTCCACTCTGTTTCATTCGATTTAAAAATGAAGAAAAAAAATATGTATCTAAAAAAGAAAATTATGAAAATATAAATAAATACGAAAATATGTTTTTATTTATGAAGAAAAATTATTTCCAATTTTGCCCGCGTTGTTATTGTTGTTGTGTTGTGAATTCATAAATTATATTTTCATATTTCATTGATTTTTAAATAATCATTGATTGAATTGAAATGTTGGTGATTAAAATAAATAGCTGCGTTTTGAAGAAATATTGAGTTGAATTTATTGCTACTTGTTGTATAAGTTATGTTTTACTTATTGTTAGAAAAGAAACCATTAACTTATTTGTTTTTGAGTTGATGAAAAATATATAAATGGTAGTTTCTGGTTATGGTATCATTTATAAGTTTTTAGGGCGAATGAGAACCTGATGGATCCGGAAAAGTATTTAGAATAATTTGTGAATGATTTGCACAATGTGCATTTCATGAAAGGCGCTTAAAAATTTGATCTGTTGTACATGTTACAGGTGAGTTGATGAGATAACACCTAATTCCTCAAACTGTTATTTTTTTTATTTACGGACATAGCGCAATTGTACAAAAGCGTCAACAATTTGGAGATCCACACATGTCATTTTTAACATGAAAGCTCATTTGTCATAGGTGTGCAGCTCAAATAATTCATAACACGAAATTGCCCTGTGTCATTTTGATGTTTTATGAATGTGTTCTGCCAAATATCATTTTGATGTTTTATGAATGTGTTCTGCCAAATATCATCGCTAGTTTTTTAACTATAATGATTTCACCCAACTCCAGTAACACTTAAGATTTGTCCACATTTCGTTATAAATTAAATTGTTATTATTATTGAAAAATAATAATTTAAGGCTGTATGATACTCAACTTGTTAAAAACGATGTTTAGTAAAACTCAGTTTTTGAGTCAATAGACCTAATACTTTCTTTAGTATGAACTTAGATGTATAGTTGAGCAATTAATACATTATCCAAAAATTAAATGTTTGGTTGTCTATGGTTAGGTTTCATAAAGTTTATCGTTTTTTTTTGAAACGCACAAATCAATTGTTTCAATATTTTACTGTTTAGAAGTACAGAAAAAGAGAAGAATTAGGATAGGTGATAGGATGATGGATGTTACCACATTTGCCAGCAGAGTCCTACGACTCTGTCTTGGTCCACCAGTGTTGGGCATAATCCGGGAGAGGGCTGCAGCTACATTGGCAGCTTTCTTGCTCACTATCCTTAGGTGCTCCCTAAAATTTAGACGTGCATCAATTTCGACACCAAGGTATCGTAACGAAGGTTGTGAGGGGATTAAAACTCCGCCAACGTCAATATTTACAGTTTCTATCACCTTCCTACTGGTAATTAGAATTGCTTCGGTTTTATGGTCAGCCAACTGGAGTCCATATGAGATCAACCACTGTTTAATAATTATAATGGTCAATCTACATATCTCCATTATTTCCTCTATGGTTTTCGCGACTACAACAACAGCAACGTCGTCCGCGAATCCAACAATCTCTACGCCATCGGGTACGTTGAGCCTCAAGACGCCGTCGTACATGATGTTCCATAGTAGAGGCCCCAATACTGATCCTTGAGGAACTCCACTCGTAACTTTGTAATCTATGATCCCATCGTCCGTATTATACATCAGCATTCTATTGTAAAAATAATTCGAGATAATCCTCCTTATGTACATCGGTACTTGCAATTCAAGTAGGGCATTGAGGATACAGTCCCATCTGGCCGAATTGAACGCATTTTTAATATCCAGCGTAACCACGGCACAATACTTTTTAGAGCCGTCCTTCCATCTTCTACCTTGTGTTGCTTCCTTTGCGACTTTAACGACGTGTTGAATGGCGTCGATTGTCGATCGAGCCTTTCTAAATCCATACTGGCTTTCGGCGAGGTCTCCGGCCCCTTTCACAGCGTTCTCCAATCGATTAAAGATTATGCGCCCTAACACTTTGCCAGCCGTATCCAACATGCACAACGGTCGGTATGCGGATGGCTCTCCAGAAGGTTTGTGTGTGTGTGTGTGTGTGTGTGTGTGTGTGTGTGTGTGTGTGTGTGTGTGTGTGTGTATGTGTGTGTGTGTGTGTGTGTGTGTGTGTGTGCGTGTGTGTGTGTGCGTGTGTGTTTGTGTGTGTGTGTGTGTGTGTGTGTGTGTGTGTGTGTGTGTGTGTGTGTGTGTGTGTGTGTGTGTGTGTGTGTGTGTGTGTGTGTGTGTGTGTGTGTGTGTGTGTGTGTGTGTGTGTGTGTGTGTGTGTGTGTGTGTGTGTGTGTGTGTGTGTGTGTGAACTACAGTGCACAATGCCAGCAAGACTCACAGGAGCCCATTTGGGCCGTCCAACGAATAAAGCAACAAGCATGCGAAATAGTAGAGCTGAAAGAACAGACGAACAAATCCAACAAGATAACGAAAATGTGCATGTGAGCATATCGCAATTGCGTGCATCTCAATCACAAGAGGCACGAGCTGAACGAAACCAACAACGACAATTGGAACGGAGACAAGCGCGAGTAACGTTTTGCAGTTGTGGATTTAATAAAACGTTTTAATTTATTTTGTAGTTTGTAGTTTTTAGTTAATGTGTTCACTTTCAAGTCTACTAATAATCTGCCGTTACAATTTTTCTTTTGGTCTTAATATTAAAATTGTACAAAGCAAATATAACAAAGAATACGAAGACCATACACAAGTGTTTATCGTGGGAAATGATTTGATTGAAAATTTTGTTATGGAAAACAAAGTAAGAGATTGGAAAAATACACAGGTCTAATATTTCTTTATTGCAACTTTATTATTCTGTATTTTGTTATCTACTCTAAATATTATTTGGATTGAAATAATATTATATATGTAAATGTTGTTATCATTGTGTTGTTGTTGTGGTTGGTGAAGTCATAGGACATAACTCGCGCTGTTTCGTAGTTAACACACGCAGAGCAAATGACCAACAACGCCAAAAAGTACATCGAGCATTTACATCCGCTTCGTTCCTTCGTCTCGCATTCGAATATGAGCCAGATATTGAATATTCCGCTCATCCGCAAGTGCTGATTGGTGCTATGGACAAAGAATGTCCCCAATCCATTGTCATGCGCTCAAATTCAAACATGAGTCAGCCGGGATGTGTTGCGCATCAGGAAAAGTGCAACTACCAGAAATTGAAACATCACCAGAACCATTAAACGGCTTGGTCATCGGCGCGGACTCAGATTCAAAACTGTTTCTGAAGTCCATTCGCACATTCAATTCATGCTTTCAGATGACTGCGTTCGGAGCAATAGCAATAGTTCACAATACTGCGGAAAATGGTCAACAATTCAATTCGACGTTCAAAATCAAAGGCCAAGTGTACCACAAAGTAGGCTCATTGCTGCCAATGTCAAACGAACCACACAAACCCAAACAAATCTACTTCATGGGCGGTGAGGACATCAATCGTGTTGATGCACGTTGCGGCTACTATAACCTCAATTCGCCTAATGCCAGGCGCATCATCGGCGAACTGGACGCCCTATTGAATGAGCACAATATGAGCCCATTTTCGCTTCTGCTGAGCAAAACATTCAATGCTCATTTTAATGTTGAGTTCTGTAGTTCGGTGAAGAGCATCAAATACATTTGCAAGTATGTGAATAAAGGCAGCGATATAGCTGTGTTTCAAATTCAAAATACCGATGTGAATGCTCCTCGATTGAATGACAACGATGAAATAATGCGCTACCAAATTCAAATCGAAGTGTAATCATATGTAATCGAAGTGCAGTACGATACTGCAGAAATGGCAGTGATTGCTACTCGCAATGCCCCACTACTGACTCATGAACAAAAAACCCATTTATGACCGCAATATGCTGGCAGTTTCGGCGGGACAAGGTTGATTCTTTTTTAAGGATGCACCAGGTGGAACTGGCAAAACATTTCTTATTTCGCTAATTCTCACCAAAATACGATCAAATAATGGCATCGCATTGGTCGTTGCATCATCTGGCCTTGCAGCAACTTTATTGGATGGAGACAGAACAGCTCACTCAGCATTTAAGCTGCCACTGAATATTCAAAATAACCCAGACGCAGTGTGCAACATAAAAAAACAATCGTCCATGTCCACAGTGCAGAAACAATACAAAATTATTATCTGGGATGAATGCACTATGGCACATAAACATTCTCTTGAGGCATTGAACAGAAGCCCGAATCGCTGCCGCACAAAGAGTTTTCTACGCTAAATCAAAATTATTGCGATCTCAGGCATTTCTCAGGCAAGAATTTCTCAGGCATTTTAATAGTTTGAAGCAGTTTGAAATATCTGTGCTCCAGTTGAAGGTATTTGCACGAGGTTTAAGAGGTATTTTAAGTTAGCAATGGCAACGCCGAACTATATACCGTTTTCTTGTGGATGGAATACAGTATTTCATATTCGATGTGAGCCTAAGAGTTGTATTTCCTTAGTGAATAGCTTGGATTCAAAGTGTGTGGCTTGATCAGTCATTATGCTGAAGATATGTTGTTATCGACGAGGAATTTTGCGATTGTCGCAGCAGAGATGAAACTATAAAAGCAGGTTAAAATATTTGTGTAACAAATACATAGATAGTGGAGTGGCCCTACGCTATCTAAATCGATATTTTCAAATCTACTAGGAGGAATTTAGAAATTCCCATGAGGTTATTTAGTGTGGCATTGCACTTTGCATTTTGATAACACAAAAAAGATTTTATCTATTGGGTTTCATCTTTGTTCATACTGGGTCTAAAGTATCTTGAAATGACGCGTTTTCTTATACTGCTCGTATACTTGAATGTGAAATATTATGCAGTGTTGAAGATAGTTCGACGTTCCGTCTCTGGAATTTACAGGCGATTGGTGCCTGTAAAAATATTACAGCAAGTTGTTAAAGCGACCAATGAAAACTTTTAATTCCTACTTAGAAGAGCACCGATTTTAAAAGTATTTTTAGTTCTTGTTGTAGTGAAAGTGCTTTGGATTTAGCTATGCAATTCAATTTAGTTTTGAGCTTTACATCAAACTTTAAGCTACCAAGCTTATTTATTAGATGATGTGCAGCCCCTTCAAATTCAAATCAGTTGTTTTATAGCCACAGTTTTCCTAATTGAAAACCAAGCCTTTACAGCCAGGTTCGGTGTATTCCATCTAGAGAATTTTGGAGTAAATATTCTTTTCGCCTTTAAAAATTCGGTAAGACTGGTGCAATTTATTAATTTTTTGTGTATAGGCAAAGCTTAATAAAAATCGAATTACCTCGCTTATATTAGCTCACTCTGTGTGTCTGTTTGTATCGTCAAATTTTGTAATCAATTTTTCAATCACTTGCGATAGTCCACTTGAGCTGAAATTTTGCATGCAGGCTTAACTCTGATGACAATACAAGATTCTAACATAATTGGACATTAAAAAAAAAATCTTCCTTACTCCTATCAAAGTATATTTATAAAAACTTTTAAAAAACCACCTTTGTTTTTTCAAAACCTTTGTCAAGGAAAGAAGCCATGTAATAAAGAGGCATTGACAGAAATGGTGAGACTAAGATCTGTGGGACGCGAATAACTGACAAAAAACACATGTTGGCAAAGACTTCCAAAAGTTGGCTATAATAAAAAACAATCATATGACATATTGCTCTCGGATCGCACTTTAAAATGTAAGGTCCAAAGGTAGATATACCATCTATCTTTTTGCAACTTCCTGACAAATGTTAACATGGTCGAAAAATTGTTTACAAATTTCGATGACTAAAAAGTAGAAAATAAAATATATTTAAAACAAACTTTATAAAACACTACGCTTATATTTAAAGGCTCTAAAAAGTAAATAATAAAAGGCTTTGAAAAGTAGAAAATAAAATTTTTCTTACTTACTTCTATCAAGATATATTAAATATTAAATTTTATAACATATATTTATATGTTATTTAATATATGTTATAAAATAACAATTTTATAACATATATTAAATTTTATAACAAGTAGAAATTTAAAATTAATATGACTAAAAATATAAGCGTGGGGCACTCCTTTACTGCATTAGAAATTTAAGACTACTAGACACATGAAGTAAAGTCTTTTAGTAACACTAATGGTACAGTCTATTCTGATGTATGCTAAGAACAGATTTTTTGCTGGAGCATTTCAGTATTAACGTAAAAATGATATATTGAGAGATAGTATACATTCAGAAGGAGCGCCCTACGCTTATATTTTTAGTCATATTAATTTTAAATTTCTACTTGTTATAAATATATCTTGATAGAAGTAAGGAAGAAAAACTTTATTTTCTACTTTTAAGAGCCTTGAAATATAAGCGTGGTTTTTAAAAAAAAAATTTAAATATATTTTTTTTAGACTTAGACTGTGTGCCTGATTTTATCGACTAAATTGCCGACTAAACTAAATTAATGACTGATTCATATCATTCTTTCAAAGGTGGCACTAGTATCTTTTAAATATGCTGTGCCTCCGGTTGTAAACTAAATTGTAAACTAAATAAGTTATGACTTTTCATATGTCATATTGTTTTCAACAACACCGATTTGTTATTTTTTAAAATCAGGGAAATAGAAAAAAAAACAAATATGGATATCAAAATCGCATTATTCATATATGTGATTATAACGGAATTTAAGAATGAGATATTTCCTTTTCGACATTTTTACTCGTATGACCACGATAAAATAATAATAAAAATGAAAATGACAACTAAATAGTCAAGCAACCTCAGCAAGAGTCTAAATAATAAAATCTGGTGGCTAAGTACTCATTAATTTAGTTTAGTCGGCAATTTAGTCGAAAAAATCGCTTTTAGGCACACAGTATTAGAAAACACGACTAGAAAAATAACTAGTAGGTCCCTGTCAAATGCGAAATATTTCTTTTCCGTTTCAGAAAAAATTTTCTTATAGATAATCGTATTCTGTTTTCTTGAAAAGTGTTTTTTTTTTTTTATTTTTAAAAGGAAGTACTAATTGTCCAGTGGGTTTAATGTCCTTTGAAGGTCAATTAATACCCCCTTTTCATTCACGCACAGACCACCCATTCACACAATTACAGTATATCACCTGCACATTGCAAGCTCCATGTCAACCTGTAAACGGACATGGACGGTGGGTCGGCGCTGACTTCTGCACTCCAACAGAGGGTCTATTAGTTGTGTTTATTAACATTTTTATTTACATCGATCGTAATCGATGACGAAAATTCGCTTTGCATCCAGCCTCTGATTGGATTCGAACCCAGTACCTCCCGGTCCAAGTGCCGAAGCTTTAATCACTGCACCACTTGTCCGGTAAAATCAAAGTGTTGTCAATGGGTGTGTGATTTGGGGCAAGAAACTTGGCGAATTTTGGTAGTAATTTATCATACTGACAAACTGTTGAATTTGCTCTACGTTTTCCGGCAGAATGCTATTAGAATTAATTTTTTGACTGAGAAAGTTAAGCTTGCTACTCGCAAACACAAATTTTGTTATGTTAATATTGACGCAAAATTTTGATAATATTTGACAGAGTTGTTTCAAGTGGATGTCTTTTCTCATTATTTCTTTGACGAAATGCGACCTAAAGATTTATTTGTTTTGAGGTATTTGTTGTATGCGTTTGCTTTGAAAAATTGGAATTGTGTTATCGCCGGCGCATGTTAAATTGTTTTGCAAGGTATTCCCACACACTTTAAAATAAATACCGTTTGGTTTTGTCGAAAGGGCTAATTGGTTTTATGTACTCACAAGAAATAACGCACTTTAAAAAATATCACTGGTTATATGTTTAATTATTTATTATTTTTCTATAAATAAGGAAAAACTATGTTAGTTTGTTTTATAGAAGTATATAATTATTTAAATAATACAAACCACTTTAAATTAATTTAATTTATTTTAAAAATAATAAAAAAATATTTTTTTATTTTGTGGTTGGCTGGTGACGCGGCGGTGGTCTGTGTGCTTCCAAACACGTCAATTTTAAAGAGAATTTTTTTAGATTTTGTGTTCTTATTTACACATTTTGGAATTTTTCTAGTTGCCATATTTGCAACGCGATGGCTAATTTAATAATATCCATGTACCTAATGCATAATTATATTACATATTGTGGAATATAATTTTTATTTCATTTTACCGCTGATGGTGTCATCTATCACGTAGCAGATGTACCATCGTCTTGTATGTGTGTGTTTCAAATTTCAACTAATTTGACTATGTAGCAAAAATGTCTGCAGAAAAATTTGCTGCAGTTTGAAGCGAAGTTAGGAATTTATTTTTGTTAAGGTGCCTGCCTTCAGCAAATTAATCTACAGAATAAATAATTTTTATTCCGAAGGGGCAATAAGTTTTACAAACTGGAATGTAGGGGAAATTTGTTTACAAAAAAATAATCAATTTAGCTAATTTTATTGGTTGTTTGTCGATTTTTATTCTCCAGCAAATTTTTCTGCAAAAGTTTTGCTACAGAGTCAAATAAATTCACTTTCAAGTGAAATTTTATTTTGAACGAATGAAATAGATTGAAACAATTGAACACTCGGTTTCTTCTATGCACTGCATTTGTACCCCCACCTAATATTTTGTTTATTAGTTTCATTTAGACAATTTTTATTTCATTTCTATCAGTCTTTTCAGATTTCAGCCGAGTTGTGAGTTGATGTGTAAAATAGCTATTTCGTTACACGTGGTATAATGTTTATTTTACTAGTGCTTTTCAGATGAAAATGGATATACATGGATAACATATAAAATAAGCATACAAAATTAACAATATGTAGATTTATCTGAATGATAATACACACTTGGTATATAATACAAAAAAACATAAATCAAAATAGTATTATTTTTTGGTTAAATCGTCAAGTTTACATAAACACTCAACTCGCATCGAGAGTGGGAAGTAAATTTATTTTTAGGAGAAATAAAATCGATTTTTCGGTCAACAAAAATACAAATAGCATGTGCAATTATGTGCATCAATTTGATGAGAAATTTGAGCGCTCCATTACACTAATTGCATTAGAGATTGTTTCATATTTTTTCGTTTGCTTTGTATTTTTATTCGTATGGCAAACACCTTAAATCGGTATTAATAAATAGCAGTCTGTCAAGGCTATTAGCCTCGAAACACACTTATCCATTCGCCTTAATCACTTCTATGACCTCGTTTTCAAAATAAATGAAGATGAACATAATTTTGATATTTTCCCCATTATTTCCAGTTCGATTGCAAAAATTATTACTTTTTCGGTCAAATCAACTAAATATTTTGTAAAATGCATAAAACATTAACAAGTCTTTTTATATTGTTGTGACAAAACAAGTTGTTTTAACTTTATGATTTTAAATTTGATGCATTTGATCTAGCATTGGATTTTGAGGGGTCTGCGCTACTGTCCAACTATATTGAACTGCTGTTTCTCACTATGAACTTTCCCTCTCTCTCTCTTTCTCTATTTTTTCCCGGATTTAGCTCTTTAAAACGAAATTTAAAAATATAATTATGTTTCGTTACAAGCTTTGGTTTAGTAATTTTTAAAACACCTACATACATACAGGTTACCAATGTTTACCATGGCTAAAAGTCTACCGGCCAAATATTTTAACAATCCACTCCATACAAATTTAAATATTTAATTTCATTACATTTAATCATCATCATCACTAAACCGATTTTATCGTAATAGACAATAAAAATTAATAAATTCGAAAGCACACAACCCGTAAACATTAAACAAACACAAATACACCCTGCTGTCACATATTGTTGAACCGCATGACAAACAAAATTATTTTTAATAATTTAAAAACGTGAATGAATGAATGAACACATCTGCAAAAAATAAATTTTAATTAAAACACAAATAAAATTATTTCATAATTTTCTATTTTTGGAAATTTTAAAAATAAAATACAGAAAATGTCGAAAGTATTAAGAAAATATAAGCCAAAATAAATTCAAATATTATACAAATAAATAAAAACAGACACTTGAGGAAGCTGAAAGATACATAAAAAATTAAAACGATATTTTTTTGTTATACCCTTACTATGTTGTTACGGAAAAATTTATTTCATTTTTTCAAATCAATTAAATATAAAAATCCAAAAATACGAAATAACATACACACACATAAACTACCTAATTGTAATTATAAAAAATTATTTGTTTGCTTTGAAAAGCTTATTTTTTGTGCAAGTTGAGAAAAAAATAAAGTAAAACTTTTCCGTTTTTGTTTCCTTTAATTCAAAGAACTTAAAATTAATGAAAAGAAACGAAAACAAAAAGCTGTAAAAGAAAATAAATCAACATTTTTATGCTGCTCCTTTTTTCGACAACAAAACAAACATTTCTGTTGTATGATGGCAAATGAAAAACTTATGATTGATAATAAGACATAAGACATAAAATAATGAATGTTCTCTTGTTTTCATGCTCCTTCAAAATAATTACAATGCAATGGGCAGAATTAAGGACGCCGCTTATCGAAACGCCTTACTTTATCATATTAGATTAACAATCGCTGTAAACTACTTTTTATTTTCAGTCTTAAATAAGCGTTATATCTGGCGTTTTATTTCTATCTAGCGACAAAAAAAATTTTTTTCAGACAACCAGGCTCCTAGATTGTATATTTTAACAAAAGAAAACACAATTAAAAACGGGTTACAATATATTTTAATATTTTGTTCGATCATCCAGTGAAATTAAATTCCAACTAAAATTTTACTTTATGTTATATCGATATTTTATTTGCTACAATATTCGCTTCGTTTCCGTCCCAAAGTTACTGGATAGTTATTTTGTTACTGGATTAGAATAGTATACGCCAAACGCAACTAAGTCTGGAACCTCAGCCTTGATTACGTCTACATTACATTTGAACAGCTTTCAAGTATAGGTAAGAGAAAACTTTAAATTCTACAAATGTTTCCCAAACTGTTGATGTTCAGAGCTTTCATAATCAAAAATGCTATTATTTTCCAATAGTGACTACAACGGAAAAGCTTCTATAAAAGTAGTTTTTACCAAAATTTGGAAAATGTTGACCAGTTTGTTGCATTTTAATTTAGAATTAATTTGCTTTTAGCTGAGAAAACATATGCAACGTCTTGGTCTACTTAAAAATGTTGAGAAACATCGTATGTTGGATGATACACGCCCAAAATACGGCTGCTAAAGAAGAAATCACTTGATATACTGGATCTAGTAGAAACGTCTAAGCTGAATCGAATAAAAATATAATAAAACTGTAAAGATGACTAGCAAAAGGGCTGCAATCGTCATAAGAAAAATGTCAATTATGATAGATCAATTACTAGATGATTTGTATATCAGTTGTAATAATAAATATAATTAAAAAAAATGTTCTTAATTCTTTCTTCCATAAATTCTTTACTCTTTAAAATACTTGTAAAAATTACCTATTAAAGCTGCTACTTTCGGTACACAGATTTGCACAATATTTCCCATATTATTGGGATCGCAAAACATTAAGTATGAAGTTTTATCCAGATCAGACAACCTGCGCTGTTGGCCAAAGTAGCCGAATTGCCTTTAGTTGATTTTCTTGCTCATGCTAATAAAAATACTTTTAAAAATAGCTTCCAATTGCGTTACATCGATTTCCGTCAAATTTCTCTGGGATCTGCCAATTACCGCAAAATTCTTAAGTATGCAGTTTCATCCTGATCAGTTAGGTTTCGGTTGTAGAGTGGCGGCATTTTGGTAAAAACAATTTATTATCAAACATCTTAATTTTCGTTTAAATTGCATAACAATGATTTGAACTAATTTTGTTACCATTTAAATTTCGAATCTTTCGGTCATACTCGTTTTTTCATAAATCCTATTCTATCCAAAATATTTGCAAAAAACAAAAACACTCCTATAAAAAAGTTCTAATCCAAAATCGTCATTTACGCTTAACTATCAGACAATCACCAGAATCTAATTTTCTTCCAAATATAACTTATAATTTTTTTGTTCTAACTAGGTTTTACGCAAATGTTATACTTTTCAAAATACTTGCTTAAACGAACACGCTTCTATAAATGAAGTGTTTACCAAAATTCGTCATTTACGTTTAAATTTTTAGAAAATGATCTAGACCAGTTTAGGCTAAACCATCATAAAAAGGCATTACATTGCGATCAACTTAATAATCACTAAATATAACGAAACCTTTTCAACGACATAAAGAGTAGTGGAAAATGTCTTTGACATATTGGCGTCTGTGTTTAAGGTTTTGCGTAATTCTAAGCTTTTATATAAAGCAAACGCAGAAAAATAGTTATGATAATTGAGGATATTTACTGTTTACCAGGTTTGTTTGATGCGGAAGCATTACATTCAATATTAATAGCTAAGAGAACTTGGAGACAAGATACAGAGATAAAAAATAAGTAAAATATTTAGGTTTGGAAATTAAAAACTTACCTCCGAATACAAATTTAAACCACTTACTCGGTTACTTTCCTCGGTTTATTCTTGTAACGCAGTTCCTTCTTTCTGTTGTGAGGACTCATTGGCTTTATATGAAGTATGTTTTAATTCTATGTCGTTTTTTGAGTTTCTACTTTTCAACATCAAAGCAAAATTTGAAAAGCTCCTATTGAAGCTGGCACTTCGATAGATAGCAGAGCCACCTTAATATAAGAGCCGTAAGATTCCGCCATTTTTTTCCATGAGCTTTCCATAGAGGGGAAGGTTTTTGTTCTTTTTCATACCAACCAGTGTATTTTAATATTTTTTTAGACGCTTTTTTGTATATAAAAACAGTAATGCTTCCTTTCAATTTTTAATTTGAATGGTTAGTTCAATATTCAGGAAAAGCATATTTTAAAATTGAGTCATATTATGTCGAATTAACGCAAAAATATTCAAATTAGTCTACCACAAAATTTTTTTTTATTGTAGAAATAAGAATTTGTTTATATGTGTATGTAAAAAATTAGTATAGAGTGTTCCATCAAAAATTTCAGCATTTCTTTCCCAAAACAAACGTTCGTTAAAAAATGCTTTTTGAGTATCTATGTAATATGGGGGTTATTGTGATCTGCATTCTATTACAGCATTGTTGATGAACAATCTTCGAAAACTGTTTTTTCGTTATTTGTTAAAAATTGCATCGCAACAAATTCGCAGGCTATACTGTTTCATCCTGTAGTATAAACAAACCGGAGCTTCATAAAATAAAAACATTATATTATAGAGCTTTTCGCAATTAATAAACCAATCAAAAGATGTCGCTAAGTATACATTAAAGCTAAATATTAAAACCTAATGTTTGTTAACAAATTTAACAATTTATTATGTATACTGCCTGGTTCAATAGATTATTGAGATCTCCTGGAACTGAAAATAACCGAATACGAGCGAATTGAAATAAGAAAAGAAAAAATTTGGAAAAATGTGACATTTTTCTATTATTGTTTTTCAGCGCGGAGCAACTACGATGATAAATATTTTGCGATGAAAAGCTTTATTTATGCCAACCGAACAATAAATAAAATTAATAATTGTTTTGAGTTTTATTAATTATGTTAAATTATTGTATTAAAGATTTCGCGCTTAACTTACAATAATAATGGTTTATTTTCGTAATTAGTTATTTAATTATTTTACGCTTTTCTGTAATTTCAAGTAAATCTATTACAGAGACATCTGTAAACGGATTTTCAAATTACAGAAAGCTCGATTTTGCAATCGGATAAAATTGAAGTTATTTACGTTGTCATGACATCGGTAATAATTTTCGTAAATAGATTTTGATGTAAAAATTTTATTATATGAATAATATTATTGTTTCTACATGGTGATTCATAAAATTTCATTTCAGCTCACGTTTTCTCTTTAATTTTGTTATAAATGGGTAATGTTTAGATTGCTATTAAGTGCATCGTTCATCTCAAAAATTCGGATGTGCATGTGACCAGAATTTACACAATAAGTTAAATTTTTATAAAACTAAATTTTAAATTGGATGTAAGAGGAATTCGCGGCAGCACCCTTTATTATCTTACTTTATAAAGCTACACAACTAAACGGAAAGCTCATTTTTTATGGAAAATTAATAAATTTATGCTCCACTTTAGTTTAAATTTACTAAATAAATACTATATTATGATGGCTGATTTTCAAATATGTGTTCTTTGAATAGTTTATTAAAAATATAAAATTAAAATATAGATGATTTGTTTAATTTTTTATTCACAAATTCATGGTTAAAAATTTTCCAATTACCACGGTTTCTTGTAGTAATTCAATAAAAGCTTCCCCTCTACTAAAAGCTCTCTTTTTAATACTACGGCTCTTCAAAATCATAGATGGCTCTGTAGATAGATGTCCACCACATTTCGCAAGGTTCAAGTTTTTTATCAAAACGACCAGTTTTGAAATTTAATTTAAAATTTGTTTGTTCTTAATATTTTTCACGTAAATGGTAAATATTTTTAAAAATATTTACAAAAAACGAATGAACGATCGGCCAAAAATCACTGAGATCTGCTGATTTTTGAAAACAGATTAAGTATGTAGTTTCAGTCCGATCAATATACAAATAACTTTTGAAAATTATTTTTTCGGATTTCGGCGATATAGCTAACGAATAACCAATCTGTAAAATTTTCGAGGTATACAAAATAAGCTATAATAATAATGAAGTAATGAATTTTCGGCTTTCCCTAGTTCAAACATAATAAAACAGATAATTATTTTGAAGGTTATTGTATTTTGTATTAATTATCTAAACATCACCAACAAGAATTGCAGCACCAACTTCGAAATAAAGGTATGGAGCTCCTTGCCATACCGCAAAATTAATAGAGAATGCCCTCCTTAACCAAAATATTGACATCCTCTCTTGCCTTGGCAATTCTTCGAGAAATAGTGATCAAATTCGCAATATAGTCAATACTAACATGCCTGAAAGAATAAAAGCTGTGATTAAAAATAAAGGTTGTTTAACCAAATTTTAATTGTTTTCCAATTTATGTATACTCAAAATTATTTAATTTTCAAGAATTAAAACATTTAAAAAAATATCTTGTTTTTATTTATATTTTGATAAAATATTGGAATTTTTCACTATATTAATTCATAATTCAATGAACATGGACCGTATTATATTATTATGCCACCGCTAATTTTTGATATTTTTAAGCTACCCAATTCAAAGAAAGGTGGACCGTATTGCAAACCCACCGCATAATTATAACAGCACAAAGATCAAACAAAGATCAAAGAGAAAGCAAGCCATAGTTAGAGTGGTACGTTGTGGTTAAATAAAGATTCAATAAAGCAGAGCTTCCTACCACAAATTGGCACTGGGACGGAAGATAAATTACTGAGTAATTTTCTTTTAAATTTTTTAATATTAGCTTATTTAATTACAGGCAAAAATGCATTATTGATGATTATAGAAATTATTAAAATAATAGGTGTGTTGTAAAAATATTGATTAAATTTGTGAAAAAGAAAAACCGCCTGTTGAAATCAAATTTAATAAAAGGAGGCCCACGAAAAAGGAAAAAGCAAAGAGATGATAATTATAATTTTGTTCAAGATTTAGGAAGGCAACTCAACTCAAGGCAACATCAGCATTGCCTAAATTATGAAACAATATTGTTAAAGCAGACCACATCGTTAAATAACAATTCTGATTAGATTATACTTTATAATATTTATTAACAAATTATAAATACAAATTAATTATATGTGATATTTTATTTTTGTTGTAAAACCAAAGTGAATTGATAACATAGTTACGATATTAATATTTATAAACTAGAATTCAGAAATATTTCCTGTTTTATAATACTAATAATTATAAATAAATTAATTTTTGTTTGGAATTTTTGGTAATTTTCACTTCAGATTCATAATTCCTCGCGGTACCCCCTGGATAAATCAAAATGAATCAGGCGGTGTAATGGAAGCGGGCAGAAAAAAATCTGTTTATAGTCATGAACACTGTATGTCACGGTGAGTCATTGACGAACCAAAGCCAAATCAGTATCTGTTCTCCAGGTAAGGGGCGGCTGAAGCCAGCGTTTGTTTTGCAGCAAGCACCCCGCCATATAAAAGTGTTACAAGTATGACTGGGTACCTTAAATATCTATTACCAGTAAGTGAAACACAAACACAAAAATTGGGTTGAGTAGCGGGCCAACTACTACATACTCCACAAAAACCTTCAAGTAAGAAAACCTAAACAAAGGCCTTAGATTAATTTATCAGATTCCTCACAACAACGACTACGGAATATCAACGCTATAAAAATGGGAACTTAGAACAATGTAAGCATTTTATGACCTGGAAGTTGTAACGAATTTCTTTCGCTCCAATTTGTCCATAGTTTACCCAGCAATGATTATTAATTTTGCATCGATTGCCTTGCGGTTTATATATATAAATGTGTATGGGTTTGATGATGATCACTTGTCTCAAACGAGAGAGAAATTGTGTTTAACGGGGTTTGCGATTGATATAAATAGATTAATTTGGTACAACGCGGGGAGTGAGTTTTGATTTTTGACCATACTAGATATTTTATTGTGAGTGAAGTTAAAACGTTTATATAAATTTTATTTAACTCAAAAATATTATAATTTAATCTTTATTATAATAAACCAATAATATAATATACAATTAATTAAAAACCATAATTTCAAACTTTTCGTTGTTTAATTAAATAAATTGTTTAATACTAATAATATAAACTAATCTAGTTTATAAAATAATTTTTCGCGCATTTTAATATTATTCTGTGAAAGACAAAAATGTGCGTTAGTTTAGATTAAATTTAAAATAACTGTGGTGATGATCAGATTGATTAGTGACATTACGAACTCAATATTTTTTCTTGATTGATACGAAAATATTTGGAATGAACATAATTTGAATTAATAAATTACACCAATAAAATAATTGCCTGTGATTGTAGTTTTAAAGGCGTGCATATAGCCATAAATAATATGCATAGTATTGTATGAGTGTATCAATTAAAATAGACTGTGGTGTACGAAACGTACAAAAATTAATTTGGTGAATGAGTACAGTGTGATCTACGAAACGGTAGACAAAATTGCATGGACAGTGATCAGATGTGCTAATACGGTACTACAGAACAGTACTAATGTGTTTAATTATAATTTTATATAAACTATTCTATAAAAAAAAAGCTACTAAATAAATATTAAAATTAATTAATTTAATACTTAAACTAAAAATAACTATATAAAAATAAAATAAAATGGGTGTAAAACGTGCGCTATAAAATCATGTACATGAGGTGTCAACGGTACCATGGATAACCGCAAGTTCCCGAAATTCATGCACCGCAAGGATAAATGCTAGCACAGGTTTTTATACCAGTTTTTTTCTCTCGAAACTAAATGGATCAAATCATTAAATCGACGTAATAATAATTTAAAATGATACGCCTGATAAAATTAGATTAAATTTTATTTAATTAAGTTAATATTTTTGTTTTCTATATAAAAATTTAAAAATTTCTTATTGTTAGTTTTAGGTAACAGTAAACTCATTTAAGCGAATTATTATTTTTTTTTCTCCCGTTGGGTGGTTGTTAAATATGAATTATCCAAGTACATATAATAATTCTAGTCTTAGATAAATTTGCTATTATCTTAGATATCATCTAGCTTAGTATTACTAACCCCTTACTATATTTCTATATATTTTTATTATATTTCTTTTTCGCTCAATGTTAAATAAAAAATTAGTTTATTTTATGGTTCAAAATTCAAACTGTTAGTTTTCTACTTTTTTTCATGCCGTTGTTGGTTGTGTTTGTTCTTTCTCTCTCGTTTAAAGTGATTATTCAGTGAAAAGTGTGATTATGGACTCTAAAATAGAATAAATCGGGAGTTTCGCCTGGAGGATGTGACGGAAGCACGTAAGTATATGCTGGTGGGTATATTATTGCCTGGTGTATTTTCCTATCCTATTTCCTTTCCTAACTTCATAAATTTTCTATCTGTTCCTTGCGGTCTAACAAGATCCACCTATGCTTCGAGAAACCCCACGCCCATTACCCTGAGCCCTAGCTGGAGCCAAGATGACCGCCTCGAAGCCTCTAAGTGGGTAACAAATTCTGTCAACACCCGGTAGTAGCTATCGGTGTCGTTACAAAGTCTCCAGAAACTGTCAAAACAAGCAGACGTTTACACATTGGACGTACTTACACACTACAAGTGCTTAAATGATATGGGAGTGGGATAACACGAATTGTTATTCTCTCCTAACAACAACCTCGTGCAGCGCCATATCATCGACTTCCGCCCTGGATCTAGATTCTGATCAAATGACAAATGATAATTTTTTGTGACATTGTACTAAAAATACTGCTACAATTTTGTGACAAATACTTATGAATACTAGATCGCGATTCGTATGCCATGACTTTTCCGAAATTTCACAAAAAATAAGCTGAAAATTTTAATAATATTGTCATTGTTTTTTATTATCGTGACAAAAGTTTTTATACAAAATATGTGTGAGTATTTACAATTAAAACAATAAAAAAAGTATTCTTTATTGAAAAGCAAATAATTTTAAAAAGAACATACTCGTAGTTTCATATATTAATTAATATTCGTTATGCCTATATTTTTATAACTGGAAATGGGAATAATCCAAGCGGATCGTTAATGTATCGAGTTAACGCCCAAAAAGAATTGATCATTAGTTTATTGGAAAATAATTTGGAAACCGCGCGAAACCAGTAATTATTATAAAACAACTCTTATTATAATAAAAATGTCTAAATTTTATTTAATTTTTAGATTCACGTCCGTTGATATTAAGCAAAAAATAAAACGCGATTGGAAGAAGCTTACGATGCAACTAAATCAATTGGAAGGACCTGTAAAAAATGCATCTCAGTGAAGAAAATATTGGGAAGATATAAAGTTTTAAAACGTACATGTAAATTCTATGTAAATATAAATAATTAATGTATTTTGATTAGAGCAAGAATTAAAAAGAAAACTATAGCTATAAATGCTAGACTAAACCAAAGCGGCATAAATGGTTCAGCTATTCAAAAGCTGATGGAATCGGAAAACCTTGTTATCGGTATAATAACACCCGATGATATTGATGGCGATGGTCAGACGCCCGAGTTCGGGGTGCAACATGTATGTATGAATATTTTAGTATGTACATAATTAATAAAGGCATGCATTGTAATTAATATTATACCGCAGACAACCTCAAGTAAAATTTCGGATGTAGTACCGGTGCTGAGGAGAAATTATGGTAACACTAAAAGAGACGGGGAATAGTTGCGGTACATCGAGTAACCCAAATATTTCAAGGAAATAATTAGTCTCAAAAAACGAAAACTCGAAGTACTTGAGCAGATTGCAACAATCAAGGAAGAAGGATTAGCAGTTAAAAAACGAAAACTAGCCATAAGCGAAGAAATCTATATATATAAAACAAAGTCGGGTTAGTTACACCATTGCGATTTTTATGATCTTTGCTTTGTTGGATTTGTCTTCGCTCCGAATAGCATAATAACTATTAAAACATCGGAAAAATTCACCAAAAAAAATTTATAAAGAAAATTCATTTTCTCATACATTTTGTACATTTTGTTTTTTTTTATTTTGTTCGTCTCAATACAGTGGTGGTTTAGCGAAAAACGAAAAGTCGGGAAAACTCAAAAGGAAAACCCCAAAAATCTAATAAAAAACCTTTTTTTATATGAATGTTGTATGTGTAGTTTGTATGTGACGAGTGGTGCAGTGGTTAAAGCTTCGGCGCTTGGGCCGTGAAGTACTGGATTCGAATCCGACTGGAGGCTTGCATGCAAATTTGTATTTTATTTTTCATCCAATGTTTTTTTATTTTATCTACTTAGCTATATAATCCATGATGGAAATGGTGGATTATTTTTCTTCTATGCGCCCGGTGGAACTGGGAAGGCATTCCTCATGTCATTGATTTTGGCCACTGTTCGTGCGAGATTCAATATCGCTGTAGCAGTTGCTCAGCGTTGAAATTGTCGTTAATCCTTCAATCGGCTGAAAACCTGACTTGCAACATTGCGAAACACTCAGCAATGGCGAAAGTTTTGGTAGCAAGTAAAATCAACGTCGATTTTGAATGTACAATGGCGCACAAATGCGCATAGGAAGTACTCAATCGAACTATAATAGATCTACGCAGTGACTCAAAATCATTTTTTAGCTCGAACGAAAAATTTAATTTGATTGTCTGTGGTTAAACGATCCATATGCAGAAGATTTCTCCAAGCAATTGCTGACTATCGGTAATGGCCGTGTTCCGGTCGACGAATCGAGCGGATTGATTTCGTTTCCTCAGAACTTTTGCAATTTTGTCGCAACGAAGGACGAGCTCATCAACAAAGTGTTCTCGAACATCATTATTAACTACAAAAATCACAATTGGGTGAGTGAACGAATAATTCTTGCGGCAAAGAACAAAGATGTGGATCACTTAAATTTCACAATTAAATCTAATCGTCGGTCCACTCCATTCCTTCAAATCTATCGACTGTGTGACAAACAAAGACGAAGCAACCAACTGTCCAACTGAATTTTTAAACTCATTGGATCTGGCTGGCTTGCCACCGCACAATTTACAACTGAAAGTTGGTGCGGTAATCATCATTCTACGAAACCTGAATCAACCAAAACTATGTAACGGAACGCGTTTGGTGGTAAGAAAATTCAAGGAAAGTTCAAAGGTGAGGAAGTTCTCATTCGGAGAATTCTGATGATCCCAACCGATATGCCATTCGAGTTTAAACGAATTCAATTTCCGATGCATCTTGCATTCGCCATGACGATCAACAAATCACAAGGCCTATCCTTGAGTGGTATTGTGGCCTGAATCTAGAAAATGAATGTTTCTCTCACGGCCAATTGTACGTAGCATGTTCACCCGTCGGCAAACCATCCGCTTTGTTCGTTCTCGCACCTGACAATAGAACAAAAAATGTCGTATATCACAAGATGCTATACTGAAGGGAATCAACCCTACTGCAACCCACCCAGCTAATATTTTAAAACAAAGTAGTGCACAATACTACGCAACTCACTTCGAATCAATTCAATAAAACGAAAGCCTTGCTTGCTGCCACGTGAATTACATTCATTTCAATGTAATTAAAATATATTTCATTTTGATTGAATTTAATTAATTTGGAGTATTCATTTTATCCGCCCCGGAGGTCTCGGGTTCGATTCCCGGTAGTGACAAGCAAGCAAAAGATTGCACGGCTGATTTAGGATCAATGAATTAATCACTCATTAGTCATTATCCGAATTGAAAATATGATTATGAAAACTCATTTGAGGCGACCAAATCCCTTGATGGGATATAGTGCCGGAGAGAGAGAGAGAAAGAAATTCATTTTATCTTAATAAAAAACTCAATTTAATTAAGCTATAATAACGTTAAACGACATTTATTGATTTTGAGGTGGTGCGAAGTTCGCCGGGTCAGCTAGTATTAAATATAATAAGATGCCGCTCCAATATGGACATTGAAGAATTGTTTTTGGAGGCAGAGTTCTTAAACCCTTTGAATTCCGATTCAGATTAATATATACATATATGTATATATGTAATTATAAATATATAAATGTAATTAAAGACCTCTGTTGTGTAGTTTTATAAATTTTATTATTTCAATACGTTTTTCGAAATATTATTAGCGAATTATTATTTTTTTTTCATAAACAAATTTTATGTAATATGTAATCATTTACGGGGTATCAGTAATTCAAATTTAAAAGTAATTATTTATAATATCAAACCTAACATCTCTCCCTTGATTCAGAATTCTTATGGGATCCATATTTTCTGGATGTACGTTGCTTCCGTCTTGTTCGTTCATATATCGTAGAATATTTTCCTCAGATGGAAGGGGAAGTCATTTAATAATAAAAGGTTATGCAAAGCGGCGCATGCATTTATAGTCGCACCTGATTTTGATGGTGAATACATTACACGGAGAGAAAAAATTACCAGATTTTTTCCTATTCCTTTATAGCAATCAAATTATAGCGCTCTATACCATAATTTTAGTAAATACTTCTATTTTTATTGCGGAATTTCCTATTTCATTGGTAATATCTGCTATATAGAAATTAGTACTATAACATTAACTAAATCTTATGTGATATAGGAACCGTTGGTTGGGCTAAGGCAACTTGTTTAGGAATAATTCCTTTTTGTTAAGGAATAACTCCCATTATTTTTCACTAAATTAAAATGCATTTTTATTTTTCTCTAGTTATTAGAACTTCTTCGTGGTGAACAGTTGTGTTGTGTTTTTAGATGAGTAAAAAATGGTAAAAAAAAATTGTGCATTTGTGTCATTTTAAAAGTTTATATACTTTGTTTTTTAATGGTAAGTGAGTGAATTATTTTGATTCAAATTTATAATTATAAATAAATTATTACAATTACACTTCTATTAAATTATTGAAAATACACTATGAATATGCTATTTATAATATTGAACATTATTATTTAGATATTTTTTAGCATTATTATCCGCCATGATTTATGAGTCTGTAAAATTTTGTTGTAGTCGTATTATTTTCAATTTTTTAGAATTTGTAGAGTGTTTTTGAAACTGAGGAATGAAACTAATCTTACCAAATTGTAATTATAATCATTTCAGAAGAAAAAAAAATCAGATGAGTACCGTACACCCTTATCGTTTTGTGATACGCGGACACATACGTTGTAAGTAAAAATATTTTGTGATTAAAATTATATATATTTCTAACATGTGTACAATTATTATTTATTTCAGATAATATCGTCTGGAAATGGCTAAATATGGATGCTGCATTTCCAATGAAAATTCTCCAGAGTAACTATTTAAAACTATGTAATTCAACAATATTGTTCGCTTTCGTAATAAATAATTTATTAAATATGTATTATGAAATCAAAATTGCGTTTTATTTGGTCATATGTTAGACGGGTGCTTTGTTATATTACAATATAGAAACTTCCGTAAATATCATGAATGTTCCTATTTTTCTAGGGATTCAATCCAATAAAATATGCAAATGTTGCAATATTATATTGGAAAATATGCCAATAATATAAGAATAGTTCCCTTATCGGTGTACATATTGTCCTATAATGCATGAGGTAGAGTGCTTTGTGTATGATCGTAAAGATGAATATTATAGAACACATTCCTATTTTTATGACAACCGGGTTTAACATTTTTAATAAATTGTACTATACCTCGCGGTAATCAGTCCTTTTCATTAAATAGTAAGCTTTCCGATAATAGGCCACAATTCCGTGGGCTCCGATATTTTATGGAGATGTGTGCTATATTTTTTTTCCGTGTGTTATTCGCTGTTTGGATAAACAACGAAAACGACGATTTTGTATCCCGATTCCTCTTTCAAGTGAGCTTTGTGCCTTTTCATGCGCTTGGTTGTACATCTCTTCATGAGCATTTGCGGGTCGTATCACCTAAATAAATAAAACATATATTAACAATAGAAAAAATCATTTATTTATAAATACCTAGTAACCATTCTCCTCTTCACTCATTTACAAATGATTGGATTAACTGTTGCTTAATTGCATAGTTGTTTCAAATATACGAGTCATGCGTAGCTCCTCCGTATCTAGCATTTAGGCTTAAAATTGTACAATCTAAATCAAATATCTAAAATGAATTTTAAAAAAATTGTTCTACAAGGAAATTTTAACAAACCGTACTGAAGATGCAATTTGGTGGGATTTAATATTAACTAGGAAATTTGTTTATTTATTTATTTATTTAAAGAAATCTATTTTGTAATATACATGTATGATTTCAGATTATTTACAGTTATAGTTAAAATTATATTAAAACAACAAAAAACTTTAAAACAATAAAAAAAAAAAAAAATATAAACCAAATTTTGGTTTAAACAATTAAAAATTTAGAAAAAAGTCTTTAAGGATATTTTTAAAGTTGTCCTTTGATAAGTTGAAGTCAAATACATCGTCAATTAAGTTGAAAGATTTAGACATCCTATTAATTGGGTTGTTTTCTCCATAGTTGGTGGAATGGTGTTCAAGTGCTAAAAATTTATGGTTTCTTTTATGCTTTCTGCATGGCACGTGAATTGATATGTTTTCCAAGATGTAAGCTGAATCTACGTGACCAAGCAAAACGTTACCAATAAAAGCTGCTCCCAAGAGAAGTCGTCTATTTTCAAGCGTGCATATTTTGTAATCTGTGCATCTTGTTGTGTATGGAGGTAAGCTAGCCACATTTTCATGGAATGGTAAGTTGTGGTCGTAATCCCAGTCACTTTTCTTTAACAAAAAAATCAGGAACTTCTTTTGAATGCTTTCAATTCTTTTTATGTGTACAGGATAGTATGGATTCCAGACCGTTACAGCGTATTCCAGTTGAGATCGAACATAAGCGAAATAGAGTGAACATAAGGTTTGGATATCGTTAAATTCACCTGTCCATCTTTTAACAAATCCGAACATGGCATTCGCTTTCGCAATACAATTTTCAATATGCCTATTGAAACTGGCGTTTTCGACAAATGTAACACCTAAGTCTATAACCTCATTGACTCTTTGCAGTACTTCGTTGTTGACTTTGTATGAAGTAATTATCGGATTTCGTTTACGATGGTAAGACATGATTTTGCATTTCTTAATATTTAAGAATAGTGAGTTCTGATCACACCACTCACTTAATCTATCTAAGTCTTCTTGAAGTTTCTCCGTATCTAACCATCCATTAATAGTACGAAAAATTTTCACATCATCTGCAAATATGAGCACGTCTGAGTTTTTGATTATCTCGGTTATTCGGTCTATGAAAACAATAAAAATCCAAGGCCCGAGGTGTGATCCTTGGGGAACACCAGATGTAACTTTAATAACGTTTGATTTCTCATTTCCCATTATCACAAATTGGCACCGGTTTGATAGATATGATTTAAACCAATTTATGTAATCGAGAGAAAACCCAAAATTGAATAAACTCTGGAGTGCTTTATGATGACAGATAGAATCAAATGCTTTACTAAAATCCGTGTACGCTACATCAACTTGACGGTGTTTTTCTATCTCGTTAATTAGTTTACTGGTGAATTCAACCAGATTAGTCGATGTGGATCGGCCAGGCATAAACCCATGCTGGTTTATTGATATATGACGTGCAATTGTGGATTTAAAACTGTTGCATAATACTAACTCAAATAATTTTGGAATTGATGATGTAGTAGATATTCCTCTGTAGCATGAGATATCCTCACGTTTACCCGATTTAAAAATTGGAGTAACTTTTGAAATTTTCCATTTTTCAGGAAACACGCCGGTGTTTAAGGAATGATTGAATAGATAACATAATGGAATTGTTAAAATTTCATCGTAATCAGAGGGTTCGATAATACATACAATTTGTACGTTTTTTGAATGAGAACTCTTTCGTACAGCATAGTATGCGTGCTCCATATCGTTGTTTTGCTTTCTAATTAAAATGTGCGTGCCATCTACCGTTCCAATAACTTCAGGGAATCCGTGTTTCATAAAAAATGTAAATAAAATAATAAGATGAATAAAAAATAATATAAATTATTCAGAATCTTGTGACTTACTTTTGTTTTGTTTGATTTATTTCCTCGTCCGATTGAGGAAATTTAATTAATTGGTTTCCCAAATACTCGGTAATAATAGAAGTCACTTCTAAAATACATTTTGACACCGATGTTTGCGACATAGCAATTAGGAAATCCTGTCCTATTGGGCGTTGATAAGAACCCACACAAAACTAAAATGTTATTAATTAAATATTTAAAATTTTTCTTAAGGAATTCATACCATTCGCATTAAAAACTTTCGCAAAAATCCGTGTCATTAACAAAAGTGCATGATAAGTATATCTTTCGTTCATGTGCGGCACTATTTTGCTAGCAATTGTCCGTAGCATTGATTTGGGTTGAAGCCGGAATATTCGTATGAACTGAGCATCAGTCATGCTGTTAAATGGATCGCTTTCATCTGAGATTTCGTTTCATTTTCGCCATTTTCCTGAAATCCAATCCATAATTAATTTTATAGGATGTGTTTCACTTTAACTAATCTCTACAGAATAATGTTATCGGTCAAAATAAGGAATTTTAGGATAGAATACACATATAAAATCTTTATATTTCAAATTAAAATTTAAACTGTTTATGTAAGAATGGGATTTTAATATAAGATGTACATATACGGAACGGCACCAATATTAACTTATCAATAAATCAAGTCACAAAAGTTTTATATTTTCCTTCGTTTATTTTGACATGTAAGTTTCATAACATCTAATTCACATAATTGAAATGATTTTTATACACAAAATAAATTATATTTACTTTCTTTGATTCATTCTTAACCTTCTATATTTAATAAATATTCGTCCATCTTATAATAAATATATATTTAATTAATTATAAAAGATATTATACTCACACATAAACTCAAAGCATTTCACAACAAATGACAAACGTCAAAATTACAAAATAATCTTTTAATATATTTGCTATAACTTAAAACTGTAGTTGCTGTAAACTGCTATAAACGTCATTTGATCCGAATTTTTATTTTTCAGTGATTTCAATTTGTACCAATTAGAAAATTTCACGAAAATTTGTCATTTTATCGGAATCTACCCCCTGGAAACTACCGGATATACATGGTTTTTATTTATATTGATATTTATTTATATTGAAAAAAGTCTACAAATTTGACTTGAAACATATTAATTTAAGAATATAAAATATAATAAATGTAGTAGTTAAATAAATTATTTTCATCAACATTAGTCTGCAATTTTTTGAAGAAAATAACTAATAGTGTATCTTGAATACGAACAACAAAATATTTTCATTAAGTCAGCAAGAAACGCAAAATTTTGTTCTGTGAAATGAAAAAATGAGGATCCACCTTCTAGATAAGAGAGCTAGCTTCTGAGATAAGCTCAGATGAAAAGTACAAATAAAAATATAAAAATTATGTTCAGATCTTCTAACCAGGTCTTTCAATCACCTTTTTCGAATCGATGAAAAACCGGTACCCATTTGATAAAATTAGAAACATTTACAACAATAAAATTACCTTAATTATATGGAAAAATACTCGTAAGCATATTCTTTCGCAGTCGTCATGTTATGTTTTGAAATAGGCCGAAGTATAGAATTTTTAAGACTAATTCCGAACAGTATCTCATTATTCAGCGTTCGTTAGACATATCGCAGAGGATTCTACACCAGTTTTGCTTTTATCGAAAAGTGAATGGTTTCAAACGCATTGAATATGTATATTACAAAAAACCTTCGCAATGCGTTAATTTTTAAAACTCACCGCGTATTGCATATCGACAAAGTTAAAACGGGGTCTGAACAGTGTGATGTCATAAATCAATATTTAATATCATGTTCGCTAATAGCACTGATTTTGCTGTTCAAAATTAATATAAAAAATTATTATATTTACAACTAACAATTAACAAGGTCCATAAAATTTCCACCCTCAAAATACCTGTACAATGTACATTCACAGTTACATTAAACCAACTAATTTTTGTTTGTCGAAATATCCAATTTACCGTTTATATTTTTGTTTATAATCCCAATTGTTTATTATAGTTGCACCCGTAAACATATATTTTGAATGTATTGTTTGTTGATTTATAATATTAATATTTGGTTTTAATTGAAAAATATGTTTCGTGTCTAGCAATATTTTATTGTTTAGTCAGTTTGATTGTTTTACGGAACATTGAAAAAAAGTTAAAAATATAGAAATAAAAAACTAAATTGGGGAAACTTATAAAAGTTTTTTTATTTCATTTCCTTTGGGGTTATTAGCCTCGACTTTTTATACTCATACTATTTACAATAGCATAGTACATTTTTCAGTTTTAACTTACGGTCTGAAGATTATAAATTTCACCAAATGTGTATAAAGTTAATCCGTTCATTGAAAAATGAAAATAAAATAAAGAATACTGGCTTTTCTCTCCCATAAAATAACACAAAAAAATACTTTATTGTTTTCTTATTGAATTATTAAAATGCCTGTAATCTCTTTTTTCCGTTTTTTTTTTCAATTTTTCTTTCTAGTTATATTTATATTTACTTATATACGGGGATCTTTCCTTTTGCATTCATTTTCAATTATAATGATAAAAAGCTTGATAAACGTGCATAGCATAAGCTATGTTAAACTTCGAAAGTAAAACGCGAAAATATTAATATGTAATAATAATAATAATATGAAAATTCGAAAATTAATTTATTTACTTATTTATAACAAATTTTCTATTTGATTTGTAATAATTTTCATCTCTACTGAATTGCCTCGTTTAAAATAGTTAAATAATTTTGCTGTTTTCGAATTTTTCAGTTTTTCCTTATTTGCGGTTGAAACTTTTAGGTTTGGGGGTTTTACACTTTGATTACATACTTTGCTTTTAGATTTTTGAGGAGTTTAATGCAGAAATAATAAAATTTATTTAAATAATTTCAAATTGCTTCACACAGTAAAATGTTACCTTTGTAATAGAATATTGGTACATATTTGTAAAAGGTTTTTATTTGAAAAAAAAAAATAAAGATTTCTGCTCGAAAAACCGATAAACTTGCATTAACTATTCAAATTTTTCGTTTATTCCAATTTAATATTATTTTTTTTAACATACGAAAAAAATCAGGGTTCAAAAACTCACTCCTCAAAATATATTATTCGATCTCTACTGAGTGCCAAAAAAATGGTTTCTGCTGATCGATTACGAAAGAAGATTAGGATGAAAATGTTGTATCGTGAATATTCTTTTCAATAGAAAATTTTATTCTATCACTTAAATAGAGTACATAAATTTCGCTGCGCTATTCATAGGCCCGATCCACACTGCATTGTTATGAAATTTTTTTCTTTCATCAAACTAAGTCGTAATAGATTTTTTATTGCTAATTTAAACCCTTATTTTATATTAAAACACCAAATTTTTTTTGTATTGTTTTATTCTGATCTCTTGAAAATAAAATTTAAACTAAAATCTATATGTCAAAAATGGCCTTAATTTTTTTTTTATTTCTATTTAAGTATGTTAATGCTCCATTTACATGCGACCAACATTTTTCTTCTGCAAATTTTTGTAGGTAAATAAAAAGCATTCGCTATATAAAAATATTTAATGTGCCAGAATAAAATACATATATGTATATAGTAATGTTATAATTTTTTTATAGCATTATTAATTGGTTTTGTAATTATTTCAAATGCGAAATTTACATTTTTATCTATGGAGTCTGTTCTTATTATGAGTCCTTAACATTTATAAATATTAAAAAAAAAAATGTAATATTAAAATTTTTGCCATAAAAATACTCGGATCGAATATATTTTATGGCAACATTTAATTTTATTACAACAGTTTATAGTGGTATAGGCGGTATAGTGGCTTAAAAATCTTCTGCATAATTTTGTTGGGATATATTTCTTTTCTTGTCTTTCATGTGCAAAAAGTCGTTATATTTCTTTCATTTTAAAGAAGGTAAATGTTTATCGCATGTAAATGAGGTATAATGCCACTTCTCAAAAAAAAAATTGTTGAAAAATGAGTCACAACTAAAACCGGTATCATCAGCAAACGGGGAAAGAAACGAAAAAGAAATATTTTCTTTAAGATCCCTTTTCCGGTCAGACAAAATTTTTCTTTACTTAAATTTAAGTCCACCTTACACAAATGTGTACCTAAAAATTGATAGGTTGTAATGTCTTCCGGATTTTAACGGATCTTAGTATAATCGGAATTCTTTTTAAAAAAAGCATAATAATTTGATAACACATAAATTATATAACATTAACTATTTGTTTTGATAACATTAATTATTTTATTATTATTATAATTATAGCGTTATTTTTCGGACAAAAACGATTCAAGCACAAATGTGTACATGTTCCTATATACATACAAAAATAAATTTTTGACATGATTCTTTTGCGTTTTCACACAATTATGATGGCAGGTAGGAAAAGGGATATATCCCTGAATATGAATTGTGCCCGTAAAAATTGTGTACGCAAGAAAATCATAACGGTTTTTGTAAGTGATCAATTTTTTTTAGTTCACACACAACTTTTTACAAGTCAACCACATATACTTCATTGTCAATTTTTCTAAATCAACCTCAATTTTTTGCAAAGCAAACTCGTGTTTTTAAAAGTAACTTCAAGTAAATGTAGGGTTTCAAATATTTTTAACACAAATTCAAGTTTTGATATTTCAAGTTCGTGGGTTTTTTGCAGCTTTTTGCAAAACAAATTTAGTGCTCCCAATTCTTAACTGATTATAATGGGATTCGGTAGAATCGTTCTTGAATATGGCCACATGGGACGGAACTCGGCCATTTCTTTACCAACATTGATGGGATTTTATATATTTAATGGAAATAGAATTCTTAAATGATTTTTGGACGAAGTTCTGGAATTAGGCCAAGTCGATCAATTCTTAACCGATTATGATGGGATTGGGTATATTGGATGAAAATGGGATTCTTAAAAGATTTTTAGAAGAAATTCTGGAATATGTGGTCACTCGATCCTTAACCGATTATGATGGGATTGAGTATGTTGGATGGATAATGGGATTCTTAAATGTTTTTTGAAAGAAGTTCTGGAATTAGGTCACCTGGGATGGAACTCCCAAATTGTTTTGCAGAAAGTTGAAAAAAAATTGCGAAGTTAAAATACATGTTGAAACTTGAATTTGTGTTAAAAATATTTGAATGTATCCCTACATTTAATTGAAGTTTAAAAGCTATGAATGAATTAAAAAGAATGAATATCATTTGCAAAATCGTGAATTTGAAGTACAAAACCAGTACAACCAGTAAAAAACGAAAGTATGAAGCAATTCATAAAACAAGACATCATAAATCTACCTCTAAAATTATGCGTTTTTTTTATTAAAAACAATCATATAGCAAATTTGAAATTACACTTCGATGTAAAATTTAAATCGAAAATTCGATTTTTTCTACTCGTCCTTATCTACAACATTATCCTACTAAAAGTTATGCTTATGATCAACGAAAAAAATTAATGCCCTATAAAAATTAAAATTTCATCTTTAAAAACAATCATTACGCACAGTATTCACTTGTCAGCGATCAAAAATATGAAATTTTGTGTCTTATTTTTTATTGAAGCGATCGATCTTTTTTACTTTTCTATTATTCGCTCACTATTCATTGAATGGGATACAAAACCAAAAATGTTATTTTGTTGCTCTCGTTTGATGAATAGAAAAAAATTTCATAAAAAATGATTATTACAAAGAAAAATGATGAATAACTGTAAATCGAAGAGTTATTTCGATCCATGCTTTTGCCTTTTACTCGTTTCATAAGGAAACCACCAACATAACGCACAAACAATTTTTATTGTCTAAATATTTTTCATACTTTTCGGTAAGGTAAAAGTCATTGGTTTTCTATTGGGGATGTGCTGTTAGTCAATTTTTTTTATTTATACTGTGATCGGAAAGAGTTGAAAACAAACAATGGAATAATGTTGTTGAAGTTGTTCATCAACGATGACGGTCATTCACCCGGGGTCTCCACTATGCAAAATTGCAAATATTTACTAACATGCTAGTAATTTTGTCAATGTACAGTAACGAAAGCGTTCGAAAACAATTGTATAACTTTAACAAACGAAAATAAAACCAAGCTAGTCGTTTTAGTAGGGGCCCTGGGTTTCAAAATCTTGGTACTATCTCTGCTACTAAAAAATTGATTTGAGTTCTGAATCCTATTCAACGACTTGCTCATGCACCAATTATGTAAGAATCCTTCCGCGTGGTTTTATTTTCGATTCGTGTCATAACCTCACGTAAACCTTGATCTTTTTTTTTTTTTTTTTTTTTTGGTTGACTGATATGTATACTGCGGAAGAGTTAGTTTTGGGAAGTTGGATTTGACTGGGCCACTTCTTAGCGGGTTAAGGCCGAGTTTGTTTCGGCTATGGTAGATGGAGGAACTGGATAGTTCTTTGGCCGATTTTTTTCGGATTTGTTTTGTAGAAAAATCCAGAACTTCATCCGAGATTTATGTTGGAGTCTCAATTTAGCTCAGCATACCAGATTCGAACATGATTGGTTATGAAAGTGCCTAGCACGGCCGAACTCCAGAACTTCTCTAAAGTCCATTTTTAAATTCCCACCCAATTCTGAATACCTGATTTGACAATATATATTTTTGGGATATGGTTCCCAAGTTCTATTCAGAATGGTCGAATTGTAAAACTTCATCAAAAGACACGTTAAAATCCTAATATAAGCTGACCTTTCTTATTAGAATCCTAGCCAGCTCTGTAAAATGAATTTTAAAGTTGTCGGTTAGGAGACAACCTGGTTTCATTCATTATATCCGAATCCCAAAATTTCGTCAAATTCAGCCTGCAAACCGAATTTGACCATCATTTGTTGAGAGGTGGCCTAGTTTTATTGAGCATAATGTTAATGATTGTCACTCATCCAATTCTGCATACCATATTTGACAGTGTTTGGTTGTGGAATGGTAAAGCTCCAATGGTAGAGCATGGCATAATATATGCCTCCTGTACGGTATAATTTACTTGGTAATTAATTGAATATTCTTTGGATTTGAAATTTTTGTGAAATATCCAATCCGATAGTTAATCTGGCATTGAATAAGATTGATACTTGTCCGGGAGCCATTGCCTTTGGGATGTCTCAAATATTTTTTGTTAAATACTAATAAATTTGAGAGTAATTTTTAATATAATTTAAATAATTATGGTTTCAGGTAATTCTACTGTAAGTTGTGGAATTGCATTAGAATTAAATTAATAAATGTTTATATTATTTAGGAAGCCGGAAAATATTAATTTAGAATTAATTTTCAGGAAATTTACAGATGTAGGTGAAATAATATTTCTTTGAAATATTAATTGGATGGTTCACAAGCCAAACCGATTAATTCCATTTTTTGGATTTTTCTAAATTTTAATATCAACGCTCTTGATTGGCTTCTAACTATATATACATATTCAAAACAAATTTCTGTAATACGAGGGCAAATCAAAAAGTCTTGCAATTTTATATGAAAAAAAAGAGTGAGTGAGACAGCAATATTTTTATTTTTCGACATAATCTCCTTTAAGGTTTATACATTTGTCACATCGATCAATTAACTTGCCTAAACCCTCTAAAAAAAAGATTTCTTTTGCTCCATAAAATATTCATTTACAACAGACTGTACTTCATAGTCACTGGAAAATTTCGGGCCCCTTAGTGTTTTTTTTTTTAAATTGGGAAACAGAAAGTAGTCACTGGGTGCTAAGTCTGGACTGTACGGTGGATGTAGAATTTCCACGAAGCCGCAGTCCTTTAATGCAGCTTGAGCAATATTAACCTTGTGCACTGGTGCATTGTCGTGAAGAAGCAAGATTTTTTTAATAACTTTCCTTGGCCGTTTTTCCCGGATCGCTTTTCTCAATTTTCGCAAAACTTCTGCGTAATATATGCCTGTGATTGTGGTTTTCGGTGCAATATAATCGATTATCAAAATTCCTTCAGCATCCCAAAAAACTGTTGCCACAACCTTACCAGCAGACGGTTGAGTTTTGAATTTCTTTGGTGGTGGTTCACTACGTTTAATCCATTGCATCGATTCTTGTTTGGATTCCGGATCCCAATGATAAAGCCATGTTTCATCGCCTGTTATTATGTTATCCAAGAAATATTCTGGATCTTCTCTGTACATATCTAAAATCGCCTTTGAAGTTTGAACACGCATTTTTTTTTGTTCTGCATTCAACAAACGGGGAACCCATCGCGCACTTACTTTCGACATGTGAAGGTGTTCATGTAATATAGTATATGTGGTACCGTATGAAAGAGAAAGTCTCCACGCTAACCGCGGAACAGAAATACGCCGGTCCTCCAATACAATAGATTCGGCCAAAATTACGTTTTCATGGCTAATAGCATCTGCTGGCCGATCCGAGCGGTTGTCGTCTTCAAATGACTCCCGGCCACTTTTGAATAATTTTACCCACCTTGTTACTGTGGCATATGATGGTGCAGATTCGCCGTAAACTTTTGATATATAGTTGAATATATAAATTGCATTTCGTCCATATTTATAGAAAAATTTAATAAGGGCGCGATATTCAATTTCATTCATTTTAAGAAAAATTCAAAACACGTGTTACTAAATTGACAAAAACAAACGAACTGTAAAATTTACATCGAAATGTTCTTCTAGAAGTTTCATCGCGACAAAAAATGGTTTTGAAAAATATATTGTTGTCTCACTCACTCTTTTTTTTCATATGATATTGCAAGACTTTTTGATATACCCTCGTATTAAGTGTTAACACCACTAAATTACAAAGTTAAAACTAACTAAAGTTGATATTACAAGAAATCCTCATTTTTTCTCATTTTTCTCACCTTCTTATTTTATGGCGTTAATCGTTTTGGCTAATGAAGCATCTAATAGTTGATTGTGTATATTAGAATTGTGTTGTCAATGTTACTAACTATCGACTTTATCTAGGTGTCTGTACCGGGCTGATTCAATCAATCAATTTCATTTACGAAGCCGGAAAGCATTAATTTAGAATTCAATTTCAGTACATTTCCAGATGTACGTGAAATAATAAAATTTTTCCCTCAGGTTGCTGATTTATAGAAGCAATTGTTGAAGACCAATACCATCGTTATCCATTAAACCTCTTAAGCCTTTATCCTTCCTCTACTAGATTAGAAGTAGATTAGATTGTGTTGTGCCGTACGATCGCTAGGTGTTTGAAACCGGATCGTTCTGTCCCAAAAAAAAACCCTTTCTATCCTTCCTATTGTTATGTTTAAACAGGCTGTAGGAATAGGCCCGGCGTTATCCGGGACACTTGTCAAGTACTTGGTCTTACAGTCCAATCAATCAATCAATATTTGTAAAAGGTTTTTATATTTAATGTAAAATTCACTTTAACTGTTTTAATTCACTTTTAACTGTTTTATAATAATTAACATAATTTATAATTTTTAACTGTTAGTTTTATTTTTATTCAATTACATTTCTGATTACATTATCGAGCCTCTACTTTTGGCTCGTCACTACCATGTTACTATCTTACTGACTGCCCTTCTTCTATCTATATATCTTTTTTATATTTATTAAATATTATGCTATGTCACCTTAATATTAATTCTTACAATATTTCGTAATGCCTAATAAACATATTTTATTTTTGTTAACGAATCAATTCTAGTTTTCGGTCAAAAACTTATGATTGCGTAAAGCAATAAATTTTGGAGTATAAAATATGTTTATTTTACAAAGTACAATTTCATGAAAATATTTCGCGTGCCTGTCTTTCGAAATACAGAGTGTATTGCACCGCGTATTATATTGATATTTCCATGACAAGTGTGTGGCTTTACATATTAATGTGTATGCGTTACGCTGCATGGCAAAGGGTAAACGGTTTTTAATTTTCTTTTTCGTTTGGAATGACAAATAAATCTTTGATGTGATATCCCTCGGCCTTTTAAGGTTGTCTATTTTTTAGTTTTCTTACTGCTGGTGCTATTTTCTATAAAAGAGTTTGTCTGGTTCAACAATATTTCTCGAAACAGCTTCGCAATTGCATAGGAATGTCTGACACGAACATAGATTGCTTTGAGTTCTAAACCCTATTCATTGACTTGCTCATGCACCAATTACTTAACAAGCCTTCCGCGTGGTTTTATCTTTTGTTGGTGGCATCACCTTACGTAAACCTTCATTTGTTTTTATTGATTTAGACGTTTGGAAATGTCTCAGTACTCTGTTTCTAGACAGTAAACTGCTCAAGATGTATAAAATCATAAAATAGCTTTTGGAGTACGAATTGGGCCATATTGGAATTGGAGTTCTAACAAATTTTAGTTTTGGTGAAGCTGGATTAATCTGGGTCATCTCTTAACGCGTTAAGGCCAAGTTTGGTTCGGCTGTACTGAGTGGAGAAACTGGATAATTCCTTGGCCGTTTATTTTCAAATTTATTTTGTAGTAAAATCTAGAACTTCATCTGGGATTTATGTTGGAATCTCGGTTCAGCTCAACATAGCAGATAAAAAAAATAGATTAAGAAGTTACATTCGTCTGTATTATCAATTTAAAGATTTACGGCTTTTTTATAGACAAATATTATTTACTATGCCATTCACAATGTTTGCGACTTTTCGAGCCAGCAAAAGAAGAGGCCATTTACTGTACTGTTACCATACACATACAACTGCAAAAAGTAGAAAATTAAAATTCCGTCCATTTGGGCCGAACATTGTCGTACTGAAAGATCTCTTTGTCTTGTCTTTTGGCATATTGTGAGCATTTGAGCTTCAATGCATGGCTTAATTGCATCAGTTGTTGCTGATAACGTTCTACAGTGATGGATATATTGGGTTCATTAAGCTGGAGTAGCTCATAGTAGATCACTCCGAACCGATCCTACCAGATGCACAGCATTAGCTTCTTTCGATCAATATTCGGTTTGACGGTTGAACTTGATGCATGGCCGGGCTTACCTCACGATTTTCTGCGCTTTGGGTTATCATAGTGATCCACTTTTTGTCTGACGTCAAGATTCGATGCAAAAAACCCTTCCGATTTTTTCTATGGTGTAGGTGTTTGCTCTTGTAAAACGGCGTTCGACGTCTCTTGGCTGGAGTTCATACGTAACCCAATTTCCTTATGTTTGTACTTTACCCCGCTCCCCCTCGTCTATCTTGAGACGGTTTTGAATCGGTTAATGAGTCACTCCCAAAGTTTCAGAATGCTCTTCTTGAGTTTGGCATGAATCTTGGTTCAATAACGCCTATATCTCAGCGTCTTCAAACTTTACTGGTCTTCCTTCACTTTCTTTGTCACTGGTGTCAAAATCGCCACTTTTAAAATTGCGGAACCAGTACTCACATGTTTTTATTGATGGGACATGCTCCTCACATGTTTCATACAGCAATCGATGTCCATCAGCTGCAATTTTCTTCAAATTAAAACAAATTCAGTTAACAATTCAGCGAAATGACACATACGACACATTAAGACTACTAGACACATGAAGTAAAGTCTTAGTAAAGTCTTTTAGTAACACTAATGAAACAGTCTATTCTGATGTATCCTAAGAATAGATTTTTTGCTGGAGCATTTCACTATTAACGTAAAAATGATATATTGAAATATACATCCAGAAGGAGCGCACCACGCTTTTATTTTTAGTCATATTAATTTTAAATTTCTACTTATTATAAATATACCTTAATAGGAGTAAGGAAACAAATTTTTTTTCTACTTTTCAAAGCCTTTTATTATCTACTTTTTAGAGCCTTTAAATATAAGCGTGGTTTTTTAAAAAGTTTTTTTTAAATATATTTTATTTTCTACTTTTTAGTCATCGAAATTTGCAATCAATTTTTCGACCATGTTAACATTTATCAGGAAGTTGCAAAAAGATAGATGGTATATCTATCTTTGGACCTTACCTTTTAGAGTGCGTTCCGAGAGCACTATGTCATATGATTGTTTTTATTATAGCCAACTTTTATAAGTCTTTGTCAATATGTGTTTTTTTTTTGTCAGTTCTTCGCGTCCCACAGATCTTAGTCTCACCATTTCTGCCAATGCCTCATTATTACATGGCTTCTTTCCTATCAATTTTTGACAAAGGCTTTGAAAAAACATAGGTGTTTTTTTAAAAAGTTTTTATAAATATACCTTGATAGGAGTAAGGAAGAAAAAAATTTTTTTAATGTCCAAAAATGTTAGAATCTTGTATTGTCATCGGAGTTAAGCCTGCATGCAAAATTTCAGCTCAATTGGACTATCGCAAGTATGGTTGAAAAATTGATTACAAAATTTGACGATACAAACAGACACACACAGTGAGCTAATATAAGCCTGGTAAAAATGAAAACTAATAAACCTAAGGGTAATGAATGTGAACTGTTGTAAATCTGAATGTGTGCAGTCAAATATAGTGCAGTGAACTAAAAACGTGCACAAAAACTTATAATGAGCCTACGGAAAAAGGCCTAAGCAAAACATTGTGCGGTGTTTAATAGTGTATGTAAACCCTAAAAAACAATAAGGATAGGCGACGGCCATTAATAAGTTAAGGTTTTATTTGATATAATTTCCAATTATTTTATACATGTATATTTTACTAAATTCCTTTTTCTTTCTAAATTTTTTATATATTTTCAATAATTCATATTATAGTATTTTTTAATCCTCCAAGATAGCAAATATTAATATTTATTGGGCTTTGGGTTTCCTATCATTTGATTATTTTCAATTCGCCATTGAAATGATTCGTTTGCTACTGCTAGGTATGTCGCGTTTAATCTGAATTTGTTAGATTAATACTGTTATAAGTTTGAACTATGTAAATTCGTTTGCAAAGTATCGTTGTAAATGCAACGGAGGGTAAGTGGGATCACAGTGTCAGATGGTAAGTTGATTCAAGTGTTCTATCCCTCCCTTACAAGTGCTTCAACTAGCAATTCTTTAAATAAGGACAAGCCCACCTCAATCCCAGACTGAGCCTTAGCCGACAAAATGGCCATTTCAAAAGGAACTCTAAGTGATTGATTTCAATTTTCTCAGTGACGAACTATCATTTTATATTGAAACCAAATCACTCATCCAACTGATGCCGCCCTAAATCTCGTTACACAGCGCACTATTTAAGCGCTTACTTGTTCATTGTTTGCGGTATAAGTCGTTCCATCTAACTAGGTGCTATCTAGATCACAAAATATTGTTGAAAATATTACTGTTTATAAATAAGTGTTTTATTCTTGTACCTATTGTTTTAATTATGTATACACATTTTAAAGAAAAGGATTAACAAAACAAGTAACAACAATATGAATGTACGGAGAGAAATGATTCAAGCAAATTTGGAAAATTAATTTGATTTTTTATTTTTGTAATGAATTTTCTTGTTGTGTTGTTTTTTAATTAAAATTATATAAAACATTTGTTCTAGTTTTCTATGTGAAAGAAGAAATTTAACTTTTTTTTGATACTTATCGTTATCAGTAATAGAACAGTAATATAAATATATATATGCAAATGTAATTAAGATAATGTATATAAAACATATTTTATGTGTACCTAGTCGAACGTATATAGTGGGTGTCACATAACACTGATAAACACATACCTGTGTTATAAATAGATTAACACACTTTTTTGTTTTTCATGCGGCATATTCCTGTAATAATAAAATAATAATTTAGAAATACAAATTTTTAATTAATTTTATTTTAAATCGTGAAGATAATTTTTACACTCATATGTACGAACGTAAAAAATAATCAGGTTCCAAAAAAGAAACTTTTACACGTTTAATTGATTATTTTTCTCGTACACATCGCGATATAATAAAATAAGGCGTTATTTGGAAAACCTTCGCGCTTTGAAAACTATTTGAATTTATAGTTTTTGTTTAAAAAAGTTTTTCTTTAATTTGTTTTTTTTTTGTTCGAATAATTATTATTTCATTGCTTTAAAACTAAAACTAAAAGTTGTATTGTTTGCAAAAATAAAAATAGTTTTTTAATTCTTGTTCTTTGTTCGTCGAGAATAAAGTTTTAAAGCAACATAATTCTTAATTTTTCAATTTAAGCGATTGAGTCGGTAAAATTTTCGCCGTTACATTAATTTTAACTAAATAATCTTAATAATTTTTAATACTCCTGTATTCTGTAACGGCGTTTCTTGCTGTTTACTAGATCTCTCATCCTGCCCCTTAACCTAGCTTGAAGTGATATGGTTTTTGTTTAAAAATATTATAGATAGGTGAAATACATCAAACTTGCTCTATGTTTTCCTGAGAAAATGCTTCAATCTGGAAGTTTTACTCAAAATGAATCTCTATTGGTTACTTAAGAATCTGAGATGACATGTTGTAACTATCGCTTTTTCCACATCGACAGAGAAAACGTATCACTTTGATGAAAATATTAAATTGTATCCACTAAATATTTTTACTTCTAAAATATGGTTATTCTATCGATTGGAAATATTTTTAAATAATAGTTATCAGGAAAATTAAGTGTCGAACCGTAGCCAAGCCACTGAGCTGGACTTTAAATAGAAAAGGATCGTCTTCTACTAATCTGTGTAAAAAGAAAAATTCTTTTTTGTTTTGAGATGTTGTGAAAGGTTGGCGTTGTCTGCTATTTATGAATCTTATTCAATATTTCCGTTTTATATTTTTCGACAATTTCGAGGAAAATATAACATTTAAATTTTCAATTTTTACTGTGGTTTTTCGTTTTATATTTTGTAATTTGAATTGGATGAACCTATAACAAAATAAACTTCACAACTGCTCCCGCACTACGAGAATATAAGGATAAAAATTCAGATTCAATTCTGTCGTTAACCTGATGTATTGGTACACTTTTAAAATCTGATAAAATTAAGTTATGGATTAAGGAAAGGTAAAAATCTTTAATTATATGTTTTTACTATCATTCCTTAATTAAAACTGATAAATCATTAACATTTATTCCGTAAAAGACTATACGAGGTACGATCAATAAACCCGTGTTAGGAATGAAGAAGCATTACCCATCGTTTCTGCCATTTTTACTGATTATGGGTCGATATTGCTCTTTTTCCATTTTATTGAGAAACACTAGACTGAAAATTAGCATGGTGTCGTTTGCAACGCCACCTGTTTTCAAACACGGGAACTTATTGTAGTAGGTTTATAATTAAATTTACTAACTAAGTTTAGTTTTAATATTTTTTCAAAACCTCTATAGATTGGATTCCGGGACTTTAAAGAAAAATTTGATAGTGCGGCATTATCTATTGATTTTCTAAAAAACAACAGGGATTACATAAGATAATCATTTTGACGAAATGATGGTTGAAGTATAATCATGATTCCTAAACCAAGTAAACCAGCTGCTCAAGAGGTTGAAACTTATACAATAGAAGAAAGAATATTAATTCACATCAATACGCAAATTAAGGTTTAGAGCAAATCGCGCTACAGTTGAATCAGTTCACAGACCAACGAATATCATTGAGGAGGCGTTTGAGAATAAGGAGATAAGTTCAAATGGACGCTTTTGAGCTAAACATACAAACAAGTACTATGGAAATAAAAGGAGTATCAGCAGATATACTCACAAAGTGGCATACTTGAACCTATTCTGTTCATCCTTTATACGAGATTTTTACGGAATATACAAGGTACTACAGTGGAAATATTTGCAGATGATTATCGAAAGGAATAAGCAAACTTCAAAATACACACGTGGTGTTTTCCTTGTAGTGATTGATACAAGATGCTTCTTTAATTTGCTTCTTTCTTAATTTTGTATTTTGGACAACCAGATTGCTATTGGGTGATTTAAGTCGACCTTCTCTAAGGTGTGAATGAATATTTCAGCCCTTATCGTAACATTCGTTTGCCCATTCAATCGCTTAAGCCTGTAGTTGTTGCGAACATGACTCGGTTATAAACGAGGTTTATGAACCGGAATCGAGTAATTCTCGCTCAATTCTATAATTTTCGACTATTAAGACCATAGCTGTTAGCAGCACTGCAATAAATTTTAGATGTAGTTTGTAAGCTTTTTTTGACTGAGTCCAGGCTGAAAAGATATTCAGTTTTTGAATCAGCGGTGTTGGCTTTATCATATATGATGACTAATGATGTCTTCGGTGAAAAATGGAACATCTTGACTTTGAGTTGCAAAGCTTAACATGGTGCCCAGTATTAAAACCGTTAAAGCATCGGTTGTGTAACCGAAAATGCGTTGTTGGTATTCTTTATCTTCCATGGCATTCTATTTTGAACACTCGAGATAACAGTCAGCTTCCTTTATTCACGGTGGACAGAACTCGGATCAGAGTTGACTGGATTTGTTTGGCACTTGAACTACATCAAGAGCTTGACTCGTGCATCCCAGAAACTTAAAAAAATCGCCAATTTCAAGTATTGAATGTACCACTATTGGGTAACCACGTTTTCTGGATAGAACTTTTACGTGGACCTTTGATTTTCTTGTCTCGGTCCCTAATCCGTCTTGAACGAACAGAATGTGGGTAACCGTTCCTTTCTTCTTTACTTAGGCAGCACAGCTCTCAAATATTTAGAATATTACTACAGCAACTCTCGCACAACAGAGCCTTTACTGTTGAAATCGATCGCCATCATTTATTATCCCCTCTTATTGAACGCCTAAGTAAAACTTTTGTACTATTGTTTTCGATGCCTCACTATTTCAATTTTTTGCTTTTTCCGTCTGTTCTACTTGTTTAATATGAGAAAAAACAGAAATAATTCCAACAAATAAAAAAATAATGGAACTCTTAGAAAAACCGTTTATTTATACTGTGACCGAGGCGAGTCAAAAAGCAGCAATGGAATAATACTAGTTGTTTATTAATGTTGACAGTGGTTCAGTGACGAAAGGATTCAAAAGCAATAGTATAAATGAACAAACAAAACATAAATCAAAGTCTTTCTTGTTCAATAGTAGGGACCCTGTACAAGTATAAAAACTTGAATCATAGAAAAAATAAGTTTACCATAGATTTCTCATTTGAATAAAACGAGAGATAAAAATGAAATTCCAATGTCATGAATGTATTTGTGATTTTACATTGTGCGCAATGTAAAGTCACAAATACAATCAAGACATTGGAATTTAATTCATTTTATACAAATGAGAAATCTATGTTAAACTTATTTTTCTATGCTTGAACTAAACAACAGCAGACTCGAAAAAACGATACCAAGGCGATCCTTGAGCAAAGTTTAATTTTAACAGAATACCTTTCTTCTACATTGTGATTTTGGTTTTATTTAATTGGTGGTTTCACCTCGAGAGATTTTGAATTTTTAAAGGCACAAGAATTACATTTACACCATTTCGAAGTTGGTGCGATTACATTTAGATGGCGCGAATAAGTTTTGGCATTTATCAATCAGCCGGTTTGAGATAAATATAAATAACAACATCAGGTTAAGCGTTTCATAAAAACAAAAAAAGAAAATTAGAGGGTTCCTCTTCTAAATATTATCGGTAAGTAGATATAAGTTTAAAATAATCATTCTTCTCTCTCTATTGCAAGAATTGCTAGACAAATAACTATTTAAATATTTTCATTACATTTTCTTGTCATTTTCTGCGTATATTTTTTCAGTAGGTATGGTGCGAAAGAATTACATTCGAGTTGAGGTTTCGCAAGTCAGAAAAGTATTTGTTATGAATATTGATATTGTTTTGTATTCTATTTAATTTTCTTTCTTTTCAGATCCACCTATATCGTCTTTGATCCCGAACAAAAGAAGGTCTCGGAATTAATAACTAGAAAAACCCAGTATACCACCGCAGTTAGAAAGCATTCTGCCCAGCCAACGATGCTATACAAATAAAAACAAAAAACGGTATTACTTCTAACATTGGACTCATTTTAATTTAAAAAATCCACTGAAAATCTATTGCCAAGAAGCTGCAAACAAAAATATACACGGAGATCGGTATTAACAGAACTTGTGAATGGCTACTGCAGTTGCAGGTAATAACTGTTGAACTAAAGTTCAACGTGCTTAAAACTACAGTGTTCTAATTTAGACAAAGTCGTTGAATGATATAAATGAATAATTGGTTGTAAATATAATAGTAGACTAAACTGTTGATATCGTAAGATCCTGTCGATTGTAAGATATTCAAGCTTCGGGACTGATCTTAATGGGAAAAACTACTTTGGATATGATGGTTAGATTGCAGTTTTATTGTGAACGGAAACTGAGGTTAGAGATAAGAAGGATGGAAGATCTCCTTTAGAAAAGGAATAATCAGTCGGCTATTGAAAGAATTGCTTTACTAGAAGTTAGTTTCAACAATTACCATCTATTTGGAAATTGTGAAATAAAGAATTATAGACCAGCATAATTAAAAACAATAGCTATGTATTTATTATTAAATAGTCACTCATTAATGCAGTTACAGTAAATATAACACTTTATTTTTAACACGATTGCTAATTAATCAAATAATAATTAAAATACTTCCATTTTAAGGGTGTACACATTTATTAAACACAAATGAGATGATCTACTACTGCTCGATTTTAGCTAAAAGTATGGTCGCTATTACACTTTTATATAATTGAAGATGATCACGGTAAATTATGTAAGCTGCCACATCTTTTGAGCGATGGTTAAATTCATAATTAATTGAGTCAAAAAGAAACATCTAAACTGTTGTTTTTTTGTTCATTACAATTTACTTTCCGCCAATCTGTTTTTGAAGCAAAATATTTTCACCATAAAATTACAAAAGGAAAACCCCAAAAAATAATTTAAATTCGTAAAAAGCTTTAAAACATAAATTTCAATTATATCAAACACAAAAAAAAACTAAATCAACTTGTTATCTTAAGACAGAAAAAAAAAATCTGTTCGCTTAACATGATTATTGCATTTTTTTTACTGAATAAGTTGATAAAATTAGCCGTTTCTTTTTTATCTATCTCCACAAGAAATTTCCACCCCCATCCGAATATGTATGTAGAGGCTATATAGACGAACCACCAAAAAAAAAATGGTAAAATGCAAATTCAGTAAAAATAACAATCTTAAAATTAATAATTTCATTTTATTTTTTCCGGATTTAAGAACTTTAAATACAAAATTAAAATAATTGAAAAAGAAGAATGCGGGAAAGAAATTATTATTTATCCGGTTATATATGCATGTACCAAACCAAAGTAACAGCGAACCTAAAATCCGAAACTTAACCAAAATAAAAGTCAATTTCAATTATATTCAATTTTTCCCCAACAACAAAAACCGCACAATACCACCATCTCGGTATCACCCGATGGAAAGACGGGGCGGAACAAAAATTCTGAATTGAAACGAAAACTTGGAGAAAAATTGGAATAAACCAAATGAAAGTTATTTTTTTAGATGATGATGATGGTTGCTTGTTGTAAAACAACGAGAAAAGCAGTTATTATAATTTTTTCATTCTTCTGTTTAATTTGATTTAATTTAATTTCTGTTTGGACATAAAAATAATCAGATTTTTTTTTTTTTACATAAATGGGTAATGTATTTTTATTACGTAGACTTGTGATAAATTTGGATTATGCTTGCAATGCATAAAGAGGGTTTCCCAGTTTTTCAATTACAGGACTTGTTCTATTTTTCGTGTAATGTTGGCTTATTATGTACCGAGCTAAACGCCCTTTTGATAAAAAGAAAAATTCAAAATTTTATTTGACTTGAGTTGTAAGCGGGCATAAGTTAATAGGCCAAACATTTGTTTTCAATTTATTTTAAAATTTCGTGCGTTATTCTCGTTAATTTTAAGATTATATAAAATTTTATAATATTATATACAATTATAACGAATTTCAAGCTATGGTTTTAAACTGCATCCGAATTTAATATTTGTTGTTTAGCTGAGTATCATATACAATGCAAACATTACTAAATACATAGTGTTGGGATATCAAAATGAAATTTTATTAAGGAAAATTATTATGATATGATCTCAATGTATTAAGAAAATATCCTCTATTCTAAGAAAATTAATCATTCTTCTCTATGTTAAATTTAAAAAAATATTCAGGTTATTAAATAATAATTAAATTGTAACAAACTAGCACAAATATGTGACATTTAAAACCTTATATGTAATAGAAAATAATACAATTGTCGCTCAAAACGAAATTATATGACACAAACTTACTGTAGTTTAAAATTGTATGAATGAATTCCGTTTTAATGAGAGAACTTATTTTGTCTACAGAAAGGGCGCAATAAAAATGCTCTTTTTGAACTAATTACAGTAAAATTTTAAAGCACGTGAAGTGGAAATAGTAATAGAATAGGAATAGCGTTGAAACCTTTGACTTTTCTGTGCAAAAAAATAAGAACAAAAGCAGTCGAACGGGAGGAGCGTCAAGAAACTCGGGTTACGATCCCTTCTTACCGTTTAAAACTGTCAACTACCAAGCTGTTTTCTGATGCACTGAGTAAAACAAATAACCACAAGACAAAGAAAATATGATCAAAATTACAACTGTAAGGAAAGGACATCCCGCTTTATAAATTAGCTCAAAAAGAAATGTGTGGTTCCTTTTAAGGTGTTTGTAACTAAATTATTAATGCCCGAGATGTTTTGAATGTCGGTAGTCAAAATTGACCAATTAAATTCAAATGATGGAATTGACGTGAAGATGCTTTTTCACAGATCTGAAATTTGTCCTAAAACCAACAACAATGTTTATAATTAAATTTAACAGTGTAATTTGAGTGCGCATATTAGAGCAAAGAAAATTAGTTTGGGACTGGTACTTGTATTAAAACGTCCACCAATTTGTCTTTGCTAATAGTTTTTGTACCCTATTAGCTAATATATAACGAAAAAAAAAGTTCCGCCGATCGTGGAAATCCCGCTATTTGAATATTCGTGACACGGGAAAAGTATTGGTCCAGTTGATAAGAAAAAAAATTCTTTAGCCTTAGTGTTTAAAAGGTCCGCCAATTTATTGATCTATATAAGTTTTGGACTCTTATGTCTGTCTACCGAGGGAGTATGATGACCCACTAATCGTGGGAATTCTTGCTATTCGAATATACGTGACACGGGAAAAGTATTGGTTGCGTATTGGTTGCGAAAAAAAATCTTTAGCCTTAGGGTTTAAAAGGTCCGCCAGTTAATTGATCTATATAAGTTCTGGACTCCTATGTCCATCTACTGAGCGAGTATGATGACCCACTGATCGTGGGAATTCCTGCTATTCGATTATACGTGATACGGGAAATGTATCGGTTCCGTTGAAAAGTAGAAAATGCTCCAGTCGTGGGGTTTAAAAGGTCCGCCAAATTTTTGATTAAGATAAGCTCTGGACTCCTATGTCTATCTATCGAGCTAGTATGATGACTCGCTGATCGTGGGAATTCCCGCTATTTGAATATACATGACACGGGAAAAGTATTGGTTCTGTTGAAAAGAAGAAAAATTCTTTAGCCTTAATGTTTGAAAGGTCCGCCAACCTATGTCTATCTACTTAATAACCTCTTAGAAATATGTTACGACAAAATATTAATATACGAATATTAAACCCAGATTTTCCGGAAAATTCATGTTTTTTATTTGGATTGGGTCTAGTACAAAGTGAAAACATTCATTCCAGCCATAATAACATTTTAGAAATATGTTAGGACAAAGCACTTTTAATGCTATATTGTGGAATAAAACTTTTGAATATTAAACCCAGTGCTCCCCTAGATTTTTAGGGAAATTCATGTTTTTTAATTGGATTGGGTCTAGTACAAAGTGAAACCATCCATTCCAGCCGTAATAGCCTCTTCAAAATGTTTTAGAACACTGCACTTTTAATGCTTTATTATAGGATACAATTTTTGCATAATATTAAACCCAGTGCTCCCCTAGATTTCCCTTAAAATTCTTGTGAATAAATTGCATTGGATCTAGTTCAATTCTTAAGCTCTAAATCAAGAAATTTGCAGACCTTTGAAACACTAAGGCTGGATAACTTTTCTAGTTATCAACAGAACCGACACATTTCCCGTGTCACGTATATTCGAATAGCGGGAATCTCTTAGACATTGCTTTTAGGACAAAGCATTTTTAACACTAGATTGTGGAAAACAACTTATGAATATTACACGCAGTGTTCTCCTAGTTTTTCCGAAAAATTCAAGTTTTTTAATTGGACTGGATACAATGAAAAATTTATGAAGTAGTTCTTTATTCGCATAATTGTAAAGAAAATTTACTTTCAAAATTTTTTATATTATATATTTTATTTAAAATAGTGTTGTAGTTCTTCTGGTCTTCTTGTTTTAAATGGAATTGATAATACAATTTAATAATAATTTACATTGTTAAATTATGTTTAGAAATAAATTTTGTGTTTAAGACAGTTTAGGACCAACTTTACGTGATTATATAGTCGTATGAAGTTTGCCCTAAATTTGTCCTAAAATTTGTTGTTGCTTTAGGGCAATTTAGGACAAACTTCACACGAATGCTTTTTCTGAATTCTGATAAAACACGTATATAAGTGGCTTGTGCTTCAAACAAAGTAAACTCCCGATCTTCTAAAAGATTTTCCAAATACTTAAGCACTTAAAAATCTTCTGAAAGCACCACGTTGGATCTGCGGACCATAATCACTAATCGTATTGAATAACGTAGAAGTTCGAAAAGAATTGCGTGCGTCTTGAAATCGGTCAAGGTTAACCTTTCAAAAATTGATGACTAAGATTTTATTCTGAATATTGACAAGTATCACAATGCATTGTGCACTATCTGATTTATCAGTCGGAACTAATATTAAGCCAGCTGGAACAATTTAGAACCACTCGGAACCATTAGAAGCTTGCAAACGAGTATGAACCGGCTTCTTTCTTCAACGACACGGCACAATATGATCAATTATAAACGGAAAATTCTCCGTAGACTTAATTATTTATCAACGGACAATTCTCCGTAGAAATAATTCAATTTCAAAAGAATGTTGAATTAAAACAACAACATCTTGTACACACGAATTGTTTTTAAATTAAAGAGAATCCTTACAAAAAATGTTTAAAATAATTTGGGAACCAGTTAAAACTAGATTTTGTTTGTCAATTTAGATTTTTATGATCGTGTTTCAAAAACCAGATTACTAGTTAAAGCTGGATTTTGTTTATAAATCCAGATGTCGTTTATCAAAAATTTGTTCATCGTCTAAACAAAAATACACAAATTATTCTATTCAATTTTGGGATATTTCAAGGAGCAGCATTGCAGCTAATCGACCAAAACAAAATATTTATTTTTAAGATACACTTTTTTAAATCAATTTCAATTCAGTCTTTTTTATATTTTTTTATTGTATTTTTATACCACTAATACCTCGCAACAAGGACAATGCGCTTAAGATACAATGCCAGCCGGAACCGGAGAAGCTAGTCGGGACCAAACCAACTAAGGTACCAGTAGCATATTGCATTGTGCATCATTGTGACTATCTGATTTTAATGCCTTACCAAATATGCAGCCAGCCCAAACCAGTTAAAAATCGCCGTAACCAGAGTTTTATCAACCGAAACCGTTAAAAGCTTGCAGTGAAGATTTCCCCATATCTTTTAAACTAACATTTTGTAACTTTCAAAATAAATTTTTGGTACAGATTATTTTATCATGTATGCTTTGTAAAACAAAAAGTATATTTGAGAACTCTTTTTGTTTGTTTTTTAGAATTAGAAAATTGTTGTTGACAACTCGAAGTTTTGTAATTGCGTAAATATGTTTATTAGTTAAACTTTATAAACATTTAAACTAAATTTTAGCTAGAACAATGTCAGTTAAAGCCAGTCGGAAACAGAGTTCTATCATTAAGAACCATCAGATGTTTACAGAGGAGCACAATCTACTTTAGGTGTTTCTGCAACTATTTATTTATTTAAAGAATAATGTATTCTGTGATTTACATGTATGATTTCAGATAATTTAGTTTAAAATAAAAATTATATTAAACAAATAAAAATCAAACAAAAAAACTTTAAAATAAAATACAATCAAATTTTGATTTAATATTTAAAAATAATTGTTCAGTATATTTTTAAAGTTGTCCTTTGATAAATTAAAGTCAAATACGTCGTCGACGATGTTGAATGATTTAGACAAGAGAATGGAAAAAAGTGTCGAGGGATGGAAAAAAGTGAACTTATGTGATTAAATTTATAAACTGATACTAACAAAAAACAAATATTTTTAATTTGAAGTTTACACATTGTTTTTTATTATATCTCGATTTCTTTTAGCTTCTTCTGCAAGATTTGTAATAGTTATTTCCTCATTTGTACTTGGATTAATGTTTACCTCAGTGTCGAATTGGTTTTCATCTATTGGTACATTATATTTCATTATATATGCCCCCCGCTTTAGACGGTTGTGAAACATATTTGCTTTTAGAGCGACCCATAAAAATGTCAATCAAAACTATAACCATGTCAGCCGGAATTATGTGAAACCGACCAGACAACTATAATACAATACATTGTTGTGCACTATCCAATAATTTAGCCGGAACATTGTGCTCATTGGGCTGTGAAAAATACAACCATTGTAAACAGTTGTCAACAAAGTAAAATCCATTATCCAACATTTGCATTCACCTAGTAATTCAATTGATTTTTTCGTGCCTCGCAAAATCAAACCGTTCTTCGGCAAATTATTTTTCGTTGCGAACGAAAATTCATACCTTCTAAAAATTTTAAACAGTCCGGGATATGTATTTCATTCAAATTTGTTGGTTACTTGATTGAAGTTTCTCGGACACGTGTGATTTTTTTTTCTTTGAGCTTCATTTGACGGTAGATATCTCCGGCAATTGGGTTGAGTTTCAACAAACGAGCCCGAAATAATTTTTGAAATTTTTAGCCATAATTTTAATTTGTTCGTTTTTTCACAAATGTGTTTCTTAAATGCTTGCGGAACATGGAAATGCTTTTTGGCAGTTCTTTGTATTACGTGATTTCCCTCTACTAATAGGTGTATCTACATGACATTTGCAATTTTTAGATTATCGTTGCGAACAACTCCATCTAAAAATATTTTTGTTTTTTTTATCGTGAAAATAATCAAATCCATCGATAAATATTTTATCACTCCCTTTGTTTGACGCAACAATTGACATGGAGCTTATTCTAAGAAATCACTATGATATTAAATAAAAATTAAATAAATTAAATCAAGTCAATGAAGCAAAATTGAACACTTCAATGTATAAAAAAATTTTAAAACAACGAAAACCTTTATTATTAACTGAAATACTATTATATTTAGATTATATTATGTGCACACATCTATACACATTAAGCAAACAGAGACCGCCAGTTGGCGTCAGTCATCCCAGTTGGCTTTTTAAGATTGGATCATTTTTTGGTTGGATTTCGATATTTTGAATTTTTCAAAAGTTTGGATTTTGTCCGGTTTGGATTTTGTGACACAACCGTTCTATTAAATTTGGAAAGTACAAATTTTAATCAAAATGAAATTTAGCAAATTTTATTTATGCATTCGATTAGCAAACGCGACAAGCCAGTCGGTGTGTCCAAATTTGTTCGCAATTAAATCAAATATTAATTTACGATCAAATATTAATATGAGCACAGTAGAACATTTTAAAGGCGACAATTGATATTTTAATCACGGGCGTTGATAATTTAAATTGGGTCGTGGCCGATATTTTTTAATGTAACAAACACGACCGACGACAATTTGAATGAAATGGAAGATTTAATTTTGTAAGTATACTTCGTAATTTTTTAATTAACTGGCTCTGAATTATAGTTCCTATCTATCCTCCTACCTATCAATTTTGGAAGGGTGTGTGTGCCGCGCCAGTTTATATTTAATAGGACAAACATTATTGCACTACGATTGTTTTATTTTATATAAACTTATAATATTTATTTAATTAAAGATTCGAAAACGTCACCATATATTCTTTATTTACTTTGTAAAAAACAGCAATTGGATGGTTTTTGTAATTGATTTTTCTCGGTTACTTTTTCATAAATATGGAGTTCCCCCATAATGAGAGTGTTAACGGAAATTTTAAGCTAAATCACAGTGAAATAATTAAAAACTGACCGTAGTTTAAACTTATATATTTAACATTTGATCAATTTTACATATTTTTCGTTTTTTGTTCACAATAACGTAAAATAAGCAATCATACAATTGTCATAAATTTTAACCAAAAAGATAAAAAAAATACAATACATTTTTTTTAACTTTGTATCCGGCATTTTAACCAATTTAGGTTAAACGCACACTTATAGTTTAATAAAGTAATTTATTTTGCAAAGTAGACATTTGGGTTGGAATAGCATTGATTAAGATATGACGATAAGATGCGCTGAAAACTCGGTTCGAACTTTGTACAGTAATAGTAATTCCATTTGAACTATATGTATTTTGAAACGTTTAAGTTCTTTGTGTAAGTTTCGTCCACAAAAGTTGGCTCCATTAAAACTCATAAGTGGTAATATAGAATGAAACACCGTAAAGCTGGCTTTCGGTGAGTTTTACGCAAAATATGCGTCTACGAGTAAATCATCGTATAAACGTGAAAGCTGCTCTTAATTTTTACATCTATGTTGCTGTATTTGCACAATAATTTAATTATGGTTGTGTGGTTAATTATTGCATATTGAAATCCGTTTCAACGAGCGCAGCATGATTCACCCTCACATTCAAAATTTCTGTCAATGTCAGCATATACCAAATTTTTATGAACACAATCCCTTGCAGATAAAGATTTTGAGTATGTTTTCCTTTACTTATGAAAAGACGGATTGTATATGCCGAGAAAATAACAATATTTTTAAAGCAGCGCTTTTGAATATACAGGAAATAAAACAGGGAGAAAATAATAAAAATAAACAAAATACAAGACGTATAAACAAACATAAGAAAAATATTGTTCGTCTTGTCTCTGAGATAAAAATGTAATAAATGATTATTATTATCCTTGATCCTGTTTCTTCTTTACACAGTACTCTTTCACTTTTATGTATATATTGTTTGTTTATTATTATTATTACATTTTTTATGTTCATCCTCGTTTATACACTATATAACTCTAGTGATACTACATAATTTTCCGTCATTTTTTATAACTCATAAATATGTGTACATTCTACATTTACTAACAGTTGCAAGATAAACACACACCCGAGACGAAGTACATCATAATTATAATAGCAGCTACTTAGACTTAATTCTACTATGTACCAGACGCTGTTTACTTATGAGTTAAACTTATTTTCAGAACTTTGTTGAGTAACAGCGATGTACAATTTTAATTTTGCGATTTCTTAATTGTTAATAAACATTGTTTGACGAGGTTTGAAATATTAAAATTTTATACATCATTTACGTAAAGGATATACAATACCTAATTATGATTCATTACCATATATTATATCAAAAATATGGATAAATTAAAAAATAAAATTCAAATTTTCCATCAACAAAACAATAAAAATATAACAAAAATAAATCTAATTAATTTCCATCTCATAAATTTATAACAAACAATAAAATTGCATATATGTATAATAATAATTATTGTTGTAAATGAATTATCATTAATAAAACGATAAAGGAATCAAATCTACCAAAACAGTAATAGCGGAACATAGAAAGTATAAAATATAAATAAATTAAAAGCATGAATAAATTAATTTGTTGTTGCTATTTTTAAGAATAATACATAAAATATTATTCTTCTTTATGTGTAATAATAATATGTGCATAAAATTAATTATAATTTTATGATTTGGCACGATTTAATAATTAATCATTTAGTAAAATTAAAATTACAACAAATATTTTTATTTACTCGTTTACCAGAGATTCGGACAGGAATGTTAAATTGCCTACTCGATGTAATAAATACAGCATTGGACTGGATTAGAACTTTTTTTGTCTTTCTTTTCCTTTCATCCCACATACTCAATGCGCCTGGAATGTAAAGATGCCGAATTTTGGTGATTGATTATGAAATTAAATAAAATTTAAATGTTCCGGCGGGCCGAAGGCCGATTTTTGGTTGAAAACCTGTTTTTTTTATCAAAAACCGTCACTTCCGTTTAAATTTTGGAAAACGGATCGGGACTGATATCATTGCAAATTTAATCTAAAATCTTTTAGTTCATATTCGTATATGAAGTTTCACCCCAATCAGAAAACCACCTTACTGTACCACCTTACCTTACCTTACTGTACCCTACTTTTTGTTGAAAATTTTCATGATTATATACTTTATTTTACTACGTAAAGGAAATTAAATGGACCAACCAAAATTTGCTTGAAACTATTCCTTAACCTTTCCTTTCGTTAGGCGCGAGGTAAAAACCAACATAGAAAGGCTAAGTGTATCAAAATGATACATATTTTAAGATGCCTTGAATTACCTAATATATATATTTTTTTAACATCAAAATAATGTAGATTACAGGAAAATATGAAGCTTCTGAAATACAGCGAACGGTACTGTTTTCGTTTAAATATTGGGTGTGTGAATTAATTCTTAGACTCGACATTTAGATGTCACTACGTGAGATTGCGTATAGTTTGACAAGCAATTCCAATTGCATTTTGTAGCTGTCACAATTGTCAATCAAATTCAGAGCAGAAAGTGTTATTTTTCATATTACGTCAGTTTTTTGTAATCGATTTAAAATGGATCGTGATAAGTTGTTTTTTCGAGGAGTTCTTCTTTTCTTTTATGATTCCAAGAAAACTGCCGCTGAAGCCCACCGATTGCTTTCTGGTACTTATGGTAATCAAGATCCATCGAGAGCAATCTGTTTCAATTGGTTTCATCGATTCCAAAGTGGTGATTTTGACTAGACAGACAAAGAACGGCCAGGTCAGCCAAAAAAGTTTGAAGATGCCGAAATACAAACATTATTGGATGAAAATGAATGTCAAATGTAAAAAGAACTTGCAATGCAGTTAAACATTAACCGATCAACCATTTCTCATCGTTTGCACGTAATGGGAAAGATTCGAAAGCTAGGAAGATGGGTCCCACAGCAACTGTCCGAAAATCAATTGAGAGCACGATTTGAAGCATGCAAAAAAATTCTTGCTGAGTACAAATAACATAGTTTTTTGCATCGAATTGTTACTGGCGATGAAAAGTGTGTCTATTACGACAACCCCAAACGTTAAGAACCTTACGTCGATTCAGGCCAAGCAGGAGCATCGCAGCCAAAACAAGATATTCATTGCGATAAGGTTGTGCTGAGTATTTGGTGGGACCAGAAAGGTGTGGAGTATTATGAGCTGTTAAATCCAAATGAAACGGTTACAGGTGATCGCTACCGACGCCAACTGGGCAATTTGGCACGTGCATTAGACGAAAAACGGCAGGCAATAGCGAACAAAAGCTATAAAGTTTTGTTTCATGATGTGAATGCACATAGGCCTGGCTGACGTACGCTTCCGAAACGCCAGAAGTGTAACACAGCACTGTCCACCACTGTGTTCCATACGAGTTGTCGTTCAACTCTGAGGTAGTTGAATTGAACACTAATACATAGTCGACTCAGCTATACCATAGAAAACGATTTACCGGTTCGGTTTGCAAATTTTGGGATGGAAAGTTTTGGTTTGCGAGAAAAAGGTCAGTCAGTGATGTGCGTTGTAAGTAGCCAGATAATATTAAAATTAAAAAAGGCTTGAAAAATTATTATTGAATTTTGATCGTTATAAATAATTAATAAAGTAAAACGATATAAATTGTGTATGAACATAGTTTTTTTATAACTTACCAAATGAACAATGTGGTGATCATTATAAAATCCAACGCATGAAATTTCGGTTGTTCATAAGTTTTAATCTGATATTTTATCGGTATCTCGTGCGGGGAATACGTTACACCGCTATAGTGTTATTGGTGTACGCAAAATAAAATTTAAAAAAAACGATAAGTTTACGAATACCTATGTTAGTTTATAAGATAAAATACTTATAATATTGTAATTATCCGATTAAGTCAAATTGGTAATACATATAATCGGAAAAAAAAACAATTTATTAAATGGTGAAACATGTGTGTTCAAGGACAATATTAAGACTATGTTTAGTGTTAAAAATTGTGTAATGGCTTTGTAAGCCACAATAAGTCAATAAACTTAGTGATATACATAAGTTATATAAGCACAGTGAACTTAAAGTGCAGTTTTATTTGTTAAAATGTGTACTCTACATACATAATCTGCGAGTAGCGTTTCATTTAACACTGTGAATGTCGTGGCTACCACCCAAGTTCGAGAATTATATCGGTGTATAAAAAAAACGAACTGTATGCAATACCGCAATCCGTTCTTAATATTCTAAATATCATAATATAATATTAATATTATTTAAATAGAAACTTATATTGCGTTAACTAATGTAATTCCTAACGCCTTGTAATAATACTAAGCGAATAATAATACATTACGTCATAAGATAATAGTGAATGTGCGGTTGGTGTGAACATAAGTAGCGACATTATTATTCTACGGATCCCTGATCCTACAAAGTAGTAATTATAAGGAAAATAATAATGAATTCGTCGTTCAATCTCAACGATCAACTTTTATTGGTCAACGTCATTCAACATCCATCAGTTCATCATCCTCAACTTATACGTCGGTAAATTTTTTTTATATATTCATTTTTTAGTTGTAAATTACATAATTTTTTTTTTTCATTTAAAATTTCCAATTTGACATTAATATCTAATTTACGCATGATATCTAGTTTGTATTAATATTATTTGAATATATTATATCTATAGGATAAGAGTAGGCTAGGATTAGATCAGGTATAGGTATTATTTAATTATAGTGGTTTGTCAACCTTGAATTTTCTTTTGCGAATAGTTTTTTTTCCGTAACTGATAAATTGATAATGTCAATCAATTAATTTTTTTTTCTCGTAGGATTTTTTATTATATGATCCACTTTTCAATAATTATTTTGAATATAAATTGTGAATGTTAAAATTACGGAAATTGTAAAGCGTTCACCTATTATTATTATTATTGTGAATCATCATAAAGTGAATTGGTAAACTAATAAATTGAGGCTTGGCTTTTACTCTTAAGTAACAACCAACAGTGGCAGGTATAATGTTCCCCATTTACTTTTCGTCGATTGTATTGTTCAGTCATTACGCAATCCGATTATTTTTGTTGAACTGCAACCTTCTACATGAGACAATCCGTCCGAAATGAAGTCCCCCAACCTAGTGGTAATGAGAGTGTTGTTATTAATTGTTAATTCCGTAAATATCGTTAGCGTCCGGGTCAGATTTACAATTCAACTTTAAACTCCTTTTAATATTTTTTTTTGTACTTTCTCGTTCAGTATCATAATTATCTAATTATGTCAAAATCTGTATATCGATTTTGTCTCGTGAGTTACTCATTTAAAATGAGTGAAGCAAAACAAATCGAATACGTATACAGTGTATAATACACAATTATGACTTTGTATTTGTATTTTTCTTTTGTTCGTATTTGTGTCATTTGTATGATGAACAGCACCAAAATAACGCGATCCGGGCGAATCGGTTTAATTTTTATGGTGCTTATTTCCTTTTCTCAGCACATTACGTCTGCTCGCGAGCTGTGGAGTGTCATTGTTTAACATGCCAATGTATTTTCTATTTTCTATTATCATAAATTAATTGTACATCTATTAATAAAATTTTATAAGTAAATTTATTTTAAATTCCAAAAATTTTAAAAATAAAATGTTATTTATAAAAAAATTGAAAATACATAAACAAAATGGCAAAAATATGGCGTTTACAATGGTTAACCCTTTGAGTGCCAAAAAGCGCAATCCTGTTCCTCAATACACTAGCCGAAATCATGTTTGCAGTCAAAGAGTTAATATGAATAAACAAAAAAAGAATGACACGCGACTTGCATACGCAGAAAAACAATCATACGCACGAAACTAACACAAACACATATGCTACTACTATATTATTCCGGTTACACTCATTTCGTTTCACACATTTCGGGACAAAATTGGTATACTGTTCTTTAATTTTACCTCATAAAGGTTTTACTTATCTCGATTTCCTTTTCTACAGAAGCGGTCTCGCAAGACTTATGTATCCCTTGAAAACCCCACCCCATACTCCTGAGCAGTAGCCGCGCTTAAAACGACCGCTCAAGGGCAATGCATTCGTAAGTTGATTTCTGATGGCGAAATGATGTTCTACGTGCCCATCATCATATAATTGATGGAAATACTATACATCCCTCACAATTTCGTTACAAAGTGCGAAATTGGATCGATGGCTGGATAGCTGGGAAAGTTGAAGGCTTCTTTAAACGAGGAATCCACAAACTTCCCAGGAGATGGCAGGAAGTCATAGCTAACGATGGCGAATATATTGGATAAAATATACTGTATCGTTATCTTTTAATAAATATTTCTTTTTTATAAAAAAAAGTCTAAAAATTAATTCACACGCCCAATATTATACAAGAAAAAAAAATACTGTGTATCAATTTTCGCAGCCGCTTCTAACGGCGGTATGTTAATTTCTTTTGATATTTGCTTGTATTAATAAGATTTAAATTTTCGATTATTTCAACGGCATCCGGAAAACTGTGAAACTAAATTGATTAAATTTATTCCTTTGTTAAAATTAATTTAGTAAAGTTTACAATATTTCTTTTAATTGGATGTAATTAAAGACAAGCTTGGAAAAGTATAAACACCCGATCCCTTAAAATATAAGAATTAGGCCACATTACCAACAAAATAAGTAGAGACCAAATCAAATTGGTTTCACAAAAATATCGGCTTGTGCATTAAATCATCAATTTAATTATTTCAGGACGCTCTGTACAAAGAAAGAGAAATTGTTTACCCGCTCTTTCTATACGTCGTTCAAGAAATGCGTATATTGCTCAAGGCTCACAAAATGGATATATACCAGGTATAGAAATATAAAACCGCAATTTACCAATAAATGGTGCTACTTGTATATAATGTATCTTTCGACATCCAATTCATAACCATACAAGTTTCATAAAGAACCGCATGTTTTTTTACGTGTTAAAAATGAGTTTTGTGCCTACATATTACGAGTTGGGAATATCATTGATTTTTTGTTATCATTTGAAGAAAACTGCTGCAGAATCACATCGAATGCTTGTCAAACCGTACGGTGAGTACGCTCTTGGTAAACCACAATGCTATGAATGGTTTAAAAAATTTAAAAGTGGTGGTTTTGACGTGAGAAACGAAGAACGTGAAAGATCCCCAAACAAGTTTGAAGACATTGAATTGCAAGCATTGTTGGATGAGGATGGCGCTGACATGCAAAAACAAGTAGAGAATCAATTGAATGTACGAGAAACTGTCTCCAAACGTTTATAAGCTATGGAAAAGATCCAAAAGCTGAAAATGGAAAAACCACTTGCGAAATGTTGCTCTCTCTCTCTCTCTCACTCTCTGGCACTATATTCCATCAAGGGATTTGGCCCTCAAATGAGGTTTCATAATCGTAGTTTCATTTCGGATAATGAATGATTAATTCATTGATTACCAGCCGTGAAATTTTTCCTTGTCACCACCGGGAATCGAACCCGGGACCTCCGGCCGCTGCAGCAAGTATGCTGACCACTTTGCTACTGAGGTGGCATGTTGCTTGCCAGATACAAAAGAAAATCATTTTTCCATCGAATTGTGACTGGCGATGAAAAATGGATCTATATTTTGAGAATCCAAAGCGCAAAATGAATTGGGTTGATCCAGTTGCTTCGGACGGAAGACAATGCTCTGTATTTGGTGGGATCAGGAAACAATTTGAAGCACTTAATTGGGAAATAGTAACACATGCGGCTTACACGCCAGACTTGGCACCGTCCGATTATCACTTATTTGCATCGATGGGACACGGGCTTGAAAAATGGGATAAATGTATAACTAATAATAGGCAATACATACTTTGAATAAAATACTCTTAATCATTATCATATGATGAACGTGTACTTTTCACTAAAAAATTCCGGTTTCATATTTACATACCTGGTAAACAGATGTTTTGTAGTACCATAATATCTGTTGTAGTATTAAAATATCTGTTTACCAAGTATGCAACCTATAAATACTAAAATTATTAACCGATGATGTAATAGAAATAAGCGAATGGAAACGCCCTGAAAAAAATATTTTATCAACAGAAGGCGGGACTTATATCGAAAAAGGAAGCTACATTTACCTGAAAAACAAAAACACAAATATAATTACGCAACAGAAAAGCCGGGAAGGTTTAAGGAGCATTTGGGTTTGCAACCCATACCAATTAAATTGTTTCTTTTTGATGTTTTTTTTCAAAGTGTGAGCGTCTTTTGGCAATTTTGGATGGAACCTTCTTAATATTATTAAGAGGGCTTTGGCAGATTCATTGGATGTTTTGAATCTCACTATCCATTCAGCCAATTCATTTTTCGCTGATAATTCAAAGGGAAATTCATAGCTATCGTCGGCAATAAATTCGGACGAATTTTCACTTAATCTTTTATCAACAGACATGCGTTCTATTGGTGTTTTTGATATATTATTTTTACTAGAACTTATTTTGTTCACAATCGAATTCATATTATGTTTCTAGTACAAAGTTTGCGATGAACTGGCTCTGGCTGATTCACTTTTTTTATTTTGTTGCCCGAAAGACACGTCAGCCTCAAATAAGAAAAGAATGATTATACTTGCATTTGTGTGTATTATTTTGTGACATCGTTATAATAACACGTTTGTATTTTATACGCACACACTTATGATAATTGGGTAAGGAATGGCGTGCGTAAATTGTACTCTTTTGGATACGAACCCAAAATTGTTTGTTGGGTTATTTTCATACAACATTGGGTGTTTAAGGTCACCCAACATTGGGAACATGTTTAGTAAAACCGCGGCCAACGCTATGAAAATGTTTAGCACTATGAAATTTTTAAATCAAATTGGCGATGATTTTACTGATCATGATAGAGGACCTGAAATTGCTTCTTAAAAGCAAATTTTCAATAAAAACTCGATAGAATATGAAAATTCTTTTCGGTATATTTTATGTAAGAAACAAAATATTAACCCTCATGTGAGTGAAGAAAAAAATATCTTAATTTGATGCAATTTAAGACGCCTTACATGCAATTTTCCTGGAAACTAATTGTTTAAAATTTTTTTTATTGCAATTATGAAATGTATAACGGATTTTGCTAAAATAACAGAAATTGTCACATCAGAAGTGTCACATCAGTGAAAAAAATGATCGATAATAATAAAAAAATGTTGGTTAGTTTTTTTGAAATAAATACAAATATAAACATAAATTAAATGAAATAAATAAACAGAAATACAAACAATGAAATACATTGACATATAGTATAACACAAAATTATATAATATTTGTATACTATTTCTTTCAAATATAGTGTAAAATATATAAAGGTACCCGGGTACTTTTGTTACTCTAATTCGTACAACTAAACCACTTAATCTACCAATTGAACTAGAAGTTCTCATAAAATTAAAACTTTTTATTACGACTGGAACATACAAAGCTATACGTTTAAAAGTGCAAAAGGTACCCGGGTACCCAATTCGTCACTCACATAAGGGTTAAATGTTTCAGGCAAGTCACGGTACTAATCGCGAATTTTCGCTTATTAGGTTGTATATATTTTATCATCGTTCACATCCCAGTAAAATTCTGAAAATTTCATTTTCCATCCAAAAACAACTAATGCAAAAACTATTATTTACCAATGAAAATTATAACTGTAGAGAATCACAAATTTATTTACGATAAGAGATAATAACAAAAATAATTAAAATATTGAATAAATTAATAAAAATTGAGGAGATTCAGTTTTAAATTATTTTTTTTTTATTAAATAAATTTTATTACTTACTTGTGACATGAATTTAGAATTGTTTCACCAAAATGCTATTATATAATTACGGCTACATATGTCTCATATACTGTGTAGTAAATATACATAAGTATATACATACTTACTCTTAATTTAGGAAAGGAGTTGAACACTTTGCAATTATTATTATTTTATTAACATAATTTAATTATTGTTATTGCTGGCGTTGAGGATTTTCAATTATAATTTTCATGAAAAATTTATATCCTTTTGTGCATAATAATTTTATTGTTATATACTCGTACAAAAAATATTTGTCACACTCGAAAAGATTTGTATATAATTTATAATTATGATGTTGAAAAATTTAATTAGAAACTAAATAATATTTTGAAGTAAAACGAATATTTCATGTATGTACACACACATATTCTCTCATTTATGTATTTTTAATTGTGTTTTGTGGTATAATTTTATTGTTATCCTGTTATTCGATTCATTTAATCCTAACATAGATAAGTGCATACATACGTAGTAATTTGAGCGCATTAATTTTGTGATTTAATTTAAAATTTAACCTTTGATTTTGAAAAAAAAAAAATTAATTATTTAAATCTACTTAAATCTCTCCCTTGTTCACATGTCCTTCTTATCAGTTATTTTATCTTAAAGTGAAATAAATGTTATATTGACTGCATTACAATTGTTGGATTAAAGGTAAGTAGAAAGTTGCTCGTTCGAATTTTAAATTCAAGCGCCGTTGGATGGCCTTCACGTCGTTGGATTTCCTCCAATCAATCGAATACTCCCGAAAAACAACTCCAACACATCTTGGTTTAAACGGTATATGAGAAGTTAGCTAATTTTATATTACTTTTTCGTTGTACAGCATAGAAGAAGTACTGATACTGTACTACTGGAATCAATATTTCAACCTGAAAATTTCTTGCTAACTGATACGCTTTCATTCTGTCTTTTGAATCATTTACAAACTGACTAATTAAAAACGTCGAACCAATCATTCACTACAATTTAACATGCATGTATAATAATCCGGAAGGTAATCCGTGTCCGGGACTAAATTCATTTATATATTTAATGAAGTTCATCAATGAATTCATCGAAGTCTTTTGTAAAGACATGATTTAGATAGTTCTTTTATTAAATCATGTAAGTAGTATGCTGTAATCTATTAATTGGGCATATCAATGGTAGTGTATATGATTTGGGATTGAAAATACTTTAACGGTAACCTTAAAATAATACAGAAACAATGCATCGCATATTTTAATGAAATTTTGTTCCAAGTACACATATTTTTATTTTTTTTGTTATTGGTAACTATGCGATCTGTTTTGGGGCTCAAGGCTCACCCTGCTCTTTCGCGGTTCTCGAGGACGTACGGCTATAGAACCGATTTAAGACCATCTGCACATTGCAAGCTCCATGCCAGCCTCTACTGGCATGGAAGATGGGTCGGCCCATGGGTTTTGCACATCGACAGGGGGTCATAGATGTGTTACATTTCACCACAGATCGTAATGTGTCGATGAAATTTCACTTTGCATCCTGCCCCTATCGAGATTCGAACCCTGTACCTCCCGATTCAAACGCCAAAGCTTTAACCACTGTGCCATTTGGTCGGTACACATATTACATTTTTTTAAATTTTATGTTGATAAAACAACATTTCATAAATTAACAAAATAATCACAAATAAAATTATGCGTCCACCATAGAAAAGCATTAATAGCCACTGCCGTTAATGAATTTTATGAACATGATATTCTTTAGTTCAGTGGAACGTCCAAAATGTAATGCTAATTCCTCACGGAGTGAATAATCATTACAATATTAATTTTGATCCGGAATATCATCAAAAATTTCTCACCAATTGTTTTACTACACAAAATTCGGACACATACAACAAATAAAATCTGTAGATTTTTCAATACTAAATCAAAAATCTATATAATTCATAGGGCTGTGAGATTTTTTGCGATTATCCCTACTGAGGGGTGATTAAAGTAGTCGGCGAAAGATTAAAAATTCGAATAATATCAAAGCAAATTGTATTCCTATTGGATAAATGTCCACCGATTTTAAGAATACGGCCTCTGGAAGGTAATTGATGAACCCATCGATGAGTTGAACATGAATCTTTCAATGAAGTCCAACATGATCTTTTTTCTGTGCCTAGGACTAAAGCATTTAAATTTTTAATGAAGTTGTACGTGTTCTAACAAATGATGTTCAAAAGTAAATTTACCGTACAACAACGTATCGATGTTATTTGTAAAGAAGTCATTAAGATAATAATACAGCAGTTCTGACGAAAATTCATGTAAATAGTGTGCTGTTGTCGATTAAAGAGCCATATTCATTTAGTACTGTATGGTTTGTAATTGGATCTACTTATGTTTTTATATTTATAATAATACATATAAGAAGTAGCACATTCATTCATAAGTCACTCTTAAGGAAGGTACACATATTGAAACATGTTACTAAACATTAAATTACTTTTCTTTTTCTATGTTGCTAAAATAACACTTCATAAATAAAGTAACCAATCACTGAAAAGAAATTAAAATTTCAGAAGTATTGAACCTAAAATTTGATCACTTATGAAATTTTTACTACCACGACTTTACAAAAATGCAGTGTTTCTCTGCGCGCAACCGGATCTTACCGCTAGAAAAGCAAAAATAGCCACGATACTAATTTTTTTTTTACATATACATTAGTGTATTTATTCAGAAAATTTAGAGAAAATTTATTGCAATATAACTTCCCATTGCAATATAACCATGTTATATTGATTCGTCAATGACATTCACGCATGACACGTATATAGAATTTGATCAAAAAGCGGGACTCGATTTCATGCATGACAGTCTTAAATGAATTGTAGGTGACACGTCTAAAGCGAATCATATGTGAAATGTCTAAAGCGAATAATGTGTAACATGTCTAAAACGATTACTAAATGACTTCATTTCCGACTATAATAAGACGGTGAATAAGCGAATCACATGTGACATGTCCGAAATGATTATGTTACGTGCCGTCTCACATGTTTATTGGCAGTTTTTTTTTTTTTAATAGTGCAATAAAACAGTACTTATATAATTTATTTTAAACATCTCAATATCTGTATTTCATATTCACAAACATATCACAAATACAGTAGGTACTAGATACATTAGATTATCACAAATTCTTAATATTTATATTGCAGTGGTTAAAGCTTCGGCACTTGGACCGGGAGGTACTGGGTTCGAGTCCCATCAGAGGCTAGATGCAAACCGAATTTTCATCATCGACTACAATCGGTGATGTTAATAAACACAACTAAGACCCTCTGATGGAGTGCAGAATTCAGCGCCGACCCACCGTCCATGTCAATATACAGGTTGACATGGAGCTTGCAATGTGCAGGTGGTATACTGTAGTTGTGTGAGTAGGTGAATAGGTGAATGGGTTAATGATGTGGCGTGAATGCGTGGTATCACAATGGGCCAAAAATGGCCTAAGTGTCAACCACTGAAACCCCCCTAATATTTATTTATTTTTTTTTTTCTAATTATACATATTTTAGTGGTAAGTATAAAATTATTTTAATAATTCAGTCTTCAAAGTTTCGAGATTATTTAAATATTATTATCACAAAATTTTAAAATTAATAAAAAAAAAAAAAATCTTTGTTTTATATATTATTATTATTTTTTTTTTTTAATTTAATGAAAACTATAATAATAATTGTTCTCAATATATTCATATATGCTTAAATATTAATTCAAAAATAATAATAAATAAAATGATTACCAAATATTATTTAATAGGTTATGTAGGGGAATTCAGTTGTTAATAAAATAATAAATTCAACTATCTATAAAATAAAATTCATTGAAACTTTTAATTAACTATAAAAGATAAATTGAGGAAAATACTTAATTAATGTAAAATTTTAATTTCAAAAATATTCAAATTTACGATAAATAAAAAATTATTATTTATATAGATTTTCCCGACTTGTTCTTTTTTTTTCTTTGGTGCGATCGCCGGATAACGACTTTAATTTTAGCCTCATAAACGGCCAATGATTCCTCTCCAATTGCATCTATAATGATAAAAATAAAAGAAAAACTATTATATTAACGCATATATATATATATATATATATATATATATATATATATATATATATATGTGTGTATACATATATATATATATATATATATATATATATATATATATATATAATATATGTATATATATATATATATATATATATATATATATATATATATATATATATATATATATATATATAATATATATATATATATAATATATATATATAATATTTAAAATCTGGTTATATAGCCTATGTTTTATGTTTTAACTCTGGCTATATAGCCAGATTTTAAATACACAATATATATATAATTATATTTCAATTTCGTTTCTATTGTTTTTTCTGTTTAATTAAATGCTATTTCGGTAATTATTTTCAATGAAACGTTAGATACTGAAGGATGAGAAATTGCTTATGTAGCATAATTTGAAGATCAAGTAAAATTTTTTACTTATGACTGAAAATATGGAAAAATAAATATTAACATCTGTATGCATATTAACATCATATTTTTCTGTGCCTCAGTTCTTACCAAATAATACTTCCGAAAAAATAGATAACCATTTTAAGGCACGCTTTCCTTTTTCGCCATGCCAGTTGTACTCAAATAGTATATCATCGGAAAATAACTTATTCATTATGCGGTCATAGCTATTCTCGTTCCCATGAATTTTTATAATATATTGCATCTATTTAGATTGAAATTGAAAATGAAAGATTAAATAAAATAATTAGAACAGAAATATTGTTAAATCTTACAAATTTATTACGAAAACTCTCATCAGCTATCTTCATTTCCAGGTCATCCAATTCAGCGACTGACTTGATAGGTAATGAAATTCCTAAATCTAAATGTTTTTTCGAGTTAATGGTGTGCTCAATTTTCTCCAGTCTCGTGCTTATTTGGGAAAATTGCTTTATTAAAACATTTTGTAAAACAGCTAAAGGAAGAATAGGAAACATTAAACTAAAACATTCAAATAAACTTACGAGTAATGTGCTAAATACGTATTAGTGAATATGCGAAGCTGAAACTTAGTGTAACAGAGCATTAGGAAAATTTGTCATTTTAAATATGTACCTGTACAGATCGAATTTTCTGCATTATATGATGCCGTCTGCGTGCTTGCATTGACATACTTTTTTGCATCGCTGGTAGAAGGATGATGAGTTTGATTTGTAGATGTCTTCAGATTGGAAGTATTAAAAGAAAATGCTCTTTTTGGTACTAAAGTAACAAATTTTTTTTGAGGTGGTGGCGAATGATTTGCGACTATAATTACTGGCCTTTTCGCTGGTTTAACCGAATCTATATGCGGACGAAGAAAATGTTAACACTATTTCACAAGATTCAAATTCAATACTAAAAATATTTACTTACTAATTAAGTAGTCGGAAATTTCCGTATCATCTGACTGGGCCATTGTAAACATTTCAGGTGATTCCTGCATCGCTTTGGTATTTCCTAATAATTGATGTATGGCAATTATTGCATTTATTAATTTTTCAAGTGTAATAATGGAATAAAAATATAATTATTTTTGTATGGTATAGCAACAGTTTTGTACTCAATATCAATAATATTAAATGATTCTAACTGATCACTTAAATTACTGACTTCATAAACTCCTATCAATGATGAAACGATTGGATATTTAAAAAAATCATTTATTGTTTTAAATCTATAACCACTGATAGTCGAATTATTTGCACTCAAAACAGAGAAATATATATTTGATTTAAGTACGGAGAAGCAATTGGCTGTCGTGCTTCCAATATAAAATTTTGAGAATATTTCTTGATTGTCGAACTCTGTAAACTTCTGCAATTCTATGGTTCGGTTATAAACTTGCTGCAATATCTGTGTTGGCTTTCGAATTTTTTTCTTTAATATTTGTAGGTAATTTTTAAATTTGTAAGCTGAAAATGATGTTAAACAACCATACTGTGCTACACAATCGCTTAAATGCAACAAATTGTGAACGTTGAAAGAAACCAGGCCTTCTCCATAAATTATTGCAAACTCTCAGACAAAAAATTTAATTAGTTCTTGAGCCAATTGCGTATTTTCTTTACTATCAGTTGGATGGGATAATAAACGATATGCACAAAAGAAATATAAAAAATGTTGATATTTTTGGGAATCAATAAAATCTTTAAGTATAACGACGCCAGTATAAAGTGCAAATTGCCTCAATTCCGGTCCTTTCCATCTAGGTAATTCTTTTAACGATCTTGGCTTGCGTTGAAATTCTTTCGGTATATATTGTTTCAAATTTATCAGTTTATTTGAAATGCGTGTTAAATTTACTTTAGATATCTTGTGTCTAGATTGTAACTTTGTATCTGTCCAAATAAGTAGCAACTTTTTCATAATTCCTAAATCCAGTAAATGCATTGGTTCCACAGGGAACTGTGAAACCATTCCAATTTTAGTTTCCAATACATTTAGTTTATTATGAAACTCGCTACAGTGATGTTCTAGATGCTGCCTTTTCAAAAAAGATTCATCAGTTCTTTTTTCCCAGATTTCTGTTGAAAAGGAAACGCGTCCGCTCATTTTTGATCCCTTTTGGCAGCACTTGCTGCAACCATCAAATGAATTATGTCCTCGAGTACCGGTTAAAAATGATTTTGCGGGAGCATCGCATGAGAAAATTCGAATAGAAAACGGTTTTCGTGGTTCATGTTCGCTAACTAAAATTCCATTAGTTGTTAATTGATTTATATCAGCTGCAAAATCCTCTACAAAATCGTTGACAGATAAAGGTTTTCTTGGCCCAACGAAGCACCCAATAACAAATGGGTATACGTTTGGGAAATCTACTAAGGCGCCTAAAATAGGCCACAATGTTGTGGAACTACTTTTAAAAAGTGGAACACCGTCTACACCCACGTCGATTACAATTTCATTAACACCACGGAAAAGTTTATAAGGTATATTAATATTTGAAATAGATTTTTCAATTCCAAAATGTATATAATTGCCGCCAGGTATTTCTTTAATTAGCGGTATATCACCAGGGCATTTCAATATAGTTTTCGATGTCCTTGCTTTCATGTTCACTTTAAACTCATTTAATATTGTGATTAAATCATCAAAAGCCACTCTCGTAATATTATGCTTCACAGCCCAAGCACCTAATTTGTCGTCTACATCTTGCTTGCGTTCCCATTCGGTGTATGGCATGGATTCAATTTCATTGTTTAATTCATTTTCTAGTGGAAAACCAAACTTTTCACTATCTTCAATGTACCCTTGCAAATTTATTTCCTCAATATTATAATTTTCTACATTATTCTCATTACAGTTTTTATTTTGATTTTCAAGAATTTCAATTTTACTTTCTTGTCATTGTTTCATAATTGCACATTCCGATTTTTTTAGTTTCCTATGGTTACTTTTAGAAAATCCTTTAATTTTAATAATGCTTAATTGCACAATCTAATTGTATCACACGTATTATAATAAATATGATAATAATATATATATCTTATTTATATCCTGTGTTGAGAATTATGTATGTAACGCAAAAATTTTGTATGCACACAAAAAATTGAAATGGCGGATTATATCTGTTACATTAAATAAATATTTAAATTCAGCAAAATATACTATAAATTAATATAAATATAATAATGTATGTATGTACCTGATTAATAATAAATATTTTAAATTATAACACAAGAAAATTTATTTTTAATACGAAATAAATTCTATATTTATTCAGATCGAAACAGAAACTTTAAAAGTTGAAACACTGAACTGAACAAAAGAATGCGTACTAATGAAAAATTTGTTTCGAAGTACGTGTGTATTAAAAAGAGAACGAACGTAAACTTGTCGTATGTGATTCTTCTATGAAGAATCAAGTATTGGTATTGAAGAACCAGGAATGTTGATTTGTTATATGAGACGAATCAATGACATGTCATAAATTGGTCCATTAGTCAACATGCTGTCAATCTACGAAATAAAAGAAATATTTTTCTCTTTCTTACACATTGGGAAGAGCAAAACAAAAACTGAAACGTATTTTTGTACTAAAAATTTGATTAATATGCATGTTGACATATTTTCTGCTGGGTTAAGATCCAATGAACATTTTCCGTTAAGGTAGAGCGTCCAGTATTTTTCAGTGTTAGGTGTCGGATGAATAATTTATGATGTTATTATGACACTAGCTTAAAAAAATTGGAATAATAAAAGTAAATGGTGACTAGGTCAGAAACAACAAAACAAAGGACCACACTATTTTTCAAATGTCAGGGTCCTTTTTTCAGTAAACAAACAGTTTGTGTACCAATGGAACAAACTAAATAAAACTATTGAGAAACCTACAAAAACCTCAAACAAAATTCTCAAGATCATAATCCACATTTTCTCAAAGATAACAATACTCACATACAAAATCCTTACAATCAAAATTCTCAAAAACAAAATCTTCAAAATCATCAATCCATATTTTTCTCAAGAAATAATCCTATCCTATACTCCCGCTCTTATCGATTTCTAAATTCCTATAAACTAAATTTTTTTTTTCTAACTTGGGAGAGAAGCGACGGGAGTGCAGCGACTGATATAATCCGATCATATATTCGCGTGAGGATTTTGGTTTTGAGGATTTGAGGTTTTTGATATTTGAGGATTTTGAATTTGAGGATTTTGATTTTTGGATTTGGTTTTGAGGTTTTCGTAGCCAACCCAAAACTATTATCAAATTACTTCCAATAGATTTAGAATAATATTTTAGTTGAATTCAAAATATTCGTTTAGTCTGCATTTAATAAAAACGACGAGATGTTAAAAAACTAAACTGTTAGAATTGCTCGTTTTGCGGCTGGTATTTTTTAATTTTTGTAAATATGTCTTATATATTGTACGCACTCGCTCTTCCTAATATTATGTATATGTACAGGTTTTCTCGCAAAGTCGAAAAAAAACTGAGCAATGATTAGCTCTTATCTAGAATTTTTCTGGTTCGATTTATCAAGTGGTTGATTGGTAACTTTTGTCCCTTCGATAATTTCCAGAATTTAGAAAATGCTTTTTTTATTTTTATTAGAAGGGGAACATCTGCAAAAACGAAAACTTTTTGTCGTTGTTCGGGTTCCTAAAGTATGGAAGCTGATTTCAGCTTACTTATTCTGCCATTGCTAGCTTTACAATCGTAACCATAAAATAATGGTTATTTCCAATTTTTAAAGACACCCCGTGCCAATATTACCTGAACGTAAATTGGTACCAGAATTGTGTCTTTTTTGTCATATTCGAAAGGTTTGTTTTCATCTTCAACACATTTACAATTACGTATGCCTTCTCATATTTATCAAGTCGACATTCTCTAGAATCTTAAAAATAACATCGAGGAAACCTTCTTGCATATTTATTTTACCAACCCATCTTCTCAGAGTGGAGTTACCAGGTAAAGGGTGGTTGTTTCTTCTTGAAAAGCGGTATGCTCGAAGCCCACCTGCATGTAAGGAGATTGTTTTTATAATGTCGATCACTTTCCATCTGTATACTTTCTTTAGAGGATCATTTTGTGGATATGAGTCGTGCTAAATCAAATTTTGTATTTCTTTGTGATTTAGATATTGCACCATATTCCCGTTTTCAAACCTGGTATTTTCTTCGGACAACAGCCGATTTTCATTTATTAAATTTTATTTTATATCATTTTAAATATTCCACTTTTGCAACACATGTTTTAAGGTTTTGCACATGTTTTAAGTTTTTAATCACAGCTCAAGCGATGCGTAGTTTTTGTTCACAATCTGGAGACTAAAAAAAATGTAAGATGAGTAAATAATGTAATATGGCTTAAATAAACAACTAACAAAGAATTTACTTGTTTTGGTATTCTAGTTCAAAAAGTTCAACAAAAATTTCTGTTGGAGGTAAATTAAACTATCACTATTTTAATTTGGGACAGGTGGAGATTATGCTGAAAATATGATAATAATAAAATATGAACGTTACATACTTAATGTTTATGTCATGTCATTATGTTTGCCTATAGTAGCTCGTTTCTCGTGTCAAACTTTAACTAGAAAAAGCATCATCTCTCAATTTTAGGGATGATTTGGGACTGTACTTTAATAATATGTCTTTTAAACTTTTTATGTATTCGTCTAGCGTAAACTATTTGTTGCCGATTCAAGCATTACATATCTTATTAAATAAACTTATCTCTACAGTACTTAATTCCGACGGGTAGGAAATGTTTGGTAAAGCAATTTACTAGAGCCTAATCTACGCATGAAACAAATAATTGTGTATAACTTTTAATAAAAAAAAGCAGAAGAGAATCATGTTTGGGTGGAAAACCGATCTAATAGCACAGTGTAGACAATTTCAACACGTCATTGAACCAAATTGCTTCTACTTCGATAAAAGAAATTGGAATCATTTGTCATAGTTATTGTTCGCCTCAAGATCAGTTTAACTATTTTAAAATTAAAAATGTATATTTTTTTGAATCATATGAATTATAACAAATAGTACTTTTCAGATTTGAGAAGGTGACCTTTTCTGTCGTCTGCTAAAGCCGTTTGAAGTAACTTCGTGACACATTCTTCAGCCATTATCCTTCATTGAAGTGTGACATCGATCATAATAAATACCACAAAAATGTATTAACTAAATAACGGCGTTATCTGAAAATCTGGTCTATTACCTGGCCCTACAGTCCAATCAATCAATCTATAAATTGTTATATTTCTATCACTCTTTATTTCTGTCTGTGTAAATCTACAGAACTACGGAATGTCGAGGTAATTTAAAAAACAATTGAAATTTCGGAAATACCATATACATATATTGCTTTACTTAGTTATTTTTTGTACATGGCATACACTGCATCAAAAAAAAACATACACCTTATTTTTTTTCAATAAATTAAAATATTTTCTTTACACAACATCTTAAGTTTTTGATTTTTTTTCTATTTACCAACTAATAATATCACATTTAAAAAACTAAAAAAAAAATAGAAAAATTAATTCATTTACTTAACAAAAATATAACAAAACTTAGTCAAGAAAAAACATACATAAAAAAAACATACAGTTCCTAGTATTATCAAAGAATATATATAATTAATAATTTGTGTGCCACCCTTTCTGAGCTATGCCCTATTTCAGGCGATTCTGCATTGAATACACCAGTTTTCCTGTTCTTCCGACGTAATTTGGTGCCACTCATCGATTAATTTGGATTTTAAATCTACTTTTGTTCTAATATCATGTAGTCTCACCCGTTTTTCCAAATTACCTCAAAGATGTTCGATGTGGTTGAGATCTGGTGATTGTGGAAGGTTCAGAAAAATGTATTTGATATTGTAGATCAACTAGTTTTTTACCAAGTGGGATGCATGTTTCGGGTCGTTGTCTTGAACCAAGCTAATAATATGTCCAGATATTTGAATTTTTGAAGCACTCTTTTAAATGATTCTGTAAAATTTGCAAATATTGTTCTTTATTCCTGGTAGTCACAACAAGCACGAGATCTTCGACCCCCATGGTACCCATTTCACCCCATACCATGACGTTTGCTCCACCGTGTTTGACGATGAGGATGATATTCTTACTATTTAGTGCAGCACCGTTTTGACGTCATATAGTTCTACGGTCATCTGAACCGAAAATGTTGAATCAGATGGCCGAAGATGCGTTTGACGAAACGGATGATATTCTTACTATTTAGTGCAGTGCCTTTTTGACGCCTGATTCATCATTTTAGGATTACTAACTAAATGTTAGTTATTTAATTAAAAGGTTGAGCTAAATATTTAATTATATTACAATAATTATTTAGGTATGAAGGATTCTTGAGATGTGCTAGTTCTCATTTTTAAACCTACTTAATATATAATTATTCTCATTATTAAAACTTACAGATTCCAGGAGTGATTGTTTTACTTAATTGTTATAGAATAAAGTTTGAATTATTATAATATTCTGATTGATCATTATTATTTGTTCGAGACTCAGTCATTTTAAATTTTAATTCATTAAGTATTACAATGTGAATTTTTTTTATTAATAGTATTTATGATTTTTCTGTTTTTTTTAAAATTTATATTGAATGGTACAAAATTTATTGATTTTGTTAGGATTTAGTTTTTATTTATTTAGTTTTATAATAATAATTGGGCAAGATTCTATTTAGTTAATTCGAGATTTCAATTAAACTTTGAGCCTTAAATTTCGATATCACATTGGCGTGATTGTCGATAACATATCGAAGTTTTCATATCAGCTGCTTTTTTCAAAGCAGCTCCGTACAAATTTTATATTATTTTCAATTAGGAAATAAAAAACTGTTTATATTTATCGAAACACTGATTATATTTTTTCTACCACAGAAATCAATTTTTATCAAATTATTTGTTAGAAATTTAATAATAAAAAATGAAAATAACAAGTTTAAATGATGTGAATCTAACACCGAAAAATCGATAAAGGAAATGAAATTTTAAGTTTGTTAAGGCGGAATATCGCTCGACAAAAATAAGTACGTAAATAAAATTTCGTTCTAACTTTGATTTTTGTTTTCATCGTTCCATTATACTTTAAAAGCCGCACACATCGTTTTGATGGCTTATTGATGGTTTATCATCACTAAATTGAATTTTGATTACATTACATCTTTTTTCTTCTATTTTTTGGTTATTTGCCTAAGGGTTTGCTGATTTCATGCTACCGGTTTTTCTAAATTTTTGGTTATGTATTTATAACAAAAATATTTATTATTATATTTTTGATGAAAATTGTCTTCCTAACCTTGTTTAGTCGTTGGATATAGCAATAAATATATAAATAGAGTTTGTGCTTTTTATGTTCCAGGTCGATGTTTCTTTAATAACTTTTAAATGAAATACGATTTTATAATTTATAGTTTATTGATTGATTATACATATGTATGGAATATATTCAAGTGGCCTCCTCTGTCTGTGGCGCCAAGGTGGCAAGGCGCCTCTTTTAAGCACATTTTTCATAACATTTTCGCAGACTTCTATTGTTATTTCAGCAAATTTTCTGCTTATTTATGCACAATGATATAAAATATGCGTTTATTGTTAAACCTCCATTTATTCGCTGCGTAGAAAGCAGCGCTACAATAGTATTATTTTAAAACTTATTCCGAAAAATCAGCACAATATCTATGTCTGTGAAGTTAGCCCGAAAAATATCCCGAAGAAGTGCGATGGCAACACTAAAAGACGAGTATCGCGACATTTTTCAGTGTCATCCCGAAAAATTTACTATGTTTGTAAAGTAGTTTTGAGTGTCATCCCGAAATATTTTTACTATCATGATAATTTTACTATCATGACATTTTTTATTTTTGTTGTTATCCCAAAAAAAAAAATCCAAAACAGTAAATTTCAGTAATGTCTGTAACCCGAAAAATACCTCGACAAAACACAAAATTGTAATATAATGACAGTTTACAATGTCGTTCTGAAAAATCCGACGCTATCACTAACCTTTTATATATGATCCAGAAAAAAATTTCACTAGCGTGATACAAAATCGGCACGAAAAAAATCTATTGCAATAGATTTTTTTACTGAGTCATCCCCAAAAAAATATGTGACAATAGTTCACATCATAAAAAAGAAATATTAAGTGCCAAATTAAAAAATTCATAACTATTCAAAAATCATAAGAGATTTCTAATTAACAAGTAAGATTATATGCAGTTCGTGTAGTAAATGAATTCACAATTAGACAAATGAACTAAATATCCACAAGAAAAGCTCTATTAATTGTTTGTAAAGAAACACCCAACTCATATTAATGAGGTTTTCGTAGAAAATGAAACCTTTGAAATAGCAAAGCAAGAAAAAAATTCTATTAGCCGTTTGTCAGATATAGGGCTCTGAAGTCGACCTAGATATTAACTAACAAGGCTTTATCCGGCTTAGATATTCTTCGCTGGCTTGACTAGTGGATTATCTGAAAAACGCCTAATAGAAATTTTTTCTTACTTTGCTATTTCAAAGCTAGTTTTAATATTTACGAAAGCCGCATAAAGCCGTGCTCGTTAATTAATATCTAGGTCGACTTCAGAGCCCTATATCTGACAAACGGCTAGTAGAATTTTTTCTTACTTTGTTATTTTAAATGTGGTTTTAATGTTTATGAAAGCCGCATAAAGTCGTACTCGTTAATTAATTTCTATTAGTGCATATTAGTGAATTCATTTCTGCTTAATAATTCATATTTATTTTGACAAAGCTTTTAATTCGATTAGGTCGTCGTTTTATTATTTACGTGAATTTTTATTTTCTATAAAAACAAATAATAAATTTTTATTTTTGTCCAAATAATTTTTGTTTTTAATTTTCTATCGTGAAAATATAGGATATTACTTCTTTTAGATTGTTTTATTTCGAGATAGTCTCATTTATATATATCAGGATTGCCATATTAAACTAAAATCGTTTTTCGGGATTTTTTGTCGGGCAAATTTCACACAGGTCAATATCTCTCCATAGTTATTTGGATTTTTTTTTTCAACAAAGCAAAAGTTTATATCGACATTGATATAAACGATGAATTTGAAAAAAAAACAAATAAATTTATTACAGTAATCGAATTAAATATATTGTTCAAAACTTTGTACAAAATTAATAAATTTAAAAATATTTCGGGGAACAAAAAATACAACTAATGTGTTCCTTAAACAACTACAAATTACATAATCAGTTGGCCAATTGTAAAAGTACGACGTCTTTACTGTTCTTAAGTATGAGCCCTTATCATTCACATTCTAACACGGTTTAATATGTTATAATAACTTTTAATTTGGATTTTAGAAATTGCGACTATTTTGAAAATTTTAGATTTTGTTTGAATATCAACTTTTCATTCCTAAAATAATCTAGTGCAGAGAACAGTCTTTTCACTCACGATGTTATAAAAAATTATGCCATATACAATTTGCTTCTAGAATGCGAAGGTTGATTTCGTACGTGCATTTATTTTCTGCTAATACACCTTGATTATATACAGGGTGTCCGCCGGGAAGGTATACTACTTTGTTTGCTTATAATTTTTGATCAAATGAAAGAGAATGGATCTTATATTGATAAATGTTTTATTTAATGTCGGCAATTATGTATAGAATACAATATCAGGTAAATAGCCGCCTCTGTTAGCCTCACAAATGCGAGCCCTTTTGAGCACATTTTTCATTACATTCTCACACATTTCACGCGGTATTTCATTAATTTCATCACGAATATTTTGTTTTAGTTGCTCAAGCGTTTCTGGTTTGTTTGCATAAGCCTTACTGTTTAGATATCCCCACAAAAAGAAGTCAGGAGCAGTCAAATCAGGCGACCGTGGAGGCCAATCAACATCACAATTTTTTGAAATAACTTGTTGTGGAAAGATTTGTCACAGTAATTCCATTGTAATCCTGGCTGAATGCACCGTCTTGTTGATACCACATGTTAATCAAGCCCAAAGCATGCAGTTGTGGCGTTAAAAAGTTTTCAATCATATCACGATATCGCTCCCCATTCACAGTTACCGTTACGCCGTTTTCATTTTCAAAGTAGTAAGGTCCAAAGATTCCTCCTGACCAAATTGCACACCAGACTGTCACTTTTAATGGATGTAAAGGTGACTGATTTGAGGGTTTTCCATTGCCCAGAACCGACTATTCTGTTTATTCACATATCAATTTAAATGAAAATGTGCCTCGTCACTCACTATGATTTTTTCATGAAAATCGGGGTTGTCATGGGTGAGCTGTAACATCCTATTGGCATATTACGGCGGCGTAAATGGTCTTGTGGAAGAAGCTCTTGTGTCAACTGAATCTTAAATGGAAACAAATGCAATCCTTGTGCAAAATTGTGGCCAAACTTGTTCTTTGAAGACCAAGCTCCTGAGCACGGCGTCGAATTGAGGTTGATGGATTGTTTTGAACACTTTCTTGAAGAGCAATAATGTTTTCAGCCGATCTTGCAGTACGTTGTGGCCCATGCTTGGGCCTATCACTTACAGATCCTCTTTCTTCGAAATCATTCACTACACGATAAATAGTGAGTTTTGTTGGCACGTTGTTTCTCCCAAAAATTTCACGTAACTTTCTCATCATCACAGTAATCGATGATTGATTTTGATAAAATGTTTTAACGAGTAAAACACGTTGGTTTATCGAATATTTTTCCATAATAAATTTGCCACGTGTCTACTTCACGACTGCCAAATATGAACTGTCAAGACTAACGTTCACCAAAATGGCGGCAAAACAAAGTAGTATACCTTCCCGGCGGACACCCTGTACTAAGGCGAATAAAAGACGTAGAATCCTATGACTCTTCCATGTCAAATTTTAATGGTTTCATATCACCTGCCTGTTTATCATGTTGCGAAAAGCCTATTTCGCTATAAGACCTCCGAATTTATGTTCCATCTAAATGATGTTTCATCTAACTAAATCAATCCTCCTCGGATTGACCACGCCAATGATAGTAAAAATGCAGTGAATATGAATTTTTCACTAAAGTACTGCCTTACTGGTTACCTCTTTCAAATTTCTTCACTTTAAAAACAATCTTATCTAACGGATCGCCTTAAAATAAAACGTAGGATTTATTTGAAAAATTAATAATAACAATTGTTTAAATTCGATAATTATACGCGTTTAAATTAATGAAAACATTCAAAAATAATAATTATGCAATCAAATATTTCTATATTTATCAAACAATTTAAAATATCATAACAATATATCTACAACATAAATATACATAGACGATAACATACATTTCTCATCATCATCTCTGTGTACAGTCGAAAACTCACAAAATCACTGAAATGAAAACATAACATAATTTTTTACTGAAACACAACATTAAATAAAAGAAAATTGAAAAAACTTTTTCGTTTTTTGATTTCCTCGAGAACATAAAATTATAATATGTAATAATAATTATAATGTTGATGCTGTTGGTGATGATTATGTAAATGATGATGACGATATATGTATTTCAATTAAAAATCCTTATTTCTATCTATCACAACGTAGATATACATGTTTTCATATACACATGTATATGGTACATACATACATACAAAATGTATGTACACAGACCTACATACATATGTAAAAATCATGCTTAGTAATTATATTCTGTATGTACATCGCTACATATTTACACACATCTTCTCTTTACTAATATGTTGATGTGCTACAAAAAAAATTAAGTTAAAATAACAGTTAGAGATGTAAAATAAATATATAAAATTTGAAAATAAAAAAAAAATATTTATTTTTCTTGTGTACAAGTTAAATCTTTATGTAAACTTGATGCTACGAAAAATCTTTTTAATTCTGCAAAAGAAGAAGAGTTAGAAATACGAAGAAAAATACCGAATTAATTATTTTTTGTTTTTCCTTCTTAGCTCGCTTTTTTGTTACTTAGTTTAATTCGTTTTCTTATATCATTTTTTATGTTGATGTATGTGTTACGTTTCGGAAAATTCATTTAACATTTTTTTGTGTAAACGACGATTTTACAGTTTGTTGAAAATAAAATCTTTAAAATGAAGTTACGGTTTTTCACTCGGTGATGTGATTTTTTTCAATTCAAACGCATTTTGTAGTTGAAATAGTTCGAAAAAAAACTATGAGTACATATTATATAACCAGCAACATACGTATTCTGGCATCGCTATGAGCCAGATTACCACACTCTTTTTGCAAAGCGAGTTGTAACAAAATCATAATAGTGCAACTTGGCAAAGCTGTTATTCCAAAGGATCAAAGAAATTTTCCGCATTTAACTGTTGGGCTTTCCGGTAGTTAGAATCAAAATTCATTTTATTTCCTGTTCTACTACCTAAAATCTGAATCTAAACTAAAATTATTACTTTCAGCTTACTGTACAATTTTATTTGTTTTAACAATAGTAATAGAAATACAGGGCCGATTATTTGTTAAAAAAATTTTAGCATTGCAACGTCATTTCTGCTTAAATTTTTAAAAAATGATTCCGGCCACAATACCGGCAAATTTAATTAGAATCTTTTAGTTCATAATCGTTTTGATATACGAGGGTATATCAAAAAGTCTTGCAATATCATATGAAAAAAACGAGTGAGTGAGACAACAATATATTTTTCAAAACCATTTTTTGTCACGATGAAACTTCTAGAAGAACATTTCGATGTAAATTTTACGGTTCGTTTGTTTTTGTCAATTTAGTAACATGTGTTTTGAATTTTTCTTAAAATGAATGAAATTGAATATCGCGCCGTTACTAAATTTTTCTATAAAGATGGACGAAATGCAATTTATATATTCAACTATATATCAAAAGTTTACGGCGAATCTGCACCATCATATGCCACAGTAACAAAGTGGGTAAAATTATTCAAAAGTGGTTGGGAGTCATTATAAGACGATAACCGCTCGGGTCGGCCAGCAGATGCTATTAGCCATGAAAACGTAATTTTGGCTGATTCTATTGTATTGGAGGACCGGCGTATTTCTGTTCCGCGGTTAGCGTGGAGACTTTCTCTTTCATACGGTACCACATATACTATATTACATGACCACCTTCACATGTCGAAAGTAAGTGCGCGATGGGTTCCCCGTTTGTTGAATGCTGAACAAAAAAAAATGCGTGTTTAAACTTCAAAGGCGATTTTAGATATGTACAAAGCAGATCCAGAAAATTTCTTGGGTAACATAATAACAGGCGATGAAACATGGCTTCATCACTGGGATCTGGAATCCAAACAAGAATCGATGCAATGGATTAAACGTAGTGAACCACCACCAAAGAAATTCAAAACTCAACCGTCTGCTGGTAAGGTTTTGGCAACAATTTTTTGGGATGCTGAAGGAATTTTGATAATCGATTATATGCCACCGAAAACCACAATCACAGGCATATATTACGCAGAGGTTTTGCGAAAATTGAAAAAAGCGATCCGGGAAAAACGGCCAAGGAAAGTTAGGAAAAAAATCTTGCTTCTTCACGACAATACACCAGTGCGCAAGGCTAATATTGCTCAAGCTGCATTAAAGGACTGCGGCTTCGTGGAAATTCCGCATCCACCGTACAGTCTAGACTTGGCACCCAGTGACTACTTCTCTTTCCCAATTTGAAAAAAACACTAAGGGGCCGGAAATTTTCCAGTGACTATGAAGTACAGTCTGTTGTAAATGAATATTTTATGGAGCAAAAGAAATCTTTTTTTTTAGAGGGTTTAGGTAAGTTAATTGATCGATGTGACAAATGTATAAACCTTAAAGGAGATTATGTCGAAAAATAAAAATATTGCTGTCTCTCTCACTCTTTTTTTTCATATGATATTGCAAGACTTTTTGATTTGCCCTCGTACCTTGAATAATATACTTTTTAAAATGTTTTCAAAAAAACGAAGAAACTGCTGTAGAGGCTGGCACATCCGCAGGACTGATTTCAACAAAAATTAATTCGAATCTCTCAATCAATTCAAAAGCATAATTATTAAGTTTCATCGCGATCAGTCAATCCGTCTAGGCTGTAGGAAACCAAAAGATATATAGTCTGTACAGAATCGCATATGCACACACAGAAATTTTTTAAAAACCACTTTTTTACTTCAGTGATATGGTAAATCTGCAAAAATCTGCAAATGGAAAATTTGCAAAAATCTCGATGTTATTTCATGTAGTGTTATCTATACTTGATTTTACTACGTAAGAGAAAGTAGAAAGCAACAAAATTAACCCGATAGTTGAAAATTTAATCTTTAAATTTATGCATCTACGTTCCCGATTTTCATATTTATTGTTGTTGTTTTTTGCCTGAAATACACTTCTATTTACAATCGTTTTTATTGTGTTTGATCCGTACATTAGTAAATCCTCAGCATAAAATAAAAACCATTGTAAATAAAAATCGGCCGTTCTACACAGCATATAAAACAAATTATTTATTTCCCGTTTCTTTCCCCGTTACCTATATGATACCGGTTTTAATGCGACTCATTTTTCTACAAAATAATTTGGTGAAGTAGCTTTAACATAAATAGAAATGAAATAAAAAAAAATCAGGCCACTTTTGAGATAAATCTACGTCTTCTAATTTAAATTTTATTTTCGAGAGAGCAGAATAAAACAATACAAAACAATTCAGTGTTTTAATATAAAATAAAGGTTTAAATTAGCAATAAAAATCTATTACGACTTAGTTTGAACAAAGAAATAAATTCAAAAGAAATATAGTGTGGCACGGGCGAATGAAATATCGATGGAAAATATAAAAGTATCGATTTCTTGGGATAGAAAGTAATTCGCTAGTACTACCAATGGATGATACTGTTGCGATCTGATGACGACTGTTTATTTTTTTAAATCAATCTCGTTGATTCGAAACTGATTGTTGAGATTCTTCCAGGTTTTCCATCTATTTATATAGGAGAGTCAAAAATTCAAATAAATTAATAAGAATTGCTGGAAAAAATAGTTTAAAATTAAAACTGTTTTTTAAACTACTTTTTCTTTCCCTGACTCGGATATTGAGTATTGCAAACATAGAAATATACGGTTGGAATGATTATAATAAAATATCAAGCATAACAAATTAGTAAGAGGAAAAGAGAAATAAATAAAAATGTCATAGGCGTAGTTAAGGTTCTGTTATTAAGAGAATAGGAATAAAGTTGTCAGTTTTAACTAATTAATACGAGTTTAATCGGCAAATTAATTACATTCATATTAACAGAATTTTAATCATGTAAATTGTTTTGTTTTCATTCGTCTTTCATAAATGCTATATTATTTATAATGACTGCAAAAAAAACCAAAGATTCATAAGAAAACAACGAGGCCAGAGACAGTCTACTCGGAACCAGAGACATGCACACATAGAATGTTTTAAAAAGCATGTTTTGAGCCTTCGGCGATATAGAGTAAATCGAAAATTTTCATGATTACCATACAAGTCTTTAGTTTAATTGAATGCTAGTTAAAAGAAAGAGTAAAATTCATATAAGCCAAAAATAATAATTTTCTACTTTTATTTCTCCGAAATTGACATAATTGTTTAAATGTATTTAATTAAATGAATAGTACTTATACACATAAATATCTATGTAAAATGGATGTTTACAATACAAACATTGATATGGAGATAGACGCTCATTGATGTTGTATTCATACGGATATTACAAATCCCATCATTATACAAATATACAACAAAATGAAGAACAAAATAAGCAAATATGATTACACCAACACCACATAACGAATTAAAATGGTTCAGTTGTCTAAGACAAGAATTTTTATTTTATTTTTTCTATTCACTTTGTTCCTTGTTTTTTTTTTTTTGTTAAATGTAAGAGATTTCCATTTAGTCGAGACATATAAATAAATACAAGAAAATTAATTTTCTTTTTTGGGATTTTGCTTTCTCTTCTTCTGGTGATAAGATCGAAACATTTAAATACAGATTTTGGAAGGAATATGTTTTGTTTTTTTATTTCTGGTTTCGGTTTACGCCTTTACAGTTAGTCCCTTTCCGTGTTGAGGTGGCGCCCTAAAAACGTAATTTTAGCATATTACTCGTACGTCTAACTATTTTTAGTATCAATCATTAACATAAACGAGATGTGTGTGTGTGTGTGTGTGTGTGTGTGTTTTATTTACCTTATTCAAATAATTATAGTCACTAATTTCTATAGACAAACACTATTCAACACTTTTTAGCGAATTGAAATAAAGCTTTTATAATGGTTCACATTCAAAAAACATGAAAAATCGGTGCAAATCCTTTCGCTGAAATCAAACATCTCTGAATTCATTGGGAACTAAGATCTCGAGGTAGATAACATTATTGAAATTTAGAATGTTCCCGAGAATTTTAATTGATAGAGTTTAATTACAATTTCGAAGGAACTATCACAATCTAAGTGACGCTAAAACCCCGTGGTGGATTGAGATCAGGGTTTTATTTATCTTTTATTTATTGTAAACAACAGTGCGCCATGCGCTTTATACAACAACATTTTGTTCCAAAAAACCGCCAACTCATTTATGCGTCATACAATTAATAACGTCATAAAACACATAAATAAAACATTTATTCTACCATTAGGGCCACTCCAGGCTAGGGTAGCAGGCCAGTCGTGAACGTGCTGATTTCTTTCTACATATATATTTCGACTTTTCAGTGGTCATCGTCAGTGGAAACTACAATACTACAATACAAAAAAAAAATGTTATATGTAACTGATGGCCACATATTAGTCAAATCTTTTACATTATATAAAATGACAAAAATTAAAAAAAATTGCATAACTTCTTTAAGAAAATTAAGCGGCGCAAGCATTTTTATCTTCACAGTAAAAATTATATACTATGTTTATCCCTAAAAGACCCCGATCTAACAAAGAAAACACAATTTTTTTGGGAAAAATACATTTTATTCATCAACATAATTTCCTTCTAGAGCGATATAATCAGAAAAAAGCCTCTCTAACATTTCGTTGCCTTTTTTGGAGAACGATTTATCTTTCTTTTCAAAATAAGCTTCAGTTTCAGCAATCACTACTTCATTGGAGCCAAATCTCTTTCCTCTGAGCTTTTTTGGGGCCTCCAAACAAGTAATAATCGCTGGGGGTTAAATCTGGCGAATGCGGTGGATGCGGAAGCAATTCAATGTGCAAGGCGTTATCGGTTTTCGATCCATTGTGAGCAAACGCGGTGCTTACTTCGAACACAGCTTTCCCATGGACAAATGTTCGTGTAAAATATGACCAGCACGTTCCATTGATATCTTTTCGATGTCAGCTTCAGCAATCTAACGCAACTTCACTTTACGGTCCACCAGAGCATGGTGCATCATCGGTGGTTGTACGACCACCTTTAAATTCAGCATACCAGTCAATGAGGGTTGATTTTCCTGGTGCAGAGTCTGATTAACCAGTAGCAAGCCACTATTTTGCTTGAACGGTATTTTCCCCATTAAATTACAGTGTTTAATCATCACCCCAAATCGTTTTTTGTCCATTGTTTTAAAATGAGCTAAAGTAGCGTCACTAAAACAACTGTAACTTGTAAACTTAATGATCGAAATGTCATGCAATTTTAACAGGTATAATTTGAAGGTCGGTAGAATTTAAAAATCATTTAGTGTAAAAAGTGAAACAGAGTCCTATTTTATTCTAGAGGAGTTGATAAACCTCGGTAAAGTATCGATAATGTGATGGTAGAACATTTCGCGACGGATTTATTTATTTTACAGTGATCCGCTAGAACGTGTCTATCCCAGAAATTTGATCCATCAACTATAAAAGAAACTTTGGATTATTTTATAGTGGATCAAATTTGTAATAAGCTAACTGAGTCATTTTAAATTGTATGCAATATTTTTGCCACATTATTATGTCGAAGGGTATCTGTTTCGTAACGGATACAGTTATCCTACAACTTGACTTACCAGAAATATTCACTCAGGAACTCACTATTAGGCCATAATTATTTATTTTAATAACAGTTTAATTAACCGACAAAAATTCTTTTCTCCTGGCAAGTATTCCAAACGTACAATTACTCCCGCATCATTTTCAATTAATTGCAAAATCGCTACCACTATACTCGTGTGTTAATCCTATTTTTAACCATACGTTGCTAGCCGGGTTTGAGTTTCAGTTAAATGATCCAGTTTTAGCTACTTCTCTTAATTCAGTATTATGAATCCGATTGAATAAAACCCGCGAAATTTCACGCTTAGGGTTCAGAACCCGATACGAAAAAATATTCAAAAAATGTTGAACTAAAATTCTTGAAATTATATTTAAATGCTACTTGGGATCTGCTTCGCAAACGCACATTATTAAATTTAAAATTTATCAAAATAATGCTAAATTTGTATACATAATTTCAAATTTTTCCAAAGAAAACACCCGTTTCAAAATGTATGCACATCAATAGTTTGAATTAGTTTTTATACCGTTTTGCGTTTTTATTTTGTTGATGTATAAAATATATTTATTAATGCAGACGATTTTTATAACAAAATTATCTCATGAAGCCTTGCATTCTGTACTAATCCCGTTACAGTATGTCTATGGGGCTTAACAAATTTTATTTTAAAGCACAATGCCAATTAGCGAAATAGTTTGTGTAATCAAGCACAATTATTTTTGCATATAATTATGTTTACTGCAGTATTACAAATATATCATTTTCAAACCCTGTTTTGAGCTCGTGTGACATCAATAAATTTTAAAAACATCAACCCAAATCGATTACAATAAAAAATTTGTGTCCCTTTGAAATTTTATTGCATCTCAAATTTAACATTTTTGGTATAATGTAACAAAATTTATTTGTTTATTCAAATGTATATCCCAATCTACTCGTACATGTAACATATATTATAATATGTATAATGCAACAAAATCATAAATAAATAACACACAACATTCAAAACCAACAAACAGCAAGCAGAGGAGGAAAAGAAAAATTATCAAATTTACATAAATTTTTCCATTTTCCAATTTTTTATTTTGTCTCCCAACGATGCTGATTTTCTTTCTACTTCCATACACAAAAAGTTTTCGTTTGGTGTTTTATATTATGAGGATTTATGTATGTATATAGCCGCTATTATTCTTGCATTTTCCAAAAAAAAAAGTCCTCCTACAACTTTTTTGTATTTATTTTTCATAGTCCTTCTTTTTGTTTTGGAATAATAATGCACTTTAGGCAAAACAATGGCACAGTGAAATGGAATGCAACAAAAATGTAAAATAACAAAACAGAAGGAAAATTATTTTAAGCAAATTGAAATGGAAATTATTTTGATTTTCCTTTTATTATTTTCAGTTGCATTCATACACATGTACACTGTACATATTGTAGCGAAAGGTACCTAAAATTGAGGTATACCAACTCTGTCTCTTATTCAGTATTACATGTATTTAGTAGGATGGTTATGCTCGATATACATATAAATATGCAAATAAAATAGACAATAACTGTCTGTGTAGAGATATGAAAATTGAATGCATTTTCATTATCACAAACGGTGTCCATTTTATATGGAGATGGTTTTTGGTTTTGAATTGATGCATTTCGGTTGAGTGTTTTGAAAATGTAATTGGAAATTATTTTAGCATACAATTTATTCCAAATTTGTTTTTAAAAGTGGACACTGAATTCTCTGAAGAGGGAACCATTTTATGGGAGGCATTTAAAGACTGTTAAATAAGTATTTTGTGTGAGAATGAGGTATTTAAATTTGTACTAAATAGTGACTGGAATTTGTTAGATACAAAATGTATTATGTGTATATGCGATGTTGCTGCATAAGTACGTATTTTAAGATTAAATTTTATCAGTACAACACTTCAGTTTATAACCACTATTATTTTACAGTACCGCAGTACACGAAATAAATTGTTGATCTTTCTCTTCCACGTGCCCCACACAGATACAAGTACGTGTGCAAAGTTTCATGAAATCGAGTTTTTGTTAAATTCCTCAAAAATTTATCGGAAGATTTGTTCGTTATAAATAAGCGGCATTTTCACTGTAAAAACGTAATCTCATAATACATAATTATTAATTAAAAAATGTCAAGCAGTGTGTCAAACACCAGAGGCCCTATTCTGGCTTTCCCTGGGAATTGGGAAAAATATTTTCATAGCATTTTTGTCTAAATTGTATTTTTCTGGCTTACTGAGGGAACATGATTGGTGTTAATATTTTCGAAACAAAGTTAAATGGGAAAATATTTTTCCCTGAATAGTATTTTACCATGAATGTTTTTCGTAAATGCTATACTTTTCATAATCATTGCAAAAATTGAAAAAGTTCCTACGGAAGCGCCACACTGATGGGCACACTGATATAGGATCTTCCAATTTATGAAAAAAACTACCATATGAAGTTTCATCCCGTTTGGGCAATAGACGGTCGTAAGGATAAAGAAATATGATGAAATATATTACAAAAAATATTACAAAAATTATATCCGCTTAAACTTTGAACTAATTTTGTAGCAAATCTAATTTTGATTCTTAATAGCTTTCAATGGGAGCTTTAACTTAGGTAAGTTGCTTTGTGGTGGTTACATTCTAAAACGAGTTGGGACGGACCTATCTGATCCAATGAGCTCAGACCTATCTGATCCAATTCTGTATTTCATATACGCAACACAAAAAATAAAGAATCTTAACCTTGTCAGGCAACAGCATCCCTAGAAAATTCCACAATTAGATACCAGAATTTTCCATACTTTGATGTATCATTCTATTTATAAGAAAAGAGTCCTCCAATCCAGCAAGCAGTTTTATTAAAAATTTCCGAATACATTTTTTTTATTTTAAAAGTTATAAAAAAGATTCTAAATAATTGGTATGTGTTTTTCGAAGAAACCGAAATGCTATTTAATTGACGATTATCCACAATGAAAAGGGTTACCGTTAATTAAATAAATTTAAAGGTAGCCACGAAAAATATACATAATTCCATTTTAATCTATTTACATACAATAACAACTCCGAATTTTTAAAAAACGCTCAACTTATAAATTTAAACCGATTTTCCATTTTCCTCTTAATCCTTTAATAATGGTTTTTTGGAGAAGTACTATTACAAATAAAAAACAATAAAAATCTTTTATAAAAAATTATTTAAGTAATTTTGTACAACTTAACGTTTAATAAATGTATGTAGGTAGAAAGGTATTTCGAGTACTTTTCTATAACGAAATATGTAAAATTTTATTTGTATTGTGTTTAGGTATGAACGTATTTTCTTCATATGAAAAGAGCTAGGTTAACTTAATATTAAAACGGTTGAACATAATAAAAAGAAAATGGGAAATTTATTTATACAACAAGGTAGATTTTGATTACTATTATTATTATTGTAACGATACGGTTTTCTTGAATCCCGACCAGACAAATAAATTATTTTAGATTTTTATACTTTTGTTGTAAATTTGTATGTGTATACATAAATACTTAACAAAACAGAACCCTTCTCTAAATTATTTAAAACTAAAATTATCGTCTCAAAATATTTATAATTATAATGTATTTGGAGGTAATTTACCAACGCATATGAGTGTTTTCTTCTACATGTAATATACCTAAAGTGAAATAGAATAATACAAAAAAGGTTTTCCTTTCAAGGTTAAAATTAGCATTTTTTAAAACGATATTATTGATGGGCTTATTTTGAATTTATAGTAGAGACGATAAATTTAGTGATATAAATTGAGAAATCGGCCAGTATATTAAGTGATCAAAAAGCCTATGCTCTAGCATATCATTCACTTATGCACTTCCACATTTTTATGTCAAGTTCATAACTTGTTTTACGAGTAAGATTTGATTTCCTGCATTTAACTTGATAAGCAATTCAATTTCACGCCCACATTGGCCTAATATAATCTTCTTTATTCACAATACTAAATCACAAGTAGCAGACATTATAACCAAAGTAAATTAGTCTGGTGCCCCCAAAACTAAATTATAACTTTTTTAATTCACAATCAAATAAAACTCGAAAACGTAAAAAATAACTATATTTATTTTGATTTATGATTGTCACTCATGAAATATTTAAACTTTATAAAACATAATTTTTTATACTTTTTAATTCGAATAAATCAAGAATATTAATCCAGTGATCGTCCATAAATGTATACTACGACTACGAGTACGTATGTATCTACATGGGATATGCATGTACAAACGGCTCGTATTATTATATGGTCTGTGTATATGCGTCCATTTTATTTGCTCGAAAACACTAAATCAACAATGAAAAAAAAAATATTTATTTTTATTACAAAAATTGCAAATTAAAAAATGTAAATCACAGAAAATAATAAAATTTTAACTTAAATTTATTTATTTTTATGATTATTTACGTTGGCGGTTTAACATTTTTGTTTCTTTTAAGTTCGGTATAGTGAACGAAATCGTGCTTGCAAACAGCGGCAGATAACAAAAATGCAAAGAGCAGCAATTTAGAAAGCATAGTCTTCAAAAATTCATCTACCAAATCATTATCCGCATTGAATCTTGTGAGAGTTGTTAGAACATCTGCTTATAACACAAACAAACCAAATTCAATAAAATTACCAAATAATATAAAATATAAAATGTATATCTCTGCACCGGACAAGTGGTGCAGTGGTTAAAGCTTCGGCACTTGGACCGGGAGGTACTAGGTTCGAATCCCATCAGAAGCTGGATGCAAAGCAAATTTTCGTCATCGATTACGATCGGTAATGTTAATAAACACAACTAAGACTCCTCTGTTGGAGTACAGAATTCAGCGCCGACCCACCGTCCATGTCAGTTTACACGTTGACATGGAGTTTGCAATGTGCAGGTGGTATACTGTAATTGTGTGAATAGGTGGTCTGTGCGTGAATGAAAGGGAGGTATTAATTGACCTTCAAAGGACATTAAATCCACTGTACAATTAATACTTTTTTTTTTTAAAAATAAAATAAAAAAAATACTAAAACTTACAACATTAAGCGCAAAATTTTCTTTTGCTACCGGAAAATATCAATTATCTACTAGCTCCATACATTTTAACTTTAAATTAATATTGCTCATCATCACCGTCTTTTTGACGGAACTTTTTTTTTACCGACAAAATGGCACAGTGGTTAAATCTTTGGGGTTTGGATCGGGAGGTATCGGGTTTGAATCCGAATAGGGGCAGGATGCAAAGTGAAATTTCATCAACAGATTACGATCTGTGGTGAAATAACACATCCGTGACCCCCTGTCGACATGCAAAACCAATGTACCGACCCATCTTTCATGCCAGTATCGCGTCTATTATAAGAGTTGTGAAGTTGTATATCTTGCATCCGGTTAAATATGGTGGTGTCGCTGTATGTTTACGTGGTATGTTAGATCATGGTTATAAACTTTAATATTTCTTTCCGTTACAGCAGCGTTACGCAGATAGAAATCCGGTCTATTAAGTTGGTAACTGTTAATTCCTGGGGAACCCAAACGTCATCAAGCCATTTTCAAATGGTTTCTAAACTTCTTTGTGATCAATAGTTATTTCTTTACCAATTGCTTATATGCCAGTCTTCTTCAATTTTCTGCATGATTTCACCGGCTTTTCCAGTGGATTGTCGACCAGAACGAGATGCTTCTTTGACATACATATTTCCAGAACCATTTTTTTGCTGCTGATTTTGATAAAGCAGCTTCTCCATAAACAGCACAAATTCTTTCGCAAGCCTGAGCCACGTTTTTACTTTTGTCGTAATAAAATTGGAAAAGATATCGAATTTTTCATTATTTATCTCCATGTTTAAAATGTTGTAACCTTTTATTCACTTCACCGATTTTAATGTTTTGTGTGTCAAAGTGCAAGTTAAAATGTTAAATTTCAAACACACATACAAATTTCCGATACGATCAATGGTTACTGGGATATATGAATGTAAAGCTATCCACCGGGAAAAAGGCTACTTTCCCCTACCCCTTTTTATTCGGTTGCGGGCTTTTCGTATATCAAAATCAAGTCTTAAAAATTTAATGATGACTGAAATAATTCAAACAAATCGATTAAAACAAGAACTGATTAAAGGAAATTCAAATAATTAAAAAAGATTATTTATTATTAATTCAATTTTTTATGAAATATAAGTTTATAAATTACCAATAATTATTTCCATGGTATTTTTAGAAGGACGTCTTTTTCTCGGACTTCGGAAACTGAACACTGGCACTGGCTGTTCAGTATTTAATTATTTGTTATTGTACTGCCGAGAAAATGGAACCTGTACCTCGTTGCGGTATATGGTCAAAATAGATGTAAAGTACCTTTATGCTTTATCTTGTACAGTTTCTCGTTCGAAACTAGTTTCTTCTGGTTCTGAATAGCTCAGTATTTGTTTGGCCAGGTGAAACAATCGGAATGTGTGCCATCCATTATGCCAACTATTTTGGTCATGTCATGTGTCAGGATGAACTTCCGCATTGTATTCTTCAATTCATCTTCTGTTGGCAAAACTTCATGGAATTTGGATGCTATAGCGTTATTTGATTTTTGCACTGTATGGCATACTTTTGTAATTGTCAATAAAACCATATATAACTGCCGATAGCTCCATAGTAATTAGTGATGTAATTAATCAATCTCCAGATCTCCCTAAAATTTAATAATTGATGTTCAGTTTATTTTATTTATTCAATATTACAACTGATTCAAAGATCATCTAGTAATTTATAGTATCTATCTTAAATTAGTTTGTGGTTTATGATGAGTAACCTATTGGTTACTCAAATTAAAATTTGAAGCTTGTTGGATATTATTGTTGAATGCTTCGAGTTCATCTTCCACGTGCATCTCTGTTTTAATTAATACTGTTACGACTGTGTTGGTCGCAACCATCTTCTCTTATTTTTTTATTCACCTCGAATGTGTTATGAACGCACTCTCGACGTTTTGTTTTGTGCCCCATCGCGTGGTGGCGCAGAGGTGAGAAAGAATGAGGGAAAGAGAGAACAATGCGCATCGAGTGTGTGCAAAGTAAAACGTTTTGGAAAAAATGTTTTTTCTTATATGTCTCTCTTTTATACCAACGAAAATTTGATACAAAGGAGAGGCAGAGAAGAGAGATTAATTTCTTCTAGAACGTTTTACGAGTTGTGCGGCGCTCGAATTTTTTTTGATTATGACATTCGAGTAGTGATTTTCTTTGAGTTTGGATGGAAAATAATTTTTTGTTTTTGGAATGTGTACAAAAATCGAGTAATAATTTTGTATTCGAATTTTGATTTTTTATAAATAAGTTCTAGTTTTGATGAGTTTAATTTTTTTGATGTTAAGAAAAAATATAATTTACCCGGTGGGGTTAAATCTTTTAAAGTCGAGTTTTTGATTTTCAATAATATAAAATAAAATATTTTTGTATGAAAAGTGTAACAAAATCAATAATATAAAAAATTGTTTCAAAAAAAATAAACTTTGATTAAATTGTTTTCCCTGTGTGAGTGAAGAAAAAAAAATTTGTTAGAGGGAATTTTTTTTATCATGTGGTGTTGACGAGTTAACACTACAAATAAATACAAGAAATAAAGATAAATACATCAATACTGTAATAATCATCACTGGAAAAATATTAATTTTGGTGGTTTGGGCATTCAAGTTTACGTTGGATAGCTTGCCTTTCGCTCTGCTCTGCCGTTCCATATCGTCATACAAAATAACACATCCTGTTTAAGAACGAACGCCATACGTATTTTGGTGGCCCGGCGAGGCCCTTGTGTTTTTTGTGGTAACGGTAGCCAACCAGCTATTGTTTTGTTATTTGGTATCGGGGAGAGGCCCCGCAACGACACGGGTGGCCAGTCGGCCATTTGTGTGTTTTTTTTTGTGGTTATCGGTGGTCTGCCGCAACGAACGGGTAGCCGACCAACCGGTTGCCCGACTTAATTTTTTGGTATCGGGGAAAGGCCCCGCAACGCCCATTTTATTTTGGCGGCCAGTCGAGGCCGAAGTATTTAACGGCATCAAAGCCGCAACGGTCCGGGTGGGGCAAGGTCACCTGTGGCATGACGGCCGCGCAAGGCCGCAACATTTTTTTATTTAAGTAAGGTACAATTTTTCCTATTTTTATTTAAATTTTTTTTTTGATTTTATTTTTATATATATTTTAAATTTTTTGATTTTATTTTTATATATATTTAAAAATTTTTTTTGTGGTTATAATTTTGAAAATTTTTGTAATCGAGCGCCGCACAGCGGGTGCACGCTCGATGCATATTGTTCTCGCGTCTCGTTTCGTCTCGCGCTTCTCTTCTCCAGTTGTTTTCTTTCGGCAATTATTTTTGTTGTATTATTTCTATTTCTGTAGTTGATATTCTTTGTAAAATGAATTATTAATTTTTCGGCATGGTATGATGGGAGCGGAGACTCCCTCTGTGTCGGTGTAGTGTTTGCGGTCCCTTGGTGCCCGCATCCAATTTCGTAACCGGGGCTTTGCCCTGTTTGAGTTCGAATGGATGCGCGCACCAAGGCACCTCTACCGTTATTATTATTTTTATTATTTATTTTGATTATCCGGTTCGTTCCTCAAGTTCCGGCCGATGAGTTTCGGCGGAACTCCGGGTATATTTTATTATTATTTGCGTTCCCCTAACTATCTGTATCATCACGGTGTAAGCCAGGAGCGTCATGCAAGCCTCAAACCCCACGACCTTAGCACTTCTCCCTGAGAACGTAGCCGGCAAAAAATCACCGTGGAGGCCTCTGTATGCGCTTAGTGAATATCTGCAGGTTGGCAGTAGCCAGCCTGTAACAATACTTTAAGACTTGTTCGCCCTTCCACTAGCTCTTCCACTAGAATAAATTCTAATTGGTTTTATTGTTTGTTAATTTAGGCAACTTATTTTATTTTTATTATCGTTGTAATCATGGTCACAACCGAGTCAAGTCAGGGGCGGGATTTTATAACATCACAATTTTCGATAATTTATCGAAGATTATGTCTCGCTTCTCTAGAATAAAATGTAACACTATTTCATATTTTCAAGCCTCCTAGATTAAAAAATTGTGATATATCTACGAGATTTCTATAACCAAATAATTTGTTTACGATACTTCAACGAAATTAGAGAAAAAGATAATTTGTCACATTTATTCTAGTAGGTTGTGATAGCAACAGAAAAGAAATAATTTACAAACGAAACAGAGGCCAATTTCAGTTGAGGAAAACGAGATATAAATTTCGATAAAGTATCGAAAATGTGATGTTACAAAATCTCGCCCCAGATGGAGTCCTTTACTATTTTTGATACACAAAATTTTAGCCTGTACAGATCACACTGTACAGATCTCAGTATAATGTGTGATCTGTCACGCTACTATTTTGTAACCTCTCTACAGCGCAGACGGAACGTATGATCAGAAGGTCTAGTGATTTTTGATCGAAATCGGTCCACCGAAAGTGGCAACTTTCATATCGGTAAGAGGTTACTGCCAAAATAACAAAATATACACTGCTTCGCTTAATCATAAAAATAAATGAGTGAAATAATATTAAATATGATCAAAACTTCAATTTCATCACATCAATATACAATGGTCTCAGAATTTTAAAAACAAATGCGCTAATATATTGGAATAGGGATATTTGAATCTTTCAAAACTACCAAATATCACGTCCATATTAAAAGAACTGGGTCATACTTTTAGAATGCTCGAAATATAAAAAGAAATACGTGTGAAATCCTTAATTTATTACATCAATTTGGTACGTCTCGTCTATATAAAAAAAAACGTGGGCATCTACCCCTGGAATACTCGAAATATCTCGAGAATTATGTTTTAGAATCGAGAAGTAGATTGTTTGGGCCTACCCAAATTGGTACGTCTCGTATGTTAAAATGAACTGTGCACGTATCCCTAGAATACTCGAAATATTATGAGAAAATATGTGTGAAATACTTCATTGCTTATCGATTTATTAAAATCTGAGAGTTTTCGACAAACAAACAAAACATAAAAATGTTAATTTGAATTGTGATAATACCCAACATTTACAAGCATAGAAATCATTGGCTTGGAGAGCAATAATCCCAATCAATGCTGTTAAGAAGGTATCCTTTCAAAAATGAACAGAAATGGTTCCTTTTTATAAGTAGATCGAAATGATTTTTTACAAAACGGCATAAAAGTGGTTTTGTTTACCATTGTTTAAATTTTACAAAAAATTTGTGAAACAAACACCCCATTGTGAGCTTCAAAGCTCATTTGTGTTGAATATTGTGTTGAATTCTGTTATTTTCTTTTTGTATGCACAGGCAATTCCGGCGGCGCCCAGTACTATACCCTTACAAAAAATAATGCATACCTAAAACGATGTCTTCGTTTTAGTGTTTCCACCGATCTCTAGGAATGGCTTTAGCATCCTTCAATCCCAACTAGTTATCTAAGCTTAGCTTAGTTATTTCCTTTTTATATGCAGTATCCAACAATTAATTTTAATAGTTATTTTATTATTATTGAAATAAATTAAATTAAAACTTTCAAAATACTATACACAAAGAGAAACAAACGCCTGTCGCGATATGAAAGTCATAGACTATATTGACGGGTATCGTTTCCGTTGATTTTTAATTAAAGTACTGTATAGTTTTAGCTTATTACAGTTATATATACATAGTACATGTATCACTATTTTATTTTTATTATTTTATTTTTATTAGTTTTATTTTTGTGATAATTTTAACCCGTAAAATTATGAAAGTTTGATTTTCTTATTCGGAATCACCATCGACAAGAGATTTTATGGAACATTATGGACTAGGCTGCTTTGTCAAATACGCCCACCGTATTAAACGAATGCCTATTAAACGAATATGAAACATTGGAAAATTATTAATTTGTTATAATTGTATTCAAAAAACCATCTATCACAATTTTAAATTGTGCATACGAAAAATATCATTTAATAAAAATTCAAAAGACAAACGAAAAATGAAATATGTTAATAACAAATTTTCATTTTAAACGAAATGCAAAATAAAAAAAAACAAGAAACATGATTCAAACACAAGAACACCAACAATAATAATAATAAAATTTATAAACATGCTTTCTAAATATTAATAATAAAGATTTTTTGTATCCACAAAATACCTTACGGGCATTCACAAATAAAAATACACCAAACAAAATGAATTAAAAAAATCTTTTCAATTTACCATTGCCATTTGTCTGTCTCGTGCGTTGTTCTTTTGGTTGCTTGTGATCATTTTTCGTAATATTTATTCAAATTATTATTATTACTATTATTATTGTAAATTATTATGAAACGGAAATTATGTTCCAAATTTTACATTTTTCATAACAATATTCTTCTGCAAATCTTTACAATTCTGTCGTATACAATTACAATAACAATATTAATAATACTAATCTTGATGAAAATGATTATAATAAGTACGCGAGACATTTATGTTTGCTATACTTGGTGGTACGAGTTTTTTGTAGCGCTTAGTTTCTTAAAAGACGGATAATTTTATTAACAATTTCCCATTAATTATAAAAGTCATATAAGTATTGTATGTACTGCAATAACGTGACAAACTATGTTATTAGTGCGACGAGCTAGCTAGATTCAGAGATCATCTAGTAATTTATCTATCTTAAATTAGTTTCTCGGATTAAGAAGAGAAACCTATTGGTTACTCATTTTATAATCTTTTCTTATTCTAATTCAAACTCCAGCTCCAGCGGTTTCTGCCTTTGCAGTCTGCTCATCTCCGGTAGTGGTGTCCAACATAAGACGGATATCTGCATTTTCGTGTATAGATAAGCGCTGGACGTGTTTCCTTGATTGGTTCTTTATTTCATTGGTGACCTATTCTATGTTTAAGTCTCTATGAAGGTTGTTGTTCCCAATGTACCTTGAGGCATTCACAACCCCTCGTAGCACTTTATTTTGGAAACATTGTATCATTTGTACATTGGTCTTCTTGACACAACCCCAAAGTTGGATACCATAGGTCCATAGTGGTTTTAGCATTTGCCTGTATAGAAGCAATTTGTTGTGTATTGAGAGCTCAGAATTTCTAACCATGAGCCAGTATATTTTTCTATATTTAATGTTTAAATCTTCTTTTTTCTTCTTGATGTGTTCTTTCCATCTTAGCTTAGCATCGAGGGTCATGCCAATGTATTTAGCTCTATTTGCATATGGAATTTAGTTTGAGTTGAGAACCACGTGAATACAGTTTACATTTTGATTTGTAAAGTTCACGTGTACTGATTTGGCTTCATTTAATATGATGCGTCATTTTTAGTCCAATTGCTCACCGTGTTAACTGCATTTTGAAGTTTGCTTGTTGCTTCCGAAATATCTTTTCCAACTGCTAGAATAGCTGTATCGTCTGCAAATGTTGCTACTATAGTACCTTCAATATTTGGTAAGTCTTTCGTTTAAAGAATAAACAGAATAGGTCCAAGTACGTTACCTTGTGGTATACCTGCTGATATTCTTTTTATTTCAGAGTACTCATTTTCAAATTTGACTCTAAAGTGACGATCAGATATGTAGGATTTAAGAATTTGATAAAATTGCTCTCGATGCAGTTTAAATTCAAGCCCTTGGTGCCAAACTTTGTCAAAAGCTTCAGCTACATCTAAGAAAAAATACTGAAGCATATTTTCTTATTCTCAAGTGCATCCTCAATGACATCCGTTATTCTGTGAATTTGTTCAACTTGTAGCGCCTACCAACTTGACCGCTACAAGTTGAGGGTTAACAATTTTGTAATTTCAATATTTTTCATATTACTTGGAAAAAAAACATGGGTAATTTCTAGTTTATTAATACATTGCTTTTGAGTTTGATAGGATTAGCCCAGATGATTAAAGCAATCCTGTTAACTGCTAATTTTTAATTGCGTATTATGGTGGGAAATGTTCTGTTAATATTATAGAATTAAAAGTATTAAACTACTCCAATCAAATTTTCGTTAACTGATGAGGTTTGTGCATATATTATTAATTTGAAGTTTCATGTATCAGTGAAGTTGATCTCACCATACACTTTACCACCCGCATCTTTGGCATCGTAGATTGATATCCATTAATTTTAAAAATAATTTTTGTTTCGAGAAATGCGTTTATAGTCTTTCGTACATTAAATGTCGAATTTTCATTCAAGATTATGTTAAATGTTTACGTAAAATTATTGAAATGTAATGAAAGTGAAAAATTATGGAAAATTTCTATCTATCAAACTCAAAAACTTGTCAATCTATAATCTTCAAATTGAATTGTGAGTGGCGTTCGTTTTCCCTCAATGAGCAAAATTTGAAAGTTTCACAAATTCATATAGCTACGAGTCGTTTAGTTTTTGTGTAACAGGTAGAGCCATAAAAATTGTAAAATAGCAATCCGAATTTAAAAAAAAATCACGAAGCTTACCCAAGCATGAAACAAATCTTCACAAAAATCTTTAATGGCTGCGGGCCAATAGTCGGGTAAAAGTTAATTTTAAGTAAATTTTGCGGTAAATTCATTTATTTTTCAAAAACTCTATGGCAAAGTGATCGAAAAATCTGATCTAAATCCGATTTTTACCATAGTAAACGATTTGCCCGACTATTGGCCTACAGCCTTAGTTGACGATAAATTATAATTTAGGTTGAGTGCTAAATTTATGGTAAGAGTCAGTTTTAAGCAAATTTTTCGGTAAATTCAATTATTTCTCAAAAGCACTTATTGCTTATGGTAAACTTATTCCATCTGAGCGTTATATATTTTACTTTACAGAAACATAACAATAAATGTGCTTGTAATAACAATAAATGTGCTTGTAACAAATACTTTACTTAGCCAATCGTTCAAACATTAAACATGTATTATTTATCCATTTTTATAACAAAACAAAAAAAACTACATATTTACTTTACTAGACTCGCATACAACCAGAACTCATTCCACCTTCCGCCATAAATAGCACACACACAACCTGTTTCTCGGTGGCGCACATTGTTATATGATTATTACACTTTGATAATAATCAAATAAAAATATGAAAATTATACTCGAAAAACGTTTTTTCACGTTTTCCAGTTTTCCACAATTTTAAGTTAGTTTTTTTTTTTTTTTTTGTAAAAGCACACATTTTTTCAATGTATGGAAAATCCAGTGTATATTGTGGATAATGGTAATACATAAAAAAAATTATAATTTTGATGAATGATTGGGTTGAAATATTTTTTTCCATACCATTAAAAGTTTTCTCTAACTAGTAGTGTTTTTTTCAGGAGAGTGAAAAATTCAAAGTAGTTTTCCATTATTTTTTTCAATTTAATCAGTTTTAAGAATCGAATATTTATGTAGTGTGTGGTTGGATGTATATGTTGTTGTAAATATCATTTGTGGGGAAATGGCAACTTTAAAATAACGTTATGGTTTTCATATATGTGCGGTTTAATATGATTTTTATTAATGTTGTTGTTGTTGGTGTTGTTACAGTCAAAACTGAAATTGTACATACAATATTTCGAAAGAGGGTATGGTTTGGTTTGATTATTATACGAATAGGTATGATTCCATTTCGTTCATTTCTTTTCTTGTTGTTGTTGAGGGTTTGATGTGGTCACGTAATAATTGTATATAATATGTTGTAAATTTAATTTTTATTTTATTTATAAGTTTTACTTATAAAAGCAACAACCACCGGGTTGATAAAATTGTTATTATTTATGGGTGTAATGTTATATGATATATTACAAAAATGGTGCTAGGTTGGGGTGTTATAATAAGTTAGCTAGACTGCAATTTCATTTTTGTTTGATTTAAGGAGGAAATCTTACTTTAGAATACTAATTTTGAAAATGTGAAATTGAATTAGTATTTTTATTTTATAAAATACTGATACTAATTTTCCAAATACTGTGGTAGACATATAGTATTTGTGAACCACTGTCTTCCCATTTATAAATTGAATAAATTATCCGTGATTAGGATGCGCGAGCAGAACGGCTTTTTGCTTTGGTGGGATGACAACTTTTTTTTATCAATTACTATTATCAGTTTTAATCCTAGTAGCTTTAAAAAATAAGTTTACCATAGATTTCTCATTTTTATAAATTGAGAGATAAAAATGAGTTTAGTAAAAAACTTCTCATAATTCCAATGACATGATTGTTTTTGTGGCTTTACATTGAGCCGGAATGTAAGTTCTAAAAGGGCAAATAAAAAAAACATATTTGGTATTTACGAATTGATTATTGCATATTTTTGACTTAAATTAATGAGTTAACATGTAAAATATCTCAAATTAGTAGCCAATATAATAAATTTGCAATTATTTAATAATTTTAATTGATAAATAATAATTTTTCTATTTCGTAGTTTATAGAAACGGCTAAATAGAAAAATGATTATTTTTCAATTAAAATATATAAACGTCTATGTCACTGACTCGAGAACGCACAGGGTGACTAAAAATTTTTGTTTTTCTATATTATAACGTCTATATCACTCACTCACTGACTACTGCTATTCAAAAAAATATTTTATACTATACTTGCTACTAAAGTAAAACATTTTGCGTTTTTTTTTTCTCGCAATGGAATTTAACATTCGCACAGCCACTTCACCTTCCAAATCAGCAACGAGTTGTTTTTGAAGTAGGTCATGAAGAAGAAGCACTTTTGGCTGCGCGTACTGGAAAGACCTAGCTTGAATCTTGGTTTCTCCTTATCACGAAAGAGACAACTGCACGAGTTCACCTTTACACCGATATCCCTTACCATTTTGTTTATAAATGAGGTCAATGGCAAGAGCGACATAGAGAAGGCGAAAGGACAATAGCACGAATGCACGTGGTGAGCATTAAGGATGAAGAACGCTTCTATCTTAGATGACAATTTATGCGAAACATTTAAAGCGGTAGCGATGGCAAGAGGACTACTTGAGTCGGATGAAAAATGGCAGCGATGCTTGACAGACGGTGGAAAATACTAGATGCTTCAGCAATTGCTAGAGATGTTCGCTTACATTTGTATTTTTTTGCCAACCCACTCAACCCCTCAAATGTATGGCAGGATCATCTAGGAGATTTTATACTCGACTAAATGCGACGACACAGTGAATCTATATCGATCAACTCGGCTGATCATCATATCAATTTTATTCTCAAACAGCACGGAATGTCATGCGGTTTAGTTGGTTTGCTTGTTCCAAGCGGTAGTACACCCGAAGAAGATCAAATTTATGATGAAGAAGAAAAAGATTCACGATTGGCAGGCGAGCAATTTGGAAAGCTGAATGAAGCCCAGCTTGCGGCATACATCAAAATTATGATTGCAGTTAAAAATAATTACGCACAATGTTAGTTCTGTTTTATCGATCGTCCCGGTGGCTCAGGCAACACCTTCTTATTCAAAACTTTAATGACAAGCTTTCGAAGCGAAAGAAAAATTGTGGTGCCATTTGAAACAACCGGAATAGCAGCCACTTTGCTTAAGGGAGGTCGCACGTTTCATAGTGGATTTAAACTTCCAGTGCCACTTCTTGATAATTCAATCTCATCAATGCGAATGACATCACCAGAAGCTGAAGTTTTGCGTGAAACTGCTTTTATAGTTATCGATGAAATTACAATGCTTCCTAAGAATGGTGTCCGCTGCATGAAATGACAAAATGAATGATGGAAATGACATTACACTGAGAAAAATGTTGAGTAGTAAAATTATAGGCGAAACCTTTTAATTCAACATTGTTTCCAATTTAAAAATTCAATCACATTTGTTGATGAATTTATCATGAAACCTGATTAAGCAAAAAAAAATAGTGTTAAATTAAATTTAAAATTGTTGAACCTCTAACTACACAAATTGTAGAATTAACAACGGAGCATCGATGAATTTACTATGCTTGTTCTGTGATTATTGACTGATTAATATATTTTAGTGTATTTATAAAAAAATCGCTATCTTAATAAGTGATTAATTTGTATGTAAACACTAAATATCCACCTTTTACTTTGTAGCTTTATCCTTCATGGCTCGTGTAATATGGTCTTATGCGATTACCGAATATTTTATAACAAATGTTAATAAAAGTTTGAGATGATAGTGAAAAACCAAAATTTCGGTGCTCACGCACGACAGAGAAAATAAATTCCGGATATTAATGATTACAGCAAACATAAAATGACGACGCATTAATATAGAAACATAAATACCTATGGGCCTATGGCTATAATACCCCACCCCATGTGACCATTTTTGTTCTACAAATTGTAGAAACAACGAAACATCGATGAATTTACTATGCCCACTGATAGATTAACAACGTTTAATTTATGGTTTAACAACATAAATTGTTGAATTAACTACGATTTATTTTACAATGCATGACTATTTTTAAACATAATTTAATAAGAATCGCTAATAGCGCATTTTCATATTTGAAAGTTTTTGAATTAAAATGGTTTGTTAATAAATTTATATTTTTTTTTTCTCAGTGTACCTTCGGAGGTAAAGTTTTGGTCCTTGGCGGTGATTTTCGTCAGACGCTGCTAGTCATTCAAAGAGGAACGCGCACTGAAATCATCGAATGCTGCATTAAACCAAACCCTCTATGGAACCAGTTTGAACAATTTTCTTTGACCATCAACATGCGCAGCGAAAGTCAACACGAGCACAATGAATGGCCTCTGCAAATCGGATCAGGAACATTACCTGCAATACCTGGTATTTATGAGGAGGACATAATTCAAATTCAGACCGAAATGATCACAAGTCAAGATCTAATCAGTGTCATTTTTAAAAATATTCTGAGAAAATCTCAACCGATGAGCTCTCAAGTTATCGTTGCTCCAACGAATACTCAGACGCTTGAGATGAATCGAAGAATAATCGACTTGATTTATGGTGATGCAGAAATTTATTACAGCGCAGATTCGTTAGTAAGCGACGATCCTAACGATGCACTCAACTTTCCCGTTGAATTCCTCAATGAACAGAATCCATCCGGCATGCCCCCTCTCGCGTTGCTTTTGAAAAAGGGTATTATCATAATGCTTCTACGAAATAAATCCTAAGAAAGGTATGTGCTATGAAACGCGTTTAATTGTTGAAGAGCTATCGCAAAACTTTATTAAGGCCAAAATCATTTCTGAGTGCAACAAAGGCAGTACGGTTCTAATCGCTCGAATTGATTTGGCATCTTCTGAGACCATCTACTTGTGTTGCTTTCAAAAGATTACAACAACAATTACATTGTGTTAAAGCCGAATTGGCTTTAATGTAAGCCAAAAATTTTTTAGGTTTATTGGAAATAAAAACAATTTATGGTTATGGTGTTTACCGCAAGGCGTTATTTTTCCTATTTTTTCGAAAAATTTATCTTGTAGAACAATTTGGCATTTGTTATTTAATTACAAAATACCGCATTTAATTTGTTCTATTTCATAAAATAAAATAAATATTAATAAAATGAACCATCACAGAAAAATTAAAACGCATTAAAAAATTAAAGCCAAAAGTTGTTGCTTTCACATTTCTTAGCTAAGCTAAGCGGGATTTTGCGAAAGCAACACTACTAAAGTTGTGCACTGTAACAATATGGCGTTCAAATAGGTTTTTTATCTATACCTTTTCCTGCCTGCCATTTTGTGTGGGGATATGAAAGACAATCCTGTCAAAAGTTTATTTTTGTATCTATTTTGGACCAACATACATATTTGTGCATTCCACTTAAATCGTTTTCGTCCAAAAATAAAACAATAACTATAATAATAATACAATTGTATGTTATCAAAAACAAATAATTAATATGCTATATAATTTATATGGTATCAAATTATAATGCGTTTTTCAAAAAGAATTCCGATTTAAGTATAAGATTCGTTGAAATTCGGAAGGCATTACAATTACAACCTGTCTGGCCGGAACAGGGATATATGGAGATTTAATTTATAATTGTGGTTTGATTGAAGGTGTTTATATTTTCTGGTGAAATATATTCTTTAGCGGATTTGATTCCAATTCAACTGAATTTATTTGATATATGAAAATGTCATTTAACATAAATTTTCAAATTTTACAATTTATCTTAAATTCGAATGTTTTCTTTAAATTTTAATCATTATAGTAAATTTAATCATTGATACCGGTGATTTTGTAAGGAAATAATATACATTTTATTAAATTAAATTAACATTTTTCTTTGAATTGACTTCTACTGTTGGTATTTTTCTTTTCAAATTGATGTTCAATATATGTTTTCACAAAAGTTTTTATTTAATTTGTTTAGCATTGCATGTTTTTCTATCTATGATATTGACCATATACGTAGATGCTTTACTTTTAATAAATAATTTCAGGTTTCGCATTGTTAGGTTCGGTTTTATAATTTATTTTATTTCGGAATGAAGCATGTTCATGGTTCCGCAAAAACAACTCCACATCCTGAACAATTAAGCTACCAGAGTTTCAAAGCTAAATTGTGCACTATAACATTAGTTTATTATTATTTATTTAATGAATTTCTGCATCTTATGTAACGTTTATTTATGTTGTACAACGAAAAGAGATTGCATTGGGGAACACCATACATTTAATAAAAGTGTTCTTATGAACTTATTTTTATTTTATAATTTCTTGTGAAATACGATTTAAAAAAAGCAATTTCAACGGCTAAAATTGAAATTTTATTTTTATAAAACTTTCTGTTCTAGGCACACATATGCCACTTGCAATATTTTCTAATTTAATTAAATGTGAAAATATTGTAAATTACATTAAATTTGGGCTTGGTTAATACTAAACACATATTTTTATAATCGTAAAAGGGTTAAGACGTGTACTGCCCAATTACCATAGGCGTATCACGTCATCACGTCGGTTTTTATATTACCGAAGTTGACTGCTACCGATAAAAATATATACAAATACATATGCCCTGCTGCCGCTATAATATATAATAATGAATAATTTGCCTATTTACTTCTAGAGTTCCACGACGAAAATGAACGGGAGCCGAAACTAGAGTGCTGCTTATTTGTGTTACAAATAGATTAGAGGAATTTAATCATCAAAGCAAAAAGAAGCACGTATTCTATTCTATCTTCAGAAATAGTACCGGTATGTCTATTAAGTTTTTTCTGATTTGTTTATTCTAACCTCATAATTTACAGGATGTCCATTACTCTAATGATGATATAAAAAATAAATTCAAATCTTTAAAAATGCCCTACAAACAGACCAACTGTTAATAATAATTGTACCGGAGCTACACCATCTGTAGCTCCATTTATGGATTTATTGGACAATATTTATGGTCTTGAAAATGCACCACCGGAACATTCATTAGTCGCTACCACCAGTGTGGGTATTGATCGGCTAGATACGGGTGAGGATGATTTTGACGAAATTATCGAAATATCCCTAGAAACGCTGCCAAATTCTAACATATCAGAAATGAAAAGTGCACCTCTTGCCCAAAATCGACCAAACAGAACCGCACGACAGACCACAGCAAAAGCCAAAATGGATTTTCTCGAGAAAAAAATTAAAAATTACCGAGACCAATAAATTAAAAATGTTTGCCAAAAAGGAGGCAGCAAAGGAACGTAGGCATCAGAAGTTTTCTTCAGGGAAGAAAAATCATCAACACCAATAAATTTTTAGAATATATTTTATTTATTAAACAATTAATATACTGAAGGAATTTAATTTTAAGCATAACGAATAGTTTTAGTACTAGAGACAAACTGAATGACTAGAACTAGAATATAATTATTTTTTTTTAAATTTGTTAACGTGGTTCGCTTCTTGTGTATCGTCGTGTCGCTTTGTGTTTTCGTTTTTAGTGTTCGGCGTGTTGTTTCTATATTGAGCTTATATGTACATTTGTTGATGTGTTTACTCTTTCCAATATTCCAAAAGCTACAAGGCTTTCACAACACGACCCTCAATAAACGCGCCTTTCGTAGATATGTCCACCAAAGTTCGAGTATGCCATCTTACTAGTGTAGTTTTTTCTATGTATTTCGTATATCCCTTTTCCTGCCAGGCAAACAATTTTTTTGCTTAAATTTAAGCCCAACCCTTACAAATGTGTGTGTGTAAAAAACGACAGGTTGTAATGTCTTCCGAATTTTAACGGATGTTAGTTAAATCGGAATTATTTTTGAAAAAAATATTATAATTTGATAACATATAAATTATATAACATATTAATTATTTGTTTTTGATAACATAATAATTATTTTACTATTATTATTGTTATAGTGTTATTTTTCGGACGAAAGCGATTTAAGTGGAATACACAAGTTGGCCCTAAATACATACAAAAATAAATTTTTGACATGATTCTTTTTCGTTACCCACACAATTGTGATGACAGGCAGGCAAAGGGATATACTTTCAAAGAAATCTATTATAGATTTCAAAAGAAAGCTGTTACATTTTTTTGTTTTTGATATTTTTCGCTGATTTAATTTTTAATTTTGTGAGTAACTTTTCTTTTTCGTATTATCAGCACTGAGCACTATGCTGATAGTGCTGATCATGCGAAAAAGAAATGTTATTGTCCGAAAGCTGTTTTAATTACAGTAAAGTTTGAATGTATCATTGCAACAATAAGAGATATTACATAGTACTTTGTGGTCGCGATGAGCACACAGGGCATCCTCAAAATTCAGATCATTAAATTCAGGATTAAACCGACAAACGGTAGAAAAATCCTTCGTGAAATTGAATGAATAACTTTGGTTTTATCACGTTTAGTTTATATGATACTTTTGATACTAATATCGTATTCATTACTTTTTAGTGCTCCAAACCTTGTTCTATAATTTTCATCGACTGATGGACATGAACAAAAGTCTGAATAAATAAAACATTAGAAATGAAAGAGGTTTGATCATTTGTAAAAAATGAAGCAAACCATAATATAACTATGAAGACAGAGGAAAAAATGTTTTTCATATATAGTTTAAGCCGATTTTATACAAGAAACTGGTGATAAAATCATCTTCAATAAATATATCTGGATAATTTCCGCTCGTACAGTAAAAACCATGTTCATGCATACTGACTACCATTTGTAGTATATATGTATGTACTCATGCCGGTCATATACTAAATCCAAATAATAAATAACTGCAATACGAATCCACGAAAATGGTGTGTTTGAATGTATTTTCCCATTATAACGTTGTAATATTGTAATTAGTGGTTAAATTTATTCATTTAATTATACATCCATATGATATTGAAATATAACAATGTGTAAATAGCGACATTTTATCCAGACATCAACTAAAATACGTGAACCCCAGACATTATTTCCATAGTTCCTCACACTTTTGCATATTTCATTTGAATTCTATTTTTGATCAGCATCCAACCAACCAAATATAACAAATAAAATTCAATTAATGGTAATTTGTTTTTTGTTTTTTTACACAACAACAACAATACCTTTCAATTATTTATACTTTTGATCTACGAACTGGATATAAATAACGATATAAAAAAAATATTAATCAATTTTTTAATTCAAGCACTATATTTTATGTATAGTTATGTATTATGTATGTAAAGCTAATTGAATCTATTCTCTTTGATATTGAACACTAAAATAAATAATAAATGTTGGATTAAAATTGGTGGCACCCAAACAAAATTCCAACTCGTGGTCTTTATTTGATTTATACATTGTACATATATACAAACAACTCGTACTAATAACTTTGTGCTAAAATGTGAAAAGTCTATTAACGATTTTCTAGGAGCGGGAGTGTTAAAACGAAATACCAGGAATTTGGGCATAGGCTTTAGGTTATTTACGATTGTCATGGGAGTAGTATTTTCTTTGCATGTTTATCTCCTTAAATAACAGATATATATAAAAGAAAATAGAAAACTTAATACGATTCCTGAGTGTACAAAATATACCTAAAGCTGAAAGCACAAAGAAACAAAAATATGTCCAATTTCTCTGCGGTGGATGTGAATGTAATCTATTCGAAAGCTTTGGTATGAAATGTGGGATCAAATCTAAGCGTACATAATCCTGAATAATTTTTCCCCTTGTTTATTTTACTATGTCTGCAAATTTTGTATGCGTGTGTACTGAGTATGTGTATAGCGTACGTATCTAGGAAATTTAGAAATCAATTATCATAAACAAAATATAAAATTAGAGTATCAAAAACATATAAAGTGGGTGTGAAATATATGGAGGGATGATTATTTTACATACGACACTAGGTGTATCCCCCATATATAACAATGTAATAAATGCATTTTCGTACAAACATTTAGAATGATAAATCCTAGAGGAAAAACTGGATAAATTAATTCCGCTTGGCTGCACAATGTTTATACTTATGATTTACTAAATCAATCATTAATTTTAGCTATGTAGCACGTATTGTGCTAGCATGAATTCCAAGGTTATAGGTATCATGTGAAGTTTAAGGTACCGTACAATTAAGGTAAATTTAATTTACCATACCAACACTAGCATGTTCTTCACGTAAAAAATTATAAATTATCCCTGCAAAACTTAAACATACAATTTACCCTCTAACCTATCCCCCCTATAAAAAAGCATTTGAATAATAATAAAACAATAATAAATTTATTTTTGAAATATAAAATTAATACGTAGTCATGTTAATTTTTTACTATTTGCAAAACTACATGCGTTTTTTTAATTTATCGCAAACACAACAACATGAAACACTAGAAATTTATCTATTTTTGTGCGACAAAACCAGAGAGAAGATACGAGTACATATTTATTTTGGATTGGATACATAGAAAACATACCCGCAGTAACAAAACAATTAAAACTATTGTTAAATAGGACCAAAACCAACAAAAAGTTTTTGCTAATTTATTGTTGTCGGCTGGTTTTTTTGCCCGCAACAATTAGTGAGGGAAAACACCAATATGTACATTCTGATTGTTTTGGGAACAAAATGAAAATATGCTAAATATAATTTCTAAATTTTGTTTAGAAATGGAAAGTTTTGTTTTGTTTGCGTTGTCAGGAGTGAAATTTTAATCGCTGTTCAAAAAATTCAAAAATTATAGTAAGTAAAAGAATAGGTAGATATCATGCTCCCTTATAAAAACCTGGATGGGTTCAAAACTAAATATCTAACTATTGAATTGGAATCCAATAGAAATAAGATTTCGCTCGCCGTTGAATCACGTTGAATTTGATCACCAACGCCTACCGATTTGTGACTAACAAGGAAATCCAAAATGATTTAGAAATACAATTGATAGACGACGTTATCCGCGAATGTGCCATAAAACATGAAAAGAGACTTCTTACCCACACCAATCTTGAGGCCGTACAACTACTGAATCAAACCACATGAGCTAACCGTATGAAAATTATAAACCAAGGGAGTTGGACACTGGTTCAGCAGATCCACACAAGTTTATGCTTATCTCATAAGTACTAATGTCAACCTTACTAATGAATTAATAATGTTTAAGATTGTAGTAGCCATATCAATAAAGTTGTTATTAAAAATAAAATAAAAATGTTGAATTTATTCCTTACTAATAATTGTTACTAATAATTGTCATGTTATTGGGATTGTATTCATATTTCGCATGCAAGAATTAATGTGGTAATGTCACTGTGTCATAAAAGTGGTGGCAATTTTTTGGTTCCCTCAGTTAAAGTAATTTAAAACACCTATTATTTAAATATTCATAAACTATAATTTAAACAACCAGTTAACTATTTTCGGTTATTTATTGAAACAAACCTAAATAAAATCAATGTAATAATCTAAATGAATCATTGAATTGACATTAATTATACCTCGAATAATCGTCTCATCATTTATTTGAGCCATGAAGAAGATCATGCTTTAGTAAGAATTGGTGATTTCAGAATTTATGAAACCTTCTTGGACATCTTTCTTACCAAGAGTTAAATTTGCTGGACTCTGGAGTAATTTATATTGGCACCATCTGCTATAGCGCGAACCCTACTTTCATTCACCATAGAAGTCTGGAAAGTTGAACAGTCCTACACAACAAATTATTTTAGCGCATAATGAAATTCAATTATCATGTTTAACGTTGAAATAGTAAAGAAACTCAGTACCAAACACGTAAAACACTTTTAAGTGACGTGCGTGTAATTTTATTAAGAATTTGTAAACAGTTAATCAGATTATCTCAGAAATCACACTCATTTCCAAAAATAATTCCAATTCATGTGAAGGGCTCAAACCAGAATTGGTTTCTTTTCTTGATTTTAGCTCACTATGTGTCTGTTCTCTCTACAGAAATAAAAAGTCTTTTTCCTCAGAGGTGAGGTTTTCCGTTCAGTACACGATTTTTTTTTCTATACTAAAACATAACCATCCATTCTTCTTGTTTTTTCTAACTATCGCTAAGCAAGCGGCTTATTGTAAAATATTCTAACCCCCCGAGATTCTGACGATAAGACTACTAAGACCATCTTAGCTAAAACTTTATTGTAAAAACTTTTTTTTAAGACTAAAGTCTTCATTGTAATTCTGAAGGCAGTAGTCTTAAACAATGTATTATAAACTCTCCAAACACTTTTGTAGAGCTGCCAAACCAAATTTACACCATATTGTTTCAAATTTATGAACGAAAAGCGACAGTTCAATTCGAAATAAATATAATCATTGTTTCTTTTTAATGTCAAAACTATGACTCCTAAGACCACCTATTTCGCTGATATTAACGGAGACAATTTTTTAAGACTACTGACAGATAAGACTAAGTGCAGAATAAGAATTGAAAGCTTATAGTCTTCGCTAAGACAAAAGTTTTTGCTAAGACTGAAAATACGTCTGTGACTGTACGTTAGAATCGGCGGGTAAGATACTTAATTGTTATTAGCTGGATAAAGCCGGTCGTTATTTGGTGGTTTAAAAAGTATATTTTGGTGACGCTCATTACGCGTGCTGCAAGGTCGCTCTATACATTTTAACATTACAAATTAATGAGAAAGAAGAAAGCTGAGAAAAAGGCATCAATTCAATAATAGAATTTATTGCCAATTTATGGTCATTTAATCTTTAATGTAACGGGCAACAATTTTGATTAAGCTTATAAATTATAATACTAGAAGTGGGTTACAAGCCTTCATTTTACAATTTGCTTCTTTCGGTTGCCGTTGTTAAATTCGATAAACCATTCATTCAAAAAATTTCGCTAAATGTTACTATAATATTACGTACTAAAAAAACAACCATTAAAATAATTTTCATCCAGCGTAGATGTGTCAAACTAAAATTAAAATTGAATTGATTTAAAGAAATTTGGCAGTGCCCGGTCGATCGATGTACTCGCCAACATGAATTATTAAATTATTACTGTACATTGGATTCAACAGGTTACGATATTCGTTTAAAAATTTGCAGTTTGTCATAAAATTGTTTGAAAACGTCACAAATGATGATATGAGTTTATTACCAGTATATTAAGGATTCAATCCAGGGCTGAGATGTTCTAACATCACTATTTTTCAATATTTCATCGAAATCTACGTCTCTTTCTGCTAGAATTAATTTGCCTTCTGTTTCGTTTATCAATTATTCTTCTCTATTGTTATCACAACCAAATAGAACTAGATTATATTGGAACAATATCTATTTCACTTATTTTCGTTCTAGAATCTAAAATAAATTATTCGGGGCCAAATCGACAGACGACGATTAACTCGCAAATACGTCTAAATTGTCTCTTTTGGTATTTGTGAACCACAATAAATTGACACTTTAAAGTGCTGATTAAAGTTGACGACTATCGACGACTATCGATCATATCGACGACTACAATCGACAATTCAATTGACGTGCACCATTGGTAGATATATGTATACAGTATTGTACATATTGTTAACAAGATTCAAAAATTTGTGTGTAATTTTGCGTTGCACTATGCTTTATATGTTATGGTCAAAGTATATAATTGGTTATTATAATAGTTACCGGTTACCAACGACGTCGGTTACTATGAATAAATTTTTAGAATTATTCACTTTGACCGGCGATTATATATAATTACCAAACCCCTTTGGATAAAGTGTTAAATATAAAAGTTTAAAACTATATTAATAATAATAAAGGCGTAATTTTACTTTACGTTTACATCGTAAAATCAGGTAAACAGTAAAAATTTAGAAAGTTTTAAATGTAGGATTGTTTATCAACTGTTAAATTTTTCCGGAAATTTTTTTTTATTTTTTTATTTTTTCAAAATAAGGTTAGATGTTAATTTTTTGATAATTTTTGATGATAGGATTGCGGGAATTCTATATATAGGCAACCTTTATGAAATTCCTGACGACGATCACAATCTAAATACAAATGGAAATGAAGAACAAATTGACAATAAATTCGATTTTGAATAAATTCAAATTGAAATTTTGAATTAACAAACTACATTTTATTTCATTTATTTTTATTAATAATCATTGCTTCGTCAACCTTGCAGACACAGATCAAATAGTTTTTATCACTCTTATCGCTTCTTCTGATAATGCCACATATGTTAAAAAAAATTAAGTTTTGTAAATAAAAAAATTTTTTTTAATGTAATTTTAATTCGTTGTATACCTTAAAGGATGGGGGTTGCCGGTGGATTTCCATTAACAGTGCGACAAAAAAATAATGATTGCATTGCGCTACTATGCGACAGGATGTATTCAAACTGTTTCTGGGGATCTAATTGGCGTCAGTTCATTAAAATGTATACGACTCCGGAAGATTGATTAAAATTACAAACGGAATGTTATAATTTAAAAAGAATTCCTCGATACATTTTATGTATTGATGGATGTCATATTCCGATAAAATCACCGCGGTAGGAGAAAATGCAGAGATTTACCGCAATCGGAAAGGATATTTCTCAGTAAACGTCAAAGCTGTATGTGACACAAAATGTAAATTTTTAAACGTAGTTGCGTATGTCATGTTACGACTGTATGGTCGCAACGACGATTTCTTTGTTATTTTATTCACCCCAGTTGTTGTCTTCGTTTCGCCCATCTTCTCTTATGTTTTTATTCACCTCTGTGTTTGTCTGTGAACGCACCCGCGACGTTTTGTTTTGTTCCCCATTGTGTGGTGGCGCGGAGGTGAAGAGAAGACGAGAAGGAGAGAACAATGCGCATCGAGTGTGTGCAAAGTAAAACGTTTTGGGAAAAATGTTTTTTTCTTGTATGTCTCTCTTTTGTACCAACGAAAAATTTGGTATAAAGGAGAGACAGAGAAGAGAGATTCATCTCTTCTAAAACGTTTTACGAGTTGTGCGGGGCTCGAAGGTTTTGTATGATGACATTCAAGTTTTGATTTTTGAAGACGTGGCACTGCGCGCTAGTTTTTTGACAAATAGAGTCTGTCTTGAATTGTGGAGTGTAATAATTTTTTTCTTTTGGTGTTGATCCACTTTAAAGTAATTTTTTTTTATTCAAAATATACGTTTAAAAATATATATCACTATATAGTATTAAATTAATAAACTATACATATATGTACTGTATAATAGAATAAAATAAAACATATTGTGTAAATAAAATCTAGAAATTGGAAAAAAGGGAATTTGGTGTTTTGAAAAGTGCATCTGTGTATCAAAATGGCGCACAAGATTTAAATTAATAAAATAAAATAAAAATTTTAGAACATTTTATACTAAAATAAAGAAGAGTAGTAAATTGTTATCAAGTAATTCATCATCTGAATTATATAGTCACGATAAACAGGGTGTCTCGAAAGTGGATGACACGAGTGTATATAATTCACTAAAAATTAGCATCGTTGGGTCAAACAATTTTTTGTGTACATACGGTTTAGGCGATACAACGCACAACGGATTTTGGCGGCCAGCTGAGGCCAGGCTAATTCATCGGCGAGTGTGACGGGCGGCTAATTGTGGCTCGCCTCATATTTTATCGGTGGTCAATCGAGGCCGTACAAACGGCGAATTTCGGAGATAACAGCGGTATAATTAACGTGTGATTTGATCCATTTAATCTACGGCGGTAAGGCACCTAACATTGACGGCTACCAACCGAGGCCTAATTAATTTGATTTTGGCGAGACAACGCCCTATATTTTTGGGTAGTGATGGGTGTGGTCCCTATATAACGGCGAAACAACAGTCACTATTATTCTACGGTTTATGGCAGAAGACGCCCACCCAGTTATTTGCAGGTGGCCAGTTGAGGCCACATTATTTGCGGTTTTTGGCTAAAACAACAAACGTTATATTACGGTTTATCGGTGAGTCATCGGTGAACCAATTAGTTACGGGTGGCCAGGTGAGGCCACTCAATTTTATTGTGACACGTTTTGGTGGCCAGTTGAGGCCACTTTATTTACGAGTAAGGCGAGACAACGCCCAACATATTTTGGCGGCCGGTCGAGGCCAAAATATTTATCGGTCGCTCCAGGCCGCAACGGTGTAGGCGAGCCAACGCCCAATATACGGGAGTCTAGTGAAGGCCACATATTTTTGGGTTTTTCTTTACAACGGATTCGGCGGCCAGTTGAGGCCAGCCGTTTGGGTAGTGCGGAGTTTCCATCAGAATCCGGCAACGGGGTAGTCAACAAGGGACCCCGCAACGCATCTAACGGTAGCCAACCGGCTATTGTTGTTTCATTTTAGTTTACGGCGGAAGACGCCCAACGGTCCGGGTGGTGGACACCTGTGGCATGACGGCACCAAGGCCGCAACATTATTAGTTTATTTTAATTAAGGTACGATTTTTTTTGATTTTTTTTATTATATTTTTGCTCAGTTTTATTTTATATTTTATATTCTTTACATTTTTATTTATAAATTTAAATTTTTGTAATCGAGCGCCGCACAGCGGGTGCGCGCTCGATGCATATTGTTCTCTCTCTCTCTCTCTCTCTCTCTCTCTCGTTCCCTCCCTTTTCTTTTTTTTTGGGGAAGTTGTTTCCTTTTGTTTTGTTGTGTTTTCTGTAAATAAAATGAAATATTAAATTTTTGGTCGATATGATGGGAGCGGAGACTCCCTCTGTGTCGGTGTAGTGTTGATTGCGGTCCCTTGGTGCCCGCATCCAATTTCGTAACCTGGGCTCGACCTTGTTTGAGTTCGAATGGATGCGCGCACCAAGGGACCTCTCTCTCTCCCATTTATAATTTTGAGTTGTTCGTTCCTCAAGTTCCAGCCGACGAATTTCGGCGGAACATCCGGGTATATTTTATTATTATTATTTGCGTTTTATTTAAATTTCTGTTTTACTCACGGTGTAAGCCAGGAGCACATGCAAGCCTCAAACCCCACGACCCTTCGCACTTCTCCCTGAGAACGTAGCCGGCAAAAATCACCGTGGAGGCCTCTGCATGCGTTTAGTGATATCTGCAGGTTGGCAGTAGCCAGCCTGTAACAGTCATAACAATATCATAAAATTTAAAATAATCTCAATTACCTTAAACATATACTTTAGATGGCACGGATCAGCGCACGACCAGACAATTTTTCATTTTTCAATTTGGTAATGCGTTATTGATCGGAGATGGAGGGAATGGATGTACAAATTATCTAATTACACCATATCGAAATTCGAAATCTCGTCAGCAGATGAGACGTACAACAAAGCATTATGCTAGACAATTTCCTAACCAAAATCATTGCCACAACAGTACTACTACTATTGCTATAGATTTGGGGGATGATTTATTAGATGACGATGATTAGTTACCCATCAATCAAAATGTGCCAACTGAATCACCTAATTCTGAATATAACCTAAATGCAGATGTGCAGAGACAAATTATTGAGACATTTTAAAGGGTATCCATTTTGTAATTAAAACCAATGTTCTAGATTCAATAAATATTTATTTTATATTCAAAGTAAAACGCTTTAATTTTCGTCACTCTCGCTACTTTCAAAGTTTTTTGGGCATTTTTGTTTGTAGTACCTATACATGGCTCTAGTTGCCTTTTTCTGTATTTTACTCAGTATATTTTTTTCATTTAAGGCATCTAGTTGTCTTTGTTTTATTACATTATCTAATGATTTACCAGACCCTGGATTTCTAGGCCTTAATAAGTTTGGTCGATTAATACTATCAGGTGGATTGGATGGTGGAATAGTATTTTGGTCATGAGAAGATTATTTACTTACATCGTCGCTACCATCATCATCGTATCGGTTAGGATGAGACTTAATTGTTAGGATGAGACTTATTTGTTGGCTCCAGTAAGCTAAGCAAAAAACCGTTTGCCTCATCTAAAGGAGTTGGAAGGGGACCGCCACCGGTACTTGTGACATTCCTCTTATTATTGGCTAAGATTTTTCTCAATTTTCCCTTCATAATCATGTAGGCTATCTAAGCTGCTTCCAATTTGTTTCTCCATTTACACTGCGCGTCCGTTTTAAATTTTCGACTATAAATTTATATTTTGTTATTACTTTTAATAACAGTTCTTTATCTTCGTCATTTAGGCGGGTCATTTTGATTTTTCAATATCCACCAATTATGAACTCTTAAAAAAATCACACATGAAAATCCACTACTACTATAATAATACATACACTTTTTTTGTTGATCGCTTGTTTTCGAAAAATAAATAATTTTAGTTACGTTTAAAAATTACAACAAATTTGTGAATTAATTTGCAGTTATAGTGTGGTCTAAAAATACGGAATTCAAACATCAATTTTGAAAAATCACCGTCTGTCGATTTGGCCCTTGAATGGCACTATTCTGGTAATTCCCCGGTAATAGGGAACTGGGGAAAGATTTTACATAGCTTTTATCTATAAATCAGTTTTTTCTGGGCTACTGAGAAAGAAAGTTTGATGTACATATTTGTAAACTGGGAATAATTTTTCCATAGAGAACTATTTGTAGATCTGACGGCAAAAAAACTAAACGTATTGAGTCTATTTTTGTATGTTAATTTTTATTTTCATAAAGTATGCCGTGCTAAAATTTCATGTAAAAAAAGACCATCGAGCAATAAATATATAAGAGAAATCAAGTAGTGCAAATTTTATGGGCAGGTTTTTCCGAGGTTAATCTTATTTTATAGTTTTAATATATTTATATACACAAATTTAATCTTTTTCTATATTTAATCCATATATACGTTTCTTATAAACATATCGGCATAGTTATTTTATAGTTTATTGTTCTTATTAGGCCTATACAGATTGCCAAAAGTAAAATAGATTAACCTCGGAATCTCTACATGGTTCCTCTTATATATATTTTGCTTTATGAAAAGACCCAACCAGCTTATTTTTAATGTGCTAGATGTCCATACGGACATTTATAGTTTTCAATAGCGAAATTATCAGGGAAAGTTATTCCCAATTTTATTTTGTTTTCAAAAAAATTGCCACTAACTTTTTACCTTAGTATGCCAGAAAAAAAATATTTAAATACAATTTATATGTAAATTTTTTCCCCAGTTCCTTATTCCCGGGGAATTACAAGAATAGTGCCATTTGTGATAGAAAATCAGTAGAAACATAACAATGTTGCAATCTGGCAGGCTGGTAAATATTATAAAAATTGAAACAGAGACAAATTTTATTCTACAGAAACTAGAAATAAAACTCGATAAATTATCGAAAAATGGTGATGTTAGAACATCCCAGTCCAGTTAGGTTACTATCACCGAATACTCAAATTTCAAACAAACAACAAAACAGAAGACTTGTCTTTTCAAAATTTCAAACAAACTAGAACGTAATTGAATGTGATTAATCTAATTAGTTAATTGACGTTGGCCATTTAGTTTCCTTGATTTTTGATATTTCATCACATTGCGTCAGGTTGCGTAATGTTTAGAGTTATTTTCTAGGTGAAACTTCTTTATGCGGTGAATAGGGCCGCATAAAAAATATATTTAAATTATGCGGTTTACATTGCGGTTCGAGTCAACTTGTAGTTATCTTCAGATTGACATTTAGTTAACTTCTAGTGTTTATGTGGGCAATGAGTTATCTTTGGATCGAGTCCAAAAAATTTTAAAATTGTCTAGAGTCTGAATGCAATTCCTCGTTCGTTTTAGGGAAAACTTAATATATTAAAATCGGAAAAAATCACAAAAACATTCTTTCTTATTTAGATACCACTGCTCACACGAAAAAAATAAAATTAATAATTTTTTTTGTTTTTTTCATTTTAGTTTTATTGTTGTTGTTGTTTTTCGACTCCAACTAAGAAATTTTTTGGATTGAGTCGAGTTAACTTTTGCTGTTTTGCAACGTTCCGTTTTTCAACCATAGAAAAATAAGTGTTAAACTTAAACTTATTTTTCTATGGTTCAACCTCCAATATATTAACAGTATCTATATATGTCTTGCGAAAAATATTTTTTTAGCTACTCGTGAAGTTTTTGAACATTTTTTTATGCGTTTTTTGATGCGGTTCCTATCCACCGCACAAAAACAGGTTTGAGTATATTCAACAAAACAAAAAGATATGTAGTTTTTAACAAGCGGCGTTTAACAAAGTTTTCAGGTTAAGTTTGAAGTTTCACCATATCATCAGTTCATTCGTCCGGGTGGTAAATGCCCACAAACTTTTAGGCTGTGCAGATCATATACACTCACACGGAACTTTATGTAAGCCACTTTTTCGAATTTTGGTTGTAGCGAATGGAAAAAGTGGTCTGTGTTACTGTATTGTTTTTATCAGACACCTCCTGCAATGCCTCAAATAAATTTAGAATACTGGATATGTCAGCCTTTATACAGAGTATGTACGCTGATTATTATGACATTTAAACTTTACTAAAACATCAGACCATATTCGAAACTCGACAGTAATAATAGTTTTAAGGGAGTTCCTATTTTGAAAATTATTAAAAAGTCCCCAGTTTTACAAAATTAAAAACCATAAATTCTTCCTTTCTATAATAACATGTATACAGATTGAGTGTTGAGTTCACATGCTTATGATCGTATAGTTTTATAATAAAGACATTAAAATAATTACACGTTCTGGATTACGATCACAACTATATTATAATAATAAAAATAAATTTGAATAATTTATTGAAAGGCAAAACGATTCTCCTACCCAGAATATCACAACTTAATTTGCTAAACCAAACTAACGCTGCCCATTAAACAGTGTATGCATGATGTACACACACGAATAATATTGGCAATACCGTCGTCCCCTAAAACGAAAATAATATTTTTAATGTTTATACCTTCCTAAATTATAAAATCGCAATGTAATTTATATTTAAGTAATTTTACAAAAAATTAAATGTTTATTCTAAAAAATTTAGTTTAATGTATACCATACAGAGTTAGTTTGACCACGCCACGCGAATGTAAAGTGCAGTTTATGGTTTATCGGTGTAGCCGCTGTGGAATGAGCCAGCCCAATTTTATTTTCGAATATTTTAATTATTTTATGCAAAATTTTATAAAATAAATAATTTGGGATCGGTGAATGTTGATAAATTTATTTTTTTTGCGTGATTACATACGTGGGTGTACCAAGACCAACGTACTCGTTCTATAGCAAAAAAAGTACAAAAACTAAAAAGAAATAAAGCTGTGTACAACAAAAAAAAGGTATATTGGACACTTCTAAGCGTATTAAAATTTTACATGATTGCATGTGAATAAATTAAAATTTTTATCGTTTTTTTGTGTTGTATATTGCTATTTTTTCGTTTGTTGTGTGATGCCTGTTAAAATATAAAACCAAAATACAAAAGGAAAATTTACAATATGTGTACAGTACATAAAACAAAACATGCATGTTCGTATCGTGGAAACGAACTAATTATTTTCGATCGATTAAAGTAGTTGTGAAAATTCATAAGCATACATGGTACTCATGTGTTACATAGGTACACAATAGGTGCACATATGGATTAAATTATACTTATAAATTTTATATTTGTTGAAGCTCATAAAGATTTTACGTGTACATACGTAAATATGTAAATCATAAATAACGAATAATTCTATAATTATATTTTGATTATACAATCTAAATCGAATTAAAAATATAGCATTTCATACAATACAAAACATTAGTCTTAATTACTATTTAAATCAAATGTAATAATTAGATAAGAAATTATTTTTACCAACAAATAAAATAATTTCGTTAATAAAGACGATGAAAATATTTAAGATGAGGAAAAGCAGCACAATTTTCGTTCATAATAAATCAGAATATAATCATTTTCTGCACCTGGTGGTCCTATACCCATTTTCATCTTACAAATATTTTTTTTCCTGCTTTCTTTATGCTTTTAAAGCAAAAACTTATACGCGAACCATGAAAGGGAGTTTTTGCATTGTTCATAAGGTGGTATGGTTATGGTTTATAAATAACCCTATCGGGAAAATTATTACAACATATGCATAGCTTATTAGACATATAAGAAGTCATTCCGGCATTATATTTCACAAAATAAAAAATGTACATACCGATCAAATAGCACAGTGGTTAAACCATTGGCGTTTGGATAGGAGGCGTTTGGATCAGATTACGATCTGTGTTGAAATGTAACACATTTATAACCCCTTGTCGGTGTGCAAAACTTATAGGCCGACCCATCATCCATGCCAGTATAGGCTGGCATGGCGCTATGCAATGTGCAGATGGTCTTAAATCGGTCCTATAGACGTACGTCCTCGATTTGACCAAGTGGTGTGTAAGGACGTTAAAAGCAAAACCTCGAAAGAGTGGGAGAGCCTTGTGCCAAAAACAGATTGCACTGATTAAAAATAAAAAAATGTACATCAGACAACAGTAACAAATAAACAATTATTGTGAAGTTAGCACAAACCAGGAATTTAATAAAAATTAGTCAATTAAAATCAAATTACAACTAAAGTTTTGGGGAACTGCATGATTCTTAGATGCATATACTAATTTAATCATAGCTTTAGAACAAGCTAGAAAAAAGTACCTGAAAAGTAACTCTGCGCTTGAATTTCGTTGAATTTTCGTCCCACTTACCAAAAATAAAATTTTTTCAGATTAAACATGATTTTGCTGTATATGTCAAAGGTCAAAGTGTATAATCCGGTGAATATATATATAATTACCGTTCATTATATATAATTTCAAGTGCATTTGGTAAATTTGTTAAATATCAATGATTTTGCTTTAATTTTTCATTTTATCCGCTTATTATATATAATTACCAAACGCCTTTGGTCAAAGTGAATAATATGAAAGTTATTTTACTTAGTTTAAATTTATAATTAAAATTTGATACTTTAAGAATTGTATAAATTCTGGAAAAGCGAGGGTTTGGGGCGGCAGCCCCATCCTCTAAGGTATACAACGGCATTAAAATTGCAATAAAAAAAATTTCATATTTTACAAAAGTTGATTTTTTTTAACATTTGTGGCACTATCAAAAGAAGCGATAAAAGCGATAAAAACTCTTTGATCTGTGTCTGCAAGGTTGACGAAGCAATTATTATTAATAAAAATAATTTAAATAAAAAGTAATTTGTTAATTCAAAATTCCAATTTCAATTTACTCAAAATCGAATTTATCGTCAATTTGTTCTTCATCTTATTTTCATGAAGGTTGCCTGGATATAGAATGCCCGCATGTTTCATGAAAATTGAGTAAACATGATTTTTATTAAAAACAAAATTTGGAAAAGTAAAATTATCGAGGAAATTGATACATTTTCTCGAAAAATTTGGCTTGTACTTTCTAAAAAGTAACGGGACGAAATCTTAACTAAAAGTCAATGAAATTTCTAGCTCATGTTCCAAAATTTGTCCTAAAGTGAACTGCTATAGTTTATCAAATCTGGTTAATGACTTTTGATTTGATAAAGGACGAATGTCCGCAACCAGGTCGTCTGAATATTTGTTTTTAAAATTTGTATCACAATAATGATGTTTTTGATTGATTGATTGATTGATTAGAATGTACGGCCAAGACTAAGCAAGGATCCCGGATACGCCGGGCCAACCGTACACCCCTTTTACATATAACAAGATGGAGGGATAGGAAAGGTTGTTAGGTATGATAGACTTGACCCGGTTACAGACACCTAAGTAGTCAATAGTTAGTAAAGCACAAGACGGCACAATTATTTTTGTTCTTCGGGATATAAATAATCAGCAATCAACATCCTAAAAAGTAATTGATTAATTAGTAAATGTCCTGAAATAAAATTTCATTATTATGAGTGATGAAATTTTACTTAATACCATTTCCTTATATCAATTTACAATTTAACGCAACGCCAGGCCCTCCACACACCTTTATTATAGCATTTTAAAAAAATTGATAATCAATAATGTTGGCATCTTAATGGTACGAGTAAGTTTCCTGAAATAAAATGTCATTATTATGCGTTAGAGAATCATTATTTTGTACGATATATTTAAATTATTCTTGAATAGAATAAATGTAATGTAATGTAATGATTATTATAACTAAATTAATTATAATTTGATTGTCGTAAAACAAATAAAATAAAATAAATCAAATCCAAATATTGTAGTATCAAACCGATGGATCCCCTCTTCAACGGATAACCTTACAATCCCTAATAAACCAATATGTTTATTAATAAAAATAAAAATGAAACAAAGACATCTGGTTTCAAAAATAGCTAATCTGGAATCTATAAGGTAAAATATCAATAATGAATATGTATAATTAACCCATTACAATTTATTCCCAATCAGAATTAAATAAAACTATTAAGCTAATCAGGAATCTGTAAGATGACAGAATTAGTAATAAGTAGCTATTAGAAAATTAAAGAAGTGCCATTGATCCCAAAAATACAAAAAAACATCTATGTATCAATATTTGTCTGATTATAAATTTTGGAAAAAAAAAATTTGGAGGCTCCAAGCCAAAAAATAAGTCAACCCATAAAGTTTCCCTCCACCGACACTTCAATGTTACATATAGCCATAGTCATTTAATCTATTAAAATAAAACCAATTGTCGTGAGACAAATTAAATCTTAAATATACAATTAAATTAAATTAAAATAAGAAATAAAATTTCGTTAGTATTAACAATGATTAAATATTATTCTAAACCAAGGTAAATAGCCTTATTTGTTATGAGGCTTAAAAGACTCACCTTCCACTTCCATCTATATCTGAACATCCAGATTCTTTTATTATATTAAATTATAGTTAATGAGTTAAATAATAGATGACTCTTTTTAATTAGTGGAAATTTTTCTTCAATTTACCGTAATTATCTTACTCTAAAAGCAATGCTACACAACAATAATTCCCTTTAGCTAAATGGAAAAATGTCAATAATAGCAAAAAATCATATATATTAGCTGTTCAGGCAAAAACTTTATCCCAAGAGTATTTATTCCTCGACGCTTACAAAATAATAAAGCTGCAAATAATAAAAATGTAGTCATTACGGCTTCAAAATTCTTCTGTAATCAAAAATGTTCATTAGAACTAAATAAATTAGGTTAATCAGGAACTGTTATGAATAACAATAAACACCTGATAAAGGGGTACCGAACTAAAAAAGTCCGAATCAAGAAAGTTCTCCAAAAATGAAGCAAAAAAGTTGATTTTTGTATGAACACCAGCGACTTATTTTAATTCATATTTTTAACTTAAAATTATGAATTAAAAAAAGCGATTTAGAAAAAGGAGAAAACTCAGAAATGAATTAACAAAGGCTTATACTATTTCATTTTTAAAACACGTACCCTAACTCACCTTCAAAATGAATTCAAAAAGGCACATTCTATTTAAAATTTAAATTTAAATTCCAAAAAATTTTCATTAATGAAAATAATAGTTGCATGGATTTACATTGATTAGTTATAAAATATAAATATGAATAAAAAAGGCTTATATTATATCATTCTTTAAACATTTATATTAATTCATTTTAAAAATGAATCAAGAAATGCCCCGCCCAAATTCGCCTTATCGAACTCTTTCATTTCTTCTTCAACTCCGATTTTAATTCATCCCCAAAGCGAATCAAAAACACTTATTTTAATTCAGAAAAAAACCCTTCAATTCAGACCCCTTTAATTCATGCAGCCCCTGATAAAAATTGATAACTCTAAATTGCTCATCATATAAAACATAATAAATATAACAATTTATTACTCAAACGGAAATAATTGGAGGTAGGAATTAGTAAAATTAGTTAATTTATGAAATCAAAATGTGGAAAGAATCATTTTCATAAATAATCTTAGTAAAATGTACCAAGAAACATATGTAATGTAGATCCAGGAGTGCTCGCTACCCGCTTCTCTTGAATAAAAAAGCAACACGCTGCAACCCATAAAGTTATTTCCCAATCCCAATAGATGAAAACTCAGCGATCGCCCGTTAACATCAATATAAAAGAAAATTTGTCGCAATACACATCCCCGCATCCTCGCCGCCCCTGTGTAAATTGATCACACAAAATGAAATGAAAAAGCAAAAAATCAATGATTGAATCGTTTTTTTTTTCATATAGAAAAACATTTACACTACCAAGCACAAAAAATAAAAATATAATAATTATGTAATGACATAAATAAAACAAAAAGAAAACAAAAGTCCCCTGATCTTGTATATTTTTCGTTCGTAATCAATTCATACACATCCATACAAAGCACAGCCGAAAGCATATAACAAGCTTTGTAAAGGGTGATTTTTTTGTGGTTAGGATTTTCATGCATTAGTATTTGACAGATCACGCGGGATTTCAGACAAGGTGTCAAAGAGAAAGATGCTCAGTATGCTTTGACATTTCATAATGAATAGACTTACTAACGAGCAACGCTTGCAAATAATTGAATTATATTACAAAAATCAGTGTTCGGTTCGAAAAGTGTTTCGCGATTTACGTCCGATTTATGGTCTACATAATCGACCAAGTGAGCAAACAATTAATGCGATTGTGACCAAGTTTCGCACTCAGTTTACTTTATTGGACATTAAACCAACCACACGAATGCGTACAGTGCGTACAGAAGAGAATATTGCGTCTGTTTCTGAGAGTGTTGCTGAAGACCGTGAAATGTCGATTCGTCGCCGTTCGCAGCAATTGGGTTTGTGTTATTCGACGACATGGAAGATTTTACGCAAAGATCTTGGTGTAAAACCGTATAAAATACAGCTCCTGCAAGAACTGAAGCCGAACGATCTGCCACAACGTCGAATTTTCAGTGAATGGGCCCTAGAAAAGTTGGCAGAAAATCCGCTTTTTTATCGACAAATTTTGTTCAGCGATGAGGCTCATTTCTGGTTGAATGGCTACGTAAATAAGCAAAATTGCCGCATTTGGAGTGAAGAGCAACCAGAAGCCGTTCAAGAACTGCCCATGCATCCCGAAAAATGCACTGTTTGGTGTGGTTTGTACGCTGGTGGAATCATTGGACCGTATTTTTTCAAAGATGCTGTTGGACGCAACGTTACGGTGAATGGCGATCGCTATCGTTCGATGCTAACAAACTTTTTGTTGCCAAAAATGGAAGAACTGAACTTAGTTGACATGTGGTTTCAACAAGATGGCGCTACATGCCACACAGCTCGCGATTCTATGGCCATTTTGAGGGAAAACTTCTGAGAACAATTCATCTCAAGAAATGGCCCGGTAAGTTGGCCACCAAGATCATGCGATTTGACGCCTTTAGACTATTTTTTGTGGGGCTACGTCAAGTCTAAAGTCTACAGAAATAAGCCAGCAACTATTCCAGTTTTGGAAGACAACATTTCCGAAGAAATTCGGGCTATTCCGGCCGAAATGCTCGAAAAAGTTGCCCAAAATTGGACTTTCCGAATGGACCACCTAAGACGCAGCCGCGGTCAACATTTAAATGAAATTATCTTCAAAAAGTAAATGTCATGGACCAATCTAACGTTTCAAATAAAGAACCGATGAGATTTTGCAAATTTTATGCGTTTTTTTTTAAAAAAAAGTTCTCAAGCTCTTAAAAAATCACCCGTTATATACATTGCAAAACCACATTTTCGGTGGTATTGAAATGTACATTATATCCCGCTATACACCTCCAATACTAATTTCCATACAAAATATAATGTACGTCGTACGAGTAAATAAATATAAAAAACAAAAGTTAGAAGTCAAAAGTACCAACGAAAAACAATCGTCGCAAAAAGATCAACAAAAATTTTTATCGAGTGTAACAAAACAGAATAACAGAATTGAAAAACACTTTCTGGCACAAACAATACTCAATCAATACTACCACCATGAGAATAATAGTACTCTACACCCTTATGAGTTATAGAATACAGTAATCATTTTATTATATACTCAAAATTTATTTGGAAAAATATATATTAATAATTAATATGTATTGAAACGTGTTAAAACAATGGAAAAAATGAGAAAACACTTATCTTATTCATCCTCTGGAATCATAAAAGTCCTATACATATTGAAAAATTACATACATACAATGCGTATGATGCATTCAAACAACGGTATCAAAATACATATAAACGAAATTGTAATATACATATTATTCGCAATTGCAAGCGCATCACACACAAATTAATATAATATAACTATTCAATATGTATTTTATTACGGCTTCAAAATTCTTTAAATCACACAATATATTATTTATGTCTATGAACACTTAGATATATATTATTTAATTAATTAGTTAATTAAAACACATTTAAACTATTTATTTTTAATTATTTAGAGGATAGACAATAAAACACGTCTTTCCTCTACGACGTTCAATCGCCGACCTTGTATCACAATAATGATGTTGTTAATTTAATGTTACAAATTTTATAAGTTTAATTTTAAATACAAGTTTTAATAAACATAATAGTGTTAATTAAAAAAATTAATGTAATTTATTTTTTAAACTATAATTATATACTTTGTGATATTAGCCACGGACATACAAAAAAAATATGAATTTATATCAATATTACAGTGCACAACATTATTCGTGTTAATAATTGCAGATTTATGTAAAAATTGACCAATAATTGATGTTCCAGAATCGAATTTCTAAAAAATCCAGGGGTGGTCATTTAGATGAAATCATTTTTAAATATAAATGTCATAAACATGATTAAAATAAATAAAAATTTATATTGATATTTTATATCGTTTTATCTTTATTTCGAACTAAAAATATATAGCTCTTATTTGATCATCCTTAAAATGCTTCAAACTTCAGCAAATTTAGGTAAAAATACCAATAAATCTAGAAACAGTGTGGGTAACTGCAGCAGGGGAACTTTCGAATTTCAATATTAAACTTTGCATACCGATGGAGCCCAATTTGTGCCAGTTAGTGCGAGTCCAGGAGTCGAGAAAACGGAGGAAAAATTTTCAAATTTCGACTTTCAGACAAATATCCAATTTCTACAGTAAACATGAAATCATTTAAAACAACTTTAACATTTTCGTAAGATAGCTAAATTGACCAAATTTGTGCTTATCATCATCATCATCAAAAATTGTATTATCTGAATTCGTGCTAATCACGGTTGATCTTTTGGTGGAGTTCTTTTTAATTTAGATTCTCTATATTCATTTGTTTTTCAAGTAAAACTTTTATCGGAACAAGGTTTTTCCAAACTGTCTAATAATAATGGTGCGTTGCGTTGATCAGTTCCATTGATCGCTCTATTTAAATCGATTATGATTGTTGCGACTTCTTCAATGGGTATAATTGATTAAATTTTTGAACAACCACTTTCTGATTCCACAAAACACTTAATTTGCTCAATTTCAGTTTCTTTTTAATATTGAACTAAAATGAGCCTATAATTTTTTCCACCCATCGGGATTTCTAATCAGATATCATGCTCTATTAATTGTTCACATACTTCGGACCACAATGATTTTTATAACATTGGTACATGTTGTTGTTACTTTCCCCCAAAATATCATAAGATATTCATATTTTTAAAAATTAAATATTGTAAATTTTAATTATCAAAAAATTATAAATTCTTATGAAGGTGCATGTTTGACCGTCGATGAGAACAGAATGTCCTATACATAAGCTAGGATCGCCATTATTAAAAACGAAGAAATATACAATTTTTTTTTTCATTTTATTCTATTTTTTCATTAACTAAAACATAATTACGTTCATAAATGGGTAAACACTTCGAATTAGTACTACCAAATTACAGAAATTTTGCTTGGAAAGATGTATTTTCAAACTCCTTATTAAACTTATACAAATTCATATTCAGAAAATACTAAATTTTCAAATACTTACGTTTTTATACGAATTCGTATTCAGTTATAGATTTTAAGGTCACCATACTCGTCATCAAAGTTTTTCAAACAATCTAAAAATAAGAAACTAATTATTTAAAATGATTTACGATAGTTTAGCGAAACTTACCACTCTAATTAAAAACATTTCTTCGTCAGGTTATTGGAGATTGTATTTTATTGTAGAACAAGTTTGTGGAGGGGATTCAAGACACCGCCCGTACATATGCTGTCACTTTCGTTTGGATTATATACAGTAGACAATTTATCTCCATTTACCGTTGATATCCATCTGACCGATGGCACAACAATTTACGGTGGTGAATATTTTAATAATCATGAGAATTTGCTGTAGCGTAAGTTAAGCTATGACCCACATTTATTTTATTAGGACTATCGTTAACCCTTTTGGAGCTCGATAAAGTTCCGAAACCTTCGATTGATATATGTACTTACAACAATTATTAGAAACCGTCACTTAAACATAAATTTGGATAAGGTTCACTTAGCTTCGTCAAGGCAGCTCGAACAATACGTTTGTGATTTTTTCCGTCATATGTTGGGGCTTTTGGCAGCTAACACATATTTTAGGAGCAAATATGCATTTAAAAGTTAGGGCAAAATATATATAATAATTTCAGCTATTACAAAAGACCCAAAATAACACAAACAAGTTTTTGTAAATGTAAGACATATTTTAAATCTAGGTAGTAATAACGGTTCTCAATTTTCTCCTCTTTTACTTTTGTCGACATTTGCAAAATCGAATTGTGGGACAAAAATTTGAGAAAAACTCGTCTCTCGCCGTTTTTCATAAAAACCGAACCCAATTCGTAAAAGGCATTGTTAAATTTATCACAAAATATATAGTCGGCGTACTTCTGCATAAGCAATCAATATTCTCCTCCCCCTGTTCTGTTTGCCGACTGGTTCAATTTTTTGATTCAGTTCGCTTTGTTGTTGTTTTGCAACATAGTGATTGTTTTCTTCAAAGCAAATTTCAAATCATGAGACCCATAATTTTATTAATAGAGATTCCTGTCCAGTGTCTTATATTTGGGGAATTATGTTGAATGATAATTGTATTTTTATAATACAGGTAGGCACTTTTAACCCCACATCGATATCAAATCCTGCAGCAAGTAAAATTTGATTAAGTTGTCAGTGTAAAATACACAAACACAAGTATAAAAATCATATCGTGATCAAAATAATCAGCCAAAATATATTTATTCGCATAAATAAATAATACCCCCAAAAAGGGTTAAAACATACATAAAATTATTTTTATTAATTAATTCCTACTTATTACTTCACGAAAAAAATGGAAAATGCTCGCAACGAAAACAAAAATTATTCAAGTTGTTAGGAATGGAATTTGTAATATTTAATTTTCATTTTATTTGTTGTATAATAAAATAAATTATTATAGGTGAATAATACAAATGAAATAATAAAAAATATTAATAAGAAAAAAATAAGTATATACATATATAAGGTAAATAGAGAAATGAGAGCTTTAATTCATGTTTTGTTTTATTGTAATTTCCTATTAAACGAAGAAACAAACTAGGTACCTAGGGTTAAAATAGAGAAGAAAGAGTTGAAAATGGGTAAACAAATTATTTGAATTTTTCTTTTCATTGTAATAGTATAATGGGGTGGGCACTTAAAAAGGAAATAATAAAACCCCCAAAAAATATTTCTTCGTTTGTGAGGGGTGGCTATGGTAGAGTAGTCTTCATAAAAAACACCAGCGAAAATTTATTGTTATTTAGTGACATTGGAAGAATTAAATTTTAATTACCTATTTTTTTAAATTTTTTATGGCGTTGAATCAACACAGTAATTGATCGGTTAAACATTTTGTTTTATGTGTCGCTGCTGGATGTCTTGCTGAGCTCACGTTGGCGTAATTAGAAAATGATGTTTTCTTTCAACAATACTGAATGTTTGTGAGATAACACTGCGATGTGATTAAAGTAAATGTATGTGTATTCGATAACAAATGTATTTAAAATACTCAATGTTGTATCTTTGTAATCATATACGTAAGATATTAGAAATTAACAAAAGTGGGCATATTAAACTGGTTTCGGTAATGAAAATACTTTGAAAAATTCCCCAGAATATATGGCGACTGGAAATCAATTCCTAAATCTAAAAATTCTTGGTTTGCATCTTTAATGGCCGGTTGCGCTGAAAAAAACTAACGCCCGGTAGTTGTACGCCAGTTAGATTTTTTATACGAAATCTGGATAAGAACGAAGCACACAATTTACCGATAAAAAAATATCAACATAAAAAATTAGTTTTTAGGAGCAGAGAAACTGGAGAAAGCAAAGGCTGCTAGACATATTTTGGTTTAAAAGTGTACCATAGCTACCAAAAAATATTATTTATTTAGTTTTGTTTTTTAATCACCAAGTAAAATGAAAGGCCTTCCACAATGAATGGAATTTTTTGGTTATTTTATTGATTTTTTTAATCGATAAAATTTGCGCTTGGTTCCTAGCCTGTTTTCACAATCGATTAGCTAGTCTTCTAGCTCTAGATTCGTCGTTAAGAGTATGTGTTGTTGTGTGCTTCATTTGGTTTAGAGTAGATATTAAATAACATACAAGATATTATATAACCCTATAACCAGGCAACAATCAGGTACTTGTCTTGATCAAGTATATTCAGAAACTGGTAATATTCATTACAACCTTGAAGTCGAAAACTTAGATCTTTATGTAACGGATCATTATTGTATTATACTCACTGTAAGTTTAAACAATAGAGCAAAAAAAGAGATTGGCAGATTAACGCTTCATTTCAAACAAAAGTAGATTTTTCCAGTTTAACTGAAACACTAATTTCGAACGACTGGTAGGATGATCTTAATTTTGCATTTTCAAATTTTTTTCAGACCGCAATAGATTCCGTAAAAAAATTGAATGATAATATTGCTCTAAAAAATAAAATTAAGATTTATTTATTCATTGGCATTATAACTTTAGTAAACGAAAAGCACAAATGGAAGCAATATAAATTATCAACAACAACTGAACAACACAAAAAAATACTGCCATAGGCATAAAAACCTTATTTAGGCATTAGGCATAAAACCTCAGATTTTTCCAAAAAACAAATCCACTCAGTGCTAGTACCCTCCGTATTGAGCTCAAGCTCATTTTTTACAGAGGACACTGCAAGAAGTAAATACTTACACACCACATACATAAATAATACAAATGAATACAAAAATAGTATTACATGCAAGCGCGCCACGCTAAATAACACGCTCTAACTGATTTATGTGACGTTGACCTCTTAATATCTAATGGAATAGAATTCCAAAGAGACCCCTAACAGAAAAGGATGTATTTAAAGATCTGCACAGGTTTTTTAGGGGAAGGTAAACTTAAATTTGAAGAATGGGTTAGTTTAGTTCCACAAGCAAAATAATTTTATTATAGACCAAGTGTAGTGCAGCGCCAGTTCTTAACTCAAAATGGAAAGCAGATGTGGAGAACTATCGATAGTTTGGACTATCGACCTCTATCGATTGTTTTATCTGAACTATCGATAGTTTTTGATAGGGCAATTTTTTTACATTTTTTTGTCTAATTACAAACTCACCGATAACTTATGTTCCTTTTCTAAATTAAAATATTTTTTTCTATAACCTCACTTTCGAAACCAAGTCAAAAACAATTTTTTTGTTGTTTTAGTTTTAGAGAAATAAAGCATATACTACACTACTAATTTATAAAAAAATGTACATATTACATATTTTTCAAAATTGAACGAAATTACAATTTTATTTTTTAAATGCTTGGTTGGTTTAGAAGTAATTTTGATATAGAAATAAGAATAATATACTTACTCGAAGCATTTTTAAGTGATTAATCATTTGATGAAATTTCTATCAAACCTACATTTTAAATTCATTACTCAATCTTTATTTATAGTGTAATATAACCTGTAGCTTTTTGTGTTTTGAGATTTACCGTTTTCCTTGATGTCAAAATTCGAATTTTCAAATAGTCAAAGTCAATCGTCTTCAATCATTCAGTGTTCAGTGATTTCATTTTTATTATTGCTGTTTTCGATAACAGTTATATTTTTTTGTACATGCGCGGCTTTTCATATTACAAAATACTAACATTCAAAAATGCCGAAACGAAAAATATCGAATGTTTGGAATTATTTTAAACGTGACAAAGATAAAAAATTCCAAGTTTGAGCCTAAGGCTAAAAATTTAAACATCGAAGATGGAGTTTGAAATTTTGCTTAATGCCTAAATAAAAAAGCATAAGCCTACTGATTTGTTGGTTAGAGTACTTGTATTTATATAGACCTAAATATAAAAAATAAAAAAGTTTGGGCCCAAAAATAGATTTTCAGCGCACCAGCGTGATTTTTTCTCTCTCGTATTTTACTTTATTTTTTTGTTTTTTATTTGTATATTACGCGTTCACTAATTGTTTTGGTTCCCTCGTATTTTTTTTTATTTCGTTGCATATTCTTGGGACAAAATTTCGTTGCATTTTTCTATATAATGCGACGCCAAAAACATCTTCGATGTTAAAATTAACGAAATCTTCCAAGTGCAGCAAGGAGTATAAAACAAGCGGTAATACCAGTAATTTGTTAGATCACCTAAAAAGAATTCACTCTGACTGTCTAAACATCGCCGATGAATCAGTTGGTACAAGCACAGAATATATTAGATAGGCAGAATAGACATAACGCTATTTTACTATCTAGAAATTTGAATTAATTTTTTTGACCTTGGTACACGATAAGGTAGCAAAAATTCGTTATTTTTGAATATTTTTATTTCAAATAAACATTTATGGACTCACAATCAAGCTTTGACGGCATATTTCAACAAAAAACTGTTAGTTAACATAAAATCATTACTGTAATTATTAATATACATATTTAAAATTTATGTTGGTCTACGCAATGTCTCTTCTGGTTAAATATATATTCTGTGGTACAAGTGTGACTGGTTCTATTTCGGGAATTGAAAATTCTATTGTGCCTATTTTAATCGGCAATGTCTTAATGACCACGAAAGTCATAGGAGAAAAACATATCGATTGAGCTTTAATTGATACCTTAGATTTTCAACCGTTTTCTGTAGTGCAAGACAAAGAATTTTGAAAATGTGTCAACACATTGAGCCTCTTTTTGATTTATTCGTATATGTAATAAACAAATGTTTATTATTTGTTGCGAAAACTGTTTCCTTGGTTGAAAAAATATATTTTTTGCACTCGAAGCAAACATTAAAGTAAAATTAACCAAAAACACGACAAATAAACAAGGTGTCCTTGAAATATTTATCTTTGTAGTAGTGCGAGAATCAGTTAAATCAATTAATCTTTATTAAAAATATTGCTGAAGAAAGAATCAAAAATGTCCGCGCCAAAAAAATTAGTTTGTGGGTGAAGGGGAAGGAAACGAGGAAATAATCACGACGAAAGAATCAAAGTATGGATCCAAAATATAAACTTCCGAGTAAAACAAAATTGCGAGATAAACTAATTAAAGATTATTACGCAGAATGCAAAGTTAAATTGTCGGCAATACTCGAAGTGGTATTTGCTGTAAATTTAACTTGTGATTTGTGGTCATCTCGGGCTTATGAGAGCTATTTAACCGTTACTTGCCATTTTGTCGATCGAATTAAGCCAATTATGCAAATTTTTGACATTGAAGAAAAAGTAGCCTGTATTATCACTGACAATGCTTCAACACTGATTAAATCATGTCAAATACTCAAGATTCGTCACGACCCTTGTTTTGCTCACACGTTAAATTTGGCTGTACAAGACAGTTTAAAATGTAATGAGATACATGATGTGCCCATAATTGGTTTCTTACTTTAAATTTAGTAATCTGGCAACACAACGTCTAAATGCGGAAGAAACCGCCAAAAATATTAATCCATTAAAATTAATTCAATCAGTTCCAACGCGCTGGAACAGTACATTGTCGTACTCTCCAAAATGCCAAAAGCACTTGACTTGCCAATCTAACTTAGAGGACAGAATGATATTAGCCGATATGGTAAAAATTCTTAATATATTTGATGAACAACCAAAAAAATTTCAGATGATTACGTCACCATGTCTTTAATAATCCCTATAGTATTTGGGATATATAATATCATTTCTAATATACAACATAGAAACCATGGAGGGAAGAGCACTACTTAAGTGTATAACTGATGGAGTGAGAGTCAGATTGTTTCAATATGAAAGCGATCGTTACCGCGCCTGGCATCTATATTAGATCTAAGAATAAAAAAATGGTTAATACTAAGGCAGCAACGCAGGTATTACAAAGCGAATTGTCAAACGAATCTGCCACTGCGAGCACAAGATTAAGTAGCAATATTATAGAAAACGCAACGGTGTTAGAAACTACAATCACAGATGAACCGCAACCTGGAGTTTTAACCAACAGTTTATTCCAATTTATGGAAAAAAGAATAGACGACAAAAAACTTCAACGGGCATGCAGTGTCGATAACATAATTGTTCTTAGGCAATATTTAGAGAAAGACAATGCTAGTTCAGATACTGGTCCGTTATTGTTTTGGAAGGTAAAGGTTTATAGTTTCTGCAATTTGTTTTTAAACCAATTTTTCTTTTTCAGGTGAATGAATCAAAATTTCACATGCTTCAAAGATATGCCAAAAAATACTCAGCGCACCAGCTACATCCGTGCCATCAGAAAGAATATTCAGCAAAACGGGTCAAATAACATCAGACCGACGGTCTAGAATTAAGGAAAAAAAATGTGAATATTTTGATATTTATCAACCAAAATAATTAGTTACATCAATAATAATTATTGAATATACATATATAAATATATTTGGTTCCTGTTTATAATTTTTAACGTGTACCTGAAGCTGAAATTATTTGTAATAATAAACACATTTTATTTTGAGGTTGAAATAAAATGGTTTTTAATTATTATTGAACTGTTCTATAAGCTTAAGAAAACAGGATACATCGGCAATGTTACGTTACATTTCTTAATATTCCTGACCATCTGATATCTTAATCATATCATTTTTATATTCATTATTTAATGAGAACTCGCCATTTTAAAACTATCGATAGTTATCGATTTTTTCTTTGCAGCCTATAACTATCAATGGTATAGACCATCGATGTTTCTCCACCACTAATGGAAAGTAGTTACAATGTGTTGGACAAATCTGGTAAACCTAATACTATACCGTCAATAGAAGATGATGGAAATGGTATTGATCCGCAATTGATCCCCAAAAAGTTGCAAAGTTCTAATGATTATTAAAAATCTATTATTAAAATTCTTCCTGAAAGTTAGGAAGGTATTGATTTTGAAACCGTAGTTCGAGATCAATTTATGCATAAGGGTGTTGTAAATGAAAATTTGTTTGAAAACTTTCAACTAAGTAGTAATTCATTTTGTATCGATGGAATGTCCAATACATTTGTTAAACAAATCATTTTTTCTATTAGTCACATTTTATGCTTTATTTTCAAACCGTATTTTCGTTAATTAATCCTTCAGAAAGAATAGAAGGAATAGAATATCAATCACGTGACCTACGAATCTTCTGAACGAAATATAATAAATGAACGTAATAGAATAAACGGAATACTTTTTGACAGCATCATTTATTTTTGACAGACGAAGTAACGTGCATTAGGTTTATCGAAAGGAAGATTTCGTCGATTTAATACCAATGATTATAATGGCCGCTTGCATATACTGCATAATATTTGTTTCCAAAATTGCCAATTGATTCCATAATATAGCTTGATGATGGAAGTGGCGATCCTCCACTTCCTAACATTGAAAAGGACTGCATCATTAAACGAAATCAAATTCTTAGAATAAATAGTTTATGAATGCCTTAGTTTGTTTTTCTAACAATTTAATTCATTAAAATTTTTATTAAATTCAATTTAAAAAAATTAATAATAAAAATAAAGGAACCACACCAATTTGACATTTGAGTAGAGATTATTCAGTTTCTTCTACCTATTTCACAAGGTTTCAGCTTCGCGTATCAAACTAAGTCGTATTAGATTTTTATTGTTAATTTAAACCCTTATTTTATATTAAAACACCAAATTTTTTGTATTTTTTTATTCTGTTCTCTCGAAAAAAAATTTAAACAAAAATCTACAAATCAAAAATGTTCTTAAATTTTTTTATTTTCGTTTCGCCTTCAATGACAAAAATAGAAATGAAAATAAAAAAATTTAAGGAAATTTATTTTCGAGAGAACAGAATAAAAAAATACAAAAAATTTGATGTTTTAATATAAAAGAAGGGTTTAAATTAACAATAAAAATCTATTACGATTTAGTTTGATACCAGAAGCTGAAACCGTGTGTAGCATGGTTCATTGAAAAAATATAGAAAAAAAGAATAGAACATAAAGAATGAATAAAAGTACGGTTAATGTCAATTTTAAAACGTTCAGAATGATCGGAATGATTAAACGAAAATACCCAACATGTGCTTTAGAAAAGGTACCTTTCCGGATAATTTAAAAAAGGAAATTGTCTCTCCGTTATTTAAAAAATGTTTTTCTACAGATGTAAATAACTATTGGTCAATTACTCTGCTAAATACACTCTTAAAAATTTTCGAGAAACTTATTAATGCACGAATAATAAATTATCTAGGCATGATCAATTTCTTAGATGGAAGAGAATTTGAATTTACTAAAAACTCGTCAACTGAAAAAGCTCTGTTAGCATTTTTAACTTCCTTACATCAGTAAGAAAGTTTAAGTGAACATTTAAAAGTGTTATTGCTCTTTATTCTTATTTCTAAAGCATTTGCCACGGTGAATCACGATATGTTGGTGACAAAATTATACAATATCGGTGGATATTAGAGGTTTGGCTTTGAATTTGTTTAAATCTTATTTACGGAGTCGAGCTCAAATTATTCGTGTAAATAATGTCTTCTATAGCAATTGATCTCATCAACTAAATATTGGGGTTCTACAAGTTTCTGTGTTAGAACATTTATTAAGTTTAATTGATTTAAATTCATTTTTCTGTCAAACTTGTATGACAAAATGGTCGCTTTTGCCGATATAGCCCTATTATGCTGCGATCCTGACGAATTCTCATTAAAAGCGCGTATTAAAATTGACTTAACTTTACTGAAAGTTTTGAGCTGTAAGCCGAAATCTATGCGTTTTAGTGTAAGCGGTGTAATTCCAAACGACGCTCTATTCATATTATCATTCGTTCAAATGCAATGAATCCCATGTGCGTTATGTGCACATGATGTAAATTCTTTTAAACATTTTGGTTTGAGCAAAAATCTTAAATGTGCTATAGTTAATTTGGTGATTCGTATAATTTAGTGAGTCCTTAAATGTATATTATTAAATTAATAATGGATAGGTTTCTAATTATACATTAAAAAAATATAAATACGGAATCGATAAATACTCCTTCTACATTTGAGACAGCTACATCTAAAAAAAGAAAATTGATGTCGATTTAGCAACTTTAACATTTAGTGATGCTGTGGAATCATTGCAAGATGATAATAATACCGCAAGCGATGTGACCAAAAATATTTCATCCAAAAAATTGAATAAACAAAAATTTCTCCCAACATGGCTACAAAAATACACATGCTTAGAAAAAATTGTTGAATTCGATGTCTTAGAAAAGCCACAGTGTAAGTTGTGTATTAAACTATTGTCAAATAATATCGTACATATCACACGATATGGTGATTCGGATTACCATAATACCATGCTAAAAACGTTGAAAAATCAAACGCTAATCAAAACGGCAGAGCTACGTATAATTATGTTTATTTTAGAACATAATTTACCTTTTATTTTAATGATCCCTCTAATCCTTTTAATAAAATCCATAGCACCAGATTCATCGATAGTAAGTGAACTTAAACGTGGCAAAACCAAAGCTACTGAAACTACTAATATACTACTGTTAGAATAAAGCCGAATTATGTAACATTGCTAAACAAAGGAGGGAACAAAAGTGTTCACTCATTATAGATGAAACCACGGATATTAGCGTTAATAAATGCTTGGTTTTAGTTATTAGATACTTTAACTTTTCTATAGGGAAAGGGTGTGATCGATTTTTGGGTGGGGAGGGAGGGGTGTGGAGCCAATGTGCCTCTAACTAATTTAATTGGCTTTGCGTCGGACAATGCTTCGGTAATGATGGGTAATAAAGGTGGTGTACAGCCAAACTTTTATATGATTGGGTGCACTTGTCTGCAAAAAAATCCCACAAAATGTGGAGCATCTGGCCCGACACATTTACTTATTTACACATTTAGCGCAGAACATTAGCTCTGAAATGAATGATGAAACCAAAATTTATTTTTGTTTTATCAGTTATATGCTGAAATTAACTAATAAAATCAATATTTAGTTTCAATCAGAAACACCGCGGGTCCATATTTTATTACCAACGACTAAAACTTATTTTAAAACCATTTTGTACAATTTCATAAAACCAGAATTTATCAATGATACGTCTTTGGATACCACAAGTTTTGAAAATTACGATAGTTTCGTAGAATATGAGAAAATTTATATTGGGACAAAAGCTGAAATAATTATTAGTAGCGGGTCAGTGTCCGAAAATTAAATTAAAAACATAAATTGGCTTGTTGGTTCTACTACGTCGAGTTGTATAAGTAAATAAGCACCCGCATTAAGTTTGAGGATGAGGCATTGATTGCTGTGCAAGTCTTAAATCTGAAAGAAAAAGCCGGAAGTCTTACCCCTCAATCACCTATTTTCTAATTTAATTATAGAGTGAAACTAGGAAGCGGGGCGGAGATAACGCATTTCATGAAATTTGATTGGTTTTGAGTTCGGGCGCGAGTATGGTGCTTTTTATTCCCGATGTCTTGTACGCAGCAATATAGTTTCAGATTTTAAGGATAAGAACTAACGGAAATGAGAGGAAATTTAGGAAGAGTGATTCGAAGTGATTCATATACTTACCTTTATTCTGCTTTTAACTCATTCTGAAATTTACAAAAACACTTTTCAATGAAAGAAGCGAATCAACATAAAAGCAGAGTAAATCGAATCGTAAATAAAAAAAAAAATTAAATAAAATAAAATTTGAAAAATTTGTATTGAAAAACATTTGAATAATCAAAAAAAAAATCAAAAAAGAAATAATAATGATAATTTTGTTATATATACCTATACTGATCGTTTTTGTATATAACGCAATAAATTTATAATAAAATATATATGGTATTTAATTATTATCAATGAAAATAAGCTTAAGTGCTAATGATGTCATAATTTTAACCTATTTCACAAAAATTAACTTTGAAAATAATTAATTATTAGCACCGAAAATTAAATTAAAATAAGCATAACTAAAACTCTGTTTGTCTCATTTGTTCGATCAATTTTGGAGTATGCCTCACAGATTTGGTCACCTCCTTACCGATGCCATTCCGAGAGAATCGAGAGTGTTCAAAAACAGTTTCTTATCTACGCGCTTAAAGGTTTACCTTCAATGCGGGCACATGAGCACATACTTCCGCCTTATCGCGATCGTTGTGATTCTTAGGATTACAACGATTATTTTTTTTCTTTCGTATACGTATACGCAGTTTAACGAAAAATCACACACACAACAATGACATTTGAATATAAGAAATAAATTTTATTTAAATTTTTTAGTTAAAATGTCATCCATCATTTTGCACAAATTTTAATTTTCACATGCACATTTTGTTACTTTTCTTTCATTTATAATGTCTACTAAATATATAGTTATAATTCATGATTTATAAATTAATCGTAATCCACAACTGATCACACAAACTCCCAAATTGTTTAAAATGGTTTTGTTTCGCGACAATAACAAATCCAGTTTTAATGTTCCGAAATGGATCGGTCAGAGTTTTTAAACTAGTAACACAAACGTGTGCGTTACAATTACTAGTAAGTCTTTTAATTTGCGAATATTCCAAGTCATCAATTAATATTAGTAATACCCATGATAACTATCGTCGCCATTTACTATTGGTCATTGTAATATCCAATTTCCAATGAATATTGAAGAATTACTTGATTCGATAACACCGATGCATCAATAATCGCACGACAAAATTATTGACTCTGACTGGACCCGAATCCACGACCTTTAGGATGACAATACTTGGTGGTATACCCCTGAACCACCAAGAAATTCCTGGAATTATACAGCCACACTAAATTATCTCGTCTTAAATCAGTATATATCCCATGTTAATGGTGTATCGTCTCTTATTTTTCTTTGACGCTCGTAATGTTGCTCTCTTTACAGTTCGATTGTAAAATATTCTTCGTGTTAGATCTTTATCTTACTACTCCGTTGGTTGGGCTCGCCTTCATGGACGCTCTTCACTGTCAGCTTATCCTGCTTCTGATACTTTCTTTGCCTACACAGTTGAAAAAATATGCCCTATGTAATGCAAGTTGCATTACATACAGGTCCGGAGCAAGCTTGCATTACAAACTAATGCTAACGTTGCATTATATCAGATTTTAATGCTAATTGTATTAATTTTTATTGTATAGTTTACATTAAATTTTAACGGAATATTTTGTTAAAATTGATACAAGTTATAATAAAATTTATAGGACATTGCATTAAAAAATAATCAAAATATCCATTTGGAAGCATCATTTTTTGTCGTAAGTGGCATTAAATTGTATAGTCCAGTACTTTAAACAGTAAAGCACACTACATTAAAAATTCCCAAATGATTGTTTTAACACTTATATTATTTTGTATTAAAACTAAAAGTATAAGGCAAATTCCACAGATTGCGGTTTTTACTTCCAACTCGATTGACGTTAAGGTTCAAACAGAATAAATCCCCTCCGGTCCGCTCATTTCGTTTCCGCTCCGTCCGTTCGATTTCATAAACACAATACATCCGCTCCGATTGTCTATAATAGATATTAATAATAATGTTATGTGTACTCGCCTACTCGGTTATGATTTTTTCTGATATGTCAAATAGTATCTGAGTTTATGTCGTCCGCAAAAATTTGAATTTTGAAAATTTGAACCTTTAATCAATTGGCGTCCTTACACAGCAAATATATGAAAAATGTTTTAAGGTTATTTTAACAGTATACACAATGACTTAGCGAATTATTATAAATTCGCTAAAAATTAGTTAACCCCAGGTTATATAGAAATTTTCTTTTGCAGTAATTTTTGACGCAACTGCATCATAATTATTTTTAATGCAAGCTTTACATTAGAATGTAATACATGATTGCATCGTATAAGCTTTAATGCAAGGGTTGCATTAAAAATTGCAGCAAAATTTCTAACTGTGTACCCCATCTCAAATCCAATGCGTGATATCTTAGCACGTCTCTCTGTCACGAACTTTTCTTTATCGTTCGTTTTCCAGGGTCTCATCCCCAATGCCGTATCCTCAACAATCGCACTGGAATATTCTGCTGAGCTACTCAAAAGGGTCCATCCTGCCCTTGGAAAGCTAATTTGTCTATTGTTTTTCCTGGCCATGCGCTCTCAAATGTTTGATCGGAAGCATTTTTCCACATATTTGTTTTGTAGTCTAAATAATCTTTATTTTCAGCCAATTATTGTCGATAATTTTTTGCGAGTTAAATCCAAGCTGTAGATTTAACGAGTTTTAAATCGTCGATTATTAATTTTGCAACGTCCTGTATTTGATGAGAGCATTTTACTCTTAAATGGAATTTTACGTATTTCTTCGCCACTTTTCAATTAATCTTTTTATTATACAAAATTTTCCAGCTTTAAGGCAATATAAAACCTCAATATAGCAAACTAGTAATATTCAAATCTTTTTTCAAATGTATTCGTCTTGTTTTTGTGCAATACCAATAAAATGTGATTCGAAATTAAAAATAATTTCACCGTAACTATTATAACGAATATGAGTGTCAGTTTTCAAAAAAAAAATTGCGACACTGCTGTCTTACCCCAGAAATATTGAATTGGGAAAACTTTACATAACATTTGATGTTTTTTGTTTCCTACTAAGGTCCTAGAGATCAGAAAGAGACAATGCGAAATCAACTTTACTAACAGCATACCGTTGTATGAAAGGAAACAGCATTATAGCAATAGTAAAAAAGAAAGAAAACGAAACGTTGAAAATGAACACGTTAAGTTTTAATGTTTTCCAGGTTACATAATTCCAGGTGCTTCCCATATAATACACAAAATAATTAAAACCTTAGAAAATGACTATACTATTTACTAGTGTGAATTTTCTGAGTCCATTTTTGAATTTGCTTCAATCAAACAATGGTACTGTTCGCGGATACATTAGCTCGGTTTAGCGAATCGAAATTACAATCAGATACAACCCTAATTGAGAATGAATTAGGTTACATTTGGTCCTTCATACCTCGTGCATAAAGTAGCCGATTGTTTTCCAGACTATAGAAGATTGTGTTATTAAAACTTTCAGAAAACTTAACTGTAACGAAACAAAAATAATTTGTAGCCTTTCTGTGATGCAATAATACTCGGCATAATTTTTCGCACGTCAATATCATTAAAATACAGTAAACATTTCCCGATCAAAACAAAAGTGTTAACAATTGTAATTGGTGTCTAATTAAAAACAGCACAATATTTTTTTGGCTGTTGGCTTATTATTGAAATAATTAAGAGCACCCACTAAATTATTTTTACTTGTTGAACCATTTTCTTGTTCCAAACATAAATAAATCTTTTCAAACTCATACACATACAAAATAGAAGACAAAACATCCACAAGAATTCAGAATTCAACAAGTATGTTTTCTGTCAATTTCACTCCTACAATTTTTAAAGAATTTATGTTTCTCTGTTTATACTGCTGGGATGGTTTCGGTTGAATCTCATGTCCTTTTTGTTTAGATTTTAACGCATATGTGAGATTAAAAAATGAATCCCATTTGTTATAATACATACAGCGAATGCTATCATATTTAAGGATCGCGCACGCAAATAAAAATTACTCAGAAATAAAAATCGTATAAATTATGAATTATGAATAAATAAAACAAACATACCATGAAAATGATCCATATTCACCCGGAAAAAATATGGAAAAACAGCAAAAAAAATTTGAAAATTTATTGAAGTAAATTCTCTAAAACAATCAAATTTATCTATTTCATTTTCACCCAACAAACCAACATAAAAAATTAGATATATATATATATATATATATATATATATATATATATATATATATATATATATATATATATATATATATATATATATATATATATATATATATATATATATATATATATATATATATATATATATATATATACAGAGTCGACGACTGTTACCCCAACGAAATGAAGCTGAACACGTACACGTATAATTTATGATTATATTTTGCCTTCAATCCTTTTTTGTGTGCTGCTACTACTCTGCTAGTGGTTGGTTGTTATTTCTGGTTTTGGTTGGGAACATTATCTACATTTTATTTTTCGTTCCAGTTTTTTGGTCTATATCCTCATTCACACAGAAATTCCATAATAGGATCCCATTCATTTTATAGATGTATCCTCTATCCCTCCATGTATTCGAGTATATACAGATATTTTTTCATATAGAACATTTCTTTCTTCTGGTTCTGTTTTAAAACATAAAGATTTTTTTTTTTCGTTTCGTTTGGTGTCTAGATTCGGGATTGTGACAATTTTATTAAGCGTGAATTTTTGTATTATATTTTTTTATTTCATTATTTTTATTTGAATTATATTATTTTATTCGTATTTTTACCCACCATAAAATATATATCTTCATATTATTCAAAAAAAAAACAACATAAAAATGACAGACAGTACAACAGCTATTTCTATGTTTATTGTGTGTACAAAACAGATGGATTCATTTAAAGTGGGTACATTTACATACATAAACGGCGATTTTATCCGGAAAATCGCATACATTTGAACAACAAAACTTTACAATTTGTTCGTTTCGCAAAGTCAACTATTTTGATTGATGTTTACATAAATCATAAAGCTTATGTACAAAATAAGTTGTAAATGGCCACATAGCTCCAATCTTATACGGTATAATTATTAACAAATAAATTCGTTCTAATAATATCGCTCTAATAAATTATAAAATCAAGAAAGAAATAGCTTACAACTTTAAAATGCATCCTTAACTAATATAAATGAACATCGTGACTCACGCTCCATGTTAAAATAGAAAAATTATGCAGTTAGGAAAAACCCGGAAAATTCTTAACAACATACAAAACTCATTTTAAATGATATAGAATTAGAGGAGATTTAAATAAATGGACTACAAATATCAAACTTTGTTAAAATTTTTGATTGGTTTGAATTGAATTTGACGTTAAACACAACAAAATTTAATGCATGTTCATTAACAGCTTTATAGGAAGAATGGCTTTCAATCGAAAGTTAAATAGACCGAATACCATAAAAACAAATAGAACTGAAATCATCTTAATTCTTATGTGGCTGACGATTATAGTCGTATGTACATTGTTAGTCGTATGTGCATTTTTCACATTCCGAAAAAATCTTGTGGTACGAGTATATCGCTTTGAAAGTTTTCAAAAAAGCAACACTTTTATAATTATAAGCGTTACATATAAGTTTAATATATAAGTGTTATATATTATTGAAAATGTCATGACTTGAAGAAAACACAAATTTAGATGAAGCACCATAGTAGTCCAAATTACCATTGTGGTGTAACTGGCGCTTTGATACGGTCGATTAATACATACAGTAATATTAATTGGATTGTATCAATGATAAATAATTAAATAAATTCATTTTTCAGCTACATTTTTGAATTCCCTTAGTCTGAAGTGACCATCGTAATTTTTAAAGTGACAATTTTAAGTATTATAAAGATGGCAGTATGTATTTTATTCACTGTGACTTTTATTACTTTTTTATACTTGTATTAAAACACGCAATAATTGTTTAAAATCGTAAAATAACACAGAAAAAAATATTTATTAAATTGAGAACATTTAACATAAACTAATATTATTTTGAAATAAAATGTGACTTTCATTATAGTGATAATGAACTTATTTTTATGGAATACCGGTTGCGGATACTCATCCTACTTCAGTTCCAATATTCCAACTCTGAGTTCGTGCTAATTTCAAGAATTACTAATTTTACTAGCGCGAATTCAAACAAAATACCAAAAAGTACTCCAACTTGCTTGGTAAAGAAATACGAGATTGAAGCTCAGAATAACATAATAATGAATATCGCATTATGCACCGTACATCACTCTCTTAATTAGCGGAGAATGAATAAATCCAAATGTAACCGAGAAAAGCACTAAAACACATACATTTAACAGAAAGCGTTAACGAAATCAACTAAACCATCGTCACCACCGAATGATGAAACCCATTTTCTATAGCACCAAGCAACATAAACAACTTATTTTATAATTTTCACTCTATCATTCAAATGTAATTAACTCATTTTCCGGTTTTTCTCTATTTTCATTCTATTTCGTATATATAAAATTTAAATAAGGGAGTCACAAATAAATCCATTAAAATTTTTGCATTGCAAAATAGCTGAATCCGCTAACCGTTGTCGTACCATTCGTACATGATGTTCATGTTGAATAAAACGCAAATGCCTTGTCACGACAAAAAAAAATCAGGGAGTGAAAATGAAATATCATTCTGTGTATCGTAAAATAATCAACCGCACAGTGGAAATTAAAAAACTCGTTTTTAATTTATTTTACAAATCAAATTAAAATGAGTCAAAAGAAATTTTTATTTATTTTTGTATTTTATTAAATAAATTTCAAAAATATATAATGATTTTTAGAATTACAAATGAACCAACTGTTTTTGGAAAAACCAGAAGTTATAGACATTTAAGTTCGTGTTTTAACTAGGCCATGTCTAATCAAATAAAATCCAATAATTCTTGGAAAATCCATAAAATCATCATGTCGCGTAAAAAACCATTTATATTGTTGACGTAAATCGAAACTTTGTTTGGAATTAATCCGAACAAGGTAATTTAATGGAGTGCAGTGATATAAATTCTTGGGTGCACAGAAGAACGGATTCGAGGAAAACTAGTAATCAAAATCATTAGCTTTGAATTATAAAACATTTTTCTTGTGTTAAAAGAAGTATACATAATCAATAATGTCACATGTAACGGGCATGGATGATTAAATATTTCCATAGAGAATATTTGTAGAGATAAGGCCTCCAATTCCCGTACATTTAATTTTTAATTCCTCTGACCAGAAGTCTTGTTATTCTCTATAAGAGTTGCTGAATTCTACAGCATATAAGGTTCCAGATGTATTAATAAAAAATATTTTTTTATAAAACAAAACTATTGTTGCGAAAATAGGTAAAAGTGTAATTAGGCAGAACTAAATAAAGAATAGGAAAAATAAATATTGCTTTGCAAATTAATACACACTTGTAGTTTCACAAACTTTATTTTGTTGTCTAATTCTTTATTTAGTTCTAATTACTCTTTTACCAATTTCACAAGGGCCAAATATTATTCGAGAAAATTTAAGTTAAATGTCACAAAGTTTAAAAAGTACGGAATTTATCAATCGGAGCGTGTACGATAAAGACGAATAAGGTGGATTTTAATTCTTATCTAACAATTCGCTATATATTTTCTTAATTGGAGACCGTAATAAATAAAATGTGTGACTAATATTTAATTATGAGTAACTATGTCAATATTGTATCTGCGTTAAATCAATTTACAAAACTTCTTTGATACCTTATATAACATTTATGAAATTTAGGGCTAATTCTGGAGGTAACCATATTTCCGAGCTCAGTCATGACACAGTCATTTCAAAAGTTCATTAAGATTTCGTCCACCGAACTTATTCAAAATCGAATGAGACATCGCTTCAACTCCAGTTAGTCATATTTCATAACTTCTAAGTTCTAACAGCGCACCCCCAATAGATTTCCTTATGACTTTTTCCTTACAGAAAAGTATGAAAAAAATTTGAGAAAACAAAATTTTTTTTTCTCAAACTTTTTTTCATACTTTTCTGTAAGGAAAAAGTCATAAGGAATTCTATTGGGAATGCGCGTTAAGATGTTTAGTTCAGTCCTATGTTTGACGACGTTGGATATTAAGTCATTAAAAAATTGAGTTTTGAAATGTCTTGTTATAAACCTCATACTTATGTGTCCCCATTTGATTGAGGGATTTTTTATTCCGTTTATTGTGACAGGCGGACAAGTAAGCTTATATAATGTGAATGTTACGTGGGTCGGTTTCTCTTCATTGACCTTTATCTTCTATTTCTTTGCCATATTTTGAGTCATAAATATAACATTGGGCCACGCACACTCCCTTCACCCCCCCCCCCACCCCCCCCCCCCCCTCTGGCACTCCAGCCAGAATTTTTTTCTCGCTCGATTTAAAGGTATTGTATTACCTGTGATTTGATAAATACGATTTCATAAGTTGGTAAATGTCTGCCAATTAAAGATTAATTTTATGAAGCAGATCTTCGTGCCAAACTTTATCGAATGCTGGGACAACATCCAAGAAGACGGCCGAGCAGTATTTTTTTCTGCATATGCTGACCTTATTTCTGTAGCTACTCGGTGCAGTTGCTCAATGGTTTCGTATCCCGCTCTGAAACCAAATTGATGATTAGGGATAATATTTCATGGTTCCGGTTTAATATTTTCCATATTTTCCAATAGTTTTTTCCAATACATAATTGGGAGTACGCTTATTGGTCTATATGACGAGACTTTGGTAGGATCCTAGGCTTCGGGACCATTTTTATTGTTGACAATTTCCAGCACTTAGGAATATATCTGAATCTTAAATTGAATTGAATATTTCAGCCAGGCAGTTATTAAAACCAAATTTGTATCAACACCCAGGAACATCTCAATGATAAATCTCGGAATTGGCGACCATAACATTGATCGCGTTGAAAACTTCAAATACCTCGGGTCAGTTATAACATCATCAAATGACATGCAGGCAGATATAAAAGCCCGAATCGCTGCCGAACATCGAGTTTTCCACGCCCAATCAAAATTATTGCGATCTAGACATCTATCGCAGTCGTGCAACCTCGCACTTTATAAAGCACTCATAAGACCTGTGCTGGCTTTCGGAAGTGAGAGCTGGACCATGACCACTAACGATTGTAGATTGTTATCAACTTTCGAAAGAAAGGTCATTTGTTCAATCTTTGGTCCAAATAAAGTCGAACAATGAATATCGGATTCGTATGAACCACGAGATAAAGCAAATTCTTGGAGGTTGCGATATTATCGGATTCACCAAATCCAATCGAGTTTGGCTCGGCCACGTTACAAGGTCCCCACAACAACGGATGACCAATAAAGTGTTCCATCAACAACCAGCCGGTGTGCGTCGTAGAGGAAGACCCCGACTGCGCTGGCGTGACGACGTCGAACAAGATCTACATGCACTAGGATGTCGAAACTGGAGGACGAGAGCGATGGACCGAGACGGCTGGAGGGCCATAGTGCGGGCGGCAAAATCCCTTTATGGGATGTGAAGCTAGAGAGAGAAAGAATTATTTAAGCATTTCACCTATAATTCTATCATACCCGGGAGATTTCTTTAATTGAATTTGATTTGCAATAATAAATTTTACTAGTGGTTTCTTTATCTTAAATTTCCTTACAGGTCTGATTGCTACATTTTCTGTTTGAACCACCGATAGTCCAAGGTTGCAGTGAATACACTTTCAAGTTGATCAACAAAAGCTTTCGGTTTTCCTCGTCACTTCTAGTCCATTCACCGTTAGAAAAATGAATTGGCAAGTTTGGTTGCTGAGGCCGCTTAAGGTATTTAGTGGCCTTCTTTAAGATAGTTATATAATCCATCTTGTTTTTTTGTAGTACGCTTTGTATTTTCTTTTTGCCTGATTAAAGTTATGTATAGCATCTGATTAATTTGCCAGATGCATCTTAAGCGACGTCACTGTTAACATTTTTTCTATTTCAGCGGATGTTATGGTGTGTTTTGTATGTTTGCTCTTTGGTTTAGGAGAGGCTGAAATAGCTACATTGGCTAGTGAATCATTAAAGTTTTCCAAAGCAAAGTTTATATCGTTAGCCGTCTGCAGTGTATACGTTAGGTCGGTTACATACTAATGTACATCTTGAATTTCAACCAGTTAGTGATAGTGTCCTTTAGATATTTGTTTGTAGAACAATCTCTTTTGGTCCGCTCAGTAATGTGAGACAAGACCAGAGAGTGGTCAGAAGATAATTTTAAAAGTAATTTAGCTGAATTTTTTCTCGGTTTATTTTACTTGTAAAGTCAGGGATTTTTCCACGATCAGTAGGCCAATACGTTGGACGGTCACACGATGCGACATCGTAATGGTTTTCTTGAATAACATTCATTATTTGACATCCCCTTGGAGTAGTCAATCTTGAACCCCAGTAGGTATGTTTGGCATTAAATTCGATGGCAATTATAAAACGTTACCTCGTTGCAATAGATATATGTCGAAACGTTATGTGCAATATATTGAAGCGATTACTAAGCTTTTTTTCTCGAGGTCCACACATACAGAGGTTCTTAGAATTTCCTCGGTGCTATACAAGGGATGTTTTGTGTCATAAACTTCTTAACCACTTATTCTGAAATTGTGTTTTGAAGACACAGCAGAACTAATCGAACTGAACCGAGGCATTGCAATTTATTAACTGAATATATAAAAACTGATACTAAACAAGGAGAGGCTTTCGAAAGAGAAGGTTTAGATCTAGTAAATAAATGTTTATAATTTTTTGACGATATGCTAAAGGGTGATTTTTTTGTGGTTAGGATTTTCATGCATTAGTATTTGACAGATCACGCGGGATTTCAGACAAGGTGTCAAAGAGAAAGATGCTCAGTATGCTTTGACATTTCATAATGAATAGACTTACTAACGAGCAACGCTTGCAAATAATTGAATTATATTACAAAAATCAGTGTTCGGTTCGAAAAGTGTTTCGCGATTTACGTCCGATTTATGGTCTACATAATCGACCAAGTGAGCAAACAATTAATGCGATTGTGACCAAGTTTCGCACTCAGTTTACTTTATTGGACATTAAACCAACCACACGAATGCGTACAGTGCGTACAGAAGAGAATATTGCGTCTGTTTCTGAGAGTGTTGCTGAAGACCGTGAAATGTCGATTCGTCGCCGTTCGCAGCAATTCGGTTTGTGTTATTCGACGACATGGAAGATTTTACGCAAAGATCTTGGTGTAAAACCGTATAAAATACAGCTCCTGCAAGAACTGAAGCCGAACGATCTGCCACAACGTCGAATTTTCAGTGAATGGGCCCTAGAAAAGTTGGCAGAAAATCCGCTTTTTTATCGACAAATTTTGTTCAGCGATGAGGCTCATTTCTGGTTGAATGGCTACGTAAATAAGCAAAATTGCCGCATTTGGAGTGAAGAGCAACCAGAAGCCGTTCAAGAACTGCCCATGCATCCCGAAAAATGCACTGTTTGGTGTGGTTTGTACGCTGGTGGAATCATTGGACCGTATTTTTTCAAAGATGCTGTTGGACGCAACGTTACGGTGAATGGCGATCGCTATCGTTCGATGCTAACAAACTTTTTGTTGCCAAAAATGGAAGAACTGAACTTAGTTGACATGTGGTTTCAACAAGATGGCGCTACATGCCACACAGCTCGCGATTCTATGGCCATTTTGAGGGAAAACTTCGGAGAACAATTCATCTCAAGAAATGGCCCGGTAAGTTGGCCACCAAGATCATGCGATTTGACGCCTTTAGACTATTTTTTGTGGGGCTACGTCAAGTCTAAAGTCTACAGAAATAAGCCAGCAACTATTCCAGTTTTGGAAGACAACATTTCCGAAGAAATTCGGGCTATTCCGGCCGAAATGCTCGAAAAAGTTGCCCAAAATTGGACTTTCCGAATGGACCACCTAAGACGCAGCCGCGGTCAACATTTAAATGAAATTATCTTCAAAAAGTAAATGTCATGGACCAATCTAACGTTTCAAATAAAGAACCGATGAGATTTTGCAAATTTTATGCGTTTTTTTTTAAAAAAAAGTTCTCAAGCTCTTAAAAAATCACCCGTTATTTTTTCAATAACTAACATAAATTAAACAATGTATAATTGACACATTTCAGTTGAAGTAGTTAAGTGCCGAAGTACGTGCAGTTTAATGCAGTGTCAGGAGCGTGTAGTTGAGTCAAACCTTCATAGATAGTATATACTTGGAAAGTCTAGATAGTATATACTAGATAGTATAGTATATACTTGGAATATTATTTAGAGGTAATATGAAACGGGAAAACGCAACATATTTTGATACGACAGAACTCCAGAGGTACACGAAACGTGGTCATCGACATGAAGTTGAAACGACACACACAGGTTTAGTTGTATATACTGCAGATATAATTGTATTTATCGTCAATAAAATGTTCACCAATTTATTTGGTGAGATGAATTATGTTAAAATAGAAAAGAAAAAGCGTATCTCAACATGATTGGTAATTATCTTAGTGCGTTGTAAAACAAATCAATTCAAAATAATCAATCCGTCCAATAAAACTAAACTAACTACACCCAAATAAAACATAGAAAACTATCAAAGGATTTACAATACAGTTTCATATATCCAACGAAAATTGGTTCCTGTTTCCCAAAAAAATCATTTAGAGGGTGGGTCCCTCCTAGATAAGCGACTTAAATGAAAATTATGAAAGAGGATTATACAGTGAAAGTAATTCATTGCGATAGGCCATTTCTAGTTGCACTATGTGTTGTACTATGTTAATAAAGATTAGCGAAGAGGATTGCAATGAGTCTTATAAGTCCTGATTTCACAAAAAATTTAGTTTGTGTTCGGCCGCCATATTACGTTGTGTTGCGCGATACAGCACCATATTGCTGAATATTGTCAAATGTTTAGTGATATTGCTTCAGGTGCAATTATAAAATGACTGTCCATCAAACAAATATATAAAACTCGAGAAAGAACAATTTAAATTACTTATTGTTGGATTATTTTTAGCGATAAACCGTTAAATTCTTTTGTATTTATGTTAAAGTCTAAAATTGGCGATGACTAATTTTGGATGAAAGAACAGAGAAATCGATAAGTCCGCGTAGAAGATCAAACACAAAACTGAATAGGTATAAGGTCGGAGATGTAATGGTTAAAGCTTCAAACGCTCTCCATATCGTCAGCGATCACTATGATTATTATTATTGAGAGAAAACAATAACGAATGGAATTGGTGAAACATTCTGCAAAATGTTCAATAATAACGTGTTCATGTGGCTGTCCGAAAAAGTTTTAGATCATCAACAAGCTTGTGAAAACAAGCAGCAGATTTCTGGTTAAAACTGCCTTGTTTAACCAAAAATGGTTCGTCCCCATTTAAATTTCAGAAAGACTACAATATAAACCCTTCTGGAATATTTAATCTTTAAATTTATTAGAATTTTATTTAATTCTTGATTGGTTTTCGCAAATGCTACACTTTTCAACATTACGAGTATTGTTGAAAATTACTGAAAAACGATAAACTTGTCCATTAGGAGTTGAAAGTTCCAGTTCACAGATTTCCTCCACATATCACTAGAATCTTTGAATTCATATAGAAATCTTAATTTCATCCTGATCAGTCAATTCGTCCTGAGATGTCAAATTTTAGTGAAAATTCGGTAATAACTAGGTTTATAATAACAATTTAGTCTTAGTTGGATTCTTTGTAAATGCTATGCTATGCAGAATATTGGCATGAACCAAAAACTTCTCAATAAATAGGTTTTTACCAAAAATCACCATTTCTGCTAAATCCTCAAAAATTCAAGAGGAACTTCTTTAGTTTATTTTTGACTTCAGATCACTCGCATCCGAGGCAAAACCTCCAAATTTTACGAATTCAATACGTTCAGATAAATGAAATTTAATCCGAAGATCTTTTAATAGATTAAACATTACATTTCCCTCCAGACTTCAAAAATTATACCAACGACACGTAAAATATAGAGTTTGAATTCTAATTTTTGACGTACAATGTGTAACCACCCTTAGAGACAGGAACAAATTAAGCGGAAAAGCATATTACGCAGCATAACGGCTAGCAAACTATAGTTACAGGCGTTCTTATAGTAACTCGAGTTACAAAATTTGACTGTATAAGTATGATGCAAATAATTCAGAGGATCACTCATGGGACGGCTAAAAATTAAAGAAAGAACAGGACATTTTGGGATTATATCTTATATCATTCTCCAAGAAACGGGTGGAATTTTATTCTTTCTACCTTCTTAAAGTTTTTCCATTCATTACAAAGTGTTTTCTTCCTTAAGCTTTAAATAGTATGGTCGTTCTATTTTTTGCAGATTTCAGTTCTTTATGTCATAAAGGTTTACGCTGCGAACTAATACTCCCAGATGGAACAAAAATATCTACTACAAAAAACCTCAAAGAACCGATAAATTGATTTGTGATGCTCATCGTTTTTAAAACAATTATTAAAATCAAATAAATTACCGATAACAAAAACAAAATTCAGTAATCGATTTCTAATGTTAAACAAATTATTCACTTGATTTAAGTCCGCAGACGGCATTTCATCAATAATATTAGACTCAAAGAGGAACGTTTAGATGTTGAATGTTTTGGCACCATGAATGTTAGCCTAATTGAAATCGCAGTCTCCAAAGCCGGGGACGGATCATCACAGATATCCATTATTGATCTAATTATACTAATGCGAGAATCGTAGAAAGATAGATTTGTTGAAGATGAAAGTGTTCATAATAAAACTGTTGCTTAAATAACCTCTCAGGTTGCAAGATGACTTGCAAAGCCCCAATACTGACGAATTAACCGTAGTGTTAGCAAACAAATTTAGGAAAAATAGAACTGTGGTTCTAAATATGACGAGTGTTCCTATTATAAAACAAATCCTTTTGTGAACAACTCATAACTTTACTTTTATATGTACGAGTATAATTATGACATTTCGCTCAACAAAATCGTTTTGAATTACCTCTAGGCCATATCCATCTAAGAAATATATACGGTACAATAAAACTCAAAGAAGCTAAATAAACAAACATACATCTCATCTTTTAATCCTTTTGACATATTTCAATACGAGTATTTTTATTTTTAGCACTCGACAATTTCGTATGTTTATTTCTTTAAAATACACACACCCACCCACACAGAACAACTGAAGTGATGACCACTTGAAAGTATTCCGTTTGACGAGATTTATGTAATTAAAAATTTTCCTCGTTTTATGAATTTTATGTTCTGGTTTAAATGTGGAAGAACTAAGAGTTTGCTTATGGTGTATTGTGCTATGTGTGCTTTGTATATATAACATAATTAAGAATTGAGGGCGCAATTGAATGAGAGCTCTGTGCTAAATATAATATAGAACATCAAGCTCAAAGGCAATTCAACTGCTCGTGTATAAAAATTTCTTACATTCTTTATATAGAAAAGAAATTAAACCAATTACATTTTCTTATTATTCGTACTTCACATATTCACAATTGAATTAAATTACACCGTTAGAATAACGAATGAACCAGCAGCCAGCGATTCAAAAGATTATATTTTTTTTATTCTTCTGCAGACACCAACAACAGGAGGAGCTAAAAAACGCCATTATGATCATTATCGTCATCATCAGTATTATCATCAACACAGTGTATCATCGATATACAAGTTTTTATGGTTTCTGCGATTTTACTCCCATTCATTCGATACGTACAGTATCTGTATAATAGATACGAGCGAGATGAACAAGAATAAAAATCGGTAAAAGTTCACATGGGAATACCATTTTTGTTGTTGCTGTTATCTATAAAACGTTTACACAAAACAAACAAACAACCAAGTGCAAAACGTATTTATAAATTGGCAATGAAAAAAGCTTAACAATTGGGGAAAATTGATTAGAAATTTTTTCAATTAAATTTTTCTATTTTTCCTTATTATTTTCCGTTTTTAGATCAAAGTCACGTGAACTCAATTAAATATCCATTTTTGCTCTCGTTTCCATATGGAAAATTTTTTTGAAAATAATTTAATGTTAATGGGGAATAATGATGGAATGATAAAGAAGATTTTTTATGCCAAAATTCTAAAAGCTTTTTTGTAGCACAACGTAAATTATTTATTATACAATAGTGTTGATATTTTTCAGCAATGGTATACATTTTATTTCATAATGATTCATCACTATAATTGGAGTTGCGAGTTGGAAAATTATACACAAAATTTTATGTTGCGTTATCGAATGAAAACCTCAAAATAGAAAAGTAAACAACATAAAAAACGCGAGCGATAAGATTGGTCCCATTAGTTTAGATTTTTTATTTTGTTGTTGTGTAGTTTTAGGCAGGAAAATTATATTAATAAAAAGGACCACGCAACCGTAATTATCATAATTTCAAATATAATTTTTTGTATTGTGTATTTGAGTGGTGTGTGTTTTAACGAAACACTTTGGTGGGTATTAATTAGTTGTTTCCTCGAAAATATTTTCCACATGTGTACGTGTGATAACAAATATTTTCAACTATAATGTTTTTAATAGTCGCTTGACATTCTACCGATGCTATGGCAAATTTGAATACGGTAAAATATTGTCATATTGTCACGTGAGACAAAAAGTGTAAGCATTACGCTACATATGTTACTCAACTGTCAAATTTGTTTAGGAAACTGAAACAGAAGTAGCGGATTTTAATAAATAGCCCCATAATAAACTACATCCCTCACCCCAGTGTATTGAGAAATGTTACTGGATCGATTTGACTGGAAGTTTTTACATTCTTCTGCACTTTTCCAAATGATTTAATACTTACCAATGTATTTTATTAAATTCATTTCTAAAAAAACAGATAATTTAATTCATAAATATGTTTATTTTCTTCCTCTGACTCTTAATTATTCCAACGGGAACAATATATTTAACAATATTTACTCTAGTGATCGTAGCATTCTACATATTGTCTTCCGACAGAATTAAAATTAATATCCGATGTATAAATCTCATCTACTTGATTTGGACGATGTGGAAATTCTTTTATTAATAAATTGTGAAGCGTACAAGAAGCTTTCACATTTAAATCGGTAGTGTTTAGTGTAGTTCCAATCGTTGGAATATCCGAAACTGTGCCACTAATCTGCCAAACGCACACTCGACAATCATCCTTGCTCGGGATATTCTATAATTAAACACCATCTCAGGGACATTTAATTCTATATTCCTATTAAACGGTTTTAACATATGTCGGGATAAAGGAAATGCATCATCTTCCATAAAAAATAAGAAGTTTCAATTGCTTGGCCTGGTAATTTTGCCGGTTGAAGAATATTCAAACCGCCATTCATCAATGCCTCATAAAAAGGACTATCTTTGTAGATTGTGCTATCGTTTATTTTCCCATTTGATCCAACATCAATAAATAGAAATTTTCCATTCACATCCACAATCGCGAACAAAATAATGCTACCCGTTGTAGTAATAAAACTTTGATTCTAATATGTATCCCATCAGCGGCACCAATATGTGTGGAAACAGCGATATTTGATTAAATTTCTCTGCTATTTTTAACCAATCTTCCTTTTTTTGTGGAACCTAAAAAAATTAATATTACTTGGTTCAATATTTTTGTACCGACATAAATATATTTTAATTTTGTTTAATTTTGGTACGAGCGCCCTCCATATGCTTGAAGAACTTCGGGAATGAATTTTGAAATAGTTTTAAAAGAAACCCGAGACATATACAGAACCCCAATTTTAATCAATCAAAAGATGCATTTCCATGTCGCGATCCCCCCGTTTATTTAAACAAGGAATAACCCAAAACACTTGCTGCTTTCGTATCTTTTTTGCTTCTTCATTTTTTAATTTAATTTCTTGAAGTCAAAAAAAAATTTTTAACCCAAACGCAATTTTAATTTTTTTTTTTTTAGAAAATATTTTCACGTTAGATTTTTAATATAACAAATGAAGCGGCCCTTTTGAATACCAAAACACAAATGATTTTTAAACGTCAATTTTTTTGGTACGTTTTCCACACACGACGCTATTTTTATTATTTTGTATACCAGTTAAGCCCGTTGCACATTTCCGCTAAGCTAAGCGAGAAACGTAGTTTCTATTAGCATAGTTTAGCTCGCACAGTTCATTCCGCTGCACATTTCAACAAATTACATCGCTCACACATACATTTCAATACAAATAAAATGCTGTGTCTGCCAAATATTATTAGATCACATAGACGAAAACAACAATACTCAAATGTCAATTCAATATGTTATAAATATGTACACAATATAACAATGTATGCGTGAGCAATATAGCTGAGTTTTGTAATCCAAAGACAACCCGAGCTAAGTTATAGCAAATTCTTTCGAAACAAAATTTTGATCTTAGATCAAGAAAATGACTGACAATCCAATTCATTTCAATGGGCGCCAATTTGATTTGAAAATTTCATATGCTAAACATTTTGATAGCGTTGGCCGCGATTTTATTCAACATGTTCCCAACTGTTGGGTGCCCTGAAATCGCCCAATGACATTTCGATCAAATTTATTGTATTATCAGTCATTTTTTTGATCTAAGATCAAAATTTTGTTTCGAAAGAATTTGCTATTAGTTTGCATCGCTGAAACAGAAAAACTGATTCTTGCAACAGAAAAACATAGCTCGCATAGTTTAGCTCAAGTGTGCATCTTCCCAATAAAACTCTTTATTTACAGCCAAGGGCCGCTTAGCTTAGCTTGTTTATTATTGCCATATTCGTACATATTTATAATTTACGAGCCGTAATGATTAAATTTTTCGTTTTTATAGAAAATTTGGCAAAAATAGTTTGAGTTGTCAATCGTTTTCATCATGCATACTCGGTTCTTTCTTTGCTCAGTGTACAAATACCCAGGGTAAGCAGTGTTATCGAGCTGGAGTTGAATTAAAAAATAGACCCAATATTTAAATACAACATTTTATCTGCCTTCCCCAATAACTTTGTTGCATTCATTTAAACAATTATAGTACACACATTTAATTAGATGTAAGTGCGATAGCCTTTTGTTCCTTAAAGGCCTTCTGTAGACTGTTTTAATTGAGATTAATTATCCAAAAACTGATTTTAATTTTTCCATCAACCATCATAATACATACTTAGTACGTAGGCATTCAAAATACAAAAACATAAATGTACCGAACAACAAAACCAAAAAATTAAAAATTGAATTTTCATGTTTCCATTTCATTTCCTCATTCATTATACAAAGTGTATGATGTTCACTCTTGATTTTACCATCAATTTCTAAACTTTTCAGAGCGCACACCATAAATTTATGAGAAAATATATTTTATTTATGATCTCATTATTTATGTTAATGTGTAACGATATTATTATTAATACTACTACATTTGCAGTCGTGTGGATATTGGTGGTTGCGTTTGGGTGGTATTTATATAGCATTTCTTTGTGATTTCAAAGATGATGAAAATAAAGATAATAATTACACAATAAGCGTAAGTAAACGTGAAATGAGACTATAAATTTTATGTTTTGTATAATTCATTAGATTACTGAAATTAATAAATTATTTTTATTTTACTTATACATCTATTTTAATATTTGATGTTGTTTTTATTTTAATATTTTTGCTTATCTGAAAAATAAATAATTTTATTTTTATTATTTTTGTATGTGCGGTTATTTCCATAGGAAGCAGAATGTTTATACAAAAATTGATACCGAGTTAGAGGTAATTTTTAACATTTTATTGCTATTTATCTTAAAATGTAGTAGAATAATAATTTATATAACGTCTAATTAGGCTAGGGGTAGATAAATATATTTGTTCAGAAGATGGGTAGTTCAATATTTCAACTTTTTGATATTTCGTACAGATGAGGCGGAAATGGAAATTAACTCTTTCAAGTGTAGTGTGAATTAGCGCGGTGAAAAGAAGATTCTATAATGATCGTGATAAAAAAATTCCCGAATGACCTTGACAAATCAAGACTAAAAGGTGAATCAATACACTGAACCAAAACTAATATTTTTAATTGCTTAGGTACTTTTATACCTTGAAATGTACAAGTTACATTTTAAAAACAACACACTTTATTGGTGCATTCATCCTTCTCGGAGGAAAATCAAACATCAGCTTCCCAGATAACTGCCTGTCATTTTGTAAAAGCCATCGTTTGCTTACATATTTATGAATTCTCAATAACCGCCCCAACTAATCCAGGCGCTTAAAATTGAGAATATAAAGAATAAAAATCAGATTTAAAGCAAAATCTGTATTAAAATATACCAAACATTATAATTTTAACAAGTGATTTTAATTAAATTGTAGAAATTAATTTTATTATTTTATCGATTTACTTCGATATGTTATAGCCGTACGCCCTCTATTTATCTGGCAACTGCACAAGGTAGGACGTGAAAATCAAACTGCAAAGGATTGGGACTGCTTCGGCACCAGAAGAGATTTCAAAAATTAAATCATAAAAAATTGTAATAATAATAATAATAATCAGGCACCAAATCAAATCAGTAGAAGTCAACTGGTTATTACAAAAACAATAAGTTCGTGAGTGTGAGTAAAAAAACATAGTATTTAATGGTGTTTTTGATAAAAATTTCGCTTGATTTGAAGTACAACCAAAACAATTGTGTATTTAGTTTTAATGTTTTTTTCGGACGAAAATAAGTTAGAAAGGAATGCACAAATGTGTAAATTGGTTCAAAACACATACAAAATAAATTTTTTGGACATGATTCTTTTACCATACCTACACAATTGTGTGGGCAGGCAGGAAAAGGGATATAAAGAAGAAAAGTATGTGAATGCAACTAAATTTGTTCCTCAAAAACTTTTGATCCACTCGAGCGATTCCACCCAAATTTTGCAAGAATAGTTTTTAGCAGTCGACAATCCCTTAAGTTTGCAGGCGTGAATCTGGAAAGTCCTTGCTTCCCTCAAGGCCAGTTGTATGTGGCATGCTCAAGAGTGGGGCCTTTAAAAAATTTGTATGTTTTAGCTCCAGGAGGAAACTCATAAAATGTGGTTTACAAGCAAGCATTGCTGTAAGCCCAACAAATTATTTTTGTATTGATTTTATTCAATTCTTTTAAGTATTTCTAATTAGGTAAAAAAACACTCTAGTTCAATTTTTACCTCGGCAATGCCGGGTACTTCAGCTAGAAAATTATAAATGAAGTTAGACAGAACGAAAACCTTGTATTCTAAAAAAGCTCCCCTACTTGATCACTTCAGAGCCTTAGCCAGAATTGATTAGAAAAATTGCGGAACGTCTTTTTATTATTATTTTTTGTTGTAGGAAAAAATAAGGGAAGCTGGCTCGTGGCAGATAACAAGAGTTTTGCTCCAACCAAACAGTTTGAAGATGCAGAATTGGAAGCATCACTGGAGGTTCCTGTTTACGGTCCAGCATAAAATTCAAAATTATCGTCATATCACATAAAATAGACGATAGAGAACGTAGTTCTAGTTATCATACCATTGACCATTTTTACACACATTCCCTCTCGAAAACACAATTATGTAGTTCATATCCAACATCTCAAGCAAAATGTTATTTATTTTTTAAATTCTATGAAAAATATGAAGAAGTATTCAAACCAACAACGTTTAATTATTGTAAAACACATTACAAAAATGGTGAAAGTTTTGCGAAAACAGTTCGCAAATTACGTCAAGTTTTCGGGCGTAATAATGCGCCAAATGAATCGACAGTGAGACTCTTAACTACAAAATTTGAGACCAAATTTACGGTGATGGATCAGAAGATCTTTGTTCGTCGTCGTCCTTGTCGGTCACGAAAATATAGTCGTCGAAAATATAGCCACAGTTACAGTATAAGAATCTGTGGCAGAGAATTCAGAAACATCTATTCGGCATCGTGGTCAAGAATTGAACTGTTATTTTTGAAAGTGGTATAAGTCCATTTTTTCATGTATCGAGATATTTAAGGGTTTGCATTTGAATTAATTGAAAAATATTGGCAAACGTTAATCAATTCGTAATATTTTTAACACTTTTACATTTTTTTAAATTTTATTATGAAATAATAATTATTGAAAATATTTAAAAAATAAACGTGTTTTTTAGGTCCAAATGGACTTATACCACTTTCAAAAAAAACATATTATAAGAAATAAAAACAAGAAGAAATTTATGTCCATATTTTTATAGACATTAGCTTCACTAAAATGAATTTTTTAATGTAAAAAATTATCTTAAATAATTAAAATGAGAAGTAGTATTAAACGTAAATAGTAAATCAGTAATAAACGAATAGTGAGCGAATAAAAAAATAAAAGGATTGATGATTTTTTGTTTGTGTGAGCGAACGGGATTTACTACAGAAAAACGTCGATTTAACGGACTAATTGGGAAGTCCGTAAAATACGAATGTCCGTTAAATCCGAATGTTTTTAAATTTAATCGACTATAGATTTTACACTTGTTCTGGAATATGGCAACCTAGGGCAGAACTTGTTTATCTCAACCGATTATCAAGGAATCTTGTTTGTTAGACGGAAATGAGATGCACAAAAATTTTTTGGAAGAAATTCTGGAATATGGCCTTCTGGGACGGAACTCATACATTTCTTAGCCGATTATGATCTGATTGGGTTTGCTGGATGGAAATGGGATTCTTAAATGATTTTTGGAAAAAGTTCTGGAATATGATTACCTGAGACGGAACCCGTTCAATTCTAACCGATTATGATGGGATTGGGTATGTTGGATTGAAATGGAATTTTTAAACGATTTTTGGAAGAAGTTCTGGAATATGACCTCCTAGGACAGAAATTGGGCATTGTGGATAAAATGAGATTATCAAATAATTTTTGGAAAAAGTTCTGGAATATGGCCATACGGATTATGCGCTCTTGTATTACAAGCACCTCAAAAGTGTAAATTTTTGCTTGGTTGGTTCTGAAGATCTTATGATCTTAGAAGGCAATATATTCCATGTTCCCGTGAACAGTTTTCGAGGTCGTTGTTGATAAGAATAATACAAATTTATCCGAGCCCTTTGTGTAGGGTTCATAACATGATTTTTGGGGAGCATAAGTAGTGAGCCCTTTGTGTAGGGTTCATAACATGATTTTTGGGGAGCATAAGTAGTTGATCTGCCGCTCATGGGTGGGTTACGTACTGGCAATAGATGTTAAAGCATCCAGCCTTACCGGAAACATGTTAGCATCATTAGCCGCTTGCTTCAAGAAAAACGGCTGCTTATTATCGAGTTCCGCCGTAGTTTAAATTATCGAGTTTCATGGCGATATTCCAGAATTTCTTAAACAAATCATTTAAGAGTTCTTTTTCCATTCGACATACCCAATCCCATCATAATCGGTTAAGAATTGATCGAGTTCCGTCCCAGATGGCCATATTCCAGAATTTCTTCCCAAAATCATTTAAGAATCTCATTTCCATTCAACATACCCAATCCCACCATAATCGATAACCAAAAAATGGAAAATAAAAAAATTGTCCGTTAAATCGAGGTCCGTTAATTCGAGCGTCCGTTAAATCGAAGTCCGTTAAATCGATGGTTTACTGTACTCTTTTGCTTTAACAATCAATAAAGCGAACATTCATTGTACGAGTAGTAGTGAATAGATAAAATATTTATATTATTTTCTTCATTGATCGATCGAATAGTGAATATAACTTCTTTCTACATTATTCTTCATAAGTGAATAGTAAAACAAAATATTTTTTGTTGCTTTTCATTTTTCTTACTGATCAATATTACAAATAATACTGTTTGATCACTAAAAAATGAATTATTCATTTTAACGAGCGAATTTTTGCCCATTATAATTATTAGGAATGGACTTATTCCACTTTCAAAAAAAAGTTTTTGCGATAACATTTTATAGCCAAAATTCTTTTGCTTACTTTATAAGAAAACCGTACTCTATTGAATGTATGATTATACATATGGGGAGAAGGTGTCTATATCTTCCTAAAATTACCGTTAACTCAATTTTTTTGAAAAGTGGACTTATACCACTTTCAAATAAAACAGTTCAATTAAACAATTCAAGAAGCACTATATGCAACGAGTTTTGGTAAAAGATCTACATTTGCAAGCGTATAAGGTTCAATTGGTGCAAAAAATCAAGCCAAGGGACCATGCTCTGCGCCGTGAAACAATGGTGTATTTGCAGACTAAGTTTCCAGACTGTGTCATTTCTCGATTTGGCGATCAACATTCGCCACCAAGATCGTGCGATCTAACACCGATGGACTTTTTTCTTTGGGGCTATGTGAAGGAAAAGGTGTATGCGAATAAGCATGAAACAGTTGAACATCATAAATAGGAAATACGACGCGTTATTAGTGGAATACAGCCACATTTATGCGAAAACGTCATTCATAATTTCAACAAAAGAATAATCCTGTGCTAGAGGTTACGTGGTGGCCATTTGCCTGATGTTGTATATCACGTTTAATCGGAACTAATTTACTTTATGTTGAAATAAAAATGTTTGCTTAATTCAAAAATAAATGTGTTTTTCTTTCAAATTAAATCCGGCGTTCTTGTTGGGACACCCTTTATAAGAGAAGAGATTGGATCTGAATCCCGGATATTGTCTGCTACGTGAGTTGAAAGAACGCGAATATTGATAAATCGTGTGTGCATTGTTACTTCAATGCCACTTAGAACTGTCGACCCTAAACTAACTATTTGTGGTTCGAAAATGATTCTGAGCATATGGTAAGCTCAGAAATGTCTCATCGATTGTGTTCTGCTGAAGTTCAACCATTATTGGATAAGTTTATCGATGACAGTTGTACACTTTAAAGTAAGCGCTCGGGCTAACAGTAGTTTACAACAAGTTGATTTAAAATTAGCTATTTAAGGTTCGACTCAACTAATTTCATAATTAAATGATATGCATTTGAATGAAAAAAAATTAAAACTATCGCGACCTCGAGCAATTATTTATTAAGAAAAACTATCACAGAAAAAAACCTACTCATGATCTTTGGTTGAAATTGATGTGCCATACACCAGAAATATTTATAGAAAAAAAACACCACATTTGCTGTTGAGATGTCATATTGTTCCAAAACATAAACTACTTTTAAAATTATCCTTATATCTACATTTTCTCTCAAGCTTTACGTGCTTTTTAAGTGCAACATTAAAATGAAATATGGCATTCTAAATATTCATAAAATGCACAATAAAAATAGAGATTCTTGTCAAAAAAACTACATGCAATGAATATCTTAAAAGGTGTTTTCGTTTCATATTTTGCTTTTAATAATTTTATTGTTATTCCACGACATGACGAATTTTTCTTCTTCGTTGTTCCTTAAGTAATTTTTATATAAAATTATTTCAGTGCAATAAATTTTGTGTTACAAAGTTTTTTTATTCCATCGTCTTTTATTCAATTCAATTCAAATGTCTCGATGTCATCTTAATTTACATATTTTCTTATATTGTTGTTTTTTGCCTTATTTTAATTTAGATTTTTTTTCTGTATCGCTTATTTTCTTGTGTTTAATAAAACAAATGAGATAAAATGAATAAAAAACAATTTAGGTCTAAAAATATTCTGTGTTTTTTATGCAACGAAAATGCAGCATGATTTGTTTTTAAGACAAAATTGTTGTTGTTTTTAAATTGCATTTCATTAATTTCATTTTAGATATTCATTTGTTATTTTGTTTTTAAATTCAACATCGAAATACGAACCAAAAATCCATAAAAATAATAAATTTTAAAGTTACAACAAAAAATACGTTTAAGATGAAAATCATGTAAAATGTTTGCCTCGGTTTTGCAATATATTCGAGAATAAGTATTTTGAAGGAGTACATATACAACAAGAAAATTCGAATAAATTTTGTGACATAAAAAACGGGGCGATTAAATAAAATGACAATGGTAATTTATTGTTTGTTAATTGGAATAATTTGAATATAAAATTGGATTTCAATTGCATTTGATTGCTTTTTTTGTGAATTAATTTTTATTTCGTGTGTTGGCGACCTTCTTGACAGCTACTGCACTTGTCTTTAATTTAAGGGCCTTAGGATTTTTTATATAATTTATATTTATTACTAAGGAGTAACGAAAAGGTGGCCTTGTAGGTTTAAGAGTCTTAAACAAAATGATTTATTTTGTTTCATGATTAATCATATATTGAGGAAGGAAAATTTTCCGAAATCGATATTTTAAAATAAAATATAAACAAATTATTACTATAAGAAAGATTTAATAATTATTGTTAAAAATTCAAAAAAATGGTTAATTTAACTAGATTAGATCTACGCTGTTCGAAATCCCAATTTCTCATCTAACTTTATAATCGATTGTATGGTGAAATAATCTGATATTCCAACATTCCTTTCTTTAAACAATAGAAAACAAAATTTTAATTTTAATAACAAAAAATCCAAATTACATATATATGTATTAGTACCACTCAATATTAAATTCTTATTAGAATAAATTGAGTGTGATTTATTACACTGTTAAATTATTCTTAGAACCAAGTAAATTTAAAAATTATAATTTTTAAAATAGAATTTATTTAAAATATATTAATGAAATACATATATAAATTATTGAAACAGATAACTAAAATATCTAATTAAAATCAATTGTGAATTAGTTTACAAATAAATAAAAATAAGAGGTTTAACAAGAAAAATTTGAGAACTGTTATTGCCATTTTTCGCCGTAAATACTGTGTATTTTATCAATCTGGGCTAATAACAAGCCACTTTCAAAGATTACGGCAAGATGCCACTATATAGGTCGGATTGGCCTATCTATAGAGAACATTTTCCGGTATAAGGTTTTTCCTATCGGAGAAAATGCAACCTTGTTAATAGCAGTTTGCTACTGTAAATTTTGAGTATTTTATCATCTGGGCCGATTGCTGAGCAGAGGAAGTAGACGCAGCTATTAGTCAACTGAAAAACGGCAAGGCACCCGGTCTCGATGGAATCCCGCAGAATTAATTAAACTCGGAGGCGCTACTCTTGCAACAAGTTTATACGATCACGTCGTTTGTATTTGGGACCAAGAAGAGGTGCCGGAGAGTTGCAAGGCCGTGCTCATATGTCCGTTGCATAAAAAAGGCGATCGTCTTAAATGTGAAAACCTTCATGGCGTAGCTTATAAAAGTTGTTACTTTTATTAATATTATTTTTAATCTATTATTATAAATTTATTTTATTTAATTAATTATTTATTTTGTTTTTTTATATTAAATTATTAATTAAATTTAATTTAATTTTATTTATATATTTATAATTTATTTATTTAATTTAATTTTATTTATAAATTAATTATTTTATTTAAATATATTTATTAAAATTAAATTTGAATTTTTATTCGCATTGTAAAATGGCGGATTGTGTGATGTGAGGTATGGTGTGGATGACCGCAAGTGGTATGCGCGACTAAGTTCAGCGGCTGGTTGGAGATGAACTGGTAGAACAAGAAGATTTATTTTATCAATTAAATTTTGTTCGTTTTGCTCTGGTTTCGTATTCGTCGTGTTGCTTTTGCTTTCGTTTATAATTGGGATGCTCGTCGTGTTGTTTCCGTCAGGTATGTATATGTGCATCTGTTGATGCAATTACTCTGTTTAGACGTACAGAGTGATGATGAGTTAGCAATGATTTTGCGAGGTGTTAAGTTTGCAATATGTGCGATTAGAATATTGATTTGCAATATTATAACCGCTACAATCTCTATTGAACACTGCTGACAAAGTATTGGCTAATGTTGTACTTGTCAGACTCATCCCTTTCTCCGAAAACATGATTGGCGACTATCAGTGTGTTTTTCGTCTCAACCGATCGACCACTGACCAGTGTTTCACCATGAGGATGATCTTGCAAAAATGTTGGGAGTACAACATATCCACTATATATAGACTTCCGACAGGCGTATGACAGTATAAACCGCGACAACCTACGTACCGCGCTCATATGCCTTAGGAATCCCAGAGAGACTCGTTTCTCTGTGTAAATTAACAACGTGGGTCTGTATGTAGGATCATTATTGAAGGAACTGTGTCAGACTCCTATGAAATAACATCTGGTGTTGGACAGAATGATGCACACGCGCCTTTGCTGTTCAATTTGGCGCTTGAGTACGTAGTGAGGAAAACCAACATCGAAATTTCGCGCTGTATGTTGAACCAATTAAAATAAAAAACACCAGCTGAGAACATATACACATATACAACTTTTATTTTTATCATTGCGGAACATATACAACTGTCGAAGGCCATCGAAACCAATAAATACGATTCAGCTGACATTCCAGTTTCATCATATACCTAAAAGTAAACAAAATTAATGTCATATAAAGGCAAATATCTCACTTTTACTTACCAAACAATGTAATTTAATCCAATTAGTATTTAGACACCTGAAATTAAGAACTTAATTAATAATTTTATATTGTTAAAATTAATTGTAATACTTATCTTTTCTATTATTTTGTAAACACAAAACAAGCTGTCATTATTGTCAATATTTAATGTTGTACTAGAGTAGTAGTACGACAAGTGTATTTAACCATGTAACCGCAGCTACATAGTATATTTTGTACTAGTATTTTACTTAATAGTACATTTATAGAGTAAAATTTTGATACAATCTACATTTATACCATTTGAAAATGACAGTAGTTATATTAACGTATATAATTGTACAACTATATTGGAAAATTAATTATAAGTATTCAATTCTCTGTAATCTGGCGAAGAGTGAAGACACGCAGTTAAAATCTAAAAAATCATTAAATTAATTCAATAATTGTAACAGTTCAGTCAAAAGTTCAATAAAATAAATAAAATATACAAGTCAATCCGTGATCGCAGTGTTTCTTTTCTGTTTCTGCAACTCATTTATTGGGCCATCTACGCAGCATTTGAGATCGTCATCTCAAATCACCAGGTGCATCGCAAAGTTTCATCCACTGGTTTGTTCTACAAGTCATCACTATATACACTGTATATTTAATAAATCAGGCCAATTCTTGTATATGGAGATGATATCGTTTTTCTTGGCCGGAGACCTAGCGATATCAAAGACAGTTTCATGCCGCTCGTTTTGGTAAAACCAAATATTTAACAACACCTAGGAACATCTCAGTCAGTTATAACATCGTCAAATGATATGCAGGCAGAAATAAAAGCCCGAATCGTTGCCGGACAACGTCCCGTTTTCTACGCCCAATCAAGATTATTGCGATCGAAACATCTATCGCAGTCGTGCAAGCTCGCACTTTATAAAGCACTCATAAAACCTCATAGATTATTATCTACCATCGGAAGGAAGGTAATCCATTCAATCTTTGGTCCAATTAAAGTTGCGGACAACGAATATCGGATTCGTGTGAATCACGAAATAAAGTAACTCCTCGGAGGCAGCAATATCATCGGATCCATCCAATCCAATCGAGTGAGATGGCTCGGCCATGTTACAAGGTCTCCACCACAATAAAGTGTTCCACCAACAACCAGCCGCAGTGCGTCGTAGAGGAAGACCCCGACTACGATGCCGTGACTACATCGAACAAGATCTACGAACATTAGGAGGTCGAAACTGGAGGACGCGAGCGATGCATCGAGATGGGTGGAGAGCCTTAGTGCAGGCGGCGAAATCCCTTCATGGGATGTGAAAGCCTGAGAGAAAGAGAGAGAGAGAGAGAGAGAGTGTCACAGTAATATATTGTATAACAGTGTTACATTACCATTCTAATCGCATCAAAATTTTACTTAAATTTTTGTTTCGGTTAATATCATCTAATTAGTATGTAAACTTGTACCTCATTTGTTTGTAAATTGAAAGTGCTTCACATACCTACAAATAAATGTTCCTTTTATTAAATATCTTATTCATCTAGCCAAAAAACCATAGAATATCCTTTTTAAATTGCAAGGCACGTTTATCTAATACTAATCTGTAATTAAGTATTCGATTTCTCCCTTTATAATTTATAATTCATGTGAAATAAACCTGAAAGATTTCCGTAAATGGTTCCTCAATCATGAGGGGTGTACAAACTATAAGAAAGTTTTCCAAAATTAATGTTTCATACATGCTTTTAAAAGGTAAAAAAACTACATCACACATCTACAAAATATCATAACTCCGTAATAATTATAAGAACAACACGTAATTGAAATTAAAATAATTGTGTAATTGCATTACATCAGCATTAGATATTTAGATATTATATAGGTGTCTTTTTCTCTACATATATTATGTACATTGTACATGTATTCATTACTAGCAAACGAGCAAATTTCCAACCCTCTTATTTCATTTGATTTTTTTTCGTTCGACTTCAAAGTTTAACATCAAACTACTTTTATTAATTGAATTTATTTATACAACAGTCTTATATACCAATTTCTACTCTCTGGTCTTGTTCATTATTAAAATCCATTAGATTCAAAGAGCAGAAAAACATTAAAACCCATTTGAAACATATTTGAAGGTACTCGTTTTTGATACTTGGTAGGTAGTTGCAGAATATTAGGAAAATTATTTATGGGGTGCGATCAGAGTAATAAAATCGAGATGAAAATATAAGTGTTAATTGAGTATGTTCTCTCTTATGTATGCCGTATAATTTTAGTATAACTGAAAATAAGTCAAAGTAATTACAGAAAATTAGAAACCAAACCTATTTTTATAATATGATGTGCGTGATATGCAATTATAGTTCTACGATTCTAATATTACGATTATGATCATCATTATCATTATAGTACGAGGATACGGAAACTAAAAACACATTCGACTGGCAGTGCTGTAATAAATTTACTATACGTACCAAATGGAAGTAATAACTATGTACTTTTGTAGCAAAGTACGATGTATTTTTGAGAAAAGGTTATTGGTCTTCATAATAAACCAAACAAAAGTTGGGATGTTAAATGAATATTATGATTTATGACAAAAATATTTATATTTTTATTTGGACATTCATTGTAGAGGCATTATTGTTCCTTCTACATGTTGTTTCCTCTGCACTGACTTTGATTAATTAATTTTCAGTTTCCTTGTTTTAACATACATATTTTAGAGCATAAACTGTCAAAATTCTAAAGCAAGGATATGTTTTTCTATACAGAAATATCAATTAGAATCTTTCTCGCAAATTTAATCTTTCGAAAATTAGAAGATTTGTTCGTTTTACGAATGGATTAAAATGGATTGATATTTGGATCTAATAATCGGATCTATTAAACATAAAAATGATGACCTAATGCCTTCACCAGCACTTGTAGCACAATTCAATGAAAATGGTACTGGGTTTTGTTTACAAATTAGTTACAACATATCGGCATAGTTCAACCCTCAAAAACCATATTTTTCGTTAAACAATGTTTTTGGCATTTCAGTTAATATTTTTTGTATCGTACTGGAGTATTACATGTATTTTTTTACATATTAACAACCATATATAGGCATTAACTACAACAAAAAACTTTAACATTAACTACAATCCCCGAAAAACTTCCCACACCCATTAAAATTGATTATAATGTATCGAAATTCCTTCCTGTGAAATAAATATGTACCCCTGAATTTATTACAACAGTTCACACCTACAAAAGTCGATCATTCTGCATTGAATTACCTTCCTGTGCAAGGAATCGGTACCCCTGAATTTATTACAACACTCCACAAAAAACGATCATTCCACATTATAATAAGGGTTACATGTACCTAGTTAGCGGTTATTCCGGTAATAATATATATTCCGAATTAAACGTTAGATGTCACGTTTGTATTGTTATAGTAAAATCTTTATTGACACATCATTTTGTAATAGAGTAAAAGTAGTACGAAAAAAACCACCATTGAATAAACAACACTTGTTAACCCTTAAAATTAAAAATACTTAATTTTCCATTATTGTTCCCAAGTTTTTAAACCATTTTGAATTTAAATTTACATCGAAAATTTACAAAGTTTTGCTTATCGGATTCATTACTTGTTTTATTTTTTGTATATACAGCAAACCCTCGATTTAACGGACCCCGATTAAACGGACGCTCTTTTTAACGGACATATTTAACGGACGCTCGATTTAACGGACAATTTTTTTATTTTCCAATTTTTGGTTATCGATTATGATGGGATTGGGTATGTTGGATGGAAAAGGAACTCTTAAATGATTTGTTTAAGAAATTCTGGAATAACGGTTGCTTGTGCAAACCCATACCAATAAATTTTGATGCAGTATTTTGTACAGTCTGTGTCCTATACTTAACCTTTTCGAAAAATTTGGAAGAGTCCAATGATTTTTGGCTTAAATCGGTCCACTGTAAGTTTAATTTCCTGCAAATATTTTGAAAAGTATATGAGTTAGCTAAACGATTCTATATCCAATTTGCAATAATATCGGTCTACTTCATTTTCACAAGAGTTTTGGTTGAAATCGGTTCTCCGGATATGGCAGCTTCTATTAGAGCCTTTGCGTTTTTCAGCAAATATTTTGAAAAATATATAAAATTTACGAAAAAAATTAGAATATTTCAGACAAAATTAGTTCACATAATTTTTTCAACAAGGGTTGACCTTGAACAAGGGTTTTCTGAAATTTAAGCGAGAATAATAATCTTTGGTTATACAAGACATTTTATGCATTAGTTATTAAGAAAAGTTATGGAATATTTGATTTGAAAGAACATGCCACAATTTTGAAGTGAAATTTCAAAAAAACCATTGTAACATAAAAATTTGCTCAATTTCTCAATTTTTATTATTTTTATTTTACTGGCGCTACATCCCATGGAAGGTATTTGGCCACCTCATGCATGACATAATTGGTCTGTTGAATCCTAGCTAGGTTTCAGAACTGCAGGAAAGGGCCACTTTTGCTTAATGAAGCAAACTGACATGAAGGAGAGGGTATATTTCGTTTTCGTTCCATTTTACAATTACTGGTTAGCTGTTTCCATGCGGTCAGTCACTTTTGTGATGACTCATGTTACGGTTGCTTGACGTTGAAGTTAAACCAGCATCTCAATACCTCCAAAATAATATTCTTTATGTCATATCTTAGTCTGTAAATATTATCTAAATTGTTGACATCTAATTTTTATGTTTCTTTTTGGTATAAATTCCGCTTTTAAAGTTAAGTTAAATCTTCTCTCTGTCTTTTCTTCCCCACCTGCCCATTAAGCAAAAAATTCATTCGAAGGTCGCATTTTAATGGATAAGAGAATAAATAGAACAAACAATTGTATATACATTTTTGCAGTTTAGAAAATCATTAAAAAACTTATCCGCTTTTCAAGAAAACATCATTATCTAAATTTTTGAATGTTAATTTTTTTCGATCACCTTTTGTAAATCTGTTAAAGGAGGAAATGTTACAACTAATTAATCCTTCACATATTGAAAAATGTTTTCATAAAAATCAATCAACAACTTCATCGTATCGGCTTGCAACAGATTCTTGCAGTTTGCCTATTACATCGAATGCTTGTACTCAATTCAGTTACATGCTTCTAAAGCTAGAATTCTAGATTCCTTACTTCTAGAATTTTGTAAATTTTGTAATTTTTACAAATTTTGAGTTGTGTTCTACTTTTGTAATTTCCTGTCTCGAATCAATTGGCAGATGAAATTATATTTAAAGATCAAGCAGAATAAGCACGGGTAACTACAGACCCCATTTCGACATTAAATTTAATTAAATTAAAAAAAAATGTTCATCTTAAGGTTAATTTTTAAATATTAAGTTAAATAAAAATTAAAATTAAATTTTAACACTTTTTTTTACTTGAAATTAAATTTGTTGTTGAACCTTACCTAAAAATCAAATTTCGATGTATCTATTTATACATTTGTTCATTACCTAATAGTAAAAGTCTGTATTTGCATACCCACAATCCCTGGCCCTCTAGCGGCAATTTTATATCGTATAATATTGTTACGATTTTGCCTTGTCACTCAAGGTTCGAATCACTGGATTGTGAATCAATACAACTGCTTCAAATTTGAACTCACACAATTTATTTACACAACACAATTTATTATACAACACAAAATTAACAATTAATTATTACAATTATAACACACTATTTAATTATCACTTTAATAATCGCTTTAATAACCACTTTAATAATCTTTCTATTTAACCTTCACTGTATCACGTTTAAAATAAGACTCAGCATTCCACGTTAATGTACGCCTTTATATACCAAAATATTTGTTTCTAGAATGATCCTAAATGCGCATCAAGAATCGAGCAAATATGTTAGTATACAAATGACGCGTAAATGTTGAACCAAATCTATTCTAATCTATTCTATTCTAATCTAGGTGTCATCGTAACAATATGTTTTTATTTAATTTTTTTCTGTAATACAAAATATTTAAAAGCAAACTAATTCTAAGCACGAGATTATGGATTATTTATTTAGTATTGCGGACAAAAATTAGTTATTTTCGTTGTACCCCAATCGAGCTCGCACAACTTCTCCAACTTTGAGAGGAGAGGTAATAACAAAATATTAAAAGAAAAGGAAACAACAAAGCTCGAGTTTTTCATAATAGCTACTGAATATCAAAAACCTCTTGAAAAAAATAATTCCACAGATGCTTATCGAACCTGCCCGTACTTTAAGTAAAGAACCCTCTTAAGTAACTTTTTATGAATTTGTGTTTCAAAGAGTTTGTGATATTTGAGATAGTCTGTATTTATAAAAAAATATTTTTTTACCTAACTATTTGGCATACACTTTGAATGAGTTTAGGTGTTCCCCCTCGGTCATCACCGCTGAGCATGTACAGCCAAACATTACTCCTATTGCACAAAATTAAGCTCCTTGAAAGATCTAAATCTATTTTTGCTTGATACGCTGGGGATACAATGATATTTTCTGATAAGAATTTATTCGTCTCATAGTAATCCCATAACTCTTTGAAAGATAGGGTTTGGTCTGTTAGATTTTTGGACATCCCGGGTTGCGAAGAACACTTTTCAAGATTCCAGAATCCTACATTGGTCATGGTTTGAGGTGAAATCAGTCAAAGAGGTTAATAACCCTTGTATTTTATAGAAAATGCGTTGGGCATTGATTGATTTTTCGAAGAATGAATTGCCGCCTTGTACCCTTCCCCTCCCCCCAACCCCCCCCCCCCCCCCCCCATTCATAATCATCTTAATTATTTTGTATGCTCATACATATTGTCTAAACTCCCGATAACAAATTTTCAAATTCGCAGCAAATTAAAAATGCTATACAAAATTTGAAACTAAATGCCAATGGCAAAAATGTGTGCCGCTTGCAATGCATGGAGGAGTTAATTCCAAACACCTATCGTACATTATCAATACAAACGTCTATACCTTAAAAATTGAATATAAATTTAACTAAACCTTTATCATAGATTTAATTTTACGTAATCATATACATCAATGAGGGCCCATAAGCAAGGCCAGGTACATAAATTACAAATAATTTTCAATATCATTTCAATTTCCAAACAAACATATTTGGAGGCCTTTTTTAATTGAATTAAACTTCTAAAAGGGGTTTAGACCCTTTTAATTTTCCAGAGTGTTATTAGTTCGTGCAATTAACTTCTCCTTTCAATTATCCTTATACAAAAAATCTATTTGCACCAAACGATGCAGCTCGGTCATTTATTAACCGATGTTAGCCAATATTTGGCAATTCTAAAGAAGTGTGGCCATTTTGTTAATTAAAAATTTAGGTTAAATCTAAACTTCCTCATAATTTTTGACCTAACTACCATAAATTTATATAGGGTGTGTAAAATTTTAGAAACAAAACTGCTTACCTTGTTTCATTCTCAAATTACAAACCATTTATTTAATTATTTATTGATAGTTTAGGAAATTTATTCATTAATTATGAGATGCAAACTAATAATTTGTAGAAAAATATTTATATTTTGGCTGTACAAGTACGAATGAAAAGTTTTACTTCATTTTGTACTAATTTTATAAAAAGTCAGGGAACGGGTTTTGATATAAAGGCCCTCATTTGTCCATATATACAAAACAATGCCACTTGTCCATGTAGTACTAGCGAATTATTTCCGAGCCAACGAATCAATACTTACACATTTTCCATCTATATTTCATTCGCACACCAAACGTCGTGTGTACGATTTTTATAACGTTCTATTTTTACTTTTGCAATACAACTACTTGTTTGTGAAGATAGCCCATCATGACATTTTTTGCTCTCAGCCCAAAAACTCTCCACATTTTTACTCTCAGCTCTGAAAATATTTACTGTCTGAAAGTAAAAATATTGCATTTTCATAGTGCGTTCATGACATCGTGAGTTAGTTCGGAAAAATACCATGGTATCAAGTATCAACCATTATTACACAAAATTTATTAAAACAACAACAAAGTTAAAACAATTTCAATTCGAGTTCGTAACTAGAAGTTGTAGTATAAAGCATTTCACGTAATTTGATTGGTTTTGAGTTCGTTAGCGAGTATAGATTATATAACTATTTATTTCCAATGCCATGTACGCGACTGCAAGAGGCTGGATGGAATAAATAAAAGATATTAATTATTTACCCAACCTCGATTACTTTTTTAAGAAATTTTACGTGATATATTTTATAGTCGAATTATCGGCTTTTGTCTGGTGAAGGAGGAAGATTTAAAGTAATTTTTGATTTTCGCTGTCAGTATATTTTTTGGATAGTAGAATTTAGTTCTTTTTGTTTATTTACACGTTTTATCAGAACTTTTTATTGTTTTTATTAAACTCATAACATTTTTATTTATTATTTAGCTGTTATTCGGAAATATTTATACGGAATTAAGATTTATTGCTATAATTGTCAATTAGTATACATAAACTTGTATCGTATTTCCATAAGCAATTTTTTAGATTTTCAGGGATAGAAATTTGGGCTATCTTCACAAAGGTTACAACTACTATAGATGAAATGCAAATTCATCTAGAGTAATGAGTTAATGACATATCTACTACGGAACAAACCGAAAGGAATCGGGATTCTGACATAAATTTTGTCTGGAATTATGGAATCTACTTCGGTTTAAAGGGTACTTTTTAATTGTAATGTGAATTTTCCATGAAGTTCTGGAATCAGACCATAGCTTTAGTAAACTTTGATTATAAGAAGTTTTAACTTATTTTGAGCACCTTAGAATACCATATTTGATATAACTTCTGTAAGATTCTCGGCAATCCTAATTACTGCATGATGAAACAATTAAAATTTAAATTTTGCAACCCTATTTTAATAAGGAGAATTTAGTTGTTTTTTTTCAAAATGAATAAATAAACTTTACTTTTGAACTCTTTGTAGGAGGGTTAAATACAAGTTTGTAACTTAAGTATTTGTGAATTTGTAACATAGGTTTTAAACACAAATTTGTGACACACATCAGGAAACCAATAATCTTTGGCTTTTTTCTAATTATAATATGGCAATTATTTCTTAGCTTTTTTGCTTTGTTTTGTGTACTTTTAGACACTATACCACACATACTCGAACAATAGATACATGTTACTATACTACGGCATACACTTACTACACAAAGAAGTTATATACATAATAATGAAATGACACTCTAGAGATATAATAATAATTATAAGACTAGTAATAAGAATCCATAAATAGAAACGTGCTAATTTGTTATTCTTGAATTTATATTCCTTTAGTAGTACTCTAGTTCCTCCAGTATTATTATTATTTTTTTATATAAATTTACTACACTACTGTATGTACGTACTTTTTGTATCTATAATAACTGAACGAAACAGAACCATAATAATCTCACGAGGATCATTTATATCTTAACCCATTCCAATTAGTTCCAAGTGAGTATGTGTGTAAACGGATTTTTTCTTATTATTATGAATATTTTTTGGAACATTTGTTGTTGTATTCTGTAGTTAATACATATTTTGCAGTCGTATTGTTTATTATTCATGTCTTAAGAGGATTCTCTTCCCACCACACTTGAACGAGAAATTAGCCCATGGTTTCAAAAATGATATGAAATGCTAATGCAATGAGCATTTTAATAGATTTTTCAGGAGTACGTTATTTGGTGCGATCCCAATTCAACTTGTCCCAAATATATTCAAAACACTCAGCCATTTCAGCGGTTGTATTTTTGATTTCCCTTACAATTGGGCGGTGGTATTACACTACTGCTCTCACTAACCTTTTATTTTCATAGCAAAATTTATATTTTCGTATCAAAGTAATTTATCTTGCATTCAATAGAAATAATAAACAAGCTACCAACCAACATTGCTTATTTTGTGTTTTCAATGTATGATCCCGATTATACAAACAAACGATAGACAACGTGAACTTTGAGGTGTCAATATTCTCAGGACAATATAGACGAGAAGTTCAACTCATTTTGATAGAGTGTTAGTAACGTAAAGTATTATTTTGTTTATCGCAAGACACCATTATTAAAATAGAAATGGTTAACCACATTATGTTAGTGTATAATGCAGACGACGTAAATTAATATTACAAGAAAATGTTCAAATTAATCAATCTTTTTAACGGAGGAGTGTGTTTATAGTTCTTGGTTATGAGAATTAGGGGACATGACCTTAACAAAAATATACATTTTTGGGTTGATAAATTTTGCGTTTTGAACAAAATAATGTATAGAAGAAAAGTAAGCAGGGTGAACATAGTCTAGTTATTAGTCAACTTATTAGAATTTAAGGTGTATGAAAATACCAACGTTGAACTACTCAAATTTTTACTGACTGTTGAAATCTCAATGACACATCTCTTATAAGTCGATCATCTTTTATGTTCCAATATGTTCGATGTTAGCTTGTTTTTATTGATCCTCATACTGTACTACTTATGAACTTTCCAATTGCCGAAGCAGTTGAACGAAGACCAAAATATAAATGTAAATGACAAGCGCAGACAGATCTTAATGACTATGTGTACTGCAAAACTGTAGGGAGTGCAAAATTCACTAACAGCGCACCAAGAAAGTAAAATCCCACTTTGATGCGGTACCAGATTCTGCGATGTAGGTATCTAAACGTTTTTTCTTTAATGCTACTATGTGATCATTTCATACGACCTAATCTAACCTTCGGTTATTTGATAGGCCCTAATGCGGCTCATCTTTAGTTTTAGTTTATAGAGTAAGTATTATTGGGATAAATGATATAATTTAGGTTCACAATGATGCTACGATGACAATTTGATACACCATAATTTTAGTAAACCTCAGTTCGCATCTGGATAATTCTGTTAAGAGTGTTCTTTAATAAAGTAAGAGTAATTTGAGCAGATTCGACAAGTATCTGTGGAAACATTTTCTTCTAGAGCTTTTTGATTTTGGCTATTATGGAAAAATCGTGCTTATAGCTTCAATTTTTTCTCTCAATAATATAGTAAATCCATAATCACGTGCCTAGTTTTTATTTTTTTTTAAATATTTCAATTTTACGGGGGTTGTCTGAAAAGTTTACGACATGACAAAAATACAATACATTTTTCTTCAAATTTATTTTATTTCTCTATATAGTAAACTTGTAAGCCTATATACTTTTCCCAGTAATGCCTCCATCTCTGCAACCCGCCAAATAGTATTCGGCATCTTTCTCTGCAAAATAGTGGTTTACGAAGGTAAAACGAAACAAAAAAAGGGGGGCTAGATCTGGTGGTAATGAAGGTGGTCATGCAGTTCAAACCGTAATTCGTGGATTTTCGCCATGATAACAACTGATTTGTGAGACTGTGTATTGTCTTGTTGGAGTAAGATTTTTTATTCTGCAAATGTGGCCAGTTTTCTGCCAGTTCTGCCTTTAGCTTGTCAAATAATGAGGCGTCTAGTATGTCTCTATAATAGTTTTACCTTTTTGAAGATAATCAATTAAGATAACTCCTTGGCTGTTACAGAAAATAGTCGCCATCACTTTCCCATCCGAAGGAACAGTTTTTTACCTTTTTTGGAGCCGATTCCCCATTTCCTGTCAACTCCTTAGACTGTATTTTTGATTCTGGAATGTATCCAGTTTCATCAACAGTAACTAACCGGCACAAAATCTCTGATTTGTTGCGCTCAAACTATGCCAAACGAGTGTTGGAAATGTTCATTCGAACGTGGTTCTGGTCCAAAGTGGGGAAACTCGCGGACAGCTTTCTCATGCCTAAATATAGAATCAACATGTATTCAAACACGTTCTTTGAACATTTTAATAGCCTCTTCTATCTCTCTAGCTTTAGTTCGACGGTTGCCTAGCACCATTTGGTAAATTTGAGCGATGTTACAGTCAGTTGTTTAAGTTTTTGGATATTCCAAACGCCCTTCGTTAAAGATTTTTTTTTTTGTTTTTAATTTAATAAATTTGTTTATACAATATTACAACTGATTCAGAGATCATCTAGTAATTCATCTATCATAAATTAGATTCTCGGATTAAGATGAGTAACCTATTGGTCATTCCGTTAGTGGTGTCCAACATACGACGAGTATCTGCATTTTCGTGTAGAGATACGCGCTGTACGTGTTTCCTTGCTCGGTTCTTTACTTCATCAGTGACGTATTCCATCTTCAAATCTCTATCAAGGTTGTCGTTCCTAATGTACCATGGTTCGTTCTCAATCCCTCGCAGCACAAGAGATTATAGCTAATTTAAACATGTGATACTTCTTCAAATCCTTTCAAATTGTGACTACTCATCTTCAAATGAAAGAAAAAATAAAATGATATTAGTTCGACAAAAATTGACAAAACTTAAGATTCGGAAGTGAGATGGTAAATTTTATAAGAAAACAAAATAAATGTTATCTTATTTATTGTTTTCGATGTAAAAAGCATAAACTTTATTTCGGATTTAGGTTGTTTTCCATAATTCTTGGTTCGATAATTTTTTATCAGATTTTTATTTGGTTTTTTCGGTGGTTAAAAAATTTTATTCGAAAAGTTTTATATTTAGAAAATACCAGCATTTAACTGTAGCATACGATAAATTATCGCCGATTCAATTAAAGAATTATTAAAGCTATAAAAACTGGAAAAAAAGAAGAGCAAGCTTAGTTTAACTTAATTTAATGAAATTTTATGCTTTAACTTGGTGAACTTTCAAATCTTAGCGATTATGATGTTTATAAAGAAATACAGTTTTTTGTCATGAATAAAGTATTTGGCACGTACAAGATATGTACCACTTTTGCAATTCACACTCTTTGTTTACTAAATCGAATATTTATTTAGATTTCTGTATAAAATCGATATTCACTATTATTGTTTTCAGTATACATATTCACAAAACTGTTTGCATTTAAATTAAATTTCAATAGTTTATTGTAAATTATATTGTTGCTCAACGCGTGTAATGAAAATTTAATTTTCCTCATTTAGAGCTTTTCTATTTCATTTCTTGTTTTACTACTTTGTATATATTACAGTACTCCGTAGGATCACTGAGCAATATAATAAATTTTAGCATTATCATAAACACCATGGAACGACGATAATATCATTTCATCGATTACTTATTTTAGCTTCTTATATCTGAAACGTTGGAAGCTTTAAAAAACTTGTTCATCAAATATTCAAAAGCAGTTTTCAAATATCCAATTGTTTATTCTTCATTTTTATATTTACTCGGTACTTAGGATTTATGTCGTTGATGTTGTTTTGGGTGAATTGTAATTTAACGAAATTGTAGTGTTTTGAACACAGACGCCTCCAAAATACTCTTTGAAACTCGGTTTGCCAGTGCTACAAGTAGTGTTCCAACTCTTTTCAATTTAATTCGGGTACACCTGTTTATAAATTTACAGCAGATTTATGTTTAACTGGACCGGAAAATATTCTTAACTCAAAAATATAACTAAAAATTGTTTGACCGCAAGTTGAAAAAAGGTAAATAAATCACCTCAGAAATAAGTTTATTAAGTTTTCCCGTTCATTTTTTAATATTTCAACTTTTTTATTATATATTTTCCCTTGTGTCTAATTTTTCCACATGATTTTTTTTTTTATGTTAGTATTTGTGATCGATGCTGCTACAACACAGAAAAATGTAATAATCTTAAAATAAATAGGAACGGAAATTTTTTCTTTCCATTCATTCAATTTGACGGTAGGAATAAATTGGTGAAAGAATACAAAATTCAAAAAAAAAAATTCTGCAAAAGAAAAATTATTTTTTAATGTGGGACGAACTTATAAGGACAAGTAACGAAAAAGTAGTACAAAGAACAAAATGTATTTTTTTGAATTCAGATATTTGGTATATAGTGGGTGAGTCTAAGCAAAAATAAGAATTAGAGCCGGATAAATGGACGATTGTCTGTCCTGTCTGTCTGTTTGTTTGTTCTGAACGGGCGGTTCTACCGTTTTACCGGTTGTAATGATGTACCATGTATAGGTTGCATGTCCAGAACCAACCTTACGACATATTTTTGAAGGGCTGGAGCCCGGCTCTAATGGCTTTGGTACGAACTTTACAAACATTTCATTTTTTTTCAATAAGTTTAAGAATGAGGTTATATAGAATTAGTGACATGCTCCAATCCGAGATGTACATCCATTCAAATTTAGCATAAAATTTTTGTATCAAAATGAGCAGGTTCTCGTAAGATTTTTGAAGGGGCCAGCCACCTGGATCTAAGTATTCTCATACAACCTTTTTTTGATAAATGTATATTTTTCTTAAACTTTTTTTTAAATTAATCACAGAAATTCCTCCACGCCTTTCTCCTTCTTAAAAATTACATTGCCAATTAATCAACACTATCAAGAAATTTTATATTATAATAATTTGATTATTCGTTACTCCACTCCACGATATGGACCCCTTTTTGGGCGACAAAGTTTAGTACATATATGCAAAAATATTACCAAAAGAATAGATCATGTTATCTCTATTAAAAATCGCCTCAGTAAGAGGTAGTAGCATTTTTTTGGTAGCATTTTTTTTATCGCCTCAGAGAGACTACTGTCGACTCTGAAATATTGAACAACACTAATTGCTTTATCAATCAATTGAATCATACTAATGAAAAGAATATCTTCAGACATATCAATCATTAGATTTATGATTTGCGCAAATCGTAGGTAAAACTTGACTTGACACTTACGTAATTTTTGTTCAGAGTTTATTTATGGCCATGCAAACCAAGAAAATTGAGAGTTTTTTCGATACTTCATACAAAAAACTTTTCCAATTTCGTGGTTTTTATATTTTAACCCTTCGTCTCTTATTATTGCATATATGCAATGCACCAAATATATACCAAAATACCGTGACACATAATATTAATTTTTAATTTTACATCATTTTCTATTCGTTTATTTTGTTCTAAAATTAATGTTAATTGGGAATGCATTTGCTGCTGTCAAATTATGGCGCCAAAACGATACTTTTGTATGTGTGTCCATTGTAAAACAAGTTCGTAGTTTCGTGGCTTCGTGTTTTCTGTGTTTAGGCAGCAAAACCAGTGAAAATTATTCAATGTAAGTACTAATATCGATTAATAAACAATGTTTGGTGTGTATATTACTTAGATTTTATTGGTTATTATGGTTTTTCTACGAAAAAAAACATTTCAAAATGTGTATTGCAAATATGTAACATCACGTGAATTTAACAACAATAGTAAGTCACACATATATGCAATACTTGCATAAATGCAATGTTACGATAATGGGAGCTGATGCATTTAACGATGGTTGATACGTGATATTGCATATATGCAATACAAGAACTTTGAATAAATTACTAATAAATTTTATTTCGATAGCTTTACTACTACAATGGCCAGAAAATACCTCACCGAAGCAGAAATTTTAGAAATTGTTGCTTCATGGTCAGATAGTGATGATGACCTTTATGATGAGAGCAACAAAGACAATGATGATGCTGATTTTGAGATTCAGGCAGTTCGAAGACGAACCGATGCGGAAACCGATATGATTGAAAATTTGCAAGACAACGAATCAGTTGAGATTCAGGCAGAAGAGGTTTTGCAAGACGATGAACCTTTTGACATTGCCAATATACCAATTGATTTTGTTGGGAATAACGCCAGCTTGGAAACCTTCGAATCTTCTGTACAAGAAAAAGCAAAAATATTATGGAGATGTCAAGAATTCTTAAAGAATGAAAATGAAATAATTTTCCAAGGCAATGAGTCTTTAGATGAAGAATATTTGAATCTATGCACACCATACGCATGTTTTAAATTTTTTTTTGGCGATAATTTGCTGAAACTAATCATTAACGAATCTAATTCGTATGCAAATCAAAAAAATATAAATAATACGAAATTTATTACGGAATCAGAACTAAGAAAATTTTTGGGAATATGTGTGTTGATGTCTGTGATTCAAATTCCGAATTATCGCCGTTATTGGTCCCCTATAGCTGGAAATAAATTAATTCAAGAAACAATGTCGCTATCTAATTTTGAACGAATTAAATCAATTCTACATTTCAACAATAACGAAAAGATGTTACCGAAAGATCACCAAGATTACGATCGTTTGTTTAAAATTCGACCTGTAATTGAAGCGCTTCAAAATAATTTTCGCAAAATTCCAATGGAATCGTGTCTTGCCGTGGATGAACAGCTCTGCTCCACGAAAGCCAAAAGTGCAATAAAGCAATATTTACCGAATAAACCACATAAATGGGGTTTCAAATTGTTCGTGCTCTCAGGTATTTCCGGATATTCGTATAACTTCGAGATTTACACTGGACAGGAAAACAACCCTCTGAAACGACCAGTCTACGAAAAAGATTTAGGAGCTAGTGCGAATATAGTAATTAGAATGCTAAGAGAAGTGCCTCGCCATCAAAATTATCGAGTATATTTTGATAATTATTATTCATCTGTACCATTAGTCGTGGAATTATCTAAGCAAGGAATCTTATGTTTAGGTACAATTCGTAGAAATAGAATTCCGAGTTGTAAATTTCCTACGGAAAAAGAAATGAAGAAGTCTAAGAGGGGTACTTCCATTGAGTATACGGCAAGAGTGGATAATGTTGAATTTACTACGGTTGCGTGGAAAGACAACCATTTAGTAACATTAATTTCGAACTTCGTTGGACGTCACCCAATTCAAAGCTCAGACCGATATGACAAAAAAACGAAATCTCGAATTCAAATAGAATGCCCCAATATTATAAAGGAGTATAATACGTATATGGGAGGCGTTGATTTGCTAGACAGCTTTATTGGCAGATATAAAATATTACTCAGATCGAAAAAGTGGTATATGAGAATATTCTATCATCTGTTAGACATGTCCGTCGTGAATTCGTGGCTCCTTTATAAGAGAGTTTAACAAACTCACAACACGGACCCAAAACAAATTTTAAATTTAGCTGACTATAGGCTAGAATTGGGAGAGATTCTATGTAAATTTCAACAGAAACAAACTGTGATTGGGCGGCCCTCTGAAATTAATAAGAAGTTAGAATTGAAACGAAAAATAGCGACGAGTTCACCAATCCCAGTAAAGGAAATTAGAACCGACGGAACAAGTCACTGGCCGGTCTGGAACCAAAAGCGTCTGCAGTGTAAGCTACCTAATTGTAAAGGTTATACCTTTCTTACATGCGGCAAATGTGCAACTGCGTTATGTCTTAATAAAGTCAGAAATTGTTTTACACAATTTCATTCATAAAATAAACAAAAAGACTGAAAATGTAGCGTGATGAAAGAGTGTAAACTCTGAAACAATAACCTTGAATTTATATTGAATTTTATTTTTTTATTTATTTTTTGTTATTATTTACATATTTATATATTATAATATTTATATGAATGCATTATTATTATATTATTATATATTACATATTTATACTGCGTTTCAATAAATAAATTAATTTTCGAAATTAAATGCCTAGGTAGTCTTTTAAATCCTGAATAAAACAAAAGTAAGAAAAAGTCAGTTTACACGTAATATTGCACATATGCAAGTAGTGGAACCTCGCATTTTCCAGAAAATTGGAATGACTTGCATGAAAAGTAAAATTAGTAGTATCTTCTAATTCGTCCAGTTCATATGAAAATATTTTTTTGGCAATAAAAAAAAATATTAAGAAACGAAGGGGCTATTCCAGATAAATTATTATTTCGTTTATAGTTAGTACTTTTTCGGAGTAATTTTTTACATATGCGTTGAAGTGATCGGCTGTAATTCCTAGTGCTATCTAAGTTCACGATTAATATCAACGATACGTACATACTCGTACAGCCTTTCACACATTTATCAAAAATTCTGTAATCACAAGTTAAAAGTGCTAGAGTCAACTTAAGTACACACGTATATTTTATATTTCCTAAATTTATTATGAAAAATTCATTTAAAAGTCTGTAAAATTTGGAATTATAACAGTGTGATAGTTTCAAATTTTATAGACTTTTAAATACATTTTTTGTGATAAGTTTAGGAAAATATAAAATATGCATCTGTACTTAAGTCGACTTTAGCACTTTTGACTTGTGACCACAGAATTATAATAATAAAATACATCATTATTTTAAGGTACAATGATAACTTCAAATCATTAGTACTTTTTGCATTGTAATAAATGAAATAAAAGAGTTAGGGTCTCATCCCCATCCAAGTATTAGAATAGTAGATGGCGTATGTGACTTTTAAGTCTGGCTAATGATTGGTTCTCGTACATACATTATTTTAGTTGGAAAACTCACTCAATTCTGCTATTTTAACAAAAATAATCATTTTGTAAAAATTGTTAATACAGTTAGATTAATTTATTTCTACAGTAATCTATAATGCTATTGCAGCCAAGCTATTCAAGTACAATAATAAGTAACGCAAATGAGAAAACAAAAAATTATTATTATGATTAAATAAAACTCTGTTGATGCACAGAAGTTTTTTAAGCGCTATGTTAATCCAAATACAATAAAAATTTAAATTTGGTCAATTTTTTAAACAATTTTATTAAAAATAATTTACTGGTGTTTAAAATTACGGTGACAGGTCTCCGTCTAATATCTAATATATTTCAGGCTAAATATCAAATATTAAGGATTAGGGAAAAGTTCGTGCCCTTTTTTGGGTGACATTAAAACAAATAATTTTCTTATTTCAAATGAACTTTATTAAACCAAATATGTGCCATTTTGATCGATGACCTTTTGCCATTTTTCTGGTAGAGCCGTGATCTATCCCATCACATTATAACTTCTGTGGTTTAGAGGCGAAAAATTAAGACAACTTATTTTCGCAGGCCTCTTTTGAATTTAATGTACAACCATTAAGATGGTTCTGCATAGACCGGAAGAAACGGTAGTCCGATGGTGCAAGGTCAGGACTATATGGTGGGTGCATCAAACTTTCCAGCCAAGCTCTCTTAGTTTCTGCCGGGTCATCAATGATATGTGTGGTCTACCGTTATCATGATGGAACACAACGCCCTCTCTGCTGATCAATTCTGGACATTTTAATTGAATTGCTTGTCTTAAACGCATTAGTTGCTGACAGTAAAGATTAGAATCAATCGTTTGGTTTAGTGGCAGCACCTCATAATACACGATTCCTTTCCAAACCCACCAAACACACAGCATTACCTTTCTTGGAGTCAGTCATGGCTTTGATACCGTTTGGAAAGCTTCACCTCGTTTCTTCCATGATCTTTTTCGCACAACGTTGTCGTATCTTATCCACTTTCCTTCACCAATAATCATTCGTTTTAAATATAGCTCGATTTCGTTCCGTTTTAGCAACGTTTTGCAGATATTTTTGACTCTATTTCCCACCTCAAAGCACTTCAAAGTTTGCGCGCATTTGGATTTTCAACCGGATTTATTAATTGGTTCAAATCGTATCTAACGAACCGATTGCAATATGTATTAATTGGGAATGAGAAATCCAACGTTATCAAAGTGACCTCCCGTGTCCCTTAAGGATCTCATATTGGACCCTGGATTTTTATTGTGTTCGTCGATAGAATAGCCAAGTTAATTAAGCACTGATGACGTAAAATTGTTTCATACAATTAAACATGAGCATGATGTTGATAAACTGCAAGATGACCTCAATAGACTTAGTGAGTGGTGTGTTCAAAATTCATTATACCTCAATATTAAGAAATGTAAAATTATGTCATTTCGAAAAAATATCCAATAACTTCGGCAGATTATTGATCTGGGAGTCACATTTGTTAGACACGTTAGTTTTAACCGTCATATAGATAAATGTATGGCAAAAGCTAACTCCATGTTTGGCTTACTCTACACACATTATATTACGCTTATGCAAGATCTCAAGTGGAGTATGCTGCAACGGTTTGGAGCCCCTCTTACGCTGTGCACATGAATAGAATCGAAATCATACAAAAAAAATTGCTTATATTCCTGTTGAAAAAAACTGGCTGGAATTATGATTATACCATACTATTGTATGAAAATGTGGCTCGCTTACCTTCTTACTCTACAAGGTGCAAAGAATACAACATGTGCACACTTGAAAACAGGCGTCTACTTCTGGATGCCGCTTTCATTGGAAATGTCCTTCTCGGCCACATCGATTCATCCTTCATACTGGAAAAAATATCCATAAATGTCCCAAGCAGAACTTTGCGTAATCATCAATTTTTGGCGCTCGAACACCATCCAACCAACTATGGCGAATCCCATTAATCGATCAGCAAAATCTTTCAATACCGTAGCTGATCAATTTGATTTTAATTTATCAAAAAACTGTTTCAAAAACAAGTTAAAATCTTATTTTTTAAATTTTTAATTAATTCCTTTGTCAGTTTCATATTTGAAGTACTAACTTTTAATTTAAATAATTGTTTTATTTATAATTTTTACTTATTTATAATCTAAGTGAGAATAGATTATTTTTTGTTTTTATATTTTATTTTTAAAGTTTTATTGTCTTGTTTTTTTAATATAGGGGAGACCGGGGCTAATTGAAACACGGTACAAATTGAAATTTACGTAATTTCGGTAGTAAACATATTTTGTTTTTAGTTTTGAGAACGACAAACGATAGCTCTTCTTATTTTTCAGTTCTCTTCCAATTTTCGAGAAGTACAGACGTGTCATATTATTTATTTCTCAATTTTTGTGTTTTCGGGAATGTGAAGATTAAATTAATAGTGTGTTTACCTAAAGTCTCATTCAATGTAAATGATATTATAAACTTTGAAGGTTTGTAAATATTAAAATAACATATTTTATTGATAATAAATATGCAATAATTGTAGAATAATTAAAATAATGCATATCCAACGTGTGGGCAAATTGTAACAAATCACGCGGGGTAAATTGGAACATGTTACAACTTGCCCCATCGTTTCTGAAATAGCAATTTTTATAAATTTAATTTTTTTAATATATTTTCTTATAAAAATTAAAATTTATTTCCTCCAGGTAACATGAGAACATATAAAAAGAAAACCGAACGAGGTAACTCGTCACTTGCTGAAATTACCGAAGCAGTCAAACGGGTTAAAAGCGCGGAATCTATATGTTCAATTTCAAAAGATTATCATTTTTCGTATGCAACTCTTTCTCGGTATGTAAAAAAATTTCAACAAGGAAGGTTAATAAGAGTTGGGTACCAACCAAGTCGCAAAATTTTCAATCCTACGCAAACGGCTGAACTAGTAAATTACCTTAAACACGCATCACAAATTTATTTCGGCTTATCGTCGCAAGAAACTAGAAAATTAGCCTTTGAATGTGCTGTAGCTTTTGGGGTAGACGTACCATCGTCCTGGCACACAAATAAAATGGCAGGCTCAGAATGGCTCACAATTGGTGATTTTTCAAAAGAAAAATCCAGTACTTTCCATTAGAACTCCGGAAGCTACTAGCCTGGCTAGAGCAACTAGCTTTAATAAAACCAATTTGGCTATGTTATTTCAAAAATTAGCTGAAGTCTGCGATAGATATAATTTTACAGCCGCCAATATATGGAACGCAGATGAAACAGGGGTAACTACGGTGCAAAAACTGAACAAAGTTGTTGCTGAAAAAGGAGTCAAGCAAGTGGGAGGATTACATCAAGTGAAAGAGGGGTGCTTCTGACGATTTGTTGTGCTGTAAGTGCTGGCAGAAACTTTATCCCTTCTATGTTTATTTTCCCCGGAAAAAGATATCAGCCAAATTTTATTAGAGGCAGTATTGGAACAGGAAATGGTTCAGGATGGATGACTGAAACTGAGTTTTATTCATGAATGGAACATTTTATTTCGCACGTACGTCCATCAATTACAAGCCCTGTTTTATTAACATTAGGCAACCACGAATCTCATTTAGCTATTAAAACCATAAACCTTGCTAAGACTAACGGAGTTGTGTTATTATCGTTCCCACCGCATTGTTCTGATCGGCTCCAGCCTATAGATAGGTTAGTATACGGCCCTTTCAAAAAATTTATGTCGGTTGCTCAAGATACTTGGTTGAGAAATAACCCCGGCAAGTGTATGACGATTTATGATATTCCTGGTTTAGTGGCCCAAGCTTTACCACGAGCCCACACCTCAGGTTCGTGTAACACCACCTAATGTTTATATTGGCCAAACATCAGCTTGCATTCCCAATAATGATGTTACCAGTTGCGAGATTCCAAAAGCTATCAATACAATTATTGAACAAATTGATATTCAGTCTTTACCAGTTGCAAATATTACCAGCGATTCCGTTTTCCATCGATCATTTAATGAAAGTGCACCAATCTAGTCTCATTTAATTAATCCTAATGTGACTATTGAACAAACATCTGATTCTATCCCAAATGATGATATTACATTCCATGAGATTCCTAAACCTGGCAATACAATTATTGAAGAAATCGATATCCAGTCGTTACCAATTATATATATGCTACCGAAGAAGAGTATTTGCAAATCGCTAATGTGGTAAGTACATTATATGTTCATCTTATAATCAATACACTATACATATTCAATTTCAAATTTATAATAATATAAGAGATAATTTGGGAATGACTTTAAACCAATCCAACGAATTAAATCATTTGAACATAAACCAACCTGGACCATCGCAAATTAAATCAACATCGTCGATTTCACAAACAACAAATAAAATTAATAGAATTTTCGCTCCAAATTTGGTTCGACCTTTCCCAAAAGCAGCTCCAAGGAAAGAAAACCGCTGTGGACGGAAAAAGAGGAAAAGTGCAATACTCACTGAAACACCAGAAAAGTATGCATTACAAAAAGATGAAGCGACTAGACTGCTTAAAGTAAAGCCTAAGCCAGCAAAACTCCTATTGGATAAACGACAAAAGGTTAAGTGTAAAGTCTTACAAGAAAGGAACGATTTTTTTTGTTTAGTTTGTGGCGAGGCTTATTCGCGTAGTGAAGCAGGAGAGTCTGGGGTTATGTGTGTATCGTGCAAATGTTGGTCCCATGAAGCATGCACAGAGTTAGAAAGTATAAATGATATTTATCGTTGTCACGAATGTGCAAAATAATATTATTTTATTTAATTGTTGAATTTGAATTATTTATTTTTTTATTTATCTATGAACTTTATGTATAACTGCTTTTTTATTTAATAAATATTGAATTTGTTTATTGTTAATTGCTCATATTAATTTATTAGATATAATATGGTACAAGTTACCCCATACTATGTTTCAACTTACCTCTTATACGGAGCAGTTTGTAACACTAAAACTCTTTTTTGCTTTGCTAAATTGAAAGAAAACTTAAATAAAAAGTAAGAAATACTATTCAAAAAATAGAAGCGAAAATACTAAATCTTTAAATTTTATATGTTTGAGTTACATATTTCTTATAGTTATATTTCTTCTTTCTTTTTTCTTTTTTTTTTTTTAAAGGAAGTATTAATTGTCCAGTGGATTAAATGTTCTTTGCAGGTCAATTAATCCCCCCTTTCATTCACGCACAGACCACCCATTCACACAATTACAGTATACCACCTGCACATTGCAAGCTCCATGTCAACCTGTAAACTGACATGGACGGTGGGTCGGCGCTGAATTCTGCACTCCAACAGAGGGTTTTAGTTGTGTTTATTAACATTACCGATCGTAATCGATGACGAAAATTCGCTTTGCATCCAGCCTCTGATGGGATTCGAACCCAGTACCTCTCGGTCCAAGTGCCGAATCTTTAACCACTGCACTACTTGTCCGGTGCATTTATATGAGCATCTAAAAATTGTTTCAACCTGCCCCGGTCTCCCCTATTCTATATTTTACTTTCTTAAATTTGAAATCATACATAATTGCAATGTACTAAATCGATTTCCCTCTAAATTAAATAAAAATAGAAATCCGGTCCATTAAATTTTTAACTGTTTAATCATGGGGTTCATGGGCCCCGCTTTTTTTTCTATCCAGCCATTTTCAAATGGTTTAAAACTGTTTTGTGAGCAATATTTGGTTCGCTTTACCATTTGCATGGCTTCATTCCTTTTTCTACAAAAAACAAAAAAAAAATGGCTCAATTTAAGTCCAATCCACACATATGTGAGAGTAAAAAAACATTGTATGTAATGGCGTTTTTGATAAAACCCTTTCCTTGATTTGAAGTACAACCAACACAATTGTGTGTATAGTTATAGCATAGAAAAATAAGTTTATATAGATTTTTCATTTGTATAAAGCGAATTAAATTCCAATGACTTGATTTTATTTGTGACTTTACATTGCGCACAATGTAAAATCACAAATACAATCATGACATTGGAATTTCATTTTTATCTCTCGTTTTATACAAATGAGAAATCTTTGGTAAACTTATTTTTCTAGGGTTATAGTTTTTTTCGGACGAAAATAAGTTACAAAGGAATGCAAAAATGTGTAAGTTGGTTCAAAACACAAACAAAAATAATTTTTTGACATGATTCTTTTGCCTTACGCACACAATTGTGTGGGCAGGCAGGAAAAGGAATATGCCGGTCTCTTTCAATTTTCTGCATGATTTTAACGAGTTTTCCAGTGGTTGGTCGACCAGAGCGAGGTCCATCTTTGAGATACATATTTCCAGAAAGAAAGCGCGCGGACCATTTATTTGCTGCTGATTTTGATAAAGCACCTTCTCCATAAACAGCACAATCCTAAGAAGCGTTTTTACCTTTGTTGTAATAAAATTGTAAAAGATATCGAATTTTTTCATTATTTATCTCTATGTTTAAAATTGTAACTTTTTATTCACTTCACCGATAATCAATGATTTGTATGTTTTGACATTGTTAAATTGTCAGTGCAATTGAGTGCAAGTTAAATTGTCACCTTTCAAACACACATAATTGCCCGATACGATCAATGGTTACTGAGATATATGAATGTAAAGCCATCTACCGGGAAAAAGGTCAGGAACTTTTGCCCCTCCCTATTGAGAACTATAAATGTCCGGGGTAGTGACATCTGGCGCATTAAAAATAAGCTGAATGGGTCTTTTTCTGCATGAAATTTTAGCACGGCATACTTTATGAAAATAAAAATTAACATACAAAAAAAGACCCAATCCGGTTATTTTTTGTGCCGTCAGATCTACGAACAGTTCTCCATTATTTTGAGGAATTATGAAAACTAGGGCATTATTGTTCACTATTTGAAAAACGCCATGTCAATACATGTTTGTTGTACACGTTGCTTTTTGACGTTTCCCTCCTTCGGTTGAAATGTTTCTATTTTAGTATTGTTGTGAGTGTTTGGGAAATATTTGTATTTATAGAAAGACGTCTCGCGTATTTTATTCAACAATTATTTTAAAGATATTTTAAATACTGAGCCGGAAAGCGACAAGTCATATTTTTCAAATAATATTTAAACGTCAAAACATCTATTTAGAATAATTTTCGTGTCCTACAGTTGAGATCCCTGTATTTCTACAGCTGCAGAAACATGAATATACCAAATCCTTAGATCTATAGGTATGAATTTTAAATGCTTCCATCAAGTTAATGTCGGTACACCTTTATGTTAACAGTGATCCAGGGAAAAATCGACTCTTCTGCTGGCGAATGCCTCTTATATGTGCGTTTTACAAGCGATGGACAACAGGAGCTTGGCATATAGTAGGTAGTAATACATCGAGAAATCTAGATAATTTTAAACGGTGTTTAACGTCTTAAGGCGGAATTCCATTACTGCGTCTTTTTGTGCAGAAAACCAGAAAGAGATACAATCAAAAATCCTTATGTGAGTGAATTTATTGTAATTGAAATATAAAATATATAATAATAAATTCAATTCCTTCCGTAGAAATGAATGTGTGATAAATAATACAAAAATGCTGATATGATTATAAAACTTGCATCAATACATTTCGATTATTATGGACGATCCGTTGGATCTTGATAATACTCATAAACCGGAGATAATGGGGGCAACAAATGAATAATAAATATAGGCGTGTAATACAGAATATAATTTGTGAAAAATTTGGGACAAAAGCTGCTTGTATCTTTCGAGTTGTTAAACAACAGAAATATAATGGGGCAAAGCTATTAACGTCCCGATTGTTGAAAGACTACTTTTTGCACATACTCACTTATGGTATACAGCGATTCTAGTATTTGTGATGTATTATACATTACAAATACTAGACTCGCTTACGCCGCCCGAACGAGATATTTAGGAAAAAATTCGATTGCGCGTTAATATTTGTACAGAAATTTGTTCTAGAAAATAAACTATTTGTATTACATTTATTCCATTTTCACGCCATCAATAAATAAGATTTTCAATCAAATAATGAAAAGCTGTTTTGAAATTGACTAAAAGTCTGATTTTGTTATTTTTATGGATTTTGATGAGCGCCTTAAAATTTGTTTTGACCTATCCATCACAAACATAGCAAATAGACATGATTTTAAGATATAAGAAAAATCAGATCGCACAATCAACGTATCCTCAAACCACCCATTAAACCATAAATATATGCAGCTTATTTACATATGATACAGAAACTAAACAACACCAACGACACAAGATAATTATCACGAAGAATTAAACACAATACTTTACATCGCTGGACAAAATGGATTCAACACCAAAATAATACACAAAATGAACGACAAATACAGAAGGATAATGGAACGATCACGAATGACAACTCTAGAAAAATAATGCAAAGAGGCCACAAACTATATCTCGATAAACAATAACCACACATGTAGCAATCAAAAATATTTTTAAACGATTTAACTACACTACAGCATTCAAAACAAACAACATTTCACAGAAGTTCCCAATTCAAAAAAACACAACCAAATGGCACGGGCCTTTAAAAAATAAAATGCACTGACTACACAAAATTCTACGTCGGTCAAACTTGATGAGATTGTCAAACGAGATTTAAGGAGCAAATACATGAAATTAAAAAGCCGATAGACACCATCAAATTCAATTAAGCATTACACCTAAAAACAGAGGACCACACATTCACAAGTTATGAAGAAAACCTATGACTCATGCCACACGTAAAAAAAAAATGCCGCATTTTTCTTCGTTTCTTTCCCCGTTTACCTATGATACAAGTTTTAATTGCGACTTAAACAAATTTTCTGTTCTACCACACAACTCAAACATAAATGAAATAAAAAATATTTCAAGGACATTTTTGACTCATTTTAGTTAAAATTTTATTTAAGAGAGAGCAGAACAAAACATTGGTAGAAAAAAACTGCCAAAATAGAAAAAATGCTCGTGTGTCATGGGACTATCAGTGGTAAAGAGAAAAAAAGCGATATGATGGACAGAGTAAAAGAGATAGAAATATATAAACACAGACACAGCGAAGACCTATTAAATGATCGAGTAAAGGAAAATGAGATATATGCAGCGTTCTACACTACTCTTCAGTTGTTTATTATTCATTTTCCGCTCATTTTTAAATGAATTGTGTTTACGCTAATTTCTCTTCGCTCATGAATAGTAAAACGAAATTTGAAAAATATTATTCAGTTATAAACAAATAGTGAGAGAATAATAAAAAAAAAACTAAAAGAAATGATGATTTTTTGTTTGTGTGAGCAAACGGGATCTACTACTCTCTTGTTTTACTTTTCTATTCTATTTGAATAACAAAGCGAACATTTATTGTAGTAGGGATTTAAGGGAATAGAAAAATATATATTATTCTCTGTATTGAACGATCGAATAGAGAATGTAACTATTCTTTATACACTATTCTTCATAAATGAATAGTAACACAACATATTTTTGTTTACTTTTCATTATTCATTGATCAGTATTACAAATACAAGCACTGTTCGATCACTAAAGAGCGAATAATAGATTTTAGCGAGCGAATTTTTAAACCCTGGATATATGAGTAGAATGCGACTTCCCATCTACAAAGTTACGGAGTATATGTACAATGCAGTATAAAAGTATTCGGCAATTATCATTTTATAAATATTCAAGTTTAGTTTTAAACTGCAACCTGAAGAAGAGCAACAAAACTCTAACAACAACTTTGTCTTTATTTTATAATAAAACAAATTATCACATAAAAAGAAAGTGATTAAAATTCAAATTGGTTATTTTATTAAATACATTTTATGTTAAAATTACGGGATTTCGATTTACGGAATTTTGGGCCGTTCCTCTTTATATACATTAACGTGTTTTATAGGAAACAAATTATCAGATCAAGAATACCATTTTCCGCAACATAGTAAAAACTGCTTGCTTGTCTGATTGCTAAACAATCGAGTATCTACCCGATAATGAACAGCAACTCTTTTACGGTAACTCCCCGGGAATAAACAATTGGCTAAAGAATTTCCATATAATTTCTCTTTGAATTATTTTTTCCGGCATAATATGGTAACAAGTTGAACAAAATGAAAGGGATATAACATTAACCTTTTGCACGTGAGAGACAAGAAAAGAAATATAAACATGCAAAATTTTGCAGAAGAATTTATTTTATTTTTGAGGAAAATCCGCTATGAAAATGAAAATGTTACCATAAAATACGAATATATTCGGTTCGAGTATTATTTTTGGTAACAAAATCAAAATTAACACAAAAAAATATTAAATAATATTAAATGTTTAGGATTCATAATAAAAATAGACGACATAGATAAAAATGTAAATGTCGATATTAAATTAATTAAAAATAAATTAATAATAATCCTATAAAAAATTGTGGTCTTATACAAAAATTTTCAGACGAAATAATTTTGCTTCATGTAAATGGTCCTTAATTATCTCTGTAAATTTCGCTACGAAAAAACTATTCCCAATTTACAAATATTTACATCAACAATTGTTTTCGCAGTAGGCCATCAACATTGATTAGAAGCTATGTAAATTTTTTCCGCAGTTCTCTGTTCTTATAGAACTAGCAGAATAGGGTCACTGATAGGCGAACGCCGGTAACAATGACAATTGAAGATTGAGATATCGTGAGACTTGAAAAATGTACATTAAAAATCATAATGAGAAGTTTGTCGGGAATTGAACCTAACACCTCCGAACAGCCATTTGCTCGGCTATTCAAAACCAATCCATCATAATTTTCCTAAAAGATCTGTTACGGACACACCAGTTAAAGATTTAATGTGGTCTTGGAACACAGATTATTCGGTTTTGTAAGAAATATGTAAGAGAATGTACATCATCATAAAAATGTGAAACGGTTTGATTAGTTCGTCAAATTACAACTGAATTGTTTTGTATTTTGAATTCCGTTGTAATTACTCGTAATTCTTGTGTACTGCTTAATATTTGGTATTGGTGATTCTTCACAAAATTACTACAATTTAAACGGAAAATATTATTAAGGTGATATTCTTATCATAGACTAGCTATATAGTAGTAACACATTGTAAATTTTTGACTCTCCACAATTCAACCGTAGCATTTTCATTAGTTGTTTACATCGAATTTTAAATTCCTAAATTTTACATTCTATTACAATATCAATAAATAAATACTGACCTACATCGCAACGATGCACCACTTTCATGATAAAGTCAATAAAACTTCTATCTAATGACTTCCTATTTTACAGAGAAACAATGAAAGCATATTATGAATTGTTGATGGCAATGGAAGCATATACATACGAGTACGAGTACACAGAACAATAAAAAATTTCAAAGAAAATAGAAATTTTATTTCAATTTTAAACGGCACCAAAAATTAAGATAAGCGATCTTCCCCATCCTTTCGGTGTACATTTTTGCTTCGTATTTGTTTAAAAACAAAACATGTTTTTGTCCTTTTGTATTACTATAAAATAGAGGATACAACAGAATATATTGTGTTGCAGAGACAAACAACTGTATTATTTTTATTTCTTTAGAGTTCTTGTTATATGTTCTTGTATATTGAAGAAGATACATATAAGAGAGTGATTCTAAAAGCTTTTGCTACTCTATTTGTTCGAAAAAGTAAAATGATTCTGTTGTTGTTAAATTTCTTATTATTCTATAGTTTTATTGTCTACATTTAGAGATAAAAATCCTTTATTGTAAAGAACTTTTCTCATGGTAGATTGGAATATAAAGGTGATATGTCTGGGCATTAAAACATACGAGTATTTTAAAAGCAGTGATCTGAGTAGTTACGAAATTTAATATAATTTTCGCTCACTCTTCACTCTTTTCATAATAATTTTATGAATTCAGGTTCAACTTACTCGTAAAACGATGCCATCCATATAAAAAATTGATCTGTAAACCGAAATCGAATGATAAATGAACACTATGACAGGCCCATAATACTAAAATATGTATGTTAGTGTTACCCTATAATACACAATGTATAAAGTTTACACAAAGGATAAAATTATGATAAATTTCGAAGGAAACTGTATCATGTTTTACGAAAAATATATTTCCTTATCAATAAAAGAGTGGCAAGTATATAGATAAGGCGAAATATAATTTATTGCTTTGAACTGTAAAGGTGTTACAGAAACAGTATTCTCATACCGAAAATTATATACGAAACGATAATATAATAATATCTTTGCTGTTTAACTACGCGATATACATTTTTACCTGGAACTTCTACAAATCAATTAATTATATATTTTTAAGATAAGCACCGTTCTCTAATAGTTATAATCAATATAACATAAATTTTTATTCAAACAACTTTTTTGTTTTAGTGGTTTTGTCCACTTTGGCCGAAACAATAAAACAGAAAGCAAAACCAGACGTGGCTTATAATAAAAAAAAAAATAAGAATTTATATCGGCTACAAAAATTTGAATTATATGAATCCCAGGTTGGGAATTTTAATTTAAAAAATGAACACATTGTTTGTACCTTGTATGTCCCTGCGATCCAATTTCAGTCCATTTTTTATGTAACATAAAAATATAAAATTGTTTTGAGATTTTTTTGTTGTTGGGTAATTGTACCTTTCATTCGCGAATTACAAGAATAAACAACACGTGAATCAAGGAAGTTTATGATTAAATTTCACTAGACGAAATAGACGGGTTTTCTCCATCCATAAATTGATGTTGGATCATAATTGGGATGAATGTGATTTGCTTTTCTGTATTTTTTATTATTGTCCTATGGAGGTTTCAACAAAATATAAAACGTATTAACAATATTTTTTATGCTATTATTTTATGTAATAAAACATAAAATGAAATTAACAAAAACGATTCTTTCTGTTTTTGTTGTTAATTTAAAATTTATGAGTATTAAATAATGTAATTGTGTTATATTTAATTTTAAATTGTGCAAGGGTTTTGAAACTTGGCCGTATTATACATCTGAAAATACATATACGATTGCAAGACACTCATATTAACAGGCTGCTGTAGACCTGAAACCTGTTATAAATAAACAGGAGCACTCAATTTTTCAGACATAATTAACACGTGATTATGAATGTTATCATGTTGTTCATCCAGGAGGAAGCGCGAGAGGAAGATCATCAGTAATAGTGAAAAATAATGTCAAACACTATGAAGAACCCGGTATCGAAGAAAAAAGTATGCAAGCTAAAACCATAAAAGTTAAAACTAATAATATTAATGAATACAGTATTTCCGCTATCTGCCCTCCACGCTATAATCTAAACAAAGATGATTATACCAGACTTTTTAGATAACTAGGATCCAATTTTATTATTGGTGGTGACTTTAATTCAAAAAACACCTATTGGGGATCAAGACTTACAACCCGTAAAGGAAAAGAGCTTTTCAAAGCAGGTCGGTTAAACAACTGCGAGTTCCATTCTAGAGGTAAACCAACATACTGGCCAGTTGATATAAATAAAATACCAGATCTCATTGATTTCTATGGAACAAAAGGGATTACCGAGGACTACATGTGCCTCGAAAATAGTGAGGGGATACATTCTGACCATCCACCTGTCATGACACTCAGCACAATGATGATTACTAAGGATAACTTGCCTAAGCTAACAAATAATAAAACTGACAGGGACTACTCCAAGAACTAGTTGAAGAGCAAATAAACCTTCAAGTGCCAATTAAAATAACGGCACAATTTTAAGACGAACTGGAGGTACTTAACAGTACTATTCAACAAGGAGCATGGAAAAGTTCTCCTCCTAATCATACCGAATCCCGTAGGATTCAAAATTACCTTCTTGAAGTCAGGGAATTAGAGAGAAACGGAAGGCACGAAAAACCTGGCAAAGGACAAGCGCTCCGGAAGACATAAAAATCCTCAATTATCTGTGCAATTAACTGAAACAACTTATAAAAGAAATTAAGAATGAAACTATGAACAATAACTTAAGTGGTCTCACCGAACATAAAGATACTGATTGCTCTCTTTGGAAAGCAACAAAAGGATTAAAAAGGACCAAAATGCATGTGCCGCCTATTAAAAATGAAGAAGACTTTGAAGAAACCTTCTAACCGTTACCCAGGCAAACTGCAGATGAAAACAACAACAATTAGCAAAATTGATGACCATAATATACGATCTGTAACATTACAAGAATTGAAAGCTGAGATCAAGTACAATTTAAATACGCAAAAAGCTCCAGATTATGATCTAATTACTGGCCAAGTGGTAAAAGCCATTAACGAGAAGGGATTACGAAAATTGGTTCAAATAATCAATGCTGCCTTGAGACTAAAATGTATTCCACGACAATCTAAGGTTGCTGAAGTAATTATGATTCCAAAACCAAACACACCTGCAAACGACAAAAAGTCGTACAGGCCGATTTCACTACTTCCTGTCATTTCAAAATTATTTGAAAAATTATGCTCAAGACGCTCAAGCCAATAAATAGAAGAACGAAATTTAATTTCACCACATCAATTTAGGGAAAATCACTTTACGATATAACAAGTTCACAGAATAACAGACATAATAGAGGATGCACTTAAGAAAAAGAAAATATGTTCCAGTATCTTCTTAGATGTAACACAAGCTTTCGACAAAGTTTGGCACGAAGGACTTGAATTTAAATTCCATCGAGATCTACCTAAACAGTTCTATTAAATACTTAAATCGTACATCGCAGATCGGCATTTTCGTGTAAAATATGACGGAAAGTATTCTGAACTAAAGAGAATAGCAGCAAGCATACCACAAGGTAGCATTGTATATCCTGTACACCAGAGATATGTCAAATACAGAGGGTGCTATAGCAACATTTGCAGACGATAGAGCTATTTTGGCAACTGGAAAGTGTATATCAGAAACAACGACAAAACTTCAACAAGCAACCAACTCAGTGAGTGGCTGCACAAAGAAATAGCGCATTAGCCTAAATGAAGCAAAATCAGTTCCCGTCTACTTCACAAACCAGAAAGATAACTGGGTTCCAGTGGAACTTAATTCAAGGCAGGTTCCAAATGAAAATACAGTCAAATACCTCGGCATGACTCTCGATTGCAAGCTTAGATGGAAAGAGCATATTAAAAAGAACAAAGAAGAATTGAACATCAAATATAGGAGATTTATTGGCTAATAGGTAGAAATTCTGAGCTTACAATACACAATAAATTGTTATTATATCGGAAAATACTTAAACCAGTATGGACCTATGGTATTAAACTTTGGGATTGTACCTAGAACACAAATATACAAATGATACAATGTTTTCAAAACAAAGTGCTGAGTGGCATTGTAAACGCACCATGGTATATCAGAAATGATAACCTACATAGGGACTTAAACAAGGGACATGCATGGTTACATGCTATTGTTAATATTTATATTGTCACTTTCAATTTGCTTATGCAAAAAAGTATATTAATTAATTAATTAAATATACCAATTTATTAAATACGAGTATTGAAAGTTTTTAGTGTTCAAAGTAGTGCGATTGTTTTAGTGAGTGTATGATCGTTATATATTATAAGTACGAAACGTACTCTATAAAATTTATAAATAGTGAGAAAAATAAGCCACGTTTAACAGTAGATGGTTTTATTTTTTATAAGGATTATGAAAATGATGGGAAAATTTATTGGCGCTGTTTGAATTATAAATCGCTAACTTGCAAAGCTCGAGTGCACACCAAAAATTATGAAATTTTAAAAATTATTGGATCGCATAATCATGCTGCAAACGCAGCTATAAAGTTAGTGCTGACGAGCTGACAAATAAAATGAAGTCGTCAGCAAAGGAAAGTTCGGAAAGTCCACAGCAGATTACAGCTTCGCTGTACGCAGAAGCAACCACTTCTATTGCTGCCGAACTTCCTAGAAACAGTTCTTTAAAACGGATAATTCGACGAATTCGTTATCAACAATCCAATTTTCCTAACAATCCGATATCGTTAGAAGATCTAGTCGTGCCAGATAATTTAAAAATTACAGATAAGGGAGAACTTTTATTATTTGGCTCGGGCAACAACGAAAGTCGCATGTTGATATTTACCTTACAGCGGAATTTGTTATTGCTTACTCAATACCCAGAATGGTACGCAGATGGAACATTTAAGACTTGTCCTTCATTATTTGAGCAACTGTATACGATACATATAATAAAAAATAATAAATTAATCCCATTGATATATGCTCTTTTACCAAATAAGTCGCAAGCAACATACGTCGTTTTGCTAGAAAAGTTGAGAGAGTTGAACCATATTTGAAACCAATCAGTATACTGACTGATTTGGAACGGGTAGCAATTAACGCATTTCAAATGGTTTTTCCGGATATTGCCGTCCGTGATTATTATTTTCATTTCAAGCAATGCTTATATATGTAGAAAAATTCAAAGCCAGGGTCTAAAATCTACTTACGATTAAGATCCGGAATTTTCAAAAAGGATACGGATGGTTCAAAAAAGATACGCTGCATTAGCATATGCTAAAGAAGATGTGGAAGAATATTTTATTAAATTAGCAACCACAATGCTAAAAATTGTAGAGGATTTCTCGAATATTTTGGAAATCAATTTATTGGGTATATACGGGGTACGATCAAATAGGGTTTGTTTCCAATAAAAATGTGGAACATGTTTAACAGTTTGGATTTGCCCAAAACTAACAACCACGTCGAGAGCTGACAACGAGGATTTGCAGAGTTGGTACACCAGCATCATCCATCAACATGGAAATTTATAAATGTATTTAAAAACTAACAAAGCAAAAACGAAATAATTTATCATCAATTTTTGATTCAATCGCATACTGGGACCCCAACGCAAAAACGATATTTAGATAAATGGGAGAGAATCGTTCGAATTGTTTCAGCATATAATACCATGGATTCATTGAACTTTTTGGAAGCAATTTCTTTAAATATAATGTTTTAGTGGATTTAACGCTAATTTAGGGGATAAGGTAAGTGGGAGGGGTACTATTTCGCTGTTTCTCAAGGTGGTTACAATCTGGTGCAACGAATTAGAAAACTATTTTACATAAATGTAAGCTGAAATATCACCTTTTAAGCACATGTACATTTGAGACCATCAGGTGAGTGTTGCCCTATATATATAGGCATCAACACCAACTAGTGACAAAAAACCCGCAGTCTCTCTATGACCTGTTTATATATGCCAGGATTTTGATGAATTGTAATGGACACATACTTTTTATGTCAATTTTACGATACCAACTCCATGCACATACAAAATTGGTGCGTGACGAATCGCTGTGTTTTTGTTGGCGGCAATAATTCCTATTTCATAAAAGATATGTACACATCATGCAAACATATAAATATATTTCTGTATAAAAGAAATATATAGTAAATTATTAAAAACAGAATTTATGGATCGGAAAGTCGTAAAAAGGAGTGTTAAAAGAAATTAATTTTAATGTCTTTAACACTCAATATATCATTATTAGATTATTGATTTTTTTTCTAACTGTCGGTGGACTTCCCATTCCGCTGTATTATATCTTTTTTGCAATGATATCATCATCTTATATATCTGACATTCCGTCGCTGTATATAATCACAACTATCCTAAGCTTTTAACCACTTATTATTTTCCTAAACAATAATATATCCATTTTTATCAGGAGAATCCATCCTTTTGTCCATATTATATATTTCAAGGATTTTATTATTATTCTCAATTGACGTCTCTTTTTATTAACAGAAAATACATCGTAGATGTATAACTGGTGCTTGAAAGATAATAATAATAGTAATCATAATAATCATTCTTTATATAAATTGTAAGTAATATTTTCAACATAATACAGACGAAAATTATGAAAGATTATTTTCTTTAAGTCCATTTTTGGATCATTTTTCGTCTGGACAGTATTGAGGAGTGCTGGAAGACTTGAGTACCTAACAGAAACATTAATTTTAATACGGTTAGTGACCTCAACTGAATTGTCAAAATATTTACTAATATAGACTGTACACTATACTTAGGCAATTTAATCATACAAGTAAGTCGTCGAAAAGTTATATTGGCGTATTTAGTTAAAAATCGAAACTCGTTTCTGAATATTATGTTAAGTTTATTAACATTAACATTCTCGTTAATGTTAGTTTTCTCTTTGTGCGTTATCAGAACAGTCTAAAGATTTCTTGCGACCCCAACTAAATTTGTGGGTTTGATGATATATGCTACGGCGATGTTTAAATTTAATATACTACACGTATAGTATACGCAAGAAAATATGTTTTGTGAAATTTGGTGTTATGTTTAGTAATAATAATAATTCCCTACGACCTATTACGCCTTCCAACCGCGCGCGGGGAGTTTCCATCTGTATAATTATTATTTTTTTGAGTATAATTCAAGTGAATTGCAAACGAGGATATCAAACTTAACTAGTGAAATTCAAAAAAATTTGACTGTTAATTTTGTTTTTTTTTAGGATGCTTATTGCTGAATATATCGAAAAAAAATCAAAAATATTGTGTTGTCTTTTGCTAACCGGCTTATATTACATTTCAACTAACAATTTACTAACTATTGATTACTTAGGTGTCTGAAACCGGGTCAATTTCCATAATACTGTTAATTATTATCGAAATTGACCCTTTCCTAACCCTCCATCTTGTTATATGTAAAAGAGTGTGCTTATGGGCCCGGCGTCAACCGGGAATCTTACTTAGGTTTAGTCGCAGATTCCAATCAATCAATCAAAATCATTTGATTGAACTTCGCTGGTGGCAGTGACACACAAAATTCATAAAAATAATATATTTTACAATTTACAAAAATAATAAAAAAATCTTAAACGAAACAATAACAGCGATTTAAAATTTTATTGTATTGATTGTACATATATTTCCTCTTTCCGTCCGTATTTTTCGTGGAGTCTATTTGATTTAATAACAGAGAGACTTTTGGAATTCGAAAGTATTATAAATATGATTCGCTTAGTACAAGTATTGCAAAAAATTATCCAGCAATAGAAAAATCACCCACATAGAATAATGCTAATGTAAACTTTTTTCTATTAAGTTAATAAAAAAAGAGATTTGTGATGTAATTTCAACTTTATTCTGGCCTGTTACAAGAGAGACCATTGAACGTCAGCAAATGTTGAATATTTGCTCAAAACAAAAAATAATGTTGCTACACTTTGAGAACGGTGTTGTACTTCTCTATTTGTAAACTTCCTGATTTGTCACTAATAGACATCGGAATAAATTCGGTAGTAATGTATTTTATAGCGAGAGAGCTATTTGTATCTGAAATTGATGATAATAGTAATTTATACATTTGTATAAGTAAGTTTAAATCAACCACTATTAAAACAATTGGAATAAATTTGCTTACTCCTTAGTTGTTATAGGCGGTAAATAAATAAATATTTTAGAAAAAAGTTTTATAAAAACGTTATTTTTCATTCTAATCATCAGTATACCAAACAATTAACCACAAACTCGTATTCTGCTATAAGATTATCGGCTATTCGAAGGCAATTTAATCGATATGTAAACAAGAATTCAGGAATTATAGTGAACCCCGCAATGTAATCGATAAATTCACCGGAAAATATTGAATTGGTTTGAAACATGCATCGGAGGGTTGAAATTACCGGTTTGGTATTTAAATATAGCATTTTTGAGGTATCTCAAGATTGCGATATTTGATTATCAAATTAATTGCCTTATGTTTCGCACCTTCAGCATGTGACCATTCTATACCATATTTGCAGCTTAAAACATGTGTTTTATTTATAAGAAAATCTGTTGGCAATGATAGTCCTCAGTTATAGATTATTGATTGAGGCTTCTCTTTGGTAATGAAATCGAAATCCACAGTAATTTATGCACAAGCAACTATCGTAATATATCTATAGCCCAAACTAACCATAGCTATCCACCACTTGAGTTCGCTATTCTGTAACAGAATTCTTAGTACCGTATGAATGATGCTTTGAATTCTATTGCAGACTCCCTTGTGGTTGATCCAGACAGCATTTTTCAGCCGCTAGCTTACTGTCGTTGGGGAGGTTATTTTCTGGGATCACAAGAGAGCTTGAATTTGCTGTAAAAAAAATTTCAAGATACTCCGACGATATTAAAAGAAAATACATAATTGGGACACTGTTTATTCATGGACCACACTCAAGACCAACAGAACTATAAAGGTGTCTAGCAATTCATTTTATGCTACAACTAACATCTGAAAACAAATGTGTACATTAAAAAGAATAAAAATATGATATCTTCGGAACAGTATTTTTTTTAACATTTATTAAATATTCAAAAGAATTAAGTAATTTATAAATTATTGAATTATTTCGTAATTTCTCTTCATCTTAAATTTAATCAGAAAAAAAAAATTGTAAACTTAGAATATAAATTGGCCAAACTAAACTTAAATTTCCATAAATATAATTACACCGATAGTAATCGACCGAATAATTTTTCGATCGACAAATTTTATAGAAGTTTAGTTTTAAATTAATAAAATATATTAAAACGAAATTTTAAGTTCAAGAGCGAACATTATAGAAAAATTATAATTTATTAAAAAAAGCTTTAATTATATAAAATAAAAAAAATGCTTAATTAATTTACCCAATACAACCACGTAGCGTTGCGGATCCGTTTTATTGTTCGAAGCACTCGCGAGTTCAACGGGATTCATGCATACATTTCATAAACCTGATCAATGCGGTTTATGTGGTATCACTGTAGTTTTATAGTACTGTACATTTTAGGTGGCTTGCGTCACACAATTTATGACACCGTAATAATTATGATTATGAATTAGGTTTTATACAAAATCTATTATTATTTAGTTTAGCTTTTATTATTATGATAATGTTTTGCAAGCATTAACTTTTTATTTAATATAACTCGTATGAGTATCACAAATTTTTTTTGTTAATTTATAAGTCTTTGCACTTTGCAATATTTTGGAACTTGAAATATTCATACAATAGTCCATCAAAACGGAAAAAGTAAACTTAAAAATACCTGCAACATAGTCACGTTATTTCACAAGTCATATGGCTCGTCAGCCGACTTTTATTGTCTTTTCAAACTTTGCTTTAATTTCACTGTATAAATTTGTTCGTTTTTCATTTAACTATTTATTATTAATTGTATATTAAAACTATTTATTTATTATAAACTTATTTATTATCTTTACGTGTTATTGATTGTAGTATTATAATTTTGACTCGATTATTATTAATAGTATTTTTTTTTTATATATATGTATATTCTTTTATTATTATATGAACTGTTTTATTTGAAAGTGGTATAAGTCCATTTGGACCTAAAAACACGTTTATTTTTTAAATGTTTTCAATAATTATTATTTCACAATAAAATTTTAAAAAAAATGTAAAAGTGTTAACAACATTACGAATTGGTTAACGTTTGCCAATATTTTTAAATTAATTCAAATGCAAACCCTTAAATATCTCGATACATGAAAAAATGGACTTATACCACTTTCAAAAATAACAGTTCATATGTAAATTAAGTCTCCATTTTTTTCCATTGGCATCAACCACCCACAATTATATTTATATTTTAATTACAGATATTTTCTCTACCAAATTCCAAAATGAACTCCCGTATATAATGTCTTTTAACCCGTTCATATCTCGCATCATCGTTGTATACACTTACACATTTAATACCCAACCTGTTCCAACTTAATATTAACAATTTTCATTTAATATTCTACATGTATTTACCTAGTTACAGTGATAGAAGTAAAAGTGAATCAATACAAATAATTAACATAAACATAAATAAGATGAGTTTACGCATGTTTTCAGATGTTGCATATTTTCAGATGTTGCATAAATATTTCATTTTTTAAAATTTTTTTTTATTATTATTATTACAAGAATAGTAAAGCTGGCTGGCATTCGCCACAATTCAGCGTACAATGGTTTCTGCAAACCCAAACCACTTTTAATATCTTGTGTTCTATTTCCATTTGTTTGACCTCCTTTTTGGTTTTGTTGGCATCGAAATACCAATTTCCTGATAAACTCAGTCAACCATTTACGAATATATCGAAGATATATTAAAATTCGTTTACATTTTATTTATAACAATACGGTGTGATAATAAGCGGTTCTAAATTAAGAATTAGTTTAGGAAAGAATCCGACCCTATTTCAATAAATATGTGTGGCTGCCCACAAATCTAAATGGGAAAAGGGAAAATATGATTAGATTTATTCCTATCAATAATATATCCCCCTTTACAAAATCGGCCAAATTAACTTGCTAAAAATTAAAATAAGAAAATGTTTCCTTGTTATATTCCGCTATATATAAATTTCATTTTGGACAGTAAATTACCGTCATTATTCATAATTTTTCCGACTTCCAACCTTATTATATTAACATCCGGTTTTTCGAGCAGCAACCACCGCAAAAAAATACGAAAAATTAGGAAAATTATATTTTTTTTTCTCAAGATATTTTCCTTTTGAGTAAACATTTGGAAATGGTGATATTTTCGGTTTTTTCTTCGTCTTATGTTGCTTGATAAATTGAATATCCCAAATTTATTTCTTTCTTTCCTAGATTAGGTACGGAAATTTATATTTCTTTTAGTTTTTGATGGTTTTTCGGTTGCTTAGGAGTCATCTATAGTTACCGTATTACTTGCATAAAATGATAAAGGTTAGTTTCAAATTAATGCGAAGGAAATTGAAAAATTCATTGATAGAACGTTGAAAACTATAACCATATCAAATGGTTGGTTGGTCAAGCAGGGCGTAAATTTTAGTACTACTGCATTATAGGAAACAGGCAGTTATTAATTGAAAATGAAACAGTTATATACGAAATTGAATAAACTGTTTGTGACATTGAGTTGCAATTGTAATGAATTTCGAAATTAAGTAAACACACTTAATGGGTTTATACTATAGTTATAATAAATTTTTTATTTTTGTATCGTGTGATTTCAGAATTCTTCGATTTCATTTTCAAAAGTAGGTACTCTGCGCCAAAAAAAAATTACAAAATTTGTTTTCGAAAAAATACCCAGAACAAGCGTTCAATTGTATTTTGGTGAAATAACACTTATAAAAAAATAAGATTGCTTCTAATTGACGGAAATTTTTTCTTCTTTTCGATACTGCAAACTGAAAAATTTTAATGACTTTTAAAAGAAAAAAAAAATATGCTGCTCTTTGAGACTGTAAACGAACTTGCTCGATATTTCTTCCCTAATCCAAATTAGTCGTTTTATAGAAAATTAAACTTTATTCGAACGTAATAATTCTAAAATCTATGAACAAAATGGATTTCCAATATCGCGTGTTATCTCCTCTAGACCATGTATTACTTCATAAATACGCCGTGGAATATTTATAACTTTGTGTATTTGATGCATATGATGATTTGTTGCAATCCTTCGAGTAAAACATCTCGGAGTTCGTGGAAATTTGTGAGAGAGATTTGAAGGCGGATTAATTGTTGTAGTTTGTTGTGCTCGTTCCGTTCCTTTCGTTCGGTATTTTTTCTGCAGTATTATTTTTTGGGTTCATTGTTGATGAAAAAACAAAACATCACAACACAAAATGAACAACGTACTTGACTACAAAATAAAAATATCGAAAATGTGTCTGTTTGTTTCTACTATTATACTATAAATTATGTCGTCTCTTTCTTGCCATGTTCCTTCGGTAAAAAAGTTGAAAATAGATCAACTTGATGAAAAAAATACCGAAGAAATAAAACATCATTTGCGACAAATCCTATTGGTTTACAAAAAAGCATAACAAACGGAACGAACGGAATGAACACAACGAGCTCCAACAACGAATCCGCCTTGAGTGTTTAGTTTGCAAAATAAAAAATGTAATTGTTAACGTTTATACGCTTTTTGATACATTTTTCGCCAAAACTACAGAAATTCTGCATCGTTTTCAAGGTTTCTAAATTCTCTATAAAAGGGCTAATTTGGATTTGGGAATGAAATATTGAGCAATTAAAATTGTTCAATAATTGTAAATTTATTATTTTGGCTAATAAATAAAATTATTTTACATTATATCTCATTGATTTAAATAAAATATATGCAATAATTTATTCGTAAATGAAAAAAACGTTTTCAGAAAACGTACGTAAAAATTGTAATGTGGCATCGAGTAGATACTCCTGATGATGACCTAACAAGTCGAAATCGATCGAGTGATTTTTTAAACTTTTTGAAAATATTCAAAATAATTTTGCGAAACAAAAAACAAGTGATTAATAAAAATGTGTTTATTAAGTAAAATGAAAAGCGTTAGCTAGAAGTAAATGTTTGTGCTAAACGTATTTGCTACACAATGTATTACTAAACATTACTTTTCTTTGTAGGAAAATTAATTGGTTAGGGGTTAGGAGGATTATCTAATTTTGACGTAACGCGGGTACAAGAAAGTTTACCAACATGTCCCGATATCAGTCACCAGTAACTATTACAGCATTGCCTATAGCATCCTCAAAGATGATGTGCCCCGCCCTAATGACTAAATGAACCTTACAGTTACTCTAAGAGGGTCTAGTGATCTTTGACGAATTGAAGGTTTTCAGTGCCCCAATAGCGGCTATTCTGTTTATTAACAAAGCCAGCCAAGTCAAAATGGGCTTCGTTGCTCAAAATGTTTTGTCAAAACTAAAATATTTTAATAAACTCAACACGTTGCGGCGTGAGACGCTCCGTAATAAATTGTTATCGACCACTCTCTACGACTGTCAAATACGAACTGACAAATGTATTGAAAAAAGGCGGCCAATCAAAATTGACCTGGAATATAAGCACCCAGTATTTATGAAATTCATGTTGAATTTTATACTACGCTTATTTCACTTTATTTTTTATATTTTGAAATTTTATATTCTATTTTATTAATTAAAACTAACATTTTGTATAAATATTTATTATAATTGTGAAATTATTACTTATTTGATTTTATATCGATTTCGATGTGCATGATACCATATTCAGTAATATTTACATAATAAAATATGAAATTTTTCAAATATTTCCGTTATGGAAAAAAAAATTATACTGTGCTAAAGTTATTTAATTAATCATATAATTTATTAGTTGTAGTATTAATTTTATTGTTGAGAACTTTTGATTATTCCGAATTTTGTAAATCTCGAATTCCTCTATGTTGTCTAACATGTTGCGTTTCTTCTTTTTGTAAAGTATTTCTAAACTGTGGCTGTGCCACAAAATCAAAAAAAAAATCAAACGGACAAAATCCAAACTTATGAAAAATCCAAATATCGAAATACAAACAAAGAATAATATAAACTTAAAAAGCCAATGCCTAATTCCACACAGGGTTTCTGGTAACTGGTAATTTTTTCAAGGCCAACCAGACGTAATAGATAATGTATATGTATGTGTAACAAAATAAACAAAAAAAAATCATTTTTGAAATGTCTTCGCATAGTTCGCATAGTATGCAATATAATTTGTTGAAAATAATTAACATAAATATGTTGATTTTTACAAATACAATAAATAAAAATAATTAATTATTAATTTGTACATTATTTATATTATAAATAAAAATAATTAATTATTTAATTATAATATAGATAAACGAAAAATGTACACCAGTACATCGATTTTGTCTCAAAATGTGTGAAACGAAATGAGTGTAACCGGAATGATATAGTAGTAGCATATGTGTTTGTGTTGGTTTCATGCATATGATTGTTTTTATGCATATGCAAGTCACGTGTCATTCTTTTTTTGTTTATTCATATTAACTATTTGAGTGCAAATATAATTTTGGCTAGTGTATTGAGAAACACGATTGCGCTTTTTGGCACTCAAATGGTTAACCATTGTAACCGCCATATTTTTGTGTTGTTTATGTATTTTCGATTTTTTTATAATTAATATTTTATTTTTAAAATTTATGAAATTTAAAATAAATTTACTTATAAAGTTTTATTAAAAGATGTAAAATTAATTTATGATAATAGAAAATATAATATTTATTGGCATGTTAAATAATGACACTCCACAGCTCGAGAACAGACGTAATGTGCTGAGAAAAGGAAATAAGCACCATAAAAATTAAACCGATTCGCCCGGATCGCGTTATTTTGGTACTGTTCATCATACAAATGACACAAATACGAACAAAAGAAAAATAGAAATACAAAGACATAATTGTGTATTATACACTGTGTACGCATTCGATTTTTTTGCTTCACTCATTTTAAATGAGTAACTCACGAGACAAAATCGATATACAGATTTTTTCTTTTTTCATTTCGTTTCATTTGTTCCATTAATACTAATCGTACACACGAAATAAAAGCAAATTAATAACACTTGCGAACCACGAACGACATTTTTTTATTACTACTTTGAAACGGATATCACCCCAAATTTATTTTATCACTACACAACACACTCGAAAAACAAAACAAACCCTCCAAACATTGCGTAACTTTTACGTACAGTTTACGAAGACTTGTTTATACTTAAGTCCTCGTAAATCGCATATACGTAAAGAAAAAGTTGTGTAAACGAACACTTAGTCACAAGAGAAATGAAACTATTTTACGAAGACTTGTATATGTGTTGGTAACAATAATTGTCTTCGCAAATTCCGCGAGTTAGCGTAAAGTTAACGAACGGTTTAAACATGTGAATGCGAACATATTTCATTTCGGGTTTTGCTCGTTTTTACGCGGGATTTATTACCATTTAAGATTATTTTTTTAATAAATATTTTTTCGAAAAAAAAACAGAATTCTTTTCCAATGTTATTTTATTTTTTTTTATCTTGATTAAATTTATACTTATTACGATAAATATACATATTAACATTTTAATAAGATTGATTAACAACAAGTGATATGGGTTTTTACCTTTTATAAGCTCCATGATATAGTATCCCTTTACAGCAATATTGCCATGTTGGCCATGCCATGAAAATGTTGATGCTGCTTCGTCTGTGATGATATCCTTCAAACAACCTCTCAAATATTTTTGAAGTGATAAATCACTAATTGCTTTAAAGTGACTGGTCTATAAAAGGTTCGAAAATAAATTATATAAACTTTGTTATTCAGGATGTTAAAATTTAATGTTGCTTACCAAAATATTTTCCTTTTCTAAATTAGTTTTAACTTCACATTCCAGAGCTTTAAATTGTTTTGGTGATGTGGCTGGTATATTTAAAATATGACACTGCTCTATATTTACTAAAATTATTAGTTATTTTTAATTAAACACAAAAAAACAAAATGGAGATCACAAACGTAATATATTTCACTAAACAACTTATCCGAATGAAGCACGTATAAAAATATTACATTTGCATACCATATACGAATACCATACGAAATAAAAATATATATATATAAAAACAAACGAAATAGTTGTACGTGTATTGGTATTCCATTGTTAATGAGTGTACGTAAAGTTTACGTTTTCGTAAAGAATTTAACGTATACATTTTTTTGTTGGGAGGGAAATTAAAAAATGCATTCGAAAATAAATTGGAATTTTTTTATTACACTCTAGACCATGATACAATAATTTTCTCTTCTTATAGATAAACCCAGTATGAAACGTTCAAAAAATTAACTAAAACGGTGACCTAAAATAATTATCTTCTTTTATATTCATACGCCATGAAACAACATTAATAAAAAAATACGGATTTGGTTGAACAGAAAATTAATAAAGTAAACATCATTTATTTACATACTTTTGTTTTATTTATTGTGCATCAGAAATAGTATTAAACAAAACAAACGAAAATGAAAAAATATAAGGTCACCACAATTCGTATACTAGCGACAATATATTTCTAGTGAGTTTATCTGATAAAGAGAAAATTATTGTATCATGCTTTAGACAATGCCTTCTAAACTACTGGCCGCTTACACTAACTGATGACGACACGCTAAGTCGACGGTTCAACTAGATGGCAGATAATTTTTAAAAAGGAAAATTACATCACAAAATATATTTAGTTGCAATTATTACATCGAAGTAGAAGGTTATTCATTTTTTATTTCCGTTTTCCAGTTTTTTCTAGTTTTTGACTCCGCCTCGTTCTCATAAAACCAAAATAAATTTCGTCATACAAAATTACAAAACAGTCATGCCACACGAGCATTTTTTGTATTTTGGCATTTTTTTTCTACCAATGTTTTGTTCTGCTCTCTCTTAAATAAAATTTTAACTAAAATGAGTCAAAAATGTCCTTGAAATATTTTTTATTTCATTTATGTTTGAGTTGTGTGGTAGAACAGAAAATTTGTTTAAGTCGCAATTGAAACTTGTATCATAGGTAAACGGGGAAAGAAACGAAAAAAATGCCGCATTTTTTTTTTACGTGTGGCATGAGCCAATAAAAATATTATTTCTCTCTCCAGTTGTTTTGTAATTTTGTTAATTTGTTTAGTTTCGAACAAACTGTTGAAGCCGAAGGATATTCGTTTTTTAATTTTTCTAGTAATGCATGTACATTTTTATTTTAGATTTTGGCATTTTTTTGTCATTTTTATCCAACATAAGTCGATTTGTAATATCATCTAATTCAAAATTGTTGTAATTGGTACGTAGATTCAATAAAAATAGGAAAAGAAGTACGGATATCATGTAAAATACAGAAAAAATGCATCGTACCATACGGCTTCGACTAATTATGTGACACTAAATGAAAATGACAATAAAATACAAAAATGAAATGGCAAAATAGAAACAAAATGATCACATAATATTCTCTGATCTCACGGTTTTATTTATATTTTTGTAGTGGAATACACTAGAACTTTGTATTACGTTATCTAGATAGGCGCATTTCTTTAAATTCTCATTAACTTCTTGAATGTGGATCGAAAAAATTTAATTTATGAATTAAGAAAATCAATTACACTAAAATTGTTCATAATTTATTAATTTATTGTATAATAATTCAGATTTTTATTTCTTAAGTTTGTGAAATTGATTGCCGTCGTAATAAGGAGGCAAAGTGTATTATTTTTACTTAATTATGCTGACATCTGGTTGTAGACTTACGTTGTCGTCATCAGCAAAAAATGAATGTTGTCACAGGCCAGTACTATAGAAGGCACTGCTTTAGACCTTGTTTTATATTTAAACACAAAATTTGTTTGTATTGTTTTGTTATTGCTCTCTCGAAAATAAAATTTAAACTAGAATGTACAAATCAAAAATGGTCTTGAAATATTTTTTATTAATAATAATTTTATTAATATTTTAATAAATATATATTTATGTTTGTGTTCGTGTGGTTGCACCGAAAATTTGTTTAAGTCGCAATTAAAACCCGTATCATAGGTAAACGGGGAAAGAAACGAAGAAAAATACGACGTCAATTGGGATGAATTTGATAATTATTTATGTTTAGAGAATTTGAATAGCGGTCTCTGTTTGATTGATATTAATGTAGCTATAATAGATGTGCGCACATCAAAGAATTTAAAACTGCAAAACGGGTGTCAAGATTTTACCCATATAAAATTTGCTATTTCATGTCACATAACCAGAGCAGGATGGTTATATAAAAAATGCATATGGCTTACTCATATCTCAAAATAAGAACCCGCCAAACCAGTTGTTGTTTTTTGTATGATGTGACGTTTTAATTTTGCGCAGTAAAATTATAAATTACAAATTTTTAAAATTATTAATTAAAATACATTAAAATAATAAAAACATTATCAAATAGTTAGTGGTTTATGTAGTGGTGCATTAATTGATAATAAAAATTACAGACTTTTATGTAAAATGAAGTGTATTGTGAAAAAGGCCAAAATACGCCTAAGAAAATACAGAAAGGAATATCTTACCATCAGTAAGTTTACCAAGTGTTTATATAAAATAAAATGTAAATTGTGTTAAGAAGCTAGTGATTTGTAGTAAATTTATCCTTAATTTAAGTTATAAATTAGAAAAAATTTAGAAAACAATTTTGATTGTTGGCGTGGGGTTCTTATAGATTTTTTTGTTTTTGTAATCCCGTTGATTTAAATGTTTTCTCTTTTACCCTCCGAATTTGTGACACTTGACAGATACATACTTACACTCATTCTGTACTTTTAAATTCTTTGATGCACATATAATCTAAATATATTAATACATATATCAGGTGATTTCTTAAAATAAGCTCCATATATCGTTGCGTCAAATAACGGGAATGGTAACATATTTATCGACCGATTTGATAATTATCTCGACAAAAAAACCAAAAATATTTTTAAATGGAGTAGTTCGCAACTTTGCCCCGGTGGCAAAATGGTCAACATGCTTGCTCCAGCGACCGGATGTCCCGGGTCCGATTCCCGGTGATGTAATCACTCATTATCCGAAATGAAAATATGATTATGAAGCCTCATTTGAGGCGGCCAAATTCCTTGATGGGATAAAGTGCCAGAGAGTGAGAGAGAGAGTTTGCAACGAAAATCTAAAAAATGCAATTAAATACAACTATAATGAAGGGAAATCAAGTAATACAAAGAAATGCCAATCAGCACTTCTATGATCCGCAAGCATTTAAGAAACCTAAATGCGAAAAAATGCACATATTAAAATTATGGTTAAAAATTCGACAATTTGTTCATCAAAAATTATTTCGGACACGGTTATTGAAACTCAACCCAATTGCTGTCGATATGTATCGTTAAATGAAGCTGACAGAAAAAAATCCTTCGTGTCCGAAAAAATTCAACTAAGGAACCAACAAATTTTAACAAAATCCAAATACCGGACATTTGAAATGTTTAGAAGATGAATTATTCGTTCTCAGTGAAACAGGATATGTTGGAAAACGTTTGAATTTGCTTGACACGAAAAAATCAATTGTATCAATTCTATTCAATATTTCTGAAATGGAAACGCAGAATACGGTGGTCCAAAAAAATGTTTGAAATGTGAAAACGCATTTGCCAAAATATGTTTGTATGATTTTGTGGTCATTTTTGAACTTTCAAATATTAGGAAACAGCTCTTCGGAACATTAATACACCTTCTCTCCTTTGATGTATTTCCAAAATCCGCTTATCCATTCGTTGATTCTAAAAGATTAGTTAGTTCTAAAAGACTTATTTTAATTTTAAAATAGTTCTTTTTAAAAAAATGCCTCACGTTATTTTTATTAAATCAAATATATAATATACTATGATATGTACTATGTTATAATTTGAACTTAAGATAACGATAACTATATTTAATTCGACCTCTCAGAGTATGTCCTGAATTTTACCATATCCTGCTCCTCTTGGTCTTCAAACGTATTAGGTCGTGTTTCGATTCGGTATAAAAATTCAAACTTTTTAATATATTTCAAATATTCTTAGTTCTATTAATTTAATTTCAATCAAACTAAATTAAAATGCTTAAACACTACTCACACGTTTCCAATCACTAATAAAACAGTTTAGTATTTTTGTAATATATTAAACGTATATAACAAATCACGAACACCAGAATATTTTGGAAGAATTTACAACATGAATTAATACTTTAATACTTTATCAAAAAAATGGAACATTGGGATTTCTGACAAAAACAGTAAAACAAAAACTTTTCAAAGGTAAAAAAAAATTAAATTTAAAACACAATTAATTTAAAAAGTATTTCATGAATCATTTCAAGAAAATTCATAACTTTTCTAAAAAATTTCTCATTTTACAATTGGCTCCATTACACAACGTAACACAACCACTAGTCGAGAAGGTGCGGCTCTTTAAGAGAATCGAAAGATTCATTTCAATTTACATTAAAAATAATTACTGTTTTTGTTGTGGAAGGTACCTGCACACATTGCAAATTTATACAACAAGTAACCAATTAAGAAATTAAATTTGATTAATAAAAAACGATGGGAACGAATTGTCCATTCAAAATTATCTACATACATTGTTTGTTATAAAATATTCAAAAATTAAATGTACAAAAATTAAGTTTTAATTTATATTATGGTTTGAGTCTAACAAAATAGGTAAATCTTCGATATTTATCTCCATACCATTCGACTCCGTTTTATTTTCTTGTAGTTCTGCTATTTCACCTTTACATTTTCGCGATTTTCGCAAAATATTTTTTCCCTTATTGTTACGTTGAGGCAAGTCGCTATATTTTTTTGCCTTATGTATTTTATGAAAATTCCATTGGCGTTCACAACACCCTTTCATATGGCCACTGTGCTTTGCTATTTCAGATTCAGCAGAACTAGCTAGATGTTTTTCAGTATTACTTGAATTACCAATCAGCTCTGCATTAGCTATTTCTCTATTACTCTTAGAATGTATGGCACATCTCTATAGAAAAAAAATTGTATTTTACATTATATTTTAATCAGGTGCAAACCGAACCTTAACTTACATTATATTTACTCGTTCTTTTCATCCAGCGCCGACGTGCTTCAATTTGAGTTGTTGCCAATAAAACAATTCCAATGATAATAAATAATTTTGTTAAATACATTTTATATCAGTGTTGTATTATTTTGAATAAGAAGTGTGTATCATTAACTAAACTGATGCTGAATTTAGCATTTGGCTTGCTTTTATACAATAATTTGTAAAAGAACTATGTGATTTCCAAAAATATAGTGATAAGGTTTTAATTCCTTATCCAATTACTTTTTGTTGTACTCGCGTCACATTGGTATGTAGAAATGTTTTGTTGACTTGCAATATTAAATCAGCGAGCTAATTACTATAAATAAATAATTTAAACGTTATTTTGCAACCACGTTAAACATTCAAGTTCATTAATATTAAGTAAATTGTTTAATATAATTTATAATTTTGAGTAGATAAGCTAGAAGAGAATCGGGGATTACTTTTCTTACACAATTTGAAATTTTATTTCTTCAGACTGTCTGTCGCCTTTTTTATTTATAGATACATATGTACAAACGTTGCATCATAAGAAATAATTATTCATAGAATTGCTAGTTATACCATACACAATTTGAAATCTGAAAACCTTTCTATTTTGGCAACAGTGTGTCAACATTAGCGATTGACAGTGACTGTGGTTTGGTGGTTCATAGATTATTGCGGTTTCGGTAGGTAATGTACGTTAAACATCGATATTACCGATTATTTTACGAAAAACTATCGCTACTATTGGTAGTATCGACGATTTTAAAATTTCTAGAGAGGAAAAACTAATGCTGTGTTTTTTTATTAGCGCCCGATAGCTGTATCCGGAGCAGCCAATTTTCTATGTGAAAACTTATATTTAGCGCGCTATTATTGCATTTAATTAATTTATTTAAATCTAAACTAAGATTTTTCATTCAACTTTTTAATTAAAAATCGATAAAAAAATATCTCGGCTCACTTATTTATCGGGAGCCGCTATCGGGAGCGCTATCCATTTCAATGGGAAATTTGAAAAGGCTTTTAATTTTGTAAACCCCTGAAACCATTAGAAACTAAATCTTACAATAAAAAATTAAAACGCAGCAAAATGAATTTTTGTTTATAACGTCATGTCAAAATAAATGTCAATTAATATATTTCAGGTGATAAATGTTTGTTTTATTGATGAATTTAGTTTTAATTTTTATAGTACAGCGACACCAGTGAATAATAGCTGCAGTTTCAATAGAAAATTGCCATTTGGCTCCGGATAGTGCTCCAATATTAAAACACAGCATAAATAAATAAACCACACTACATATTTATATTTCAGTAAAATCGAGGTTAGTACTAATCACAGTACACATTATAGAGGTAATATATTCATTGGTTCTATTTTCGTTCATTTTTGGAAAATTTTCAATTTGGCAAAAGTTAGAGACCTATCCTATGTAATAAACGAAAACTAAATAAAATAATTACATAAATAAATGTATTTGAAATAAATAAATAGTTGAAAATAACCTTTATTAGGCATGTACCTATGCATATGTATACATATTATTATAAAAAGGTCTCTATGTTCCGCCATTGTTGTTTGACAGATGCGCAATATATTACCTTCATTATGTGTACTGTGAGTACTAATATTCATTAGCATAGAGTAAACAAACAATAGTTTTACAATCAATACTATCGATATACAATCGATGTTAATTAATGTACACTATCATGCACGATTTACATGTTCCAATTTTTTTTCCCAACAAATTTTTTACTGAAAAATAGAGCTGCACGCATATAAAAAAAAAGGTTACTAGTTAAAAAGAGTCAGCAATATAAACAAATAAGGCAATGCTATAATTTTTTTGTATGTCCCATAAATTTTGACAGTTCGAACAGCTTGCGTTTAAATTAGATAACGAACAACATCGAACTGCAAGTAAAAATAAAATATTTAATTACCGCTCATGTTTGCTCGTTTTGTTTGAATGATGTTTATGGCTGCTTGATGTATATTTGAAACTTTTTTGGATTTTTTTTATTTTACTGCTATAAAAATACTCGTAGAAACTATATTTTATGGCAACATTCCCAATTTTATGCCAACATTTGCTCAAATTAAAAAGAAAAAATCCAATTTTATTTTACTGGAATTTGTTTCGTGCTCCTCTCGCAAACAAAAATCGTAATATACTTAACCCTTCATTTTTTACTGGGGAAAAAATTGGAACATGTAAATCGTACATCAGTAGGCTCTTAAATGTGAATAATAGATCAGCTAAATTTATGGGAAGCAATGAATATTTTTTCAGGCAAATAAATACAGGTTCGAAAAAGTTAACGATAAAAAGACAAATTAAAAATGTTTGGCTGCTCTTTCTTGTTTCATTTGTTTTGGTCGATGAACCAATTTTGATTTATAGAGCGAACTATAAAAGTTACGTGTCTATACACAAATTTATTTCGTATACAGGGATGGGATGTTGTAACATCACTTGTTTCTATACTATCGAAATTTACATCTCTTTCATCACAAATTAGATTTATCGTTTTTCCATTTTTCAATTGCGTTGCTTCTATTGCGATCTCTACATATTCGAATAAAAGGTATGATATCAAAGGGCTGAATGTCAAAAGGCCGAATTTCAAAGGGTCGAATGTGTCCAAGGGCCGAATGTCGAAGGGCCGAATGTCAGAGGGTCGAATGTGTCGAAGGGCCAAATATGTCGAAGGGCCGAATGTGTCTAAGGGCCGATTTTTTTTTTTGTTTTTAGAAATATATTTTTTTTATTTTTTATTTAATTTAATTATTTTTTTTAATTTTTGTACCATATACCTATTATCAGAAGGCTGACAAATAGGGCCGAATGTCTCTGGTGGCGCATGACAAAATTTTCGTTCACCAAAATGTATCGCTGACCGGATACGTGGAATTTCATAAATATTCAAAGATGAAAAATATTAAAATACATAAATTCATAAGAAATTCATTTATGTTTAATAAAAAAAAATACAAAATATTCTAATATTCTAACAATATTTTATTTTGTTATAAAACAACAAATTTAAAAAATCATATTTCTAAAAACAAAAAAAATTCGGCCCTTCGACCCATTCGGCCTTTCGACATTCGGCCTTTCGACATTCAGCCCTTCGACACATTCGGCCCTCCGACATTCGGCCCTTTGTACCTATTCCGAATAAAACATTATGTCGTTCTACTCTTATTGGATATCCTACTTATTTTAAGAGTGATACTTTATCGAAAAACAAAAAAGAGATAAATAAACAATTTATTCTAGTAGTGTGCGATCGCAATATAGAAAGCAAAATTGAAAAGTGAAACGACAAGCAATTTTAGTTTAGGAAAAAGAAATGTAATATTTGATAAATATCGAAAAAGTGATGGTACAACATCCCACCCCAGGTCCAGTGATGCCAGACGTAGGGAAAATTCCCTACTTGTAGGGAAATTTTGTTGAAAAAATGGACGTAGGGAAAAAAGGACAGATTTTTCAAAACTGGCTTAAATGTAGGGATTTTTACACTTAATCGTTTTCTATGCAAAAACTATGTGTACTTTACATATAAATTTAACAAATTTTGCACAAACTGATAAAATTAGCTAAAGGAATTAAAATTCAAAGTGCTTATTGGTATTTTCCCTATTAGTATTTCTGTTTAAGTCTAACTTAAGGTTTCATTCAGGTATACTACAAAAAGGCTGATAGAAAGAGACTGAGAAAACTTCCGTAAGATTTAAAACTTATATTTTGTGATAATATTATAGTAAATATAATAATTTATAAATATTTTTTTAATTTTATAATAAGTAAGAATTCAAATTTATTATTTTATATAATTTGATTAATTGTGATTTTTTTGAAAAGTTTTGAATTGAAATTTGAAAGAATTGTGATATTTCAGTTTTATTTCTAGAATAAAAAGTAAATAAAAAAACAAAGTTGTTTACATTTTAAATAGCCGTGACGTCATCATATGTATTTTAGTGAAAAAACCAGTCTGTAGGGAAAAGTAGGGAATTTTTAAAAATGTATAGGGAAATATTAAATCTTCACCTGGCATCACTGCCCAGGTCTCTCTTTCACTTCAAAAAATGTTAATTTCATCACTCGTAAAACAATATACATACTATTTATTCAATATGAAACACTTAATTTTTTTTTTTTTTTTACTTTGGTTGTTTCAATTGTAATGGTGTATTGTGATTGTTCCGTATATTGGTCTATTTCAGCACTCTCGAATTAAATACACAATCGTTGGAAATTCTTCCATTTAGCGTCACAATCTGTGTGACAACAATTATGATAATCGACACTTACTTATACACAATCAACTTCCACCACCCCATACTTTTCTTTCCTTTAACGCTGGATCGCGGATAAATTTGAATTTTTGACTTATAGATGGCTAATGTGTATAAGAATCACAATAATCAGTTTCGAACAGATGAGATTATTGATTTGAAAAAATCAGTCTTCTCATCAGGTCGCGACGACTGATGTTGTATTATTACATTGAAATATTGTCTGTCATAATTTGTGTACTAAAAGTGGCAGCTTCAATGGAAGTTTTTTCTATTTCTGCAAAGATTTTGAAATTTTAGCATATGCAAAGATTTAAATAAATTTAAAGATTAAATTTTCAACCAACTTGACCTTGTTGCTTTTCTGAAATTCAAGTAGATAATGTTTTTTGATTATATTCAAGATAGTTTTACCAGAAGTCCAGTAAATTTAATTTTTCGCTTTACAAGTCATGAGGGGTGTATTCGAAATCTATGTACGTATACATTCGCGGTAAAACAAAATTCGGTGTTGGCCACAACATTATCATCCCTCAGGTTTTATTTCATGAGGCTAGGCAAATGTCGGTAATAATCCCACTTACTGTTAAAATATCATGAGACCGATGATCGTTAGCCCTGATAATTAATTTTCTCTTAAAATCAACATTTTTTGTTCAACAAACCAATATTGATTGTTACCCCAACACATTGCAGGTGAACTAGACAGTCCATAAGAACTTAAGTTGTTTTTAGTTTGACAGTTAATTAATAGTTAGTTCCCGAGAAAATTCAGAATTTGTTCATTGAATATTGACAACAATTATTCAAGCGTTCGCTAATAAAAAATCATAACAAAACTGGTTAAAATTGCGTTCATTTTAGCCTCTTGTGATCACTGGTTTAGCCTTTAGTTTCATTGTATAATCATTTTAAAAATGACTTACTTATTTGAGTGGAAGTCATATCGACTTCTATTTACAAACTGAGATGCATTCTAATTGGATAAGAGGTATTATTAAGGATTTTTAAGGAGTATTAAGTTTCATTCAAAGTAGAGATTTTAACAACTACATCTGGCATACCGTATGCCGCATTTAGCCTACCACAACCTTTAATTCATTGCAATCAGTTAAAAATGGTTTAATTCAATTATAATTGCACATTTTCTATACCGCATGGAGACGTAAAAATCTATTTTCCAGAACCAGAATCCAAAGAAACTAAACCCAAATGCAACAACAACATGGAAAGAGGAACAGAGTCCCCATACCGCTCGACCTAACATGTTGACCAAAATTTAAAGTTGGAGGTTAGATCCTCGCGGGCTGTTCAGAGATAATCAATCAACCCGCTAAGTATCACCCAAGAAAAACCACGACCAAATTCGGCAAAATCGTGAACATGAGTTTGCTCCTCAGTTTGTCACAATACGACTGAGAAAAGTAGGTTGACGCCTTAAAGTTGCAGAAATTTGTTTTCTTCATATTCGATTTTCACGGATTCCGGGTTGGTAAAAATAAATTTTTTTAGAATATTTTTCTTCATCTACCGCGGTGTAGTATTACATTGTAATACAAATGAAAACGCTAAAATATTACGAGTACATTTAGTGAAATATTTCTCTGTTTTTGAAGACGGTTATACAATTGATGTGCTGTATATACACATTCGATAAGAAATAGTTAATTTGTAATGTAAAGTGTCGTCATAATTCGGTAGTTTTGCGTAATAAGACATTTCTGTTATCTTCAACACCATAATAAGATAAAGTAAAATAATGTATGGATAGTAATCATTAAGTTTGGTGTCATGCAGACTAAATTTCTGTGCTCTCTCTCTCTCTCTCAATATACAGCCAAGACAAATGAACAAATTATAGAAATTTGTCAAGTTAAAATCTGTAAAGCAATACATATGCAAGTTAAAAAACAACAATTTGAACGCTAAACTAAATTAAAATATCTTAATTTGACATTTTCTAAATCAGAAAATATTTTTAATAGCCCCGATATATTGATACATTGATTATAATAATAATTAGTGTAAAGTGATTATAAAGTGATTAAATATTGTATTTATATTTAATTTAGTTTCAGATCTGCCATTTAAATTAAAGTGTGATTTCCAGTAAAATTATTACTTTGTGCTGGTTCTTCCACAGATGCCAAACCCTCGTTGTTTAGGATATGGTTATTAGAATTTTCTACAACTAAGTCCTTGATGCCCTTTTCATTTGTAGCTCGTAATCCAGGTATAAGGCATTGCCTTTTAAGTGCAAATCGTCCTCTATGTTTTTGAGATTCTCGCATAATATTATGTTTCTGAACTTCCGGCACTGTCATTTTGCTCTCTGTCGCATTAACTTCTTTTACATTTGAAATTTCATTTAAGTTGTTTTGACGCCCGTTACAAATTCGACGGCCAAATCTTGATGATCTTCTACGTGGTACTTTAAATTTAATTAGATTTATTTGAGTATCAGTAGTATTACCATTTAGTTCAGAACTTGAAACTTCTTTATCACATCTAAATTTATGCCATTTAGTAGACCTGCGGATATTAGTTACAGTTCTATTTCTTGTTTCGTGAACTGGATTAATTTGACTTTCATCAGGATCGGCTCCTGTTGCATATTGTTTACATCCCTTAATTATATATAATTCGTTATTTATCAAGTATTCAATATAATAACTAAAATTTGCAACTTACAATATTTTCATCTGTCTTTTTCAACCAACGCCGACGCCCTTCACTTTCGCTGAATGTAGCAATTAACAGAACTGCACATAAAAATAATTTTACCAAAAACATTTTTTAACTAAGCGGTTGACTGATTTAGAGTATATAGTACAATAATTATCTATCAACTGATGTTGGATGCTGATTTTCAACTTCGTTTTATACTGTTTTACATTTGTTTATATTCTCTACAATTAAAGATAAGGATTTTATTTTTACACGAACACTTTTAGAAATTTTTATTCATAATATTTATGTCAACAACAAATTGGTGTGTTAAAGAAGAGAATCGAAGTGCCACAAAATGTTGTTTACAACAGTAAATTCATGCACTCGCTAAATTTTATGTGAAAACCTTAAACGAAAACGTTGCACCAGCCAACACATTTAAAGTTTAAATTGTAAATGATACATTTTAAATTTTGAAATTAGTTGTTTATTCTTTTGGCAAAATCTTTTAGGCTAAACCTAACCTATCATTTTCAAAATATGATTATGATAGATTAAAAAGAAGATAAAACTTGAGATTCATTAAAAACGTATCCGGCATTAGTTGAAATTTAAATTATGGTACCACCCCATGATAAGTGTGCTAGATTTATAGATACAGGATGACCCACTGGTGCAGGATCAAACGATGCATGGTTATAGAGGAAGTAATTTTAAACTGAAATAGTCAAACAAGGTGTTGTCGAACTGTTGATGATTCAAACGTTATTCCATTTTTAGGATTTTTTTAGAGAAATCTCTTGTCGTTATCACCCAACTTTATTTAACTACGAATATAAACATAGATCTCGAATACACCTCACTTGGTTTCTAAAGCGAAAAATTAAACTTACCGGCCTTTTGGTAAAAAGTCTTGTATAATCTAAAATCATTATTCCTGATTAAATTCAGAAAACCAACAAGCTGCCTGCTAATGTTGTACTTGCCAGAATCATTTCTTCTTTTAACCGCTATACGACAGGGAGATACAGTGGCGCTAGTACTCTTTAATCTGGCACTCAAGTATGTATAAGGAAATGTATTGAAACAGTTTTATTGACTTTTTTTGTTTTTTTTTTTTAATTTTTTATTTTTTCATTTGTTTTATTCATTTATGATTAATTATAGTAACCTAAAATGCAAATAAAAAAACCTTAGATAATTAAATGTTTTCGTATAGCATATTTTGAATAAATAGTGGATCAACTATTTCTGGTAATAGATATTTATAATAAAACACAATTAATTTTTCCCGCATTTCGATGTCAAAAAATTTTCATCTTTTCCAACTCGCTCTACCTTTAGGTCATAATTGGAAGCAGTCCAAATACAAAACAAACGATAATCTTTTCGCGTTATGTGGAACTGGCGCAGCACTTGATAGTAATACGGAGGCATTTTATTCAAGGAGATTAGCTGCGTATCTTTATTGATTTAAAACATCGAATTTGACCTGATTTGATAGGATCTATTGGGTTCATATTTCGTGAAGCATACACGCACACTTTATCTCAACAATTCCGTTATTGTCGTCTATTAGGCCATCTGGTGAAGCAGTTTAGTACTTATATGTTTCGCCAATAAAAATTTCGGATGGACCGTTTTTATATTCATCTGCTTTTTTAATATCCCAATTGCAATGTGTTCGATTTGTTTCCCATAATTAATTACTGGTGATGATATTTTGGTACGATATAATATATCTTATTAGTTGAATTTTCTTTTTCGCTGATGCAAAGTTAAATTTCACAAAATTAAAGCTTTTTTCTCGCATTATCAGCAATTTTATTTATATTTTAACGTTTTTTTATTTTTTCTTAAATATTTCGCCGATCATTCGCATCATCAGTAAGATGTTTACAATTTTAATTATGTATTCTAAAAATGGTCTACAACAGTTACATTAACATACAAATATGGTGAAAAAAACACGTAATATTTACCTAAATTCTTGTATAATTCATATAATCATGTGATAATTTAACATTTAAATAAATAAAATAACCAAATAAATAATTACAAAATTAACACATTAAAACTGCAATTGCACACAAATTATAAATTTTAATATGTAATATTAACAATTTTTATCACAGATGGTTCTTTGTTTAAATAATTTTTTTGTAATTGATCTAGAGAAAAAATATACTGGAAACCCTCCAAGAACACGATTAATTCGTTCCGCGTTCTTTAAAACCGTGTTGTTCGAAACTACAAAAAAGAAAATAAAAAAGGTTACGTTTTATTTTTTGTAATGATATACAAAAAACATAATAAAACAGAGTAACGAAAATCGTGTTGTTTGTAACCGTGTAATTTGAGGAAATGGGTATTTGTGTTCTTAGAATACCGTGTTCTTTGAGGGTACCTGTATATTTTTGGACAATCATAAAATTGTCTACACCAATACATAAGCATTCAATATTGCGGTTGATAAAAATGTTTGACCATTTACAAAGTACATAATACGTTATTCTCTTTCTAGGTGGTAAATAAATAAAAAAAATGTAATTGTACATGATTGTTATTACAGTCCGTGTTGAACACTTATTTGAATGTGTTATATAGTGGTGATTTTAATAATATTTTTCAACGTTTCCTTATGTTTTCAAAGATTCAAAAATGTTGTTATACATATTATTGATATTACGAATATCGGTTTTGAAATTGATAGCCTGGGGTTTATTTAATAAAATATTGGCTGATTCTATGAACCTTCTTTTGTAATGAATTTTTTCGTTTTGTAAAATTTTAGTTTGGTCAAAATTAAAATTATATTTTGTTTTTAAATAATGTTGTGATAAAGCTTCTTGCAATATTATTTTTATGTTGTCGTAATCGTTTTTTTAAATTATTTTTTGTTTCTCCTATATATTTGCATTCGCAACCTGGACATTGAATTCCGTAAATGACGTTAGTTTGATCTTGTTTTTTATTTTGTCTTTTGTGTTGGAATAATTTTTTTAGCTGTTTGTTGCTTTTAATACCTATTTTTGAATAATTATTATTTACTATTACACTTGTGATCTTATCTGTTATCTTTGGTATACAAGTTAGGGATCCTTTCACGGAATTATCTTTTATTTAGGTTTGATGGTGTTGGTTTATGTTTTGAAATACTAAGGTTGGAATTGTTCTTCCTAATAGCCACAGCAGTCTAAATCTTCAGTTGTAATATTATTGTTTGATTGTTATTAATGAAATTTAAGTTTTTGTACCATAGAGGTTTAATTAATTAATTTAATTGGATAGTTATTGTATTGAAGAGTTTCAAAAACGATTTTCTTAATATATTTCTGAAATTTTTTATTGGTAAGAGAAATAGTTCTTTTGATTAAAGCATTTGTAACATTATTTCGCATTGGAAAAGGGTGAGAAGATAGGAAATTTAGAATCCTACCTGAGGCCGTAGGTTTTCTATACCAATTTGTAAACAATTTTCCGTTACCTTCTCTGTGGATTACTAGGTCTAAAAATAGAATACTTTTGTGCTTTTCTAATTCTGTAGTAAATTTGATATTGTTGTTGTATTCTTCAAAGATAGTTTTAGTTCTATCTATACTTTCTTTTGGCAATGTGAGCAGAATGTCATCGACTTATTTATACATAAGTGTTGGTGTAGGTAGGTAGTTTGTTAGAGGTAGTTTATTGGAAGCATATAAGAACAAATCTTCCATAATAATATCTGCTAAAATCGGTGAAAGTGGGTTGCCCATTGCTAAATCTGATTTTTGTCTATAAAACGAGTTATTGTACGAAAAATAATTATTCTCGCTGATAATACGAGAAAAAGCATACATTTTCTGATATAATATATCCCACTTTGTTAGTATCAAATTGATCCAAAGTTGGATGCAGTTATTCTAAATCTAGGAATATTATGCTATTTGACAAAGTTTGCTTGTGCAATCGTTCCGCCAATAGTTTTAGCAATAAGTGAGTGCAAATGTTCTATTCGATTTGAATCAACGTCATAAATAAGACTTTTTGCATTAACTCGCAGTCTGCGGTTATTGAACAATTTTTTTCAAAAATACCTACCGTTAGTAAAAAATCTCAATGTGTATATTGATCAAACAAGGACAGGCGTGATATCAAAATCTTTTTGTAACATGGTAATTTTTTCCTGCTTCGAAATTCTTTGTGGGTTTTTGCAATATTGTACTTGGAAATGCCAACAGAAATTTGATCCCAACACTTTCCATAGTTTAATAGCAAAAGTTGTATTGATAATCACTTCCTGCATTTTCTTCCGAAAATTACGAAGCAAATTTCAATTCATTTTCATTTTCAAATTCAATTTTGTCAATGTGAGTGGTTTTTTATGGCCTAACATCAAGAAGTTTCTTACAAACGCTGCTATCAACTATTAAGTAATTGATTGTAGAGAACACCATAATAAATTTTTTCGCTTTCCTTAAATCCTTGAACAATTAATTATGCTTCCATATCAGTTGAGTATCCTCTATAATTCGCATTACAATCATGTTCAGGCACCATTTTCAATGAGGCAATATAAATACCGTACAATATTTGTTTGCAACTTTACTCCATTTGCGCTACAATAGAAGCAACATCTGACAATGATACATAATCGCATCGTTAGCAATAAAACACCATCGAGATCTGTATTGCCTTTTTCCATTGCTATATCTTTAACTTCCATTGCAACAATACACATTTCTTCTTTGGAAATAGTTGTAACGAATACTAATTGATGAAAGATGGTCAAGGATCGGAGCAATGATAAGCTTGGTCCTAAATTAGCCCAAGGCTCATATCCAATCACGTAAAACATCGATTCAGGATAACTCACCTCATTGATGACTAACCCAAATCTACTAACCTCATCCTTACTAAACTTCGTCTATCTCATTCTGAAACAAAAATCACTAAAGCTGAAGCAAAAGCAAGATAGAAAAAAAATCAACATTTGGTAAATAGCGAAATTGCGAATAAACTCGAATATTTAATTTTAATAGAATTATATTTACAACCATAGAAAATATTTAATGGAGAAAATTATTGAAAAAAAGTAACAGCGAATTACAAAAAACCAAAAAAAAATTATTATATACTTATTTTACCTAACCCTAGTGACGTTATTCTATTTTATTTTATTTAGAAAATAATAATTGTAATATGAACCATGAAGAAAACTAAATAGCTACTAAATAATAAAAAAAATATAATTTAACCAATCACCTGAACTGAATATAATAATGAAATACAGATCAACCCGCTTAATATCATGCTTCCCGTGTCAGAAAAAATCATGGTAAAAAGCGGGTGGTGACAATAAAAGAAATTCCGCTTAATATCACGTTCCATTATATTAACCAAGTTCTTGCTTTATATCACGATTTATAACATTAATCGAAAATTTATTTCGAAACTTATTCGATTAGTTAAATTGGTAACCTTGTTCTAAGGTTCTTTAACTAAAAGTAAGGCGTTCAATAAATTATGTTTTTTTACAATTTTGGTAACTAATATTTGATCTGTGGAAGACTCAATTTCCGCAAGCAATTTTAGCACAAGTAATCTTCTGTAATGGAACTTAAAATTACGGATCACACGATTGAATTAGTGATGTCACGTTCGGTGGTTTAAAAGTTAATTCGATGTTATTTAGTTTGAATTTAGGATGAGCAGAACAATTATCTAAAATGAGCGCAATCTTACGACTTTCGGAAATCAATGCTTTATCACATTCTCGTAACCATTCTTCAAATATAGAAGATGTCATCCATGCATTATTATTGGTTTTGTACTTGACTGGCAACTGTTTTATATCACGAAAACAACGTGGTGTTTTAGACTTGTCAATTACCAAAACTGATTTCTTTTCTCCATCCATACTTGCATAAAGAAGAATTGTTATTTTTTCTTTTGAAATTTTAATGCCAGAAGATTCAGTTGTCTTGAAATCCGCTAGGCATTGCACGCCACAAAAGGCCAGTTTCGTCCTTGATGAATATATCCTTTTTTTCATAGGTACGAAGAACATTAACTAAGGAAGTAGCTTGTTATTCATTGGTTCCATTGGAATATCTGCATCAACTTTCTCACGATGAGCTTTTTTATAAACGATCCCGTATCTTTTCGTCCATCGATCTATCCATCTATTTGTGGGTACGATGTTTCATCAGCGTGATCTTCAGCTTTGCTATGTCGTTTTCTATTTACATTTAATTTTACGTCAGACAACATATTTTGTTTTTTATAAATTTTGGTGGTAATTGATGGATCGAAGATGAATTTCGTAGCAACTGCTGGATATGTGTGTTCAGGTGAGCCGTCGGAAGCTGCTATAATTTATAGTTTTTGGTTGTCAGTAAGTGCGGTTCTTTTTCGTCCTGTCATGTTTGCACATGTAGCTCTGTTTTCATGGTTATGGGGTGAAAAAAATTGTAAGTTACACTATGAACAGTCATTTTAATTGAAAAACAATTTATTCAAAACACAAGCAATTTTACCTGTTTGCATAAAATTTATGGAAAAAGTTTTTTTTCTTTATGATTTTTTTTTAAAATTAAAAGTTTATTTTATTTGTTTTTGATTAAATTGTCGATTGGATACAAATATCTCTGTCTCAATAACAGACCAAAAACTAAAAACTATTTTTTTTTCGTCTCTTTTCCCGTTTACCTATAAAACTTATAAAATTGCGACTCATTTTTCAACAATAAATTTGTCTACAAACTCAAACGAAAATTAAATTAAAAAAATTTAAGGCCTTTTAGTACGTACATGTAGATTTTAGTTTAAATTTTATTTTCGAGAGAGCAATATAGCAATAAAAAAATCTATTACGACTTATTTTGAAGTAAGAACTTAAAAGAAGTAGAGTGTGGGAAGGACCATTTTTATTATACTTGGAGAAGAATACACCCATAAAAAATCGAAACGTAACGAAAATAAACATTTCAAATTCGCATGCGCATTATATTGTAATATTATATCATAAAAGGAGAATCATGATTTAAAACGTTTTTGATCCAAAAACAAAGAAAATGTTCGTGATAATAAGCGGAACTGGATATTAAGCCGACATGATACGAGGGCAAATCAAAAAGTCTTGCAATATCATATGAAAAAAAAGAGTGAGTGAGACAGCAATATTTTTATATTTCGACATAATCTCCTTTAAGGTTTATACATTTGTCACATCGATCAATTAACTTGCCTAAACCCTCTAAAAAAAAAGATTTCTTTTGCTCCATAAAATATTCATTTACAACAGACTGTACTTCATAGTCACTGGAAAATTTCCGGCCCCTTAGTGTTTTTTTCAAATTGGGAAACAGAAAGTAGTCACTGGGTGCCAAGTCTGGACTGTACGGTGGATGCGGAATTTCCACGAAGCCACAGGCCTTTAATGCAGCTTGAGCAATATTAGCCTTGTGCACTGGTGCATTTTCGTGAAGAAGCAAGATTTTTTTCCTATCTTTCCTTGGCCGTTTTTCCCGGATCGCTTTTTTCAATTTTCGCAAAACCTCTGCGTAATATATGCCTGTGATTGTGGTTTTCGGCGGCATATAATCGATTATCAAAATTCTTTCAGCATCCCAAAAAATTGTTGCCAAAACCTTACCAGCAGACGGTTGAGTTATGAATTTCTTTGGTGGTGGTTCACTACGTTTAATCCATTGCATTGATTCTTGTTTGGCTTCCGGATCCCAGTGATGAAGCCATGTTTCCTCGCCTGTTATTATGTTATCCAAGAAATTTTCTGGATCTTCTTTGTACATATCTAAAATCGCCTTTGAAGTTTAAACACGTATTTTTTTTGTTCTGCATTCAACAAACGGGGAACCCATCGCGCACTTACTTTCGACATGTGAAGGTGGTCATGTAATATAGTATATGTGGTACCGTATGGAAGAGAAAGTCTCCACGCTAACCGCGGAACAGAAATACTTCGGTCCTCCAATACAATACATTCGGCCAAAATTACGTTCTCATGGCTAATAGCATCTGCTGGCCGATTCGAGCGGTTGTCGTCTTCTAATGACTTCTGACCACTTTTGAATAATTTTACCCACATTGTTACTGTGGCATATGATGGTGTAGATTCCCCGTAAACTTTTGATATATAGTTGAATATATAAATTGCATTTCGTCCATCTTTACAGAAAAATTTAATAACGGCGCGATATTCAATTTCATTCATTTTAAGAAAAATGCAAAACACGTGTTACTAAATTAACAAAAACAAACGAACTGTAAAATTTACATCGAAATGTTCTTCTAGAAGTTTCATCGCGACAAAAAATGGTTTTGAAAAATATATTGTTGTCTCACTCACTCTTTTTTTTCATATGATATTGCAAGACTTTTTGATATACCCTCGTAATAACGGAGTATAATGTATGTAATTTAGTAGATTGGAAAGTGGATTTTAAGTATTAATGATTATAACCGAGTCGTGATATTAACCGAGATGATATTAGCCGGGTTGGCCTGTATATAAGAGAATAAGAAAAAAATTTATACATAATAATTTGACCTTAACATGTGGCTGTTGTATCCCGCGTTGCTCGAGCTGCCTCCGTTAGGATGGGAGGATTGGAGTTCCGTTTTTCGTGTTTTTGGTTTTATGTACTATTTTATATATTATATTTCCAATTTTATGTTTATTTATATTATTATATTTTTAACTTTAGGTTTATTTATATCATTATATTTTTAATTTAATATTTATTTATATTATTATATTTTTTTAACATTAGTTAATCGAGGGTTATATATCCCTATAAACGACAGTTACTTTTCTTGCCGTGATCGATCACACTACACTAATGACTATGTTAATTAGATTATTACTTATTTCACGATGTCTATATACAATTTCGCACTCGTTAAAAACCCATTACATACGTCATTAGTTTAACACTCGTTAGTTTTAGTTTGGGCCCCGCGTATTTCGAGTATTATAATTACTAAGTTCATTCGCACTCCACACGGATTTATGACCATTGTTTTCATCTAGCTCCACTTCTTTAGAACAATACTAATTTTAGTTATTATTTATTATAATGAATGTGTTCACACTATTTCGTTTTAATTTATTTTACTATTAGTTAAACGTAGCTAATACCTTTGTATTTATGTTACATGTTACGTTGTGTGTAATTTATTTATTTATTAAACTTTAGTTTATTGTTAGTTATCGCCACACGAACTTTATACTTAATTTAGTTTGGTCTCTTATGAAATTAGAATTAATTACAATTTTTGAATTCTAACACTAATCATGCAAACTTATTCACTGGATTTTTTTTTTCAACTGTGAATCCATTTTGTTTAAGTTCTATACCTGTCAACCGATTTTTAATAATAAGTATTTTTCTTCTAATTTTATTTATTTATTATAAGTCTTAAGAGATTTCTAACTTAATTCGAGGCATTCAAAATTTTGCTTTCAGCTTTCTCACAAAATTTATAATTTAATTTGATTTTAAAATTTTTAATGGGCACGACTAGGCTTAACACCAAACTTTTTATTTTTTTATATATTTTTACTGATATAAGAAAAAAAAAACAACTGTTCCCGATCTACGAACAAACCAACTTATTTATAGACATTTCCCCTCCATAAAAAAATGCATGATCATTATTGCCGCATGACAAATAAAAAATTATAAAAATTTAGTAAAGCCTTTTTAACCCACCATAGGAACGGCGGGTAGACGTTACATAGTCCAATCATTAATTTGCATTTATTTTTGTACTAATGTAAACCTTTTACTTTCACATAAAGGGAATATGCACTACCGCAAGAAACTTTTCAGTCTGCATAAAATCAGTCCCAATTGCAATGCCACCGACAACGGACAAATAATTTAAATTTGTAATTGCATCTGAATCTTCTATTAAACTAGTATCTAATAAAAATTGTTCCTTGCACCTGTTACATTTGAGAAACAATTTCGACAATAATCTACATCAATGTTCTATCAAAATTATTAGATTAGAAAAATTACAATAAAATAAGCTTCAGTTCATTCTACTGGTTTTTAATTTTTCAAAAAAACTATGCGCCGAAATTATTCTATTACCTTCGACTTGGAAAAATGAAGGTGAATTGTCTGGGGAAATATTTCCTTTTATTAGTTCCGTTTTTATAATAACACATTCAGAATAATTCTCTAATTGGATAGACTGAGAGGAAACATCGTTTACATTTTCTTGCTGAGAATTCGAAACCTTAGTTTCTTTTGCATCGATTAATACTTATAACAGCTTCTGGCGATTTCCTCTCAACAAAAAAACTTCTTTTTCTACCAAACGCAGAATCACCAGGTTTTTTTATACGCCACATTACTAAATAAATTTTGATTTTTAAAATAAAATAAGGCAAAAAATATTATAATAATTATATACAAATAAATTACTATAAATAGTTATATTACATGTAATAATTTACAGATAATGGGGCCAATTCCGACAATGTGAAATTTTATGTTATTTTTTTATGTTATTTATATTTTTTAAAATGGAAAATAAAATTATTATTTTTTTCATATTCCCTTTGGCTTATTTTATTTCGTATTTTAAAATAAAATGTTATAGTACAATTTTTTTAGTGCAACTCAAAAACTGCGTGAAGGGTATAGAAACCTAGTACACCTAGTGTTTTTGTTTTTTTTGACAACTCCATAAAAAACCCAAACCAACAAGATGGCTGAATTGAAAGGTAAGTATAATTGAAAATTATTATAAATTACATGATATTTGTGGTTATTAGTAGCAACTAGTATAAATAAATTATACTAGTTGCTTACTTACATATTGTACATATTTATACTTTTGTCTGTTGTAGGAAAGCGCCAACCAAAATCCACAAAACAGCAGTACGAGCTCTATGTCCAATTCATTGAGGAAAATCGTGAAATGACGAAAAAAAAAGATTCAGATGAAAGAATCCAACCTTTATGGGATCGGCTTACAAATATGCTAAATTCGTTAGCCGGTCCACAGCGACCTAAAGAGGGTTGGAAAAAGGTAAAATATGTTTAAATGCGTATATGTATATATGCGTATATGTGTGTCCGAAATAGTTTTGAATAGGTATATTGATTAGAATATTTCTTAACTTTGAATTTTAGATATTTGAAAATTGGCGTAACCAAATACGACACAAGAAAAGAAAAGAAATCGTTGAAATCAACACAACGGGTGGGGGACCAGAATATACCGAACGATTAAAACCGATAGAGGAAAGGGCCGTGAGTGCATGGGGGGCAGTGGTTATGGAAGGTGTGTCAGCAATCGAAGCGGGGTTCAATGGAACTATCAACGATGCGGAAGCTCCCGAAGCAAATCCAACAACAGTTGAACCAGTCGCTGAATCTTCCCAATACAGGAAAGACACGCACACCCGGAAGCGTAGAAATATTTCAGAAGGTTTGAATAAATTTATATATGAGGATGTATATATTTATATACATATTTATAACGCCGTTTTAATATTATTTTAGGTGACGAAATGTTAAAAAAATTATTGAAACTAGAGGAAGAAAAATCGAGTAAAACAGCTGAAGGCTTACATGACATAGCCGACAGCATCAACAATTTAGCCGAGGCAATATACGCTGCGTTAGCTAACTTAGAAAAGACTGGATTGTAAACTAAATGTGATTGAATTATTGAAATTATACTTAGAAAAGACTGGATTGAACTAAATGTGATTGGATTTAAATCTCTTTAAATTATAAGATTTTTATTTAAGAATTTAATAAATATTTATTTTGTTTTATAAAATTACATAATTTGGTTATTACTACTATTGCTAAAATATTTATTCACATATAACTCTCGTACTCGACTCCCTAATAAGTACCAAGAATCATTTTCCGATTCTGCTATATTTAAAGGATCAACATTTGACTCAATATTTTCAGCTTCAGCATCGTCAGCTTCAACGTCACTATCTGAATCAACATCTTCATCGTCGGTCCTTCTATTTATCTGTATATTATGTAAAGTACAAACGGCATAGATAATTTTACAGGCCATACTCGGATTTTAATGTAGCGTTCTGTGTCTAAGCAAATAACGAAAACGGGATTTTAGAACACCAAAACATTTCTCGATGATATTTCTAGCTCGGATAAATTTTTCATTGAAACGAAAATGAATCGTTGCATTTTCGGTGTTTGGATAAGGTGTTAGAAGCCAAGGTTCTAGTGGAAAACCAGAGTCACCTAATAAAAACTTAGCTTGGTTTTCCACAGAATTAAAATTGTTTACACAATATGATCTTAATTTGGATGTCATCCAAATAGCCGAATCATGCACTGATCCAGGAAATCGAGCATTCGCATATAAAATCTTCATGTTGGCGTCACAACACAACAAACTAAAGCATTGATGCTGTGATACCTCTTACGATTTCGAAATAAGTTGCCTCTATAAAATTCATCATCCTCTGGTGGTGCAACTATTGAAATACGGCAGCCATCTATAGCCCCAATAATTCCTTGCAAATTGAATTTTTGATTAAATCCATTTTGAATTTCGGCTTGGGCTAAAGTATTTTGCGGAAACTTAATAAATTCATCCATAAGGTAGTCGACGATAAGTTTCGTGATTTCTCTAACCGCCCGAGATACACTTGGTTGGGAAAAAGAAATAGCTTGGCAGCTTCCAACCGATACCTGATAAGAGCCATGTCCGTAAAAATGAAGCGCACATAAAAATCTGAGTTTAAATGGGATGTCTGTCTGGCGAGATTTTATTTCCAATTTTTCAATTATAAATTGCACAGAGGATTTTGACAACCTAAATAGTTTTTTAAATTTAGCGCCGAGTAATTCATAGGGATTACTCACATCTCGGAGGTGTTTCAATTCAAGAGCGTGGTTTTGCTTGAAAAAAGTTAATTATTTGCCTGTTTATTATTTATCTTGTAATTACATACCGTCTTCTTCTTCTCTTCCCATACTAACAACATTCCATGAAGATAATTGGGCATTTTAAGTTCAGTTTTAATGGTCAGAATTTAAAAAAATTAAAAGAAAAAAATTAAATGAGATTTTTTAACTCAAAAAATATTTTTTATTTATTTTCCATACACAAAATGTGATAAAATGGTCAATTTTGATAATTTTATTTTTGACAGATATAACATAAAAAATAAAATAACATAACTTTTTTGTTGCTCATCAGAATCGCAATTCAATATTTTATAACTTAAAATAACATAAAATGATAAAATGTGTATCCGAGAATCGGCCCCAATAATATTATATAAATAACGAAATTAAAGAAACTCTCAATGTTAAAAAATACTCTGCATTCCACAAAGAGACAAAAACAAATCGCCGAGCGAAAAATAAATTGCTGCAATAAAATTATTACCAAAATTATTAACTGATCAAAATTCTGTCTACTCCTTATATAATATGGTTGATCATTTGGAACTCACAAAAATATTGTATTGTGCCAAATTTTTACTAATAAAAATTTAAAACCATAATACCAACATTTACATAAATAGTTAAAATTTTTAGTTGGTAACCAATACAATGCTAAATGATTTATTAAGTACGAATGTATAAGTAAGATAATCGTAGCTAGTTTAGTTTTAAAATTAAATTTCATTTTAGTAAAGAACATTCTTAACGTCATGAAACACTCTAATATTGCTAGTGCGAGTAACTTTATTTGCAAAAATAATCAGCTTTGATTTAAATTAAAATAATTTTATTTTGTCGTTTTCTAAGTTACTGAAATTAGCTATTTACTTCTATTTTATTATGGCGATTTTAACTATGGCGGTCCAATAAATCTACTTCACCCATATTTCTGTTTTACATTTTTGCACCATTTGGTTGTGGTATATCAACTTGGCCCTATTCAACTTGACCCTATTGAGTGTATATATCGACGAGCTGATCCCACTGTATGTTACCCAAATAGATTCCATAGAAGTGATACTGTTTGGTAACCTTTCTACCTCGTCAACACCATTGCATTACCGACATCTACAAAATTTTCAGAAAATCCTCTGTTTTTTTTATTTATTAATTTCTTGTTGGTCATCTTTATATTTTTTGATCAGTTTTCCTATTAAAGTTAGCATCGCCAAATTTAATTTGAAAATGGTGTTGGTGAAAAATTGTGATGCATTTAGGTAAAATTCAGTACAACAGATTCTCCTAATCCCAAATAGGCATCACGTTTTTGATACCGCCCCTCGTACACATCAATTTGTTCAAATGACTGATCTGTGGCTGAATTTTAACAAATCTATCTGTAGATTCAATTATATCAATATTTCAAACATGAACATTTGTGAAAAAATCTTCAAACATTTTTTCTCGAATCTACTCAGAAATAAGTCCATTTCCAACGTCCTCATCTAATGTCCAATATAATTGTCGGCGATATTATACCAAGATATAATGTATGAAATTATACCATAATACAATCAAGCCACCCACAAATGTGTAAATGTCATCTGCATCAATAGCTAATTTGTTTTTTAACGAGTAACATTTTGTGCAATCTACAATTGATTGAGCCAATAAATATATTTGGGAAAAGCATTTCAAAAATATCTATCGGGTTAGATTCAGAACTCAGGGTCAAAGATCTGATTTCCGCTTCTTTCCATAAATTTAATTGGAACATTTTGGCGGAGAGTAGGCAATTTTCTTCATTACCTAAAACAATCAAGATTCAGTTCTTCTTCATCGCCAGAGTCCTAGTTGGTTTCATCTGTTATTTCGAGGGATTCTAAAAACATTTCGAATGGTATTGCGATCCTCCAATTTCAAATTCATCGAGTGCCTCTGGAATGGCGAAGGAGTTTTCATAAAAAAATTGTTATCTAACCAGAAATAAGCATTTATTATTATTATTTTTTCTAATAATCATTAGAACCGATGGAATGTTTAGTACACGAACATTTCATAAAATGTAAAACATATTTTTTTTATTTTAGTCTTAGCAGTACTTTCTATGCTAATCAATGAATTTATCACTCATTATCCAAAATGAAAATATGATTATGAAACCTCATTTGAGGCGGCCCAATACCTTGATGGGATATAGTGCCAGAGAGAGAGAGTATTTTCTTGACTCAGAATCCATTTTTAAATTATTAAAAGTTTATATTAATTTTAAATTGCATTTTTCGCATGAGCGATCACTAAACAAAACGTAAAATATGGTTTATTATATGCCTTTAAATACTTTTAAGGGTAACTCTACATTAAATGCATAGAAATTGATGTTCATACGGTACATACAAAAAATAACACGTCTCTATTGTTGCGCAAATGATACATTATCACATGGGTTAAAATATTTGTTAATTTTAATCGAGCGTGACTCAAGCGTGATGTACTCGCGCATTCGATGGGCAACGACTTACTCGTTTGGAAATTCGATCCATTTGAGATTTATAGAAACCAAATGTTGACTGAAACAAGTGTTTTCACAGACATTTAGTTTGCACGGAACCACAAACATTCAATCCGACACACAGTTTGAAACCCATTTTTTGAACTTCGGCGATATAAGAACACGGTATGGTAAGGTTTGCAGCATCTGGAGGCAGGAGGACATTTGTTTGCATGACATCTAGACATCACGCTTACAATATGCAAATATACACACAAAACACTTGGAAGAATGTGGAATAAATTGGTAGGCTAATAAATTGGTAGTTAAGTACAGAATAATCAATTGTTTTAACCCTCTAAATTTTATTTTTAAATTGTAATGATTCTCCTGATATTTTTATTTTATTTACGATTCTCGAGTAAAACAACATAACATTTACTTGGATCATATCATTTCTAGATCAAATTTTAAGACTTTGCTAGGCAATCAGAAGACCCCTACCGATTCCACGCCTGAAGCAGATTAAGCATTCATTGGGCAGGAAGGAAAAATTTCCTTCACAAATAAATAAGTTTAAAAATATGTATGATAAACCAATTATTCAATAAAAACTGACTAAGAAAAAAATTTAAGAAAGAAATTTAATAAAATATAGTTCAAACGTTGCATAATAAAAATTGTAACGAACAACTTTAAGTAAAGAGTTAGCTTTCGTTCGGTTGATTTTATAGACTTCCAATAATCTGAATCAATTATTTAAAGTCCATATTAAATAAATGCGAATTGTACCACTCCTCGGAAGTTAACAGCAACGACACCTACGACTCATAAACAGGTTCACAAGACCCAATTGAAATATGTGCACAGGTCAAAGAAAAAACTTCCAATTTGTAGCAAACCCAAAATATTGCACAAAAATTTCATTATAAAAAACGAATATAATAGTTTTTCACTGCGGGGATTATTTTCAAAGAGTTTGTTGCAAAGGATTTCAATTAAAAACTGTAAAAAAAAGACTTGTTGTTAGAATATATAATAGAAAAATCTGTCGAACAAACTATAAACCAAAGTGTTTGTTTATGCTGGTAAGTTTGTGAAATGTCGGAATCGAAAGTTTTCAAAATGCTGCCAGTAAAAGACTTCCGATTTTTCACACGGGGTTTATCCTACAAGTTTCAATTAAGAAATTTGTTCAACTTTTATGACCATATGGCCCCTTCAGTGGATAAACGAATCGCACAAGTTCTGCCGTCGGCAATATAAATAAAGGGCCTTATATAAGGCAGTTAGAAGTAGAGTTAGAAGTTACCATGTTGTAATTAAGAAACCTGTTGAACAAATTTTAAAATTGACATGTGGTTTGGTTTTCTAGAATGAATGGTCTTATATAATAAGCCTCATACAAAGGAACTATTGCAACAAGTTTCGATTACGAAATTCATTCAGATTTTGAAATTGTGCATAAAATAAGCAATAACAGCTTCGAACCAATTTATATAAAGTATAAGTTGTACTTTATTTAAACAGAAACCAATTCTTTCCAACATTCAAAATCTGTATCAATGAATGACTTCATAGGAATTATACTTATGAAGCATCTCAATGACAACTACATAATTAGTCACTTCAATAATTAATGTCAATCACATGCAAAACCGCTCCATGCACGCGTCTGATCATTTCATATAAATTAATCAGCTGAACCGGCTTGCGCCACTGCGATTTACCCACTTAGCATTATACGCAAATCCTCATTTGTAAACATCATCTATACTTCTAAAAGACGTTTTAATTGTGCTCAGTAATTATAACATTGAAACAATAATTGTTTTTATCAATAGGTCAGAGCAATGTGGTTTAATTTCGGCGACAAACAGTCTGTAAAGAACAAATATTGTCGATTTTGCAAGAAAAGATTTCCCCAGCGTTATCAAAATATGAATAAATATACGTATAAATGAAATTAGTAATTTTACAAAACAGTTTTGAATTATTTTCTGGGCGGCCTCTTTATATACTTATCAGAAACAACAATTCCGCTTAAAACTCAGAAAGGTTTCTTATCGCTTAAAACGTAACGCTAGCTCTAAATAACAAAATATAAAAATTACAAATATTCAGCATCAGTTTAACGATGCGTTATTTTAATCGACATTTAAATGAAATTGAATTAGTCGTTTGGTGATATTCTTGTCGGTCTATTTTTTAATAGTTTGTTATCTTATCATACGTTATAGCAAACGAAATTGAACATCTTCGCGGTTTCGCAAAAGTCTTAAGATTCCTGGGTTTGTCATTATTTTGCAAAATTAAAATTTGTACACATAAATGTAAATAGAGTGTTCTAATCCATTGTCTAACCTCAATAATGAGTCACCAATAACTCAGTGTTATGAGCATGGCTGTTCTTGAGCACATGTCTAACATAACAACGAAACCACCCCAACACGCTTTTTTTTAAATAAAATATGGACCCTTTGTTTTTAATTAGATTACGGATACTGCTTACCCCTGTGATTTTATTTGGACAGGGTGAACATATTGTCTGGAAGGGATTGGTGAACTCCTAGATTCATACCTCTTCGCGGTACTCTCTCGGTAACTTTAAATTAATCAGGCAATGTAGTACAGAGGAAATTCTGTTTATAGTCATAGATAATACATATGACGGCGTGTTATTGACGCACTAAACAAATATCAAGTCAGCGTTTTTCCCCAGATTAGGGGTGGCTTGTATCAAGCACTTCACTTTATAAATGTTCAAGGTGGATGCATTAAGATTATTTACCAGTACGAGATCCTTTAATGTAGCGAGCGGGTTGATAGCCTGTTCTCATAAAAACAATCAAGTATGAACCCTACACGTCGGATTACCAAATCGTATTCAACAAACACGATCTCCGAAGTTGTACACGAACAACGCTTTAACAATGAAAACATGAACCATGATTATATTTGCTTCGTGGTTAGGTTGTCGAGGTAGATCTTCAAAACCATTCGAACGAGGCAAAAAGTTACACATTAAGCATAATTGCACTACAAGAGCTTAGATGGTTTGGGAATGGGATCCATGACACCACCAATGGTTACAATCTGCATTACAACAGCCATCACAATGAAGGAGAATTTGAAGTTGTTTTCTCATCCATCATTGGCTCGTGAAGCAAACTTCCGCCCTACAAACTGCAAATAGATTCTACAGAGGTGCCGACATGTACAACGATTCTTTTTTTGTCATATTCAAATAAAGTGCAAACTGTCATCTACATTCAACAAACAAGCACAAAAAATCGATCAATGCTTTAAAAGATCAAGCATCACTCAGAGCTAATAATTTACTATCGATTCTCTAGACCGGAACAGTATTGACGAAGAACCAGCTAGTAACATCCAGGAGCAATGGCAAGCTAAACAACAGCTATCCCTACCTCTTGAGAGAAAATATAATCTTGAGAGAAAATATAACCATATATCAACTTATAAATAGATTTCCGACATGCATATACACAGCGAGAACCCCCAGGACACTCTCATGTGTCTTGGAATACCGGATAAACTCGTCACTTTTCAAACTTTTGAAATAACATCTATTATTCGACAAGGAGATTGTGAGATATGGAGACACTTCAAGACAGAGACAGATAAGGTGAGTTTTATGTTCGAAACTCGCTATACTTAAATATTATGAAATGCAAACTTATGTCTTTTAATGTCTTTAGCAAAGAGTCAATCAGATTAAAGATTTATGGTAGGTGTTATTGTCGAAGACGCCAGTTTCAGCAATAGGCATAATGAAAATTGTATTGCGAGGGCGAATGTCTGGTTTGGATATGTCAAACGATGGACACGACAATTTAAAGAAATGCATACCTTACGTATGCTCTATTTCGCTTACGTTCGATCTTAATTGGAATACGCTGTAACGGTCTGGAATCCATGCTAAGCTGTGAACATTGAAAACATTCATAGAACTGGAAGCATTCAAAAGTATTACAGATTGTGTATAAGTAGGTGTCGATTAACATAGTTGTTGTCACACAGATTGACGCTAAATGGAAGAATTTCCTACGATTGTGTATTTTATTCCTAAGAATCCTATTATTAAGAGAGCGTGTATTTTTGAATCGTTTTATAGTTTCATAAACGAAATATCTTCTGATTTCTAAGTATCGATGTAATAATTTCAATTGGCGATAATTGCTGTGTTTTTTTATTAGCGCCAATAGCTGTATCCGGAGCAGCCAATTTTCTATGTCAAAACTTATATTTAGCGCGCTATTATTGCATATATTTAATTTATTTTGCTCTAAACTAAGATTTTTCATTCAACTTTTTAGCTAAATATCGATAAAAAAATATCTTGCTCTACCTATTTATCGGGAGCCGCTATCGGGAGCGCTATCCATTTCAATGGGAAATTTGAAAAGGCTTTTATTTTGTAAACCCCTGAAACCATTGGAAACTTAATCTTACAATAAAAATTTAAAACGCAGCAAGATGAATTCTTGTTTATAACGTCATGTAAAAATAAATGTCAATTAGTATATTTCAGGTCAACTAGTATATTTCAATATTGAAACACGGCTAATGTTACCGTGACTAACTTTCATTTATTAAAAACGAGATTTTGCTACTTGACGATAAAAAATTAACAGAATTGAATTAATACAATTTTCATTGTAAGGCCTACAAAGTCTATTGCTCTCGCGTAGAATCGCTTGTTTGAAATAGGTACAACGAGAAAATTTGTTATGGGTTGCTCTGTATTGCTTAATAAGAGTCTGTGCATCAACGAATATGATTTTTGGGAGATTGAGGAAAACCAAGATACGTTTAGCGAAACATCACAAAATGCAGAACGAAACGAGAACAAAGACACAAAGCTGTCTACTGCAATATTTTTAGTGCATAAAACAGCATTTGGGAAGAATGTTTCAGTTACACCATCAATCTAATAATTTCTTCAAAAGTATTTTACAGTAAACTAAAATTAACATAAATACCCAAGTTCAACTTTTAAAAAAGTGATAAAATTATCAAAACACACAACACAGAAACCAAACCCACGGTACAAAACTTTAGCATTTTATTCCACTTAACAAACACAAAAGTGAAAATGATGAAAAATTTGTGCAGAAATATAAACAAATAAAAAATTCATACATAATAAATTCCAATTAAAATGTCATTTTACTTATGATCTATGGATTAATGGACTTGATGTTATATGGTTATTACAGTTAGTTCATTCTTCTAAAAAAACATTGCAAAGTAGTTTAACAAAAAAATAAATTTCTATATTTATTTAATAAATTATTAAGATGAAAATTTTCGTTAACTAAAACAAAAAATGTATTTTTTTAAAAAATGTAACATTATTTTTCATTTAATTTTCCTTTTTGTACATTTCGTTTGCTGTTGAAAAGTTACGATGGAAAAGTTTCTAAGTAATAGCATTACTTTGTAAATTATGTGCTACAATGCTACTCTACTATTTTTTTTCCTTAAGTACTTATTTGGATTTCAAAATAAATGATGACAGGTAAAGCTTAATAGCGACTGGTATTTTTTGTAATATTTATAACCACGATGATTTTAAATCAGCACCGACATTGACCATTTGAAAAATATGTATGTATATGTAACTGCCTTGTGTAAAATTTATGAAGCTGTCCTCTTAATGCTAGTCATTTCCAGACCAGTGCAAATTATAGTCACTGAAGTGTTTTTATAATCGTTTGTAATCGTTTGTAGAAATGTGTCATCTGGTGATTAATAATATGTTTAATTTTTCTAGATATTCTAATAATATTTTTTTTTTATTTATAGATCTTGTTTTCTGAAAAGTGGCAGAGCTATAAACGTATGTTAATCGGAATTCCTTGTTAGATATCAGTTTTATTTTTTCAAAGTGTGAAAATGTATTTTAAACCGACGAAGAAGAAGAAAGGTTAAGTAAATTCAAATTGGATCAAATTATGACTTAGTATTTACGAAATATAACTAACGTAGAGGTGCTTTAACGCTTTTAGAGCCATTATATCGGAATTAGAATAGTGATGGAGGAGTTTATTTGTAGTCAATATCAACTTTAGTTATTTAGGGCCTCCTATCTATACAAATTAGCCCAATTCGTTACTATCACCATTGAAAACGTAAAGCGATCGTCCTAAAATAGTGTCCAGGAACGCTTTCTCTACCTAACTGGTATCGATGAAGTTGAAGTTTGTATTTGTGACGTAATAGTTACTTTAAAATAGCTTGGTTGGGTACAAAAATTAAAAAGTCGAAGAACTTTTACACTTTTACTAAAAATGGATATGTATTTGAATTCAGATAAAATGAAACATTTTTAATTATGGAATAAAAACTAAAACTATTTGATTTATAAAAAACGTGTGAACGAAATTTAAGGGATATGGACAGTGAAAGCGAATTATCCTTATCTTGTACCCCACCGGATATAGTGGAAGATAGTGGAAGAAAATAATTCATATGTATTTACTCCCGCAAAAATCGAAGGAAAAATACGAAAATGCCTATAAACGCTTTATGGATTATCGTCAATCTAAACACATCATTTTCGGAAAACGTCATTCTGGCGTATTTCGCTGATTTATCTACAAAATTGAAATCATCCACAGTATGGTCAAACTAATCAATGATCAGGTCGATACTAGTGGTTAAAAATAATGTGGGTATTGCAAAATACCAAAAATTACATGTCTTCTTGAAACGCAAATCCGACGGATTTAAAGCGAAGAAATCTAAAATATTAACTATGGAATATGTTCAACGATTCATTTTGGAAGCTTCAGATGATTCGTTCCTACTTACTAAAGTAAGCATGTAGGTATTTAAAACGATTATTATTTGTATTTACACATTAAATTCAAATATGTTTTCGGATAAAATATAATTCACACTGCAATATTTTTTTGTATGTAATATTATGATTGTTTTTTGTAGGTTGCCTTAATTTTTGGAATCGCTGGTGCTTGTCAACGGGATGAACTAGCCCGCATGGAAATTACTGACATTAGTGATTTCAGATCTAAACTTTTAGTTAAAATCCCGAATAACAAGACAAATAAACCACGATCATTTATCGTAAATGAAATTTATTTAGAATATTACAGAAAATATATAGCTTCGCGTCCAAAAGATTTAAATTCTTTGCGTTTTTTTTAAATACACGGTAAAGGTTTCAAACAAGTAGTTGGCATACATCAGTTTGGTAAAATGCCACAAATTGTTGCTACTTTTTTAAAATTGCCAGACGCAAAACAGTACACAGGGCACTGTTTCCGCCGTTCATCTGCGACAATTTTAGTTGAAAATGGCGCAGATTTAACATGCATAAAAAGATTTGGAGGATGGAAGTCATCGACTGTTGCTGAAGGGTATATCGATGAATCCATTATCAATAAAATTGAAGTTGCTCATAAGATTTTCGATACAACGGATAATGAAACAGCCGATTCAAATAATGTTAATGATTTTAATAGCAATATATCAACAATAATGCTGGGATGCGATACTACTAATCCACCAATGTTCAATAATTGTACTAATTGTACCATAACCGTTAATATTACAAATAAGTAAAATTAAACTTCTATACCTAACACATAATTAGTTTAGCATAGATTTATCAAATAAAAATTGATTATTATGTATACTGTTAAATTAAAATAAATAAATGCGTTTGACCTTATAAGTGTACTTTTATTTCTTCTAAACAATTAAAACCCATACGGGAATATATTCCCGGCCTAGGCCAGAAAAAATATTCTCGTACTATTATTATTTGTTGCTTAGCAACAAATACAACATACTGTGCTGGGATGTTGTAACTTCGGAATTTTCGATATTCGATGAAATATCGAAGATTTCGATAAAATGGCATGTTATACCATTTTCGACCATCATTTTTTTCGACTATCTATCATAAAAATATTTTTGAGTGATATGCTGAACAACATACAACATAACCTTACAAAAGAAGGAATCTTTTACCAAAACCAAAATATGTTGTAGATGTTTTTTTTTATTTCATTTGTTAATTTAAAAAAAAATTAAATTTTATCATGTAAGTATGCTATTTCACATGTATTATTATATATTTATATTAAATATATAAAATAAGTTATAATGTAAATAATATTATAAGAGAGCCATAAAATAAAACTTATATCTTAGGGATAAAACAATAAAGGTCACAACGGGGGCACAATTTGAAGCAATGCTGGAATACATTGAAGAGTATCAAGAGATGGCTACAGGAGCACTTATGACCGTGAATGGTAGAACCGCCGTGTCACAATTCTGGCAAGAGCTTGCATTAATTTTAAATTCATGTGGGCCCCAATGCGGGATGAAGATGGGTGCAAAAAGGTAGGCTTATTATTAATAATATTTATGTAAAAAATATTAAGTGTTTAATTTTTATAGGTTTAGGCGGATCTTAAAAACAAGATAAAATAAAAATTGCGCAAAGAGAACACGGATCGTCGTCAAACTGGTGGTGGTTCTCGAACTGTGGTGTTATCGCCTTTCGAGGAGAGAGTGGTTGATACCACCAAATTAGACAAGAATATTTTTGGCCTGGAAAGTGCAAAATTTGGCTACGCCACAATTTCTGGTGTTCAGGAAACTACAATTTTAGAAAAAAATTCAGGCAACTCGTTTACAATTACCGAATTTACACCGTCAACACCGCAGCTTGAACCACAACCACGTGCAATACAGCCCTAGCCTACACCACATATCCGACCACATATAAATACCACACTACAGCTTCGAGCTGACACAAATCCCACCTACACCACACCCTCGAACCCCAAAGAGACGTGTACCCATTCAGACCAAGATGCTTGATGAATTGAAGCTTCTAGGAAAAGAAAACCAAAACTTCCATAATACGGTGTTGGAATTACTCGAAGAATCGAATTCCATAAATGCCAAAAGATTGGCTGTCGAAGAGAAAATGCTATCTCTTAAAAATTGACGAAACCAAAATGTGATTAAAATATAAATGAAATGAAACGATTTTTTTTATATATATGAAATTAAATGTGATAATTTGTACTAATTTATTCAGACTTTTATTTAATAATTTTGAAAATAATTTAATTTAAAAACAACTGAGTAATCCATTTCGAATCTGTCTGGCGGTTGAATCATCTCCTGCGGCAAGCTCAAATTCGTTCTCCAATATTTGATTAACTGTGGTTGGTGGTTCGGTCAACTTAACCTTGTGTATTATACATATGTTGAATAATGCACAGCACACGTTTATTACTTTTATGACCTTTAAAGGCTCGTACCTTAATACTCGCTCCCCAAGAAGACATCGAAATTAATTTTTTAGCACCCCGTTACATCGTTCGATGGGGTTTCGGGCCTGGGCATGCAAATAATTATACTGCCGTTCTCGTTCGTATGGATTAATGGGAGTTATGAGCCATGGTTTTAGGGGATATCCTGAATCGCCTAAGAGCCAGGTGTTTCGCTCCCCATTGTCGTAACTCAGTTTTAAATTTTCGCGATCTTGAGATAACACCCATATGCCCCAATTATGGGATGATCCCGGGTAAGTAGCACAAACGGACAAAATAAGCAGGTCGTAATTACAAATCTAAATAATATGAAATAAGTGTTTTACAGTCACAAACTAACCAAAAATATTAATTTCATTACCAACTGAACATTAAATGAATGATTGCCTTTTCTGCTATAAAAAAAATGTGCTCATCTAATTGGGGAGCTATGAACTGCACATGAGTGCAATCAACGCAGCCAATTATCCCGGGGTGAGACGTTTCATCAAAAAACGTTTGTTTGTATAACTGCTTGTTCCTGTCGTTGGGAAATTTTATAAATTTTTTACATATAACGGGTTCTAACGAGGCAATGATTTCGGTTATGGCTCTGAATACTACCGATTGGTCCATCGAGTGTAATAAAACATCGCCTATAGTTCTTTGATACGACCCAGTGGCGTAAAAATTCAACACCGTCGCTAGTTTTGTCTGTATCGGTATTTTAGTAACCCGCTCGCCCGTGTCTATTTTTTGTTTAATTTCGTCGACTAAATAAACAAAAATGTCCTTATCAACTCGAAAGGATTCAATAAATCTAGAATGTAATTAAAATTATACAATTTGTAATGAAATTTAATAAACAAAATCTTACTTTTTATCATCCATATCCATGATGTCATAGCGATTTCTAAGGTAGCACCTTTCCACGTAGTAATTCATATATTCTTCGTCCTCCGATCTTGCACGAGGTCCAGTGAAGGCAGCCACAAATCCCACATTCCACTAACTAATAATTCCTTATTAATAAATTTTGTTAAATTTATAATATACAATATATTAGATATCATTAAAATTCACTTGTAGTTTTCAAAAAAATAATTATTTTGAAATTTTAAAGTTCGAACGAAAAAATTATAACATACCGACTATCACTTTTTTCGATTCGACGATCACTATCGAATCGGATGGATGTGATGTTACAACATCCCAGCACTGGAATCATGAGCTTTTCGTTTCGAAAAAACAACGGAAAGATATATTTTTTCCTACGATCGGAGAAAAAAATATTTTTTTTCGTGCCTGGTTTGCTCTAAATAGTGGAAACATCAGTACATCGATTTTATCTCATGAGTTCCTCATTTAAAATGAGTGAAGCAAATAAACTGGAATACGTACACAGTGTATAATACACATAATTAAGTCTTTGTATTTGTATTTTTCTTTTGTTCGTATTTGTGTCATTTGAATGATGAACAGTACCAAAATAACGCGATCCCGGGGCGAATCGGTTTAATTGTTATGGTGATTAAGTTCTTTTCTCAGCACATTACGTCTGCTCTCTAGCTATGGAGTGTCATTATTTAACATGCTAATATATTTTATATTTAATATTTTTTTTTATCATGAATTAATTTTATATATACATATTAATAAAATTTTATAAGTAAATTTATTTTAAATTTCATAAGTTTTAAAAATAAAATGTAAATTATAAAAAAATCGTGTTATACAATACACTAACCGAAATCACGTTGGCTCAAACAGTTAATATGAATGAACAAAAAAAGAATGACACGTAGCTTGCATATGCAGCAAAACAATCATAGGCCCGTTCCATACACAGCTTCAGAAGGCCGGATTCACCTTCTTTCCCCTTTTACCTATAAAATCGATGTTAACTGCGACATAAATTTTTTCGATGAAGCCGAATTAACACAAATAGAACTGAAAATAAAAAAGTTTAAGGCCATTTTTGAGATATAGATTTTTGTTTAAATTTTATTTTCAAGAGAGCAGAATAAAACAATACAAAAAAATTTGGTGTTTTAATTTAAAATAAGGGTTTAATTAGCAATAAAAAATCTATTACGACTTAGTTTGAAGCCAGAAGCTGAAGCCGTGTATGGAACGGGCCATACGCACGAAACTAACACAAACACAAATGGTACTATTATATTTTTCCGGTTACACTCATTTCGTTTCACACATTTAGAGACAAGTTTCATAAACAGAAACTTTAAAATGACGAATTTAATAAAATTAAACTTTCAAGTTGGTTTCATATTCTATAAAGTAAAAAACTTTTCAAGAGTCACTGACAGTTTTTATTATTTTAAAGTAGTAAAATTAAATTGTATGACTTTAAAGTAAAAAATAGTTGCCAAGTTGTCGTTAGTTCATCGTCACTCAATTAAGTTACTAAAAATGTTCATCATGTTTTATAGTAGCTGTGTTTTTTTATTAGCGCCCGATAGCTGTATCCGGAGCAGCCAATTTTCTATGTCAAAACTTATATTTAGCGCGCTATTATTGCATATAATTAATTTATTTAACTCTAAGCTAAGATTTTTCATTCAACTTTTTAGTTAAAAATCGATAAAAAAATATCTTGCTCTCTTATTTATCGGGAGCCGCTATCGGGAGCGCTATCCATTTCAATGGGAAATTTGAAAAGGCTTTTATTTTGTAAACCCCTGAAACCATTAGAAACTAAATCTTACAATAAAAATTTAAAACGCAGCAAAATGAATTCTTGTTTATAACGTCATGTCAAAATAAATGTCAATTAATATATTTCAGGTGATAAATGTTTGTTTTATTGATCAATTTACTTTTAATTTTTATAGTACAGCGACACCAGTGAATAATAGCTGCAGTTTCAATAGAAAATTGCCATTTGGCTCCGGATAGTGCTCCAATATTAAAACACAGCAAGTAAATTTGAAAGAATTTAAAACTGCAAAGGAATTTGCAATAGAAAGTAATTTATTTTTTCTGATAAAAACTAAAAAATGACCAACGAATACTACAACTTCAAAGTAACGTTCAAATTTTACTTCAAAGTTTTTGGAACGTAGAAAAGTAGGCATGTTTACTAAGGATTTTTTCGGTTCTTTTTGGTAAATTAAGATAGGTCTTAGTAAATAATGGGAAATAGTTGGTATTCATGACTTTATAATTACTTGAATAATATTCACTGACCCGCAAAACATCAAAGTAATTATTTTACTATATTTTGTTATATACATAGTATGTATTTAGAAAATACTACGAATAATTTACTTAGTAAAAGTCATCTTACAAAACGTTCGTAAGTACGACTAAAAATATTGCTTGAAAAGCGTCACAACACATTCTAAAACCATTCAGCGAACATTTAGACGTAAATTCTTTAGAAAATTTGTAAGAATTCTGTGAAGTAGGATTCTGGCGATGAAAACCCCAATCATTCGCATTCTTCAGAAGTCATTAGAGTCTGAAACTAGCCTTCTCGTTTCGGAATCTAATGATGTTCCTCTGAACGGCAGTGTCTTGTGAGAATGCTTACGGCTGTTTTAACTCTCACCATCACAAACCTTCTCCATAATCGTGTAAGATGACTTTGTTAAAGGCTGACCAATATAGACTCGTTTTGTACATAAATTCAGGTCTTACTACGCCGATGTAGAGCCAGAATACCAAATCTGGTTTCAAACCCCATATTTTCCAATGGCGTTCTTGCATAAGTAAATGGCTATAATAGCCTTTTATAATCTTTCTAGAAATTTTGCCCATACTTCTCGTTTGTTCTGTAAAAATGGATGTAGTGCTGTTTAAAATAGGACGTGTAGGAGCCATCAGAATTTTGATTTTCCTAGTATATAGGATTGACCTCTAATCCACAATTTCTAGCTTATTTTGTTACAAAAAAAGGTATTCTCTCTTTAATCGTATCTTAGTATTTACTAGCACCAGCAACCGCTATATCGTCTGCAAAGTTGACCACCCCACAAACTCCTTCCCAGTTGTAATAGTAATCCGTTGATTGCAATGTTCCAGATCATCACCAGCTCGACGATAACAGTCCAGCTTGACAGTATTTGATTGATTAATTTGCTTAAGGAAAATCTGCCGGGGACAATCTTTCCAAGACTACCTCAGTCTTCACGACGTTAAATTCACCCGTAATATAAAGAAATGCTATGAAGTAGTATTCTTCAAGAAATGCTATGAAGTAGTGCGATAGAAGTAAGGGTCTTAGGTTCTTTGGGTTCCAATGTGAGCTTACTTCGCATTCGAGATAAATACAACCTTAACTTCTAAACATTCATTCTAGATTACCTCGAGCAAAGGGAGAATAACTCTGAGCTGTTCTGCATATTCGATGGAAAATTTCAATTCCGGCCTGTTGATTTAAATGGCTTGAAACTATTTAACGTCCACAAGATCTATTTTTTTGTAAATAATAGTTGCTATGTGTAAAGTACATACTTGAAGGTTTCTGAGACCCATTCCCCTTTTATCAAAGGAAAATCTCAAATGATCCCTTTGCACCTTCTTCAGTTCTTTATTATAAATTTTAACGTTCTCCATGTAGGAATTCCAATCCCGTGCGACTCGTAGCTTTATTCAAGGTAGACTATAAATGAACACAATTATCCTGAATAATTTCGTTTATAAATTTGATAGATATTACCCTCAAGATAAATTATATACTCATACTATAAAGCTAATTACAACTGAGAACGGTGATTAGCTAGAGCCAAGCTTGCAAGATATCCCAAACCACTAAAATGAGTTCCAAACTCAATACTTAAGGTAAAGAACTTCAAAACAATAAATCCGATTCCCATCTCAAAAGACCAATTTATTTTTACTTTAGAGTGAAAAGGAAAAATCGCTACTAACAGCAACCATAAAATCAAACTATTCTGTTAACAAAAAACGAACAATAATTGTCGGCCACGATGGTAATGACCAAACACCAGATTATCACAACGACCATAATCCAGGGTATACAAAACCTGTCCCATGTTATAAAAATTGAAGAGCAAATCCAAGAATTATTGGTTAGCGGTATTGTGCGAAATTCGAACAGCTCTTACTCGTTCACGATTTGGGAGGTCCCAAAGAAAATGAGCGCCTTGAGAATTTGAAAAGTACGCGTAGCTAGTAATAGTTTACCGGAAATTAGACGAGAAACCCGAAACGGTAAATTCCTAACCCTTCAATCCGAGGAAATCCTCAACAGCTGAACTGATAAATGTGAGTTTCTAAAAAATAAATGGAATTTCTGCCTTCTGGGACAAACCATAACCCAAGATGGAGTGAAACTAAAATACGATAAAATAAATGAAATATTATATTAGCCATAACGCCCACTAATAACGATAAAACAATTCGTTAGATGCTCTGGCTATTATAAGAGGTTCATCAAAGATTGCTCTATATATAGATATTAGCTTATCCAGGTTTTTCAAGACTGTTCTTATTAACGACTGATCCATCAGATATTGGGCTAGGTGCCGTCTTGACGCAGAGTCAGGATGGTATCGAAAGACACATCACATTTGCCTCCACAACTTCATATGCAACAGAATCAAAGTATGCCGTGACCGACCAAATGGCACAGTGGTTAAAGCTTTGGCGTTTGGATCGGGAGGTACTGGTTTCGAATCCCGATAGGGGCAGGATGCAACGTGAAATGTCATCAACAGATTACGATATGTGGTGAAATGTAACACATCTATGACTCCCTGTCGGTGGGCAAAACCCATGGGCCGACCAATCTTCCATGTCAGTATAGGCTGGACTGCATGGAGCTTGCAATGTGCAGATGGTCTTAAATTAGTCCTATAGCCGTACGTCCTCGAGTTGGCCGGGAGGCGTAAAGTAAGGACGTAAAAAGAATAACCGCGGAAGAGCAGAGTGAGCCTTGACCCCAAACCAGATCGCATAGTTAAAAATAAAAAAAAAAATTACAAAAAAGTGTGCAGTGGATGAAAAAGAGGTACTGGCCATCATTTAGACTATTAAAATATACCAGATTTACATTGATCACTGACCACAAACCCTTAATATTTATTAAAATCTATGAAAAGAATGCGAAAATTCCGAGGTGGCGACTTAAGATATAAAATTGCGACTATGATGTTGTTTAGAACGAGGGCAAGGCTAACCTCGTAGCGGACATGCACCCATGATAAATGAGATCAACCTCAATGATGATTTCCATGCCATTCCGTTTCATACTGTACGTGAATCTGAGATCACTGAGGCATACCCGCCAAGCAATACGAGTGAGGTAGAAACTGTTCATTCAGGAGACATCTCAGAACATTATTTGATACACTGCTCTGAACGCCCACTAAATTACTATAAAAACCAAATCATATTTAAAATGTCTAAGTTAGAAACAGAATTATTATTTTCAATAACTAGCCGAATAGCACCAGAGACTATGTACCCAAAAATTCAGGAAGTATTAAGGGAAAACGTCCCCAGAACAGGTAATTTTGTATTTGCCATAACAATGATCGAAGATAAGACAAACAAACATGACCAAAACGCCAGCTTCGTGAAATAACATGAACGAGCGCATAGAGGGATAAGCGATTTGTAAAAGCAAATTAAACATATGACAAAAATTATATTTTATTATTGTAAGTATAAAAATGTAAAAATAACATTTTTATGTTGTGTTAGCCACAAAGTACTTATATTATAAGATATAAGTATGTACTTTGTGTTATAGCTATAAAAATTTCTCCTGGACCTTCACGTAGAAACCTCTAAAAAGAATGCCCCTAGACATCTTCAGTATCAGCAGAACAAATTTCTTATCTATTGACAGTTAATTGACACAAAAAATTTGTTGCATACAACTAATGCTCTAACCAAATATTTCATACAATGCGGAATCCCCAATACTATCGACTCAAACCATGAGACGAAATTTAATTTGATGCATTATGATCAATTTTTGTTGAGTCTATAACCGATAGAAAAAAATATAGAGTTTCACTCCGTAGAATGATTTTAAACGCTTGTTCGCTTTTTGGGTAGATTTCTGGAAGTTAAACTACTCCAATATATTGTAATTAATTTGTAAAAACATGACAGTACCACCACCAGAACCATAGAATAAATATTAGTAGAAATATGGTCTGCCCTTTAGGGGTAGTTGTCGGGGGTAAACTATGAGTTCAATACAATAAATCTTAACAGAAATACGAAAAGCGTGCTGTTGCTTTATGCAATACCAGCCAACACACGAATTGCAGCTTAACGGGACGTTTACAAAATTTTCTAGCTGTGTAACAAATATGTAATTAATTTGTAAAAAAAATTCTGTACCATTTTCATTAGATTGTGCTACAAGTTTATTTTAAAAAGGAGCGCCTGTTAAACACTGTTTAACTTTCAAGAGAACTGCAATAACAAAACATTACAATAAAAAATCTCGTGGGTATAAACTAAACCATAACCTTTTAATTGAATTCTATTGTTTTATTGTTCTTTAATAACACACCAATGACAATAAAAACTTTTCTTATACGCTTTTAAAACAAAAAGTTGACAACTTGATAAATTGATGATCGGTGTGGCATTAAACGTATTACTTTGTAAATGTAAAAAATTGATTTTTCCGAGAATTTTCATTTTAGTCATGTTGGCCTAAATTTTTTTGCAAATAACAAAATACCAGATTGAAAATGTCCTACTATACCACAAATACGTATGTGACGGATACAACAATATAAATGTACTATTGTATTACTGTTACACTTTATATATGTATGTACATATGCACATATTACATATTCGACTGTACACGGTCTGACTTAATAGTAATAAATTTTTGATATGTCATGTAGTTTCTGTTATAAATACTGTTTGATTTTTATTGTAACAAAAAATGCCAGAATATTTTTTTTTTGTTATGCCTTGTGAATTCATTTGATCTGATGTGACATAAATTTGATTGTTAAACATTCGTCCTGTTTTGCATTGAAAATTTGAAAATGAATTATTTGAGTTTTTTTAAAATCAATTTTAAATTGTTTGTTCATGATTTTGGTTTTGTTTGAGTTGGAATATGAAGTGAACTGGACGATAAATACAAAACGAGGTTAACGGGACGCTTTCAGAGTCTTCTAGATTTTTGCAACCATTTATTTATTCAGACGGCATTTACATATTTGGTTAGTATATCATTTAAGGGTTTTAGCTAGCCACGTATACAATCGTATATACTATATGTATATGTATGTATAAATTTATTTATATATAAATATTTATATATATATATATATATATATATATATATATATATATATATATATATATATATATATATATATATATGTGTGTGTGTGTGTGTGTGTATTTTAATTAAGCCGCTACTATACAATACATTGCAATACATTTTACTCCTAGATCACTAAAAAGGTAAAAACAATTTATTTATTTTTATACTATTTACAATTTTGCAAAGCCGCACACTCCATTTTGAGCATCAAAGCTCATTCATAACGAGGGTGCAGTCCATAGTTTTCTCTAAAAGTTTTATGTGAAAATTTACAAGGTCAATCATAAAATGGATGTAACTCATAGCTCCATTCATCATCGTCTTCAAAAGAATGCAGTTGCTCTGAATTGCACGAGAAACATGTACGATGGACATGCATATAGCCATTGTGTGATAACCAGCCAAGCAGCAAATACATCAAATTTGTGCCATTAGCTATGAGGTTGGCCTCTGTGCAATATTACCGTTCTTCAAATTCACGCAGCAACAACATGTTTCAAGTATATACAGAGATATCTACATTTAAACGACATTTTACATATATGACGCGCTATTTGTCAATATGCTGTTCGTTTTTTACTCATGTAGTGTGTTTCAGGAAGCTGCCTCAAAATATATCCTACATTCCACACCGGTTGGGGTACTTCAATATTCTACTGGTCGGCACTGCTTCACTCCAGCAACAAAAATACAATTTCCTATTTGTCAATTCAACCTGAGCAAGCAGTACGCTGTCAAAAAATAGTCTGTTTTTTTTTATTCAACCTGAGTAATTTTATCTGTACACTGTGTTTTTATTTGTGAACTGTGCTTACACCGCGAATACTCGGTTTTACAAATTTTGCTCTGAACAGAAAGCCAGTGTACGAAGAGTACGCAAAGTAAACAAATTATTACTCTGTGCACACTGGAGCATTTGGCACTGCACAACCTGTGCTCGGTGTACAATACCAAGGGCAAGCCTGTCTGCTCTGGTATTTTAATTAAGCCGCATGGTAAGTGGTTTGACTTAAATAAATATTTGAATAATAAAATAAAATAATATTTAAGTTCTATGTAATAATTTTGACTTTTTAATGTTTTAATTATATTTTTTGATAATACATATGGGTAAAAATAAAAACACGATACCTGATAAACGCGAGGCAATTTGGAATAGTTAAACATATGGCAACATTCAGGAAGTGGTGGATGATTTAAACTATTTTCGCGGAAAAGTGAGAAAGGTTATTGCATTTTACAAACAACATAAAACGTAATAGAAAACGTAAAACTTCTATAGCCGAAGACAGACTTCTCTTAAGAATGAGCAAGCACGATCCGTTTACTACCTCAACACGGATTCGACCAAATTCGGAATTCAATAACGGAATTAATCTTGCAGCGAGAACTATCAGAAACCGGCTTCACCTTCGTGAATGCATATCCAAGAAGAACCCTCATCTTTCGAAAAGAAATATTGGCAAGATAATTGCATTTGCTCGGGGACATTTAGGTAAGCCATAATTATTTTGGGACCTCATTGTTTGGAACGACGAAAGTAAATTTACCTTGTTTGGCAATGATGGTAGACCATATATTGAACGTCCTCCAAATAAGGAATTAAATTCACAGCACACGAAAAAAACTGTAAAACATGGCGGTTCTTTCATCATGGTTTGGGGATGTTTTACAAGTCGCGGGGTTGGGCCCATCGTAAAAATAGATGGGTCCTTGGATGCAGAAAAATATACTGGAATCCTTGCTGACAATTTAAACGAAGAAATAACGGATGATCTGCGTAATTAAATCGAATAAAGAACCTGTGGAGTATTATAAAATAAAAGATATCTCGAACAAAACCCATAGTAACAAAGAATCGTTACGGGCGTTAAGTTCAGTGTGCCGTTCTTACGCCACGTATGGCCAGAAGATGCAATTTGCAAATTTGCGTGCAAAACAGAAAGCATATATTATAAAATTATTGCCCACATGTCCTGGAAACTCCTCCTCAACAAAGACCGATCTCAATCCTATTGAGCATTTGTAACACTTGGATAAAAAAATACGAGGTAACCACTGAATAACCAAAAAAACTCATTAAAATCGTCAATTGAGCATGAATGGGAAAACACTGAATTTTTTACTGGACACTGGATTTTTACAACATTTGGGGGACTCTACACGTAGACTGTAGGCTGTGCTGGATAATAATGGATTAAACACTAGATATTAATACAGTGAAAAAATATTACAAATCTCTAAATTACAAATATATTAAACATATATTTTTACTGTAAAATAGTTGTATACCGTGTATATAAGATAGGTCCGATTTATGTAGGTCAAATCAATTTTCTACCGATAAACGGTAAAGTTACGGTAATCTAACATAAAATCTTTAGGTTATGATATATTATTCATTAGCGCATCGGTGAAGTTTGATCAGAAGAAATTATAAAAACAAAAGCAATCATTGTTAAACTTCAGTTGGTTTCAAGAAATTAACCTATCCGGAAAATTATTCACACACTCATGCTCAAGATACCTTACATGCATACGGAGTGGAGGAGGTAATTTTGAACAAAATCTAATAAATAAAGTTGATTAAAAATTTATCATTAATAAGGTACGAGTATATTCATAAACCTGTCCTTGGCTAAATAGTATATCTTGTGGTCAAACAAAACGAATAATTTCTGTGACATGTAGCATATCGTTGGAAAGGACATAAACTAGAAAAGTATTTAAAACAAAAAAATTTCAAAACAACCTCTAGTTTTGCATTTAGGAGGTAGACATTTTATTATACTTTTACACATTTGTTTAGGATGTATAAGCCCATAACTCATTTTGCCTAAACCAATTGTATTAAATAATGATTTGTTTAGAATAAAATCACATTGCAGGATACAATAAAGTGATGACCATGATGAGATTTTGGGTAATTTAAAAACAAAAAAACAAAAAAATATCTTATCTCAATTACCGTGACATTTAGTACATCAGTTCCATGAGATGAAAGCTTCCAAATTACCCTCTCCCCCACCCCCACCCCCCCACCCCCAATCTGATAACAAATTTTGTCGGTTCACCTGTCAAACACCCTGTATAAGTAGAGATGTACGTGGTAGACAAAGGTATAACAAATTAAATAAAAAGGAACATTTAATTAAATTAATTGGTTTATATGAAAGTTAAATCATAAATTTTACAGAGTACCAGCAACGATTATTATTAAAAACAGAACAGTTTACCTTAATTTACTTTTGATAATCTTAATCCTGTGCTTCACAAAACAAAAAATTAAAATGTTTTAAGAAAATTATAAGACTAACCCTTTTTTAAGATTTAAATAAAATAAATAAATCCTTTTCGAAGATCGGTTTAACCTTTTATAGTTAAAAAAAAAGTTTCAATTTGTCTTCGAGACTTATGTGTTTGTACATGAAGTTTTTGGAAAAGGACGTATGAAAGGGTTAAATTTGCTCATTCGTTCGTTTCATACCAGAGAAAAAAAAAATTAAATTAAATTTAACATAAAATAAGACGAAGTAGTAAAAGTACACACAAGAATAAAAACTTACAATATTTTTATTTTTAAAGTTAAAAGTGGATGTACATACTCGTAACATACATAAAAATTTAAATTCAAATCACATTCTATTTTAACATATTTCAGAAGAAACCAAAAATAAATTTTAACAAAAAAAAGGATATTCTCGTAGTTTTATTTAAAATGCTTTATTTTTTGTTGGTTTCGTATACTGATAATCTACTCATGCTCAAGACTTTTTTTCCTTTTGGCATTCTCGATTGAATCTTAAATTATTTCTTTCTATTTTCCGTTTGCGTTAAAAGCCTTTTATGCCACATTTTTCTTCGAAAAACATATTTCTCAAACGAGCATTGCCTTCACGGTGAGAATTACATGTAGGATTCACACAAGTATTGCAGGCATTTTTAAAATTTGTGTTAGAAGTATAAGTAAACTTTACAAGAAAAGAATAGCAATGTGAGCGAAGACTATGGGTTTTTGAGACATTTTATTTATAATACCATAAACAGAAATATCCCTAATTTAAAATAACAATAACTTTTATTATATGCCAAAACAATTGAAAAAAGTTATGAAAGTGTTTTCGAATCAAACGCATAAAACTAAAGGGTGATTTTTTTGTGGTTAGGATTTTCATGCATTAGTATTTGACAGATCACGCGGGATTTCAGACAAGGTGTCAAAGAGAAAGATGCTCAGTATGCTTTGACATTTCATAATGAATAGACTTACTAACGAGCAACGCTTGCAAATAATTGAATTATATTACAAAAATCAGTGTTCGGTTCGAAAAGTGTTTCGCGATTTACGTCCGATTTATGGTCTACATAATCGACCAAGTGAGCAAACAATTAATGCGATTGTGACCAAGTTTCGCACTCAGTTTACTTTATTGGACATTAAACCAACCACACGAATTCGTACAGTGCGTACAGAAGAGAATATTGCGTCTGTTTCTGAGAGTGTTGCTGAAGACCGTGAAATGTCGATTCGTCGCCGTTCGCAGCAATTGGGTTTGTGTTATTCGACGACATGGAAGATTTTACGCAAAGATCTTGGTGTAAAACCGTATAAAATACAGCTCCTGCAAGAACTGAAGCCGAACGATCTGCCACAACGTCGAATTTTCAGTGAATGGGCCCTAGAAAAGTTGGCAGAAAATCCGCTTTTTTATCGACAAATTTTGTTCAGCGATGAGGCTCATTTCTGGTTGAATGGCTACGTAAATAAGCAAAATTGCCGCATTTGGAGTGAAGAGCAACCAGAAGCCGTTCAAGAACTGCCCATGCATCCCGAAAAATGCACTGTTTGGTGTGGTTTGTACGCTGGTGGAATCATTGGACCGTATTTTTTCAAAGATGCTGTTGGACGCAACGTTACGGTGAATGGCGATCGCTATCGTTCGATGCTAACAAACTTTTTGTTGCCAAAAATGGAAGAACTGAACTTAGTTGACATGTGGTTTCAACAAGATGGCGCTACATGCCACACAGCTCGCGATTCTATGGCCATTTTGAGGGAAAACTTCGGAGAACAATTCATCTCAAGAAATGGCCCGGTAAGTTGGCCACCAAGATCATGCGATTTGACGCCTTTAGACTATTTTTTGTGGGGCTACGTCAAGTCTAAAGTCTACAGAAATAAGCCAGCAACTATTCCAGTTTTGGAAGACAACATTTCCGAAGAAATTCGGGCTATTCCGGCCGAAATGCTCGAAAAAGTTGCCCAAAATTGGACTTTCCGAATGGACCACCTAAGACGCAGCCGCGGTCAACATTTAAATGAAATTATCTTCAAAAAGTAAATGTCATGGACCAATCTAACGTTTCAAATAAAGAACCGATGAGATTTTGCAAATTTTATGCGTTTTTTTTTAAAAAAAAGTTCTCAAGCTCTTAAAAAATCACCCGTTACATCGTTTATGAGATTTCTTTTAAAGTGTATCTTAAATAAGACAAATTAAGAATCTTCTTTGGCTCAGCCCAAATACGAGTACAGTTAGATACTAGATATATAGGATTAAGATAGATTTTTAATGGTACTGACAAACTGGGATAATATTTATATATTAACATTTTTTATCTTTCACGCCAATCACACCTTCCATTGAAAGGAATAAATTATAGCACAAATATGGCTACTTGAAGCGACAAAAGACACAACTTTCAAAATAGGGCACTTAGATGATCGAGTGGGTGTATTTACGAAATCAGCAAAGGGAGATAATGCCCTGAATATTAAAAAGCCAGCCACTTGAGTGCAGATGTGTTCGAAAACAATTGTCGCTTCAAGATTTAATTTAAAATGTTATTTGTGTTATCTTTAGTATTCTAATACCTGTGACAGACTAGGGATTAACAAAACCAGATTAGTTAAACTCGTTTAGCTAATCGATCATAAATCCTCTTGCGTTGACATACTACAGTTTAGCTAATCGCGGTGCAAAATGTAAAATACTATAGTGGTGCCGCGGTTGCATGGTATATTATAACATTTGAATTTATTATTTCAAATATCATTTGAATTTAGTAGTTATTTATTTCATTAAATAAATATTTCAATTAATTATTTAATAATAAACATCGTAAATATCCATTTACAATTAATTGTTATATAATAATTAAATAACGAATGAACTCATCATTTTCAGTTTTAGCTAGAATAAACAGGGTTTATTGCAATTCACAAGTATATTTTTTGTTTGTTTAATTTTACTACTATTTGAATCAAATGCACACAAACAATGAATTGTCATAAGAGTTAAAATCTCCGACGTGTAATGGCGCTACTTGTAGTCCCTCCCACTAATCTCATAAATATGATAAATCTTCAAAATTTTTGAAGATTAGTTTACTCGATTTACTTTTAAATCGAGATTAGCTAATCTTCTACTTGACACACTAGCGCTTAACTCGAAAAAATCACTAATCGCGTTTTATTAATCCTTAGTCTGTCATAGGTATAAGACTGTGTCCGAATTGTGTTATAAATATTTTTTAGCACAAATATTTGACGTTACTACGTGAAAAATTTTCTCTTCGATAATTTTTTTTTCAAGTTGCTGCCCGAATTCTGTGATATTTTTTTTGGTAAAAATTCTCCGCCATCAGTTTTAATTTTAACTTTGTACTGAATTATTTAAAAATCGAAATACAATGATATTGTTGAATATTTAACCTTAAATTCATTTCTTTTAGATATTAAACAGCTTCTAACCATAATCAATGCCCCAAACATATACATTCGATAATTTCCATCCGATTAAATTTTCACTTATCTGTCAAAAATTATTATTCCCGTAGACTATGATAATTCGTGTGTCTTCGGTATTTTCACAATGTTTGTACTTAAAAATATTTATCATACAATTCGAACACAGTCTAAGTTGCAATGAAATTTTGCATTGCGAATTTAATTTCCCATCATGAAAATATCTCGCAATTGACTGGAAATTTAGAAGCCTCACAGCAATTCGACAACAATTTCAAAAAATTCGTAATATCAAATATTTAATATTTCCTTCTTGCTTCTACTTTCATAGAATTACGATAGAATTAAGTATATCCCTTTTTCAACCAAAAAACATTTGTGTTGCACATTTGTGTTACCGGGCAGCAAAAGGGATATAGTAAAGTCCCTGCTCTTATTTTTGATCCAATTAAGTTTATCTTTTATTTTCTGTCTTCAACTAATAACTCCAAACGATTCTTTCTCTAATTATGATTTATATCAATGTTTGAATCTATAGAGTATGTGTAATTTGTATGCATATGAAAGCCAAACATAAAAAATTAAAGTCAAACATCCTTTTCTAGATTTTGTTGGGCTGGGTTGTAATTGTAATGCAGTTTTAAGTAGCTCTAGATTTAAAACAAATACAAGTTTTATAAAAATAGAAAACTGGAACACTCCAGGGTTTATATATACGTTTTCAAAAATCTGAGATTAATTCTATAAACATGAAAACCACGACATGTGGCCCGATTCAAGTTTTAAAGAAAACGTTTGTTAATTCAACTTTAATTTTGTTTAATTTAATAACTTTTTAATTTTGTATCAATAACATTTTTAATGTATCATTAGGAAAAGAACCCTACTTTTATATTTTTATTCCAAATAGGTCGAGTAAAATCCTAAACTCGATCGTGCCCCGCGGTGTCACTGCGGTCGGCATCACCGATTATTACGAGCTTGGCGTTGGATAATAGTTAATGCCAAAACTATCGGTAGAGTACTAAAACGGTCTGAGTATAATAACGGGGTTCCTCAAAACAAACCGCTAATTTATACCAAGAACAAAGAATTAGGCCCCTAGGTAAAATTTATGGATTCTCGCTTTTAGAATAATGAATGATCTTAACAAATTTTATTGCGAATTTTATTTAGAATCTTTTGTCATAGTCGTAGCATTCACCGTAAATGCTATATACAGGGAGACTCTAAAGTAAGTACAATAAGTTCGGGAGGTGATGGAGGGCAGTAATCTGAACAAAAAAATTAAATCACAGCACAAATCTTACCTGTAACTGTTATAGAGATAGAGAGAGTTTCTACTGTAAAATTAGTTAGTTTGAATTTACTAAAAATTTATAAACTATTACTCACAAATTTCTCAAACAAACGTTTTCTTATCGAAAATTAATTAGTTTATTAAACTCAGGGTCAATAATAAAGTAAATTGATAATAAGTAAACTTCACAGGTGTGAAATTGTTCAATATTTCTTTAAAAATGCATTACTAACGTAATCTTTTTTGTTTAGTTTCAAAATATTTGGAAATTATTTTATTTCGAGGTATTAGTCGTACTGTGCCCTAATTCTCTTCTCAGTACGATAATTTGTAAACGTGTAAACGATAACTGATCTTGCCTTTTTTACAATATTTGCATTCTCTAATTGCACTCCAAGATAAAATTTAAAACGTTTACGATAAATAAACGTCAAAACTTACCACTCCTATGATCTATGTAGAATCATATTTAAACTTTGAGAGCCCATAACTACCGTTCCCATTTAAATTTTAACATTAATTTTATGGATACAAGTTATTCTAAATAGCATCTATTCGCAGACAGTTGTTACGGGTTGTAGTATGGGTAATTATTATACACTTGAAAGTTTTATACAATTAATTATCTTAGCATTTTTCCAAAAATCATATTAAATACGGTTAGATAAAAATATAAATACAAATCAAATGTTGGAAAAGAACATTACAACAGTCAAATAGTTCTTTATTTAGTATTGTAAAGACGTGTACAATAAAAGTCTTATTTACAATTCATCATTAAACCGTTTAAGGCTATTCTTTATTCTAAGTACAAAATCACATTATTCCGTAATTATTATTTACGATATGTTTTTGAAATCCAATCAAATCTGTGCTAAGCAGATCTTGATTTCGGTGTATTTCATTGTTGAAGACGAAATGCCCTATTTAGCACTTTCTGCTCGTGCGAGTTACCAATAAATATTTAAGTATAATAGTCGGATCTTGAAATTGAAATTTTTTCTGTAATTAAACAATAGGACACCGAGTTGTTGTGATATTTTGAATTAGTATATGTAAACATTAAAATAAAGTGCTCAGCACAAGAAGGCTCACTTTAACACAGATGATTTCATTGTTCTAACTTAATGCTAGTTTATTGGAATAATAATGTTTTTCTTACAGTTTACATATAACATTATTGAAGCTTGATGTTATAATTGCATGTGTCCAGAAAAGATGTAACTGACCAGTTAGAATAATACCTCAAAATTACAGTAAATTAGCAATGTAGAACAAATAAAGGTTTTCACACCTTTTTCAATGAGAAGTGATCTTATTATCGCCTAGAGTTTGATAAACTAATTAATTTGCGATAAGAAAACGTTTACTTGATAAATCTGTAAGTGATAGTTTTTAAGTTATGAGTGACCAAACCCTAAATAGCTTAAGTCTAAAGTTTTACCCTGATCAATTAATTAGTCTGCTCTGAAAAGAGGCCACAAACTTGGAGTTTGCACAGAAACTATTCAATTCACGCAATTTGTACATCATTAGACATTTTATCCACGTACCTAGTTGGTGATTCAAACTTCAAATCCCTTCATCGTTTTAGTTTTTCAATCGACATCATCCAAAATCAACGTTTCCTTCAAATTATGCGTGCTTTAGCGGTATGAAGTTTAACTATCCGCCCTTGAAAATCCACACAAAGAATTTTTTATAACTACTTATATTGACTATTCTACTAATTTACTACGTAAAAGAAAATAAAAAAATTAGTTAGTTTTAAAAGATTTATTTTAATTTTAAAATAGTTCTCTTTTAAAAAAAAATGTCACAATGTTTTTGTTAAATCAGTGAAAATTTTGTTTCTTCTAACGATTCATAAGAGTACATTGAATTGTTAAAAATTGTTACCTTAGGGGTGTTCTTGTTCACCCGTTGTCTTGTGGGGTTCATAAGAACTCAAACTATATTTCATTCAACCTCACACAGTATGTCCTGAATTTTACCACACCCTGTCTTTTGGGTCGTCTTTAGATTCGCTAAAATATACAAAGTTTTTAATTCATTTCAATCATAATAAGGTCTATTAATTTAATTTTCTTGTCGCATGCGTCATACTATTTTAATTTAATTAAAACACTTAAACATTACTCACATACTTATGGAATTTCTGAAAACAACTTGTTTAAATTCCAATAAATGTATAATTTTTAGAAATTAAAAATTTGGTTTTTGATTTTATAAATCAAAATTTTTCTCAGTGACAGTTGGCTCTATTACAAAACATAGCAAAACAGCTTGTCGACCAGATGACGACACATTAATGTAGCATACATACCTGCGGAGTCGATTGCGGCAAAATTCTGCAGTTTTGAGTTGAAGTTAGTCTTTGCTCAAAATATTAGTCTATTTGGTACGTCATTTTGCTTGTCAAATTTTTCATTTGTAATTTTCGCTTGGACGGTAAACATACCATATAAATATTTCTCAGTAGGCGTAAATATTTTATTAGATTGACGTTTCAATTTTCGGAGTGAAGAATTTTGTCTGTGTCATCGTTAAAATTTTTTTTAATTATAATTCAAACGACTGGCTGATAATCATGTCGGAATGGAGAGGGAAAGTTAAAAGTGATTCATCAAGAGACTGGCTGTTAATCTTGTCGGAATGGAGACAGAATGTTAAAAGTGATTATAGTGTTACAAGAAATTTTACTATAAAATACCCTGAATTCTTTATTTGATTTACTATACATACATATTTAACCTTAGACCGAAGTCAATCAAATTTATAGCAGAATTGGAACTGCTTAATTTCCTAATTAAGTACTATAAAACTACTCCAACCCAATCACAATTATCCTGCATGTTGGATCATTTGGAAATCGCTAGTGAGTCTCCAAAACTACACTTCTCGTCAAAAAAAACCGGACACTACATTTTTTCAGTAAATATTTGTGTTAACGGTAACTATTCGCATTATTCGCGTTATGGTTGTACGAAATAATATGATGTGCGCCAAAAGGCACTAACGGATCAAGTTTTCGTTTAATAAAAGTAACCACAGGATCAAAACATTTGAAATAACAAAATTACCGAAAAACGAATATTAACATATCTTCATCTTTATTTAAATAAAAACCAACAATCAACCTAAGTGGTCGGTACTCTATAGTATTGAGTATTTTCGCCACGAGCTCTGATCACATCTAGCATTGTTTTGGCATACTGTGCACAAGGTTTGTAACGTACTCCTGAGATATCATTTCACCTTCTTCCTGCAGAGCTGATTGAAGATGATCCAAGGTTTCTGGAACGACTTCCCTTTGCCTTAAACGACGCAACGTTTGCAACGTGGGGCCTGGCGTTATCATGCATTAGTTTAAATTGCTGTCCAATAAATGGGGCATATGGAACCACAAATTTTTCTAGACATTCCACGATATACCTTTGGGCAGTTATAGTGCCGCCGCGTAGAAATACAAGGTCCGTACGGGCGTCTATAGAAATGCCTGCCCACACCATTAGCGACCGGCCATGAAATGGGACTCTTGGGGATATGTCACATTGTGAATATCGATCTCCGGATCTCCGTCATACTCTTTCCCGTCTATCCGGTGATCGCAGACTGAACCTTGGTTCATCAGTGAACAACACGGACTTCCAGTCGTCCGTAGTCCAACTGACGTGGTTACGAGCAAAAGTCAAACGGTTTCTTCGATGAGCTGGGTGAAGCTCTGGCCCTGTAGCAGCCATCCTGGAGTGCAAACCATGCTCATTTAATCTTCGCGATGCTGTGCTAATTGAAATATTGACACTACGTACCTGTGCCAATCGACCAGCGACGATTCTGTTTGGAAACGATCTCGCTGTACCATTGATACCATAAACCGATCGTCCCGCTCGTTTGTTGCTTTTTTACGACCTGATCCAACCGTTCGCTCATACTGACCAGTTTCACGATATCGTTTAATAGCGTCTTGAACTGTACTTCGATGGAAATTTAGGTGGGCAGCAATATAACGCTCGCTACGGCCATCATCACTCAAAGCGATTACTTTTGCGATATTTCCTGGTTTCACAATTATAATATTTGCTAATAATAATAACTAAGCACTGTTAACGCTAACTGTAATAATAATACTAACAATAAATGCTACTTTAAATGTTTCAAGACAATTGATAGATGCCCATTTATTTAGAAACGTAACAATCGAAATTTTGAATATTTTTCATTTATTACACTTTGTTGCTGTGATTGGATTTTAAATAGAAAAAAATACGGTTTCTGTTACACCTATTTTTCGGTTGTGTACTATTTAATATGACAGTGCCTTTAAAATAGCGTATTTGCTTTAGAAATTGAAGATTTACGAAGAAATTCAAGTGTCCGGGTTTTTTTGACGAGCAGTGTATATGGAACAAATAATTTGGAAATGAAATCTCTTGGTATTTTGAATCGTGATGAACATTGCTGACTCAAAATGTATGAAAAATGGTGATCTCAAGTTAAATTAAAATAAATAAATGGTTGATAATTAGGATGAACAAATTTCATTTATTGATTAAAAACCAAACGTATTCACCAGTTTAGCATTAAGGCGTGATTACGTACTGATTCTAGCAACTCGGTATGAAAAGAGCTCATCAATTAATGGCGTACTGCGGTACAGCAAACACAAATTGACTATCGAATGATTATTGTATGTGCTCAACAATTACACCGGGAATGTTTTATATATTTAGTGATATTCCAGAGTATGGAAATTTTATGGAAAAAATTACCCATTGCGTAGTAATTTAAATGTTATTCAGAAAAGACAATTGCAATTGCTGTTTTTTTTACAGGTTGTTAAGGATGATAATCAAAATATAATGGAAACGCTTGAAAATGCTTACCGGTTCATGCTGAGTGCAATGTATAAGTAGATAAAAAAAATTAAATAAAAAATATCCATTTTAACGAAAAATTTTATTTAAAAATATTCATTATAACAAATTAATCTCAAAGTTGGCTACATCCTTCTCCAGTATTTGAACTTGAACGAAATTTGTTTGGCCCATTTTATACCAGTCCGCAACATTTTCTGCTACCATATCGATAGCTAGTTTCACATCTTCCACCAGTAATAATTTCAATCGTTTTCCAGTTTCACCGATTTTTAGTTTTTTCAAAACATGGAATTGCTCATCGTTATAAATTATTGAACGAGTAGCCCGATCACGAAGTAAATGTTGCCAGGAATCACGCAATCGCTCAATTGCGGTTTTCGATTTTGCACGCCTTAATATTCTATTTGCTTACTTTTGAGCAGTGGAACCGATTGTTTGCTATGTGATTTGATTCGACACATCAATTAAAAAATATAAAATCAACAAAATGACGCGCATGCGCTCAAGCAGTGCACCTAGAATACTACAGGTCACACTGCTTTAAAAATTTTGCTATATCACGTCAATTTATGTTGACAGTTCTCTCTTTGGCTATTATAGGCACCACTAAAATTAAAAAGATTGTTTTGATTTTTTTTTGTGTTTGCTGTCATATTGATAAGAAAAAAATTGTAAACAAACAACAAGAAAAATATTTTAATAATATGTTTTAAAATTTAATAAAAAGCTATTGGTTAAAAATATTAATTCATAATATTATTATAAAGTTATGCATTCTAAATTGTGTTAAATGTGTAAACACGTATAAAATGTATACACATTTCGTATGATTTACGAGAAGACATAACCTTACTTTTAGCACTTGTATAATTTTTTTTTTTTTGTGTTTTTTTTCGTTTTTTTTTTATGAACATGACTGCCGTCTACAGTTCAAAGAATAACCTGTAGACATACATTTAATGATACAGGAAGCAGTGTGGCCTGTAGTATTTTAGGTGCACTAGCTCAAGCAAACCAATATTAATATTCTAACCACTACTATACCTCGCGCTGTCATGTTTGATACAAAATCGACACTCTGGTCGCATTTAGCCATTATCGCATTAGCATCTCATCAATTACTGACTTTTCGAAAAGTTGTCGCACAGGACAACCTTATCAAAATCCACTTTTAATTTTACCACTTCTTTTTAAAGTAATTTCGATTTATTATAATATTCATCGTTTTACAGGCAAATGTATCACACTGTTTTACACATAGGCATAATACTAATAATATTCATAAATAATAGAAATATAATAATATAATTATTAGTTATTAAAATTATTAGTATAATTATTATATAATAGTGTTATATTAATATTATATAATATTAATAATATTAAACTCTTTGGTTTTACATCACAAATATATAATTGTCAAATATATCTATATTTTCTGTCAAACATATAGCAAAAATAAAAATGGCGTCTTACAATGAGCACAACATTTAGTTTCTTTTGTAGTTTTCGGTTGGCAAGCTTGAGGAAATCATAGCTCAACGTAAAAAATATTTCAATTCGATTGCGGCAAGAGTAGGCGGGCATAAAGCATTTCATGCAATTTGATTGGTTTATACTGCGGGACCGATTGCGACAATCGTTGTATCCGCAAGTATGTATTCAGCATAAGAGAATCAAAAATTCATTACAATGTATATTAAACAACTTAATGTTTCAGTTGCAAAAAGAACGTTGTATCGAAAATATTATTGCATCCTTCTCGAGTAACTTACATATACATTGCAATTTTATACAACAAGTAACCATACAAGATATTAACTGTGTTTAATCAAAAATGATGCAAACTAAAAGTCTATACAAAATTATTTACATACATATGTGTATTGTTATATTTCAAAAATTACAAAAATTATTTATTAATTTATATTTTGGTTTGGTTCTAACAAAATAGGTAAATCTTTAATATTTATCTGCATACTATTCGATTTTATTTTATAATCTTGTGGTTCCGCTATTTGACATTTTTTATTAAGTGAACTTTTCCCTCTAAATTTCCGAGATTTTCGTAAACTATTTTTTCCCTCATTATTAGGTTGAGGCAAATCGCTATCTGTCGAGTTGAATTTTCTTGCCTTTCGCATTTTATGAAAATTCCATTGGCGTTCACTACGGGGGCTGTGTTTTGCTATTTCGGATTCAGCAGGATTGCCTCGATGTTTTTCACTATCACTTGAATTAGCAATCAACTCTGCATTCGAAATTTCCCCATTATTTTTAGAATCGATGTCCCGCCCAATAGGGACCGCATCAACTGAAACATTTAGTCTTTTATAACCGGCACATCTCTATGAAAATATAATTTATATTTTAAAATATATTTTAATCAGGTGTAAAACTAACTTACAATATATTTACTCGTTCTTTTCATCCAGCGCCGACGTGCTTCAATTTGGGTTGATAAGGCCAATAAAACAATTCCAAAGATAACAAATAGTTTTGTTAAATACATTTTATTTGAGTATTGTATTATTTTGAGTAAGAAGTATGTATCATTAACTAAACTGATGCTGAATTTAGCATTTGGCTTGCTTTTATACAATAATTTATGAGAATAATTAATAATTTATAAGAACTTGTCATGTGATTTCCAAACATGTAATGATAAGGTTTTATTTCCTTCCCAAATTATTTTTTTTATATTCGCGTCACATGGTGATTGATAACTAGACATGTTTTGATGACTTGCAGTAAAAAATCAGCGAGCTAATTTCTATGAATGAATTATTTAAATATTATTATTATTATTATTAAATATATTTTGTATAGATAAGCGAGAAGAGAATCAGGGATTACTTTTCTTACACAATTTTAAATTTGTATTTCTTCAGACTGTCTGTCGCCTATTTTTATATATAGATATTATGTACAAACGTATCATCATATGAGATAATTATTTATAGAATTACTAGTATTATACACAATTTGGAATCTGAAACCCTTTGTATTTTGACAATAGTGCGTCAACTTTAGCGATTGGCAATGACCGTGGTTTGGTGGTTCATCAGAGTATTGCGCTCCCGTTTAAACAACAACTTTAACCATGTTGAAGTCAATCATTGTGACATTTAATGCCGAAATTGAAAAAGTTGAAATTGCACAAGAACTTGCCAATATCTGGATTGGCATTTAACTTTTCCGCTGTTGGAATTTTTGTGTGACAAGAATGTATGTATGATGAAAACATAACCTACAAATAATGCATTGAATTACTTTTTTTAGATATATGACAAGAAAGAATTACATACAAGAAAATTTTGGAAACCGTAAATCCATCAATACTTTACCATAAGTATGTTGGTCGATAAATTAAACATAAACTCGGAGAAAGCTGAATGCTGGATTGTGAATTTAATTCGCAATGGCCGGCTCGATGCTAAAATTGACTCGAAGGTGGGACAAGTTGTGATGGGAATGCGACCTTTGTCACCGGAAGCTCTCACTGGTGCTGTTGAAAGACAACATAAAGGTAAAGCATAAATTGGAAGTACTACTAAACAATTTGTGGAACGCGTTGAGTTTATTATGTTTCGGATGAATTTAATGTTCTCGAGGCAAATGGAGTAGATTTTATAGTGTTTTTCTGGATTTAAGATAAAACTACGCCCGTAGTCCGGAGCGTCTGTCATTAAGATGTATTATAATATTTTCTTTATTTTGTCTTTATTGGGGTTCACTCCGTCTTGTGTAATTATGTGTTTCAAAAATTCGGTCTCTCTCTTCAGAAATTCATACTGGTCCATTTGTATTTTAAGATTAATATCTGAGAGTCGTTTAAAGACAGTGTGCAAATTATCTAGGAAATTTTTTAGGTTTTCTCCTTCCATGACGATATTGTCTAAATAAACATGACCAATTTTCCCGAATAGCCCCTGTAAGACGTGGTTCATGGCACGCTGGAATGTGACTGAGCAGTTTTTCAGGCCACATACATATTCTGAAAATGTCCTTTATCCGTTAAAAATGCCGTTTTCGTTTGTGACTTCTCTTTTATGGGTATTTTATCAGATTATAGGTCCAATGTTGTAGAACCGTTGATTTCCCAAATTATCTAAAAAAAATTCTTAATGCCACAAGCATGGAGAAATTGCCATCAACAGTATTTTCGTTCAATTTGCGATAGTCGATGGCAACTCTAACTCTCCGTGTACTTGAGGCATCTATCGTCTTTGGAACAACCCGAATAGGTGCGGAGTATGATCTGTTTGAATGTCGAATGATGCCACTGTTTATCTGGTTCTTCCACGTCACCTTTAAAATGGTGTGGGTACCGATAAATGTTAGTATATGGGTATTTCATCTCGTGTATTGATTGGGAAATGTTGAGATATAACTATATATTCAAAATTAATTTTTCTTTGAATATTTACTTGAACTGAGTGATTTCCATTGTTAAGTTTTGAAACCTGTGGAAACTTGACTAAATGTGCTGTTGTTGCTATTATGCTGTCGGACAAGGTTTTAGTAATGTAAATGGTTTCCAAAATTAATTATCTCTGTAACTTTAAAAAATGCACGTCGATCCTAATATCATCCACATTTACGTTTTGTGAAATTAATATGTAGATGTTAATATTATTATAACCCGATTTACCAACATTGGCTGCTTCAATTTCAAATTGATACATTCTGTATGTTTCTGCGACAAACACAATTTGTTCGATATTAAAAAACTATTTTCTCTTTTTAAACATTATTCAAAAATGTATCTACCTACCTACATCATGGATATGATTTATGCTCAATATTAGATTTACATTTTACACTATATAAAATAGATACTGCATAAAAACGAAATATGTATATACATAAATTATGTATTACTGTTAGAGTGTTACCGTAAGGAAAAGTAGTATAAGAGAAAAAAACTTTCCACAAGAAATATTTTAAAGTTATAGCTAATGTTTTATAATATTTAATGTCACTTGAGAAGGAAAAAATGTACATATAATTTACTACGTATATATTATATCTACATAATACAAATCTATTGAAAATTCTAAACCATATCAACTCTTAAGAAAAAAATTATTTTGAAGTAAAATTTTAAAAGTTTTTCAATTTTCTACAATGTTCTTAATCTTGCTTTGTTATACTTATATATGTCTATATTCTTAACGTATATTCCCTAAGAAAGGTAGGTTCACCAAAGAATGCGGTACTTTTATCAGATAAAACACAATATAAATTATTGCAGATTATAATTCATATAATCATATTAAATCACCCTCTTTCGGCTATGTACCAAGCAGCAAGCACCTACCAAAGCTCCTATCATAAAGTAGCAACGTATAAATCAAAATATAAAATTGAATAGTTTTCGGCTTCGCCTTATATTTCATAAAAATCATCTCATATTGAATGGTATCAATAAGATAACGTCAAAAAGCATCCGCAGCATACCAGTAAAAAATTGAAAGAACTCAATTAAACCTGAATAATAAAAATAATAACAACATATCCGACAACATTAAGTTAATAATAATAATTATTGTTTATATCTCGAAAGTAATAGTGGTAGTCGCTACCCTTATGTAATATGAGTGCGTTAAAATCATAACATTTATAAATCAAATTGAGGAATAATACGAAAACATCAATTATTTTAATTGGAAATAACCAATCATATGATAAGGAAAATAACGTTCGTTTCCCTGCATCGCCCCTAATCGTCCGAGTACAGTATTAGCAGGGATCGAATTTCTGAAGGGTCAAAATAAAGCTCTAGACAAAGTGGGATATTTTTTGGTAACAAAAAATATTTTTTTTTTGTACTATTTTATTTAGTCCATAAAAATTAATATTTGGACTTGGATTTTTTTTTTTTTTGATTTAATGCCAAAACCTCTCGACTTTTATAAGCCATTATGATTTATTCCTTTATGTAGATCTGTAAAGATTTGCTGGCGACTTGTAAATATGAAATCATAAAATATTAAATTACGCATCATAAAAAAAATTACAAAATGCAAATATGTATGCAATAAATATTTTATTTGGAATGATAAAAAGACAATATGTATATACATACATATACCATGTTTTAGTTATTTATATCGGTAGATAATGTTCCCAGTTCAGTTTAATAATAGCAATAGCGACTACACATCCAAAATACAGGATTTTGTTTGGTATGAAGTTTTAACGTTAACAACTTCAAATTAATTTAAACTATAAAAACAACCAATAAAAATTAAAATATTTCTAGTAGATTCTCTAATGCAACATTCACGTGTCAAGCTTTTATACTTTCTTTTACGTAGTAAAATAATGTAAAGTAATCATGAAACATTTTGACATTGAGTTTTTGCAGATTTATCGTTCGTTATATTTTCGATTTTTTGTAGTGTAGATCCGATTTTTTCCGATTTGTTGTAGTGTAGATCATTTTTGTAAATATTACCGGAAATGTCGAGTTTTGATAAAAAAAAACTTTATTTCACCAAGTTTCGGCATCCCTAGAGGTGGATTGTTTATTCGGAAAGAAACTGGGGGTCTATTATGAAATTTTCGACATCGCAAATTTTCGACGCTGTCGACCAGTTCGACAACGTCGAATATAGCTATTATGAGATATTCGACAACGTCTAAAATAACATCAATCACAAATAACATTGGAACGGATCCTTTCCATAAATTCCACTAATACATATTTCGAATTGCTCCGAGTTTGTTGAAGTCCTAAAATAAATCCGACAATAAATGTATTAAAATTTAAATAAATTTAATTATTTTAATTAAACAAAATTACATATATGTATCCACATATAAAACTTAAAATTAACACACAAAATAACTAAACAAGTAAATATATATGACTCACATTTTATTAACTGTTTATTTTCTTATTAAATTTCGCGATTTACGATTTATTAAGTTAAATCGTTTATTTGCGACACCTCAATAGCAGTCGAATAATTTTCGTTTTTTTTTCTAAAATAATGCGCGTCGAAATTTCATAATAGAAAAATTTGCGATTTGGTCGAAAAAAAAGCGCGCCGAAAAAATTTCATAATATCTATTTTCGACGATGTCGAAAAAAAAGCGCGCGTCGAAAGTTTCATAATAGACCCCCAGTATACTTGACCTTTTTTCATTAATTGGGAGATCCTTACAAAATTAGCTGGAAATCGAATACAGGAAGTGGTAGCTTCCATTGAAGCTTCTCCAATGATGTTTAAAGTTAAGCTTTTACAAAAAACAACAAAGAATTGAAAGATTCTAATAAATTTGAAGATTATATTTTCATCAAGGGTTAACCTTGTTGGTTTTCTGAATTTTGATTATACAGGATAGTTGTATCAAGAGACCATTAAATTTAATTGGAAAAATCAATGTAATATGTATACATTCGTGGTAAAAGAAAGTCGGGTGTTGGCCACAACATTTATTCACTCCTCCACTTTATTTTTATTACATATACATATTTATTTATTACAACTGATTAACAAATCATCTAGTTCTTTATCTTGCGCAATCGTTGTTCGTAATCCAATGTTGTACGTTTCTGATTTCATGAGTTAATTTATTGGCAATTACAATATTCCATTTTAACGTCAATAATTTAAATAATACTGTTTCGTCAATGTAAACGGAGTTGATTAATGATTGTTAGACAGAGATTCTACATAAATAAAAATATTTAAAACACTTTGGATACGTGATTTGGGTAGTTTTATTTTCGTCAGAAAAAACGGTGATGAATTTAAATGAAGGTGGTGAAACATATTGTAACGGACGTCTGTCAAGACTCGTTATAAATTCAATAATATTTGTCCATATGTATTCAAGAAATGCATATACAAGTGGCCTTGATAACGTAACATTGAAGACCGCTTAAAATGAATTTCAATGACGGCAGTGCATAAATATTTGTCGTCTTTCTTTGGTAAATTTACAACAACTATCCCATATATGTTATTCCAAATTGGAATAGTTTTAAACCAACTTTTCTGCTGGTATACTAGAATAATTCTATTCCACCTGTATTTTAAATGTTCACCACCAGGGTAGTTTTAGTAAATACTTTTATTTTTAATTGTTGGCATATTTGTTATTTTGAAATTAGTTACTATTTGCAATAATATTCAATAATGTTGTAGCACATTACTATTTAATTGAATATATTTAGTATCCTTTTTACGTTGTTTTGAAATTCAAAATGTAATTGTTAACAACTAATAAAAATAAATTTAAACATATTTTTGGTTGTTACTTTGAGCAACATATTAATTCCTATTCAGAATGGGAATTGCTTGCTCCAAAGAAAGACTATATATACGAATAAAATAGAACGATGCTTATACAATTTCAATATATTGATTGTAATCAATTTTCTGATTCAACTTATTTTCCCCCTCGCTTACGAGTTACGATAAATAAAAATTGGTATAAATAGAGCACAAAAATTTTGATAGTGGTCAGTGTTTTTTTGTTCGGTTTTTTCGGATTATCTACCACGTGTAATTAGCCTAATCATACTTACCAAAAATTAGATTTTTATTCGAAATTAAAGACAAAGTTTTTATTTTCGTTTTACTTAGTTAATTAAACTGATTAATTCACATAAATTAAGTGAATTAATCTGTTAATAAATAACTAAGTAAAACGAAAAGAAAAACTTTGTCTTTAATTTCGAATAAAAATCTAATTTTGGGTAAGTATGATTAGGCTAACTACAATCTACTAATACTCACGGCCCATATAACAGAGCGTTATTCTAACTGACTGTTATTCTGATCCACTCAACTCCCTCCGACATTTTATATATTATTGCAGCTATCAAGGCTTCACATATTTATTATTGCGGCTATTTGATCCATCATCACCCACGACGTTCACCTCCATAAGACTGCGCTGCGGGAACCAATGCAGCAAGAGGAGCATATCAGATAGTGGCAATTCTGTGAAACTGGTTTGGCCTTTGCTTGGATCAGACGACCGGATCATTGACCGTTACCTAATCGTCAAACAGTTTCAGAAGTAAAAAAAAAATCCAAAAGTGATAAGTTAACGCAATGAGTCGTCAAGGGCGTTGTGAACTGTGAATGATACAGACTGATGAACAAATCCACCGAGGTTTAAAAAGCCGCGGGTAAATTGCAAAATCCTAGTGGCCTAAATTTCTCATCAGTATAAGAGTACTATATTTGATTTTACTGTTAATCTTACTTCCAAAAAAAAAAATAACTACAATGGAATAAATTTACATTTGCGCAGTCATTTCCGCATGCACATTATCTTTACATTTTAATTTGTTGTTCTAATTTTGTGAAAAATAACTGGAAAATTTATATAACAACATTAAAAGTCCCACTAATCCTCGGTCATTGATTTGGAATTTTACCTAGATTAAATATGATAGAAGACGTATGTGTTTGCCTATGTATTAGTCCTTAAAATAACACAACAATTAATGAATCTAAATCATATACATATGAAAAAGGAGGAAAAAATTAATCAATCCTTGTATTGCGTAAATGTAAGAGGCTTATTAAAGAAGATGAATTTGCTAAACTTAAGTATATAATGAACATCAGGAAAATTTTAAGTTTATTATCTGTTAACAGATATCCTAGTCGATTGGTTGCAAATACAAATGTACAATACCCTAAAATCGATAAATATTCTCTGTACATCATAGTCAACAAATCATAAATTTTATCGATATGATTAGCAATCAGAAACAAAAGTCAAAACATGCATACTCCACTTTTAAAAAACGAACAAAATCTTTATCTTTACCAAATATTCTCGTATCAAAGTAAATACCGTTCTATATCCTCCCCATTTTTGTTGTATCCCTTCTAGTTATTTCCTTCCCAGAAAAATTATTTGTTTTGTATTTATGATTCATATAATCTAATCCATACCCAACAACAAGATAAGACGGGAAAGCAAAAAAAAAATAAAAAAAACTTAAGCTTTAACAATGCATGCATGTGTACACATATGAACGAGTACAACCCATAAAAAATAAAAATAAAATTTTCTATGCCATTGATTTTCAAACAACAATTTAATATAAATATTCGAGACATAAATTTAGAAGATGTAATAGAACAGTAGACGCAAATAATATGTATAGTAAAATCAAGAAAATGAAAATTTTCATTTCCTAAATTTTCCATTTTTTGTTCTTCTGCATTTTAATAATTTTTGTTTCTCTGATGTACAATCTCTATAAACAAATCATGATACATATATCATTGAAAAAAAGATTTTTCCACTTTTCCGTATTGGAATTTAATTTCCAGAATATATTATGTAACTCTAGGTCTATTCGAGTTGGTTTATTTTTAATTTTATACTCGTCAGTATATAGTATTTGCGTTTATATTAGATAGGGGTTGACAATGAAGATATAGGGCGAAAAAGATAATCAAAAATGATAAAATCGCTATATTCTAAATTGGAAATATGAAATAAGTTCGGCTTATAACGTGGAAAAAATAAAAGGGTTGTTATTTTAAAAATAAACGGGGTTATTTAAGTGCACCGACAAATTAACAAAATCTAGCAATTTGATTGAAACTATACGACAGAAAATAAAAAAATAATTAATTAATTAAAAGCTATAAAAATAATAGTAAAAGAGCCAAAATATAAATAAAGAATTTATTCTAGTAGAGTAAAGCTAACGAATCTGGAATTGATTGCCTGCTACCTAGTGGTAAAAGTCTGAACAAATAAAGCTTGGATAATTTACGCTGAATGTTTTATTTGAAAAATCCCTTATGAACCATACGAACGCCCAAAGACCGTAACAATAAAAAATCTATACAAAAAGCTTGCTGGTTTAAATTTGTCTCAGCAACGCCTTAGGTAAGACATTGGTTTCCATTTCTCTAATTGAAGAATCTTTCTTTTCATGTTCCATGGACATTCTATTCCGGAGTTTTCAGATTTCATTTCCTTAAGACAAAAGCGTAGACTTTCATAAAACGGCTCGTCCCAGGCTTGATTAAAATTCACAGTTTTTTTTTATATTTATATAATGGTCGCAAAGGTAGGCGCATGCGACTAGATCTTACTACCACTACTGCATACGGCTTATACCGCCAGCAAATAGATTGCTCTTATTATAAGTCCTCGAATTCACAAATGTGAGAGGTTTTCTCTTTTTTGTTGAAATGCCAATGAAAACATTCAAAATTATGTTCATTTGTTATTCTAATGCTGTGTGATTTATTCCTGCTCTAATTGATCTGAATTCTAAAACTGCGCTTTTCTTTTTTCCGGTCATATCGATCTGATAAATTTTTTTAGTTTCTTATTTTTTACAAATCGATTTTTTTGATTTGCAAAAATATCCCGATTTGATATATTGATTGTGGTTAAGCTAACTTCAGGGTTGAGGTTGTATTTCCAGAACCCAATATTCCAAGCATACAATTCCAAACCTAAAATTCCAAATGCAAATCCAAATCCAAAACTCCAAATCCAAAATTCTATTCCAATGTATTTCCCTGGGAAATAAAATAAGGAAAAATGGGGAAAACAAATTGGAATGGAATATGTACTGTGCGTTAGTACATAAATAGAAAATAGAATGAAATATAATTATGAAATGTATATGCATATTTTGTTTGTTTTATTTTTTCTCACCATTATATAAATTGTATTAGAAAAGATAGAAAAGAATATCGTTTCATTGTAAATGTTCTGCCAAAACCATTATAAATTCCAACGGAAAACATATTTGTTCACAAATTACAACATGAACATAATCCTCAATACGCATTAGTCAACCTGCCAATGGCAAATAATAATTTGAAAAGTTGTGTCAAAACCTCATCCAATTTACCCTCACAAATTATTCATAATGTTACTGTAGGCTTTGAGCCAAGTGCCTGTGAAATATTCGAATAACCGAACAAAAAAGCACAAAAGAAGAAAATTTATGGAGTACGGTCCAGCATTCAAAAATATAATGAACCAAATAACCTAATAACGATATCCATACCGGATGAATTAAGATATTTGGATGACGAGGTTTTTGTTTTAAGCGAGGAAACATTCAATGACGATACAATCATTATTTTAGAAATAAGAACCAGCTTTAAATTTTTAGCACAAGCTTCAATCTGGATAATGGATGGAACTTTTTACGTCGTGCCAATAATCTTTAGACAATTGTTCAGCATTCACGGGGTTATTGAAGGACAAGTCTTTGTTTTACTTTTTTGTTTAATGACAAAAAACATATGTTATAATGAATTATTTTATGAATTACATTTATGAAAATTACCTAAAGATATCCGCACTATAACAAAAAATAGCAGAAATTTCTGGTAAAATAACAGAAATAGAAAATGGAATTTAACACATGTAGGATTACAACATCAAATCGAGGACTTTCTAAAATCTGTTGATTATGTCAAAAGCCGTGTTTTAATATTGGAGCACTATCCGGAGCCAAAGGGCAATTTTCTACTGAAACTGCAGCTATTATTCACTGGTGTCGCTGCACTATAAAAATTAAAACTAAATTCATCAATAAAACAAACATTTATCACCTGAAATATACTAATTGACATTTATTTTTACATGACGTTATAAACAAGAATTCATCTTGCTGCGTTTTAAATTTTTATTGTAAGATTTAGTTTCTAATGGTTTCAGGGGTTTACAAAATAAAAGCCTTTTCAAATTTCCCACTGAAATTGATAGCGCTCCCGATAGCGGCTCCCGATAAATAGGTAGAACAAAATATTTTTTTATCGATTTTTAACTAAAAAGATGAATGAAAAATCTTAGTTTAGAGTCAAATAAATTAATTATATGCAATAATAGCGCGCTAAATATAAGTTTTGACATAGAAAATTGGCTGCTCCGGATACAGCTATCGGGCGCTAATAAAAAAACACAGCAAAAAATGGAGTGCAAGTTGATATAGGACTCGATGGTGTTCCTATAGCCAAAAGTTCAAATAGCCAGTTATGGCCAATTCTGGAAAATATTCCATCATAATATAGACGCATTTTAAGAAGCATAAGAAGCCGGCAAATACAAACAGTTTGCTAAAACCATTTATAGATGAGGCGAAATACTTAATTACACATGGCGTTACATACACAGGCAAATATCTTCTACTTTCTATAAGAGCTTTTATTTGTGATGCTCCAGCCCGTACTTTAGTCTTAGGTAGTTAGTTACCCACACTATAAATTTAAAATTAAGTCTTAATTTGTCTTTACACTTTTCTAATAGGGTTAAAACTCACTCGGGATACTAGAGTTGTACAAAATGTAAAATAAAGGGAATATGCAGAGATCACAAAGTGCGTTTTCCAAATGTAGCGAATGATCCCAGAACAGACGAGGAATTCAAATTAAAAATACAAAAGGAACGCCACACGGAAATCAACTTGTTGTTGGACACTTTAGATATTGGATGTGTTTCGACATTTCCTATTGACTATATGCATTGTGCATTATTGGGTGTAACTCGTCAAGTGATCAATTTATTAAACCAAACGAAGGAAATTTTCTCTAAAGGAAATTGCGATAAAGGCAATCTATCATGAGTTGGCAAAAATACGCCCAAATATGTCTTCCTTCGGAAACCCAGAACATTCCAAGATATAGAATACTGGAAAGCAGTTCCAATTTAGGACATTTTATTATACACGAGCTTGGTGGCATTTAAAAATATTTTAGTTCCAAAATATTACAACCATTTTTTATTGCAGGTTTGTAGTATTCGGATATTGTGTCACCCAAAAAATTGCAGTAACAATGTGGCGATGTTTACAATATTAAAAGTCAAATTCTTAACTCCATTGAACTTATTTATTTATTTATTCAAAGAAATCTATTATGCGATTAACATGTATGATTTCAAATTATTTAGTTTAAAACTCAAATTTTTTAAAACAAAAATAAAAATTAAAATTTAAAAAAAAAAATTTAAAATAAAAAAATTAGAAAATTTAACGAAAAAACTTTAAACAAAAATTTAACCCTAATGTGAGTGACGTGGGTACCCGGGTACCTTTTGCACTTTTAGACGTCTATTTTTGTAAGTTTTACTCCCAATAAAAACTTTCAATTTTATGAGAACTTCTAGTTCAATTGGTATAGATTACGATCATAATTAAAAATTAGAACTTGGACGAACGTGGAAAAAATAAATTATTCACTCAAAATAAGATATTTTTTCTTCACTCACATGAGGGTTAAAAAATAATTCTTCAGGGTATTTTTGTAGTTGTCCTTTGGTAAATTAAAGTCGAATAGGTCGTCGATGATGTTGAATGATTCAGACATAATGGAGTTGTTTTCTCCATAGTTTGTAGAATGGTGTCCTAGTGTAAAATTATGTCAAATATCTATTTAATTCAGTAAATGTAAACCTTATTATAATATGACTGAACAGTGTTTATTATTGTGCAACGCCACTAAATAGTGAGAAATAAATTTTTCCCTACAAACAAACATCAATAGTGGATATATAAATTAAATTAATGGGTATATAAATCAACACCCATAAATTGGTGACCCCGTAGTGATATAATTTTGCAAGAAGCCCGGTTTGCAAAAGATCACGGACGTTTTTTAGCAAGGCCAATATCATTCAGCTGTGGGGTGGCTACACTTCAAATATTGCAATAGGCATCTCAACAGCAACACTCCAAACATTGCAACGGGTGGCTCAATAGCAGTGGCGGTATAGTGGACGATTCATCAGTACATCAGGCGACTGAAAAATTATAATAAAGGATTTCACAACAATTGTAAACGTAAGTAGACTTGTAGACTGGGGTAAGTGATTTTTCTGTAATATTATTGAGTTCATATTTTTATTAATTCGTAAAAATAATTTGTTTTTTAAAAATAAATAAATTTCGGCATTTCATTTATTTTATTCAAATTGAAAATTTATTTTCGATACAATTTCAATTATTTCTACAATCACAAAATTTATTCCGGAATGCAGAAGTTGCTCAGACATCTGAGCAGTCTGGTTCAGGGCATGGTTGGACTGAAGGCCAAAATCCAAATATGGAGATAGGAGCGGTGTGATTCAAACCCCCGCAACCATAATACAGTCAGAATCCGTCGGTATGGTTTTCGATTTTGGCAACGCAGTTTGCTGTCGCAAATATCAAGTCGAAAACCACCAGGTTCTCTCACGTAGTGAAAGCTTTGGATGCGAGGTTAAAGGAACGTTTCGCAGGTTTGATTCTCTGTGATAAGGGTGCACTTCCTTATTCGGTGTTTAAAGAGGAATTGATTCACGTAATGTGCGAGTCAGAGATGTCATGCTTGAACAACGTCCTTACAAACCTGGCTTTGGGTGATAAAAAACCGTCGAAATTGCTTAGTCAGATAAGGCTGAAGGCTGGCAGTTACTTTAATGCTAAGTTACTCAGACAACTTTGGATGAAGAGTGCCTTCGCCGGTTCAGATTATCCTTACTACTTTCGAAAATGATGTATCGTTGGATGTTTTGGCATCACAGCAGGCAGACAACATGATGGAGGTGATGCCACCGTTAGGGTTAAATGCCGTCAACTCGTGCAATCCTTTTGGCGCATCATCGCCTGCGACGTCAAACGTTTACCATAATCCAACCGGTATTTCTGAAGCATCTAATTTAAACGCTAAATTAGAAGACTTTAGAATTAAAATTTTGGCAGAAATTAAAGATATGCGGCGATCCCGCTCTTCAGAAAGAAACTTCTGCATCGACCGGAGTAAGTAGTAATCTGAAGGAGCAATATCTGGTGAATACGGCGGATGGGGTAGAATTTCCCAGTCTTGTCCTTTTAAATAATTTTTCACAAGGTTTGCAACATGTGGTTTTGCGTTGTCGTGTTGAAAAATTAATTTGGTGTGTCTATTCACCAATTTCTGGTCGTTCTTTCTCTAAATCACTCTTCAAACGTAGTAGTTATCATCGGTAGACATCGCCTTCTTAGTTTCACCTGATTTCAGCAGTTCATAATAAACGAGACCTTTCTAATCCCATCCCACCATACACAGAACATAACCTAATTGCAATGAATAGTAATTTATTTTATTTACAGGAAACCCTCCAAGAGCACGATTAATTGGTTCCGTGTTCTTTTAAATCGTGTTGTTCGAGACTACAAAAAGCGGGAGTGTGACAATAAAAAAAAACCTTTCGTTTTAATTTTTTGTTTGTTATGGTATACAAAAAATAAAAGAGAATCAACGAAAATCGGGTAGTTTGAAACCGTATAATTCGAGGGAATGTGTCCGTGTTCTTCGAATACCATGTTCTTGGAAGGTTGCCTGTATTTATTTATTGATCGACATAACAATTTTGGTAGAGGAAAAGCGCATATGGAAATGAGTGTGAAACTTTTACCAATTAACCCTTTCATGCATATTGTATCATATATGATACAACCATTTCATATTACAAAAAAGTACATGTATACATAAAAATTTCTTATTTGCTGCATAATAGGATCTTCTTATACCCATTTTGAAAACCAATACCAACACAAAATTTAGTTTTCCCGCGTAATTTTATAGAATAATGCCGGTTGAGTGTCGCTTGCTGTGGTTATTAGTTTGTCGCAACCAACGTAGATTTTTGGTCGTGTTTTTATAGGGTATTTATAAACTATTTCACTTAATAAAAACATTTTATTAAATATGTATATGTAATTATATTATGTGTTTAAACCATTTTGACATATATATGTCTATATTATCAGTGTAAATATTGAAAAATATGGGTTGTATCATATATGATACGTCATGCAATTACGGCACAATTCTTGGTTGTATCAAATATGATACAACCGTATAAATTGAAGATAAGCTGGAACTCTTCTTTAATAATAAATTTTATTTAACATTTTTTGTTGTTAAAAATAACTGATCAAAGCTAGTTTTTAAATGCTATGGAATTCGAGGAGTTTATTTAATATGTAATTCAATTGACAGTGATGAGAAAGAAGACAGTGGGGGCGATGATTTTTATAATTAAAACCCAACAAAGTGCCACTTCCAAATCGAATCATCATCTGAAATGGATGACGATGTACCATTAGACATTCAAAATATACCTGTGATACTACTAAATAGTGATAATAATGTGGACGAATTGCAAGATTCTGATATTGGCAACGCAATTGAGGTGACAAGTGAAACAAGGGAGGTCAAAGAATTAAAAAAGTTGTATAGTAATACTATTTGGAAAGTAAAACATTTGATTGTTTCATCAGATAAATATAAATTTAACGGTCATGAATCACCACAAGAACTTCTCGAACTACAAACGCCTCTCGACATTTTCAATTCTAATTAAAATAGTGATAGCGTTAGAGAATCAAATAACTACGCAATGGAAACTAACATCAAAAATACGTTTTCAATAAACGGTAAGGATTTGGAAAAATTTCTCGGTGTGTGTATTTTAACATTCATGTACCAACTAACAAGCTTGCGCTTATATTGGTCCCATGAAGTGGAACAATATAATATGGAAAAGCATTTCGAAAAAATCGTCAGTTTCTTCATTTCAATCGCAATGAGAACAATATGCCACACACAAATCCAAATCACGATCGCCCGTTCAAAATACGACCCGCAATAGAAGCTCTCATTAAAAACTTCCAGAAGATTTCAATCGAGCAAAATATATCTATTGATGAACAGATGTGCTCTACTAAAGGTAGAAGTTATTTGAAACAGTACACGCCCATGAAGCCGCATAAATAGGGCTACAAATTTTTGCTTCTCAGTGAAAATTCAGGATTTACATACAATTTTGAACAATTTTCGGGGAAAGAAAATGATAAACGTATTTTATCAGAAAAAGATTTAGGGAGCTCATCAAATTTGGTCATTCGACTACTACGAAATGTACCAATAAATGTGAACCACCACGATTACTTCGATTATTATTATACGAGCTTACCATCGGTTATCGAACTAAAAAAATTGGTGTTCAATCAATTGGCACAGTACGTCGTGACAGACTATCTTCAAGCAAGTTACCAACCGAACGTGCTCTAAAGAATAAATAGGTCACCACAAAACGCTCCAACAAATGGTGCATACGAATATTTACCATCTTAAGAAATATCAACGGTGATAAATTCATGGTTACTTTCTAAAAGAATCGCTGGTGAATTAAGATAGGAACATCTCGCTCTAATGAATTTTAGTATTCAAGTTGCTGAAAGCTTGTGCAGAATCAATGATAATTACAACTATTTAAAACGAGCCCGACCGACCATCAACCAATAGTATTAGTCTTGAGATAGACGTCAAGCGAAAAAAGCCCAACGCAAGTTACATAGCTGCAATAGACGTCCGCCAGTATATCGCATTTTCTCAACTGGACATCGGAAAAACAGCGGTGTAAGTTACCCGGAAGCTCCAAACTCACTTTTATAATGTATGAAAAATGCCACATACATCTTTCTTTCAACAAAGACAGAAATTGTGTTATTGTCCTTTATTATTTTAATTTTTATTATTAAATAGTTTTGTTAAATTTTTCTCTCTCTCTAGCATTTACATCCCATGAAGGGATTTTGCCGCCCGCACTATGGTCCTCCATCCTTCTCGGTCCATCGCTCTCGTCCTCCAATTTCGACATCCTAATACGAGTAGGTCTTGTTCGACGTCGTCACGCCAGCGCAGTCGGGGTCTTCCTCTACGACGTACTCCGGCTGGTTGTTGATGGAACACTTTGTAAACCATTCGTTGTTGGGGAGATCTTGCAATGTGGCCGAGCCATCTCACTCGATTAGATTTGATGAAGCCGATAATATCGCTACCTCCGAGAAGTTGCTTTATTTCGTGGTTCATGCGAATCCGATATTCATTGTTCGCAACTTTAATAGGACTAAAAATTGAACGGATGACCTTCCTTTCGAAGGTAGATAATAATCTACAGTCGTTAGAGGTCATGGTCCAGCTCTCGCTTCCGAAAGTCAGCACAGGTCTTATCAGTGCTTTATAAAGTGCGAGCTTGCACGACTGCGATAGGTGTTTAGATCGCAATAATTTTGATTGGGCGTAGAAAACTCGTTGTCCGGCAGCGATTCGGGCTTTTATTTCTGCCTGCATGTCGTTTGATGATGTTATGAGTGACCCGAGGTATTTAAAATTTTCGACGCTATCAAAATTATGGTCGCCAATTTCGAGATTTGCCATAGAGATGTTCCTAGGTGTTGTTAAAAATTTCGTTTTGGTACTGTTCACCTTCAAACCAAGTCTTCTTGCGCAGCGATTGAGCGGTATGAAACTGTCTTTGATATCGCTAGGTCTTCGGCCAAGAAGCACGATATCATCTGCATATCCAAGAATTTGGCCTGATTTATTAAATATACAGCGCGAAGTTTCGATGTTGCTTTTCCTCACTACGTACTCAAGCGCCAAATTGAACAGCACAGGCGCGAGTGCATCTCCCTGTCGAACACCAGATGTTATTTCAAAGGAGTCTGACACAGATCCTTCAATTACAATTCTACATGCAGATCCAGACGTTGTTAATTTACACAGAGAAACCAGTTGCTCTGGGATACCTAGGCATATGAGCGCGGCCCAAAGGTTGTCGCGGTTTATACTGTCATATGCCTGCCGGAAGTCTATATATAATTGATGTATGGTTATGTTGTAGTCCCAACATTTTTCCAAGATCATCCTCATGGTGAAACACTGGTCAGTGGTCGATCGGTTGGGACGAAAACCACACTGATAGTCGCCAATGATGTTTTCGGCGAAAGGGATGAGTCTGGCAAGTACAACATTAGCCAACACTTTGTAAGCAGTGTTCAATAGAGCTATGCCACGAAAGTTTTCACATTTAAGACGGTCGCCTTTTTTATGCAACGGACATATGAGTGCGGTCTTCCAATTCTCCAGCAACTCTTCTTGGTCAGAAATACAAACGACGAGATCGTATAAACTTGTTGCAAGAGTAGCGCCTCCGAGTTTGATTAATTCTGCGGGGATTCCATCGAGACCGGGTGCCTTGCCGTTTTTCAATCGACTAATAGCTGCGTCTACTTCCTCTGCTGTGGGATATTCGACGAAGACCTCATCACCTGGAGGAGCTATTGCTCTAATGGGGGTCACTTCGTCATTCCGGTTTAGCAGACTTTGAAAGTAGGTTTGCCATACTGAGAGAACATCAGCCACGTTTGTTCTCAATTCTCCATTCCCGTCTTTTATGGCTGTACTTCTTGGGTGGAAGTCTTTAGTGAGATTCCTGGCATTAGCAAAACAGTCCCTTGAATTTCCTACTTCCGCTTGGAAGCTGATGTTTTCGATGCATGACCTCATATGATCGCGTTTCTTTTGTCGAAGGAATTTAATCGTGGCTTTCCTTGCGCGTAGATATTCTGCCTGAGTGCTTCTCGTGTTGCGAGCCAACCATTTTTCACGAAGCTTTCGTTTATTTTCGACGACCAGGCGGCATTGATCATCGAACCAGTCATTGCGCGATCTCGGCGGTCTTCTGCCGATAGTGTTTTGCGCCGCGGTGGTTATGGCTGACTGTATAGCGTGCCACTGCTCCTGGATATTAGGAGGAGCTCCTTCGTTGTCGCTGGGCCGCTCTAAACAGTTAGTGACAGCTGATTGGTAACTCTGCAGTGACGCTTGGTCTTTTAGAGCATCGACATTCCATCGAACGGTTTTTTGTGCTTGTCTATTGAAGGTTGATGACAGTTTGCACTTATATTTAAATATGACAAGCACATGATCGCTGTCCATATCTGCACCTCTGTAAGATCTAACGTCAGATATGCTGGTGGAGTGTCTCTTGGACACCATGACGTGATCGATTTGGTTTTCCGTTCTTCCATCATTCGATCTCCACGTTACTTTGTGAATTCTCTTATGTGGAAAAAACGTACTTGATACAACTAAGTTGTACATTATTGCCAGGTCGGTGACGCGTTGGCCGTTGTTGTTACTAGTTAGGTGCAGGCTGTTAGGACCGATGTGCGTTGTATTTTCTGCACTTCTACCGATTTTTGCATTAAAGTCGTCCACGATGATTTTAAAGTCGTGGTGCGGTATGTTATTGATGGCTTCCTCGAGCTCGACAAAGAAGAGATCTTTGATGTCATCTGATTTATCTTCGGTGGGTGCATGCACATTAACGATCGTGATGTTAAATTTCTAAGTGCGAAGTCTAACCGTGCATATCCGCATGTTGATAGGGCGGAAATCGATGATATGGTGCTTCACGCGCCGATGGATGAGGAATCCAACTCCAAATTCTCCTCCGTTCTGATGGCCGCTGTAATGAAGAGTGTAACCATTGGTGGTGTCATGGATCCCACTCCCAGACCATCTAAGCTCTTGTAGTGCAAGTACGTCTAATGTGTAACTTTTGGCTTGGTTCGAAAGGTTCTGGAGATCTCCAGGTCTTAAGAGGCTAAGCACGTTCCATGTTCCCATTTTTAAAGCGTTGTCCGTGTAAAATTTCCGAGGTCGAGTTTGTAATGAATCCGATATGGTAATCCGAGGCCTTTGTTCAGGGTTCATAACTTAAATGGTTTTTCTGAGGGAAGGTTGTTGGCCTGCCGCTCAACCCGCTTGTTACGTGTGTGGGTCACGTACTGGTGAGAATCTTAAGGCATCCAGTCCTACCTTGAACACATTTATATAGCGAGCCGCTTGATACAAGACAGACGCCCGCTTCAGCCGCATCTAACCTGGAGAACAGACGCTGATTTGATATTGGTTTTGAGGCGCCAATAACCCGCCTTGACATGTAGTGTCCACGACTATAAACAGGATTTAGTCTGTTCGTCTCCACTACACCGCCTGATTCATTTAGCGTTACCCAGAGAGCACCGCGAGGAGGTATGAATCTCGGACTTTTTTGTTAAATTAGGTTGTGAAAAACTATATAACATTTTTCGTTATTTAAATTTAAATTTAAAAAAAAAAAAAAAAAAAAATTATGTTTGTTAGTCGTAAATGCATGCCGTATCATATGATACAACCACGAAAATCAATTTTCCGAGGAAACTACAAATAATTAGAATTTCTTATTTTGATATTATAAATAAGGATTGCAGAAATTATAATGTGGAATTTTTTCAACAAAATAGAAAAAATCATGCATTGAAGGGTTAACAAAAATACGCTTGCATTGGAAATCACACTGTTAAAATATTTCTTATAGGAATTTTCAGTGAAAACTTAAATTTCATGAAATTTAAAAAAGGATTATATTTAATAAATTAATTATTCTAATACTATCCCAACTTACAAATGGAGTTGTCAAAACGTTGTACCATCTAAAATTTACAGCACTTTAGTTATAATAACTCTTAAAATAATAATAAACAACATGAATTTATTGGTTTGTCAACGTAATGCCAGCAAAAATGGTAATCGTCATTTGCCTGGCAATATGTTATAGCAACGTCAGACAGTAAACTCGTTATAAATGGTAAATTACTTTCAAGACCTCATTTTGATTAATTTAGTGAGGTCAGTTCCCACATAGCAGAAACGTTATATTTGCAGTTTTGCTATACTTAACACAAAATAGTTACATAAGAGAAAGTAATGCCATAACAGCAAACATGTTTTAGATGCAAATCCTCGGGTTAAAAAGCAACATAATCATAGCAAAAATCATTTTGTTTTCTTTATTCAATAATAAATGTCACTAATATGTTATGAAATATGAACAGGGATAATTGCTGTGTTTTTTTATTAGCGCCCGATAGCTGTATCCGGAGCAGCCAATTTTCTATGTCAAAACTTATATTTAGCGCGCTATTATTGCATATAATTAATTTATTTAACTCTAAACTAAGATTTTTCATTCAACTTTTTAGGTAAAATTCGATAAAAAAATATCTTGCTCTCTTATTTATCGGGAGCCGCTATCGGGAGCGCTATCCATTTCAATGGGAAATTTGAAAAGGCTTTTAATTTTGTAAACCCCTGAAACCATTAGAAACTAAATCTTACAATAAAAATTTAAAACGCAGCAAAATGAATTCTTGTTTATAACGTCATGTCAAAATAAATGTCAATTAATATATTTCAGGTGATAAATGTTTGTTTTATTGATGAATTTAGTTTTAATTTTTATAGTACAACGACACCAGTGAATAAAAGCTGTAGTTTCAATAGAAAATTGCCATTTGGCGCCGGATAGTGCTCCAATATTAAAACACAGCAAATATGACTTTTTTATGATTTCCTATCGTAAAAATATGTGAGAAACAAGTTTCATCGACCAGTTTGTAAAAATAGCTCAGAAAAGAAAAACGCAACCTAAAAGTATTTGATATTAAAAATAAAATCAAAATCAAAAACTATTTTGAAAAATTTATTTTTTCTGAAAAAAAGTTCAAATCTGTTAAAAAGCATCTGGTAACTAACCAAAAGCATGAAATTGGTGTTTTTTACAATATTTTCATATGATAAACTGGGTTTTGTGGAAGTTTTTCTACTAGATAAATGATGCAGCCATTTTTATGCACAGATATACAAAATTAAAAGATGACTTTACTATATGTAACAGCTAAATAACTTTTCAGATAACAAGTTTAATTATTTATGGTAAATTTAATATTATCACACCTAAAGTGTAATAAGGATTTACGAAAAAGCTGCCCAAATATAGTAAACGTTTTTAATAACTAATCAGCATTTAGACAAGGGAATCAGTAATCATAAAGCATTTCCTTTGTGCTAAGCGTTTTATAGTTGTAGGACTTTGCATGGAATAATTATTTACGTTAACTCTATATTAGCCATGTTTACAAATTACCATATTTACAAATTTACAATTCACGATTTTATTTAAACAACTGGCACAATGCATTTTGCAGCTAAGTTTAAATTTTATTTGTATTTACAATCTAAACAAAATTGCATATTGAAAAACTTTACATTCAGAGAATTATTTGATACAATATTAAAAATGAAACAGATTGTGATCTGATCCTCCGAAAAAAAGGATTAAATATTTGTTTGTCGCTTAAATTAAAAAAATTGCAATCCAGTTCCATTAAAACATTGAGAAATACATATATAAATAAGCTCAAAAATTTAAATTTCGTCTCTATTTTCCGCCATATTTATTTACATTTTATTTATGCGAGTGAGCTGTCAAATTTTCATAACATTTTGAAACCACTGTACCTGGTGGAGGGTTAGCAACAAGGTTGTAGTTATAGAATTTGCTGTGTGTTAAACAGTTTAGTTGTGTTTTAAACCATTTTGCTTTGAGTTAAGCAGTTTTCCTTTATTAACCGTAGTTTTTACTGTTTGGAAAGTAATTTTGGTTTGAGTTAAGCAATTTTGCTTTGAGTTAAGCAGTTTCGTTTTTTTATCCATATTTAGTTTACTAATACAAATTTCACTGCGTGCTAAGCGGTTTCGCTATTTGTTAAGTAATTTTGATTTGAGATAAGCAGTGTTTCTTTTATAAGTTTGACATACCACTGTACAATACAACTGTACTTCTGAAAGTATGTACTGGTTGGAAGAAGGAACTACTTTCGAAGAGGGAAAGAATTCCGTTTTCAGAAAGTAGTTTTAGTTCCTCTACAAGAGGTTTCAAATAATTTTGAACTGAACCAGGCTCACTATCTCCACAGTAAAGACCTACCACCATTGGAACAAAATTATCAATTTCATGTATTGCAACAAGAATCGGCTAATTGTATTTTTGAGCTTCTGTAAATTGAGATTTCATCATTATTTATATATTTTTTTTTTTTATGTTTTAATCTATGCTATCTGTTCTGGGGCCGAAGCACTCCCAACTCTTTCGCAGTTTACTTTTACCGTCCTACTTTACGCATTATTATTTATATTTAAACTGATTGACATTGGGCGGTCTAACGATTTAAAATATAATTGTAAACAAACTTTCACTTGGAAGTTTTTACAATCGTTTATTTTTTAAACAGTAGTTATAAATAGATAAAAGCTCTTTCAATTCAGTTTGTGCTATATTAAAATGTATTGCCCATCTATTTATTTTTTGCACAAAATCTTCTTCTTCGTCCTCTTCGTTTTCGCTGTCATTTAAATAATATCGGATTCAATTTAATCATTATTATAACATTCAGAATCTGACATTTGTGATTGAGATAATGTACGCTGAGATAGTTGGAATGAAATAAGATGCTCTGCAGCAGCAGTTAAATTGTCATCTACAACTTGATCTGAAAATTTGTTTATTGTATACATGTAAGAGTCCAGTATGAATTTAAACTAATTACAAGGTTTATTGCCATTAATGGCGTATGTGGTGATATTGTTGCTGTTGTTTCTCTTGAAACCACTTAAAGGGAAACCGATTTGTTGACTAGCACAGCAACAATGCTTTCCTCCCGATATTTTTCTTTGCGGCATATAGCAATAACCCTTCTACAATGCCTTTATACCTACTTATCTTACCGCAGCAAAATTGGTTTTGTTCCGACTTTTTTGCTTTATGGTGTGTAACAAAATCGTTGCTGCAATGTCTTATAAACCATCTTAAGGTAATTAGCTATTTTTTTCACTGCAACAACGTTTTCAAAAGTTATTAAATAACTATTTACCATTTATAACTAATTTGTGTAATTTTTCGAATTTCGCGACGTTGTAAGAACCCTGGTGTTGCTGTCTAGGACAATTTACCTATCCAATTGTTAAGTGGGATGGTGCGAAAGTATAGAGACGTTTTTTCTGGAAAACTCTCACATTGCTCAGAAAAGTTGTTTTAAGTAAAATTATTATCTGCTCCTTTTGATTTCCAGTGTATTAGCTTCTGGCAAATGACAAGAAATCACGGAAACTACATCAAAAATCAATCATATATGTTGTTTTTTAGGGTCTGACTTATCAACTGGCGGGGAATCATATCACAATGGACTTACAAAATATTTTTTTTAAAGTAAAACAGTTATTTGATGTTTATATTTTTGAATGAATATTCCCATAACAAGACATCATGAAGATTGCACCACAAAGAGACCATATAGGAATAACTCCTACGGGTTTAACCTATCAAACGAAACATGTTTCGTTCCAATGTAGATTGTCTAATTTGACACGGTTTTTCATCCAGTAAAACTTTGATTTCTTCGTCTTCCAATTGATTTACTACAATTACTGGAGAAATGATCCTGGACATGGATCGTCCTCAAGACTAAAATTGCCATCACGAAATCTTGCAAACCCATTTATTACTGTTGAATGGCTCACAGAATATTCACTCAAACTCGAATTAATCAATTCCATAGCTTAAGCAGCATTTTTTTTCATTGGAAAACAGAATGGAATTGTTTTATAATATTAATATATGGTTAATATATTTTTATAATTTGATGACGTTTTTTATATATTTGAAATATGTATGTGAATCAAATGTGTTATATGAATGTATGTTTTATAATTTAAACACAATTGAAATGTTTTATAATTTTAGTATGATTGAAATAATATGAGAATGTTTTTAGCGCTCTATCACAGCAAAAACTATGCATACCAGAGAGCTCAATTTGCACACAGATAGATACTACTCTAAAAAGGTCACATTTAAAATTTGGGAACTCTAGGTCAAATAGTTTTTGAGACATTTAACTTTTTCTAAAAATAGAGGACACACAGATGCGGCTGCCTACTTTTTTTTTTAAATGTTCAATTATTATTCTATTTCAGAAAAAATATTCTTGTACTATTATTACTTGTTGCTTAGCAACAAATACAATAATTATCTATAATAAAAAGAGTGTTATTTCAAAACTAGTTTCTGTGATTTTTTTTTTGATTTGCTTAAGATTCTATTCATTTTTTGTCTATTGGGCTAATTTGTTGTATTGGCACCTTAGTTGTTTCAGAGGTTTTACACCTCTGTCCGTCCGTCTGTTGCATTTTTCCTATTTTATCGAGCGCTTGTCGAACAATTTCAATTGTCCGCTTCTACTAGTTGATAGTGTTATAAGTTGGAATCTTTTATAATTGAAATAAGAATGAAACCTAATATAGTGTTTTATGATTGTATGGAAAAGGGAATTTGTTGAATGAATTTGATGAATGTTATGTATGTTAGTAAGATGTTTTAATTATTATGTTATCCTTATATAATTGATCGATTTAATTCGATCAATTATAACTTACGTTAATCTTTCCTTGAAGCAATAACCACCATGTATCGGGTCATGTATCTGCTACGCACATCTATTGCAACTAGGCTAAATTAACGGGATAGTTTTTATAGTTTCTGTTGCGAGTTATTTTTATTGTTATTATTTAGTAAGGAGTCTTTTGTCCGTTATCTGTTGGACTAATGTGCACTTGGCACTTGTGTTAGTAAGAATTATTAGATTTTCGTTGAAGTTATGTTTACTTCAACCCACTACCCTTGGCTTGGGTATACGGACTTAAAGACCTAGTCCGGTGAGTGTAACGATGTATATGTTAAATTTACTTACCAATGTTGGATTTCCTTTTTAAAACACTTAGACTTTAATTTTTAAAAATTTATTTAATAACCAAATATTTGTACAGCTTCTGGATAATAACTGTTACGGTTCTTGATAATAACTCTCTGACGACAACTACTTAATGTAATAATTTCGCGGTTTATATAGTATTTGGTTTTCGTTAATAATTAGTTTTAATTTTATAAAAGGCGGGACTGAAAGATCCTTATTTTCTGTAATTCCAATTAAACTTATTTCTGATTGGCCCGATTTTGTGATCTCTATATTTTAATCGGGGCATTCATTTATTACGAGACTATTTATTTTTTATGTGACAATGATATCTTGCATATGGGTTTCTAGTGGTCTCGTGGATCTTTGTTTACATTCAAATTTTTTGTAATTAAAATTTCACATCTCGGGATAATGTGTTGACATTATACTCATGTGGTTTAAATCAATTCATGTGTTTATTTTAAGTCAAAATATGTATCTTACTTTTTTATTGTTACAGTATTTATGTTTTGGGATCTTTGTAATGGTTTTTATTGCTATCTTTCATTCTATAATTTTAAAGTTGTAATACATTTTGTCTGTGTTTTTTATGCATAATATTTGTTGTTGTGTCGAAAATATGTTTCGGGATCTGAATTGAATATTTATTTTTGCTATCTTATGTGCTATATACTTAATTATATAATTTATATGTAATCAATTTCTTATCTTTAATGATATATGCTATTATTGTATTTTGTGTGACCTGGACGGTGCTTTAACGTGTTTTGTATACGGGACACTGTCCTAGAAACACAACAGAATGCAATGACGTAAACGTTGCTAGTAAATGACTGAAACTTATGTCATAAAAACAGCAATGACTAAGCTACATATATCCAAAATGGCGGGATGCGTTCAATTATATTTTCATGCAAATAACTTCAGACCCGAGTAAGCCTTTATAAGTTTTTAAACTCGGAGGCGCTATCCATGCATTCGATTCACTGAAGAACTGCATAAGCAACAGAAGATCGCCATCATACGTCAACTACATAAAAAACGAGATCACCTGAAAATAATGTTTCCGTTGCGTTGAGTTGCTAAACTCACAAAATGCAAATTACTCTAAAATCAAAAGGAGCCAATGCGAGTTTTACTCAAAAAAGCAAAATGGTACTGAGAAAGTCCATACTAAAAAAGTACATACAATCATACATCTCTCTGATTGCATTTTGGTGCACCCTCTGAGATATGTTATTATTGGCCGTAATAAGATTCACAGAAAAACAGAAGGAGTTCCGTTACGAATTTTCGTCACAAAATTCGTACTGCGCAAGTCTAACTTCATTTGATAGAATAAACCCGTAGTAGTTACTCCTAACTGGTTTCGTTGTGATCCAATCTCCTTGATGTTTTGTTATTGTGAAAATAAAGGTGATGGTGTACTCAAAAATTGAAATAGTCAATGAGAGTTTTGGTCGTATTCGTAGGTCTGGTCTATATGAGTTATCATTGTTTGGAAGAATTTTGGTGCTAGTTTTGGGTTTATTTTTAACGACTATTCAACAACCTTCAGCTAACAATTTCATTGAGTGTTACTCAAAAACTAATGGCATTTAAAGAGTTGCAATAGGGTTTATTAGTAGTTTTAGAACATTGATGAAATATGTTATTTATTTTATTTACATTTTATTTTATATTTTAATTAGTATTAATATTAAACTTCGATTATGTGTGTTTAGATTATTAAAATATAAGATTGAATAATATTACCACATACATACATAGGTTAGGTTAGGTTAGGTTAGAGTGGCTGCTATCGCACACTTAGGCCATTAATGGCCCATTGTGATACCACAGGATCCAATCTCCCCTTACTCCCGCTGAAACCAACCAGAGCTACTGATGTAGCGTAAAATATCTCGCACCCTACAGTCCGCGAGTTCAGAAAGGCTGTCCATGTTGTACACACCCAAGTACTTACGTCTTTTGTATGATAGTGCCGGACATGAGCATAGGAAGTGAACTAGCGTCTCTTCCTCCTCTTCGTCCATACAACTTCTACAAAAGTCATTCGTCTCTAGACCCAGCCTCCTCGCATGTTCCCCAAAAAGGCAGTGTCCTGTTAGTATCCCTACGACCAATCCTAAATCTCGTTTTCCCAGGGATACAAGTGCCTTGGAGCGCCGCAGGTCCAGTTTTGGCCAAACCTGTTTTGCTACCCTGCACGTGAGAGTGTTGGTCCACCTCTCATCTGTTAAGGCGATTGCCTTTTTACTGAGCGTCAATTTGAGCGCTGCTATAGGCCTCCCCAGACCTGCCCTTTCCGGTTGCATCTGGAGAGTCGTACCGTGCCTAGCTAGTTCGTCTGCCCTGCAGTTTCCCGTGACGTCCGAGTGACCAGGGACCCAGATCATCTGGATACTGAAATACTCGCTCATCTCATTAAGAGATGAGCGGCAATCCAGCGCCACCCGTGACTTCAGAGAAACCGCCTCTAGTGACCTGAGTGCCGCTTGACTGTCCACATAAATCGCGATATCCCTAACAGATACCACGTTATGCTTCAACCATGTCACGACTTCCCCTATCGCCACCACTTCAGCCTGGTACACGCTGCAGTAGTCAGGGAGACGAACAGAAATATTAACATTGAGCTTCTCACAGAAGACTCCAGCTCCTACTTTGCCGTCTAGCTTAGAGCCGTCCGTGAAAAATGTCAGTGCCTCGTTTTCCCGTATTGATCCATTCCTCCAGGATTCCCTAGAAGGACAGATGATCCGGAAACCTATATCAAAGCACAACGTTGGTTTAATATAATCTAGATTCACCAGTTCTTCCCTTAGTGATCTAACTATTGTCGAGTGTCCCACCTGAAGACACTTCCACTGAGAGACAGCCGAGAGCCTTGTAGCCACATTGGCTGCCATCTGCTTACCAAAAAATTCGATTGGAATAAGGTGGAACATAACCTCTAAAGCGCGTGTAGGTGTTGTCCTAAGCGCCCCGCTTATAAGCATACAGGCCGTTCTTTGCACCTTCTCCAACATCCTTATGTAGGTTACCTTTTCCAGAGCTGGCCACCACACGCCCACCCCGTACATCAGCACAGGCCTTACCACTGCGGTATAGAGCCAGTGTACCAGCTCTGGTTTCAAACCCCATTTCTTCCCTATTGCGTTTCTACACGAGTAAATGGCTACATTAGCCTTATTCACCCTTTCTACAATGTTAGGCTTCCAGCTGAGCTTACTGTCCAAGATTATGCCCAAAAATCTCGCTCTGTCAGCAAAAGCCAGTCTAATGCCGTTCACAGTAGGAGGGCTAACTACCGGAATTTTATATTTCTTAGTAAATAGTACCAGCTCTGTCTTGGACGGGTTGATCCCTAATCCGCATTTGCCGGCCCATTTCGTAACGATCAGGAGTGCATTCTGCATAACATCCCTAATCGTATCCAGATATTTGCCTGAGACAGCTATCGCTACATCATCTGCATACGCTACAACCCCCATCCCCTCTTTCTCCAGTTCCAACAGCAATCCATTCACCACTGCACTCCAAAGAAAGGGGGACATCACTCCTCCCTGCGGAGTTCCTCTAACCACCCGCCTTCTAATGGTGGACTCTCCTAGTTCCGAGATAATAATCCTGCTTACCAGCATCTGATTTATCAACCTACTTATAGGATAATCCACCTTCAAAAATGACAATCCTTCCATGATCGCCTCCGTTTTTACATTATTAAAGGCACCCTCAATGTCGAGAAATGCTACCATACAGAACTCTTGCGAGTAAATTGTCTTCTCAATCATGCGTACTAGATCGTGCAGAGCTGTGTCCACCGACTTTCCCTTACAGTACGCATGCTGAGACATTGCCCAATTCCTCGGATCAACTTTTGTTCGAATAAGTACGTCTATCAATCTTTCCAAGGTTTTCAACAGAAAGGATGATAGAGTTATAGGCCTCAGGTCCTTTGGATAAGCCTGTGAGCTTTTTCCCGATTTCGGGATAAAAACCACTCTGACCTCCGTCCATTTCCTGGGAATATAGACCAATTGCAGACATCCCCTGAAGATAACCTCCAGCCAGGGGAGGATGACCGCAGAGTTCCTTTGGATCTCTGCTGGTATAATCCGATCCGGGCCCGCCGATTTATAAGGCTTAAAACCGTTCAGTGCCCACAGGATTCGTTTCCTGTCCACGATGCCATCCACATTCGTTAAAGGTGTTCCTCGATGAGCTCCAGGCTCCATCGAGTCATCAATGCTTCCCGGAAAATGGGTCTCAATGAGAAGCTCCAATGATTCCGCACTTGAAGCTGTCCATAACCCGTCCGGCCTAATTAAGTAACTAGGACTGGTTGGGTTAGTAGATAGAATTTTCCTTAGGCGAGAAGTCTCGGAGACCTCCTCCATTCTACAACAGAAGAGTCTCCAAGACCCCCTTTGTGCCCTCCTCAACTCTTTTTTGTATGTTCTCAGGTCTTCCTTATAGGAATCCCAATCTCGATTTTCCCTGGTGTTCTTAGCCTTATTAAAGGCTGTCCTACACGCTCTCCGATAGGTTCCCAACCCCGTGGTCCACCATATCGGTTTCTGCCTGCCCCTAGCCTTTATTAGGGGGCACGCAGCATTAAATGAAAGATTGCATGCCTTTGTGACAATATCAACCATGCCATCTAATTCCTCTACTGTCGCCGGAAGTCCAGGAACCTCCAGCGGCAATAATTCCTTCAACACCTCCCCATATTTGTTCCAGTTACATACATACATAAGTCTAATATGATAAAAAACATGGCGTCCTGTTTGTCTCTTTCTAAAATTTACTATTTTTCTCGCTCTAGTTTATACTTAACAGTGTGAAAACTAACACAAACTTTCCTTTCAAGAATTCTTATTTGGTTTTTGTTGTTGTTTTTTTTTGTTAAAAACTCCTGTATGGAAGCATTATAAATGAACAATAACAACAAAAAAAAAAATACTTCCATCAGACATAAAAATCTCAGATTTTTTGAAAAAAAAAAAAATTGAAATTTTTTTTTGAAAACATCCAATCCAAGCTCATTTGTTATAGAGGATACTGCACGAAGTGAATACTTACAGATTACAGACAAAAATAATATAAATGAATACAATAATAATATTACAAAAATTATAATAAATATCTCGCTTCGGTTGTGACCAGCTTCTCCAGGCTTCACCCAAGATTTTCTGCGTTTGGGATTCTCGTAATAAATTCATTTTTCATCTCCAGTAAACCTTTCCTTGGTTGTCTTTGAAGCAGTATTCGAGTGGTTTCTCAACGTCCGTGGTTTCTTTCTTTTAATTCATGTGGAACCGAATTACTAGCATTTTGAACCATTTGATTGTTTGTAAACGTTTTTCAACGTTTGATCGATCAGAATTTAATGCTACAGCCCAATCTCATTGTGTTAGAGAAGAATCTTCAGCCAAAAACGTTTCCAATTTCAATTTTTTGGGGTGGGTTTCCATGCTCTTTATCTTCATTGCCAATACCATCATTTTTAAATTGTCGAAACCATGAATTTGCACATTGTATTCGATGGAGTATTCTCCCAAGCAAACGATATGTTTGCGCTGCACCATTCCTTGCAATAAATAATGTAATAAAACTTCCCGCAAATGATGTTTATTTGGAATAAAATTCGACATTTTCAAGGAGTAAAAATACTAGTAGTTTACACTCCAACTAAATGTCGCATACTGCGTTTCACAACTGACGTCAAGTGCTTTAGAACACCAGTATTGCACATTTATAGTACACGTAAGCAGTCTAGTAACGGCCCCTATTGAGAAAGGCGGAGTATAAATTACACACCCAATATATTTTAACCAAAACCAACCCAAGTGAATTTACTTAAAATTATACATTTATGAATTAGAAAACAAGTTTACTTTATAATTTTAATCTTTATTTCAATGTATTTTATTTATCCTTCTTTGATAATCCCTCAATCATTTCTACTAAAATTTTAAACTAGACAGAGAGTCGTATTTATTGACAAATCAAAGTTTTAGGAAAGTTTTTCCTATCCATGTCACTTTCATAATTGACGACGATTTAATCCTTTACTACATCATTAAAATGAATGCGTACATCATGGAGAACGCAGCAAGACATAATTATGGTAATCATATCTAGTCTTTTACTTTCGATTAATTTTAGCCTCCTAAACCGAGATTTCATAATCCTAAAAAAATTCTCAATTCGCTCTCTGCTTTTTTGCTAAACGACGGTTAGAATATTTTTGTATATTTGTTAAATACCCAGTATCTTTATATGAGGTTAATAAATATTCCGTCAATGGATACGTGTACTGTTACCGATTAGGTGGAACCCTTGTTTGGTTTGTTTGGAGCCATTAGAGAGATGCAATACAGTTTCATCATGTACCGAACCAACTAAATCTTTGTATTATTTATTATTTCAAAATGGCATCCGTCAATCGCACATACTATATACTCCTACAGTATAATAACTAATTTTATATTAATTGTGAATCTACGCCATAAAAAATACACTTTATTAAATAATTAAATAATTCTTAATAAAGACATTTTTATTAATCACTTGTTTTTTGTTTCGCAGTTATTTTGAATAATTTTCAAAAAGTTTAAAAAATCACTCGATCGATTTCGACTTGTTAGGTCATCATCAGGAGTATCTACTGATTTGTGTTGACCTAACAAGTCGAAATCGATCGAGTGATTTTTTAAACTTTTTGAAAATTATTCAAAATAACTGCGAAACAAAAAACAAGTGATTAATAAAAATGTCTTTATTAAGTATTAGTGTGTTTCGCCAAGTGCCTACCCAAGTAGCACCAAATAACTTTATAGTTTTATGACCAAATCCCGACGTCGGTGCAACCGCTAGAAACATGAAATATTAGACATTTTGAACTTAAGACTAAAATTTCTTATCTATCGATCAGTCCGACCACCATACGACGGTATTTTTTACCAGTCAGTATCAAGTTATTTTTTATCGAGTTGGCCAACTTATTTCACATTTTCTAACTATTATCCGACTACTGTAACTTAATGGTCATTATTTACCCACGTGCCGACTCTTTAGTTTACCGGTCGTTTTACCCGATATTTAATGACTAGTTGGCGACTTTATTGTCATTTAAAAACTGAAATCTAACTAAAATAAGTTATTTAACATATATATACACGACGACGAAATAACATTTTTCACGTATCACAGTTTTGTTGACTCGCTTGACAATTTTATCGAGAATATTATATATCGACAAACGTCAAATGTACAAAAATTTATTATTTATAAATAATTAAATATGGATCATTTTAAATTAAAAAAGAAGCCATTTAAACATTCGACATTATTTTTCCGGCAAGTGAAAACTTAAACAAACCCTTAAATCTAAAAGTCAATAGAAAAAGTAATTTTGACAATTAAGTTAAAAAAATAACCAAGTTGTTGCCAGAGTGACAAATTTGTTGGGAAAATACGAGGGCAAATCAAAAAGTCTTGCAATATCATATGAAAAAAAAGAGTGAGTGAGTCAGCAATATTTTTATTTTTCGACATAATCTCCTTTAAGGTTTATACATTTGTCACATCGATCAATTAACTTGCCTAAACCCTCTAAAAAAAAGATTTCTTTTGCTCCATAAAATATTCATTTACAACAGACTGTACTTTATAGTCACTGGAAAATTTCCGGCCCCTTAGTGTTTTTTTTCAGATTGAGAAACAGAAAGTAGTCACTGGGTGCCAAGTCTGGACTGTACGGTGGATGCGAAATTTCCACGAAGCCACAGCCCTTTAATGCAGCTTGAGCAATATTAGCCTTGTGCACTGGTGCATTGTCGTGAAGAAGCAAGATTTTTTTCCTAACTTTCCTTGGCCGTTTTTCCCGGATCGCTTTTTTCAATTTTCGCAAAACCTCTGCGTAATATATGCCTGTGATTGTGGTTTTCGGTGGCATATAATCGATTATCCAAATTCCTTTAGCATCCCAAAAAATTGTTGCCAAAACCTTACCAGCAGACGGTTGAGTTTTGAATTTCTTTGGTGGTGGTTCACTACGTTTAATCCATTGCATCGATTCTTGTTTGGATTCCGGATCCCAGTGATGAAACCATGTTTCATCGCCTGTTATTATGTTATCCAAGAAATTTTCTGGATCTTCTTTGTACATATTTAAAATCGCCTTTGAAGTTTGAACACGCATTTTTTTTTGTTGTGCATTCAACAAACGGGGAACCCATCGCGCACTTACTTTCGACATGTGAAGGTTCTCATGTAATATAGTATATGTGGTACCGTATAAAAGAGAAAGTATCCACGCTAACTGCGGAACAGAAATACGCCGGTCCTCCAATACAATAGATTCGGCCAAAATTACGTTTTCATGGCTAATAGCATCTGATGGCCGACCCGAGCGGTTGTCGTCTTCTAATGACTCCCGACCACTTTTGAATAATTTTACCCACCTTGTTACTGTGGCATATGATGGTGCAGATTCGCCGTAAACTTTTGATATATAGTTGAATATATAAATTGCATTTCGTCCATCTTTACAGAAAAATTTAATATCGGCGCAATATTCAATTTCATTCATTTTAAGAAAAATTCAAAACACGTGTTACTAAATTGACAAAAACAAACGAACTGTAAAATTTACATCGAAATGTTCTTCTAGAAGTTGCATCGCGACAAAAAATGGCTTTGAAAAATATATTGTTGTCTCACTCACTCTTTTTTTTCATATAATATTGCAAGACTTTTTGATATACCCTCGTAGTTTATTTGATTTTGAAATAACTTTTTTGTGTTTTTTGAGTCTTTATTATAACTTTTTTGTCATTTTCATTTACATTATGGAACTCGCCATTTTTTCTTTAGATTTCATTAAAAATTATTTACATCTGAAAAACAAAATTTGTTATTTTGATAATTTTCATGACTATATGTCAATATAGTATCATAATTTTAATGACGGGGATGTTTTTGAAGAGATTTTCTCTGCTTTTAGAGTAATTTAATCATATTTATTTATTTTTATTTTTTTGAAATACCAACTTATGTTTTAAAATATAGAAATTATGGAAGCCCGTAAGTTTTGAGTTGGGAGACAGGTACATATTTACTATAAAACTAAATTTGTTTGAAAAAATAAGCCGTAATTAACACCAAATTTGAATTATTAGTTTAACAATGATTCTATAAATTTTAATTTTTATAAAGAACCTTTCAAAGTAGGAACATTTGACATTTGTATTTTTTTATAAAACAAGAAAAAGAAATAAATAATGTTATGAAAAAGACAGCACGATTATTTACATATATTGAAAAAAAAGTCCCTCTCCACAAAATATAATCCGAATGACGGACGAAATTAGGTTTTTTACGAACGTAATAGTTGTATAAGCGACTCCCATCTAACTAAAACTTCAGTCATTTGAAAAGACAAATAGTGGTTATTACGACGTTATAACAACCTAAGATGTATTCCCCAATAACGTTGTAGCACCGTTACCATACCGTTGTACCAACGTCGGCTAGCCGACCACTAGTCATTCAGCTAACGGCGGTGCGACGTTATCCCAACCCATTTGTGCTACTTGGGTACGGCCAATAGCGTAAAAAGAATTAAATAATTCTCGTATATAGTCGAATGATTCTCGATGCATTCAGAAATTTTGTTTAAACACGAGGTTAGTGTGTTTAGCATATGTCCGTATTTCAAACTTTACCCAAAAATAGAATAAATACCAATTCGGCCATTAAAACTGGACATAGAAGTTCACTTCGTTTTACAAATCGTAAATCTTTCTGCAATTGAACCGTACATGCGGAACTTCGTCATAATTACTAATAAGACCAAAGTAATATTTAAAAAGATTTCCTTTTAAAGGTTTTTTATATAACGTTTGCAAACAACACAATTACCATATCATGTGCAATTTTTATTTTAAAATTGATTTTTGGTTTGGTAGTTTTACTTCCAAGCAAACCAATTTCCCTCGCTTAATTTGACTTGGGTACAGTTTTTCTTACAATTCCATTGACTTGTCGATGATGATTGGTTATAAATGTTGTGTTTACTTATCTCCCACACCATTTCAGGCACCTAATCTGCAAATCCATCAAACTTTTTTTCAGAGGAACTCAGTCACAGGCTATCGCTAGTTCGTAAAAAATAAAATTTCACATACTAGATTGAGCGTTTGTTAAATGCAAAGTAAAAAATTTCCTATAATTTGTACAAAAAGGAGTAAGAAAAATGTTAAGATTATCATGCCATTCTACACGCCACATACAATTTCAAGCTAATATTACTACTTACAACACTGCTACATGTTCATGTTATACAAAAACCAACTAACAATAATTATAATGTGTTAATTGAAAAATTAATTATATTTTCTTTTTTCATTAAATTATATAATAATAATTATAACAACAACTAGTAGTATAAAAAAAAGAAAATAAAAAAAATTCTTGAAAACTAACCAGCTTTACCGCAACATACACGAGTTTTGTAAAAGAAACGCATTTCATTGTTATGTGTCACGTAATTTAAGGATTAGTTAATGCCTCATGTTTATACTATAATATGTGATTGTATGTCAAATGATATATTTCATGTGGTATATAACCTGGACGTTCGTTACTTCACAAGTGCCGATACAAACTTAAACAGGACAAAATAATACTATGTACATATTTTCCTTCTTTAGCACAGTACAATTTAGCTTTATAATAATAAAAAAATGTTCCCGATATGACTAATTTTCCACAGTTTATCCATTATCCTCCATTTCACAAGTCGTTTGTTTTGTATTGAATTTATTGATTTTTTTAATTTAAACTACTCCTTGTTTGTTTCGAATTAAAACAAAAACATTGTTATTATACTAACATGAGCACAATAATTAGATGTAATTTAAATAAAATAAAATTCAAAAAGTTTTTAGACTGATTATTTAGTACTGGATACTAAGTAAAATACACTGATATCCAAGCTACTAATCAAAGAAAAATTTCTCAAAAATTCTAGTGGTCAATCAATATACAACTTTTCCACTAGGTATACAAAAATCGTTCGAAATCCATTCCAAATTCCGTACTATAAAATATCAAAGACAGAATAGTTTTAAAATAAAAATTACTTGCACGGGAATCGAACGAGTGCGCATGAGATGAAAGATTGTAAGAATAAATTTAGTGTGTTATCGTCTTAGATTATACTATTATAGATAGAACACCGACAGTATTGTTTTGAAGTAGCAATTTTATAGTGTTTTTGTTATTGTTTGATATTTTTTTGGAATAGAGAAAGAAGAAAGCGGGATAACGACATTATAAATTTCATAACATCATGTAATGGCGGTATGAATTGTTACATAGGGTGGGAGCAAACAAATGACAATTTACGTATTTTTTACTGTTATTTTCTAAAATGAAGAGCATGTTTTTCTCTTATTTGTTTTTAAATCCGAATGCTTTCACTTATTGTTTTGAATGAAATTTAAAATAAATCACCTTTATTACTGAACGTATTTAATTATGCATATACTATAAATTTGTGTAATACGTATTATTAAAATCAATTGACCGGTTAATCAGAAAAAGGCAATTAAACAGTGTGTAAACACTATCAAAAAACTTACTTGTGGAAAGAAATTTTCATTTTTTTATAACTGTGTTTTCACACTTGAACACACTACACCTTGTCATTGTAATAAGATAGAGCACTTATTTATTCAATTATTATATTTTAATCCAATAAGTTTTCATTCAAATTGACGTCACACAAAAAAACACTTTAAAATGACGAAATTTTTCCATTTTTCACCTCATGTGTTTCTCTATTTTATGCATATGTACCTCTCGTGTTACCCATACATTTTTAGTACTTCAAGTTTGGTTTGTGTTTTATACTGAAATTTGTATTGTTGCGTTATCTAGTATAATCTAAGGTAATCGTATAATTCACTAGAGTTACTGATACACGGGTGTTCTACATATACAGAACATAAACTGTGATAAAGTGTGATTTAATTTTTTCATAATCTTATCAGATCGAAACTGAACGTTATTTCTCTTAAAGCCAGTCTAAAATTTAGCTTAAATAATATGATTTTGTCTTTAGTTAGGATTCGGCCGCACTCACTGAAATTTTAGAGACACTTTTCAACAAAAATTAATGTTATAAAAAAAAGTATTTCAAAACATAACTGCGAAAATGTAGCCGTTTTCACTACTGTGGTAAATTTTTGAAAATTGTAAAGTATTAAAAATAGCTTAGGCTGCGGGCCAATAGTCGGGTAAAAGTCAATTTTAACACTAGATTTACCACACCAGTCAAAATGACTGGTTTTACAATTTTATTTTCAAATTCCACTTCACTTCTTCAAAAGAATAATATGAGAGAGAATTTATTTATTTCTATGTATTTGATAACCAATATTCAATACGCGCGCGAATCATAAACCAGTGCCTCCTAAACTACAGGCCTCTTACTACTCCCATTTCTCGAACATGATGTCAATTTATATCTAAACCTACATTATTATAAATGTGCTTGACTGAATATGTAAAAAAAACAAACACATAGATAATAATTATTTTCTCTTTTTTTTGGATTACGGTAAATTCATGAATACGGGATAATGCGTTATAAATTTTTAGTCGTTGATTGAATTTTGAGTGGCGTTGGCTGTGAAATTTTATTGAGATTACTGGAAAGAAATATTTATTTGGATACTGAAATATTCACATCTAAATTCTTTGGTAAGTTACATAACTAAATACAGAGAGATGTATTATCCTATTATTACTTTCAATTTATTTTTATAATTATCGCCAGGCCCAAAAATGGCAAAACAAAAAAAATCTTCTGTTTTTGGAAAAAATCACCGAGATCCCTATGGAATGTTCGGATGTTGATACTGATAAGCTTTATGATAGCGAAGGCGAATTATTAGATAACCAAAATGATACACACGGCGGGAACAATAAACGTGTTGAAATAGAGGCTAGTGATAGCGATATTTCTGACAAGAGCAACAAAGAAGAGTCAACCGACAGTGAATACGAAAACATTTCAAACATACGTAAAAGAAGATGTTTACCATTACTGTCCAGTTCTAGTGACGAAGATGAAAGTAAAACTGAAATTTCTACAGACGGAACTATTTGGAAAAAATAAAAGAAGGGGGTGTTGCTGGAAGATTACTAGTTCACAGTATTTTCCGGGCCTACGGCATACGCAAAAAGAAATATTATGAAGGGGGAAATAAGTAGCGCATTTTTATTAGTAATTGACCATTTTATTTTAGAATATATAAGAACTTGTACAGAGTTTGAAGCTTCTCGAGTTTTGAATAAAAAATGGGTACTTACTACGGCAAAATTGAAGGCGTTCATTGCGATATTGTATGCACGTGGGGCGTACGAAGCAAAATTTGAGACTTGAATATTTATGGAACAAAAAGTGGGGACCAAACTTCTTTTCCAAAACTATGAGTAGAAATGATTTTATAGAGATTCTACGTTATAATCGTTTTGACAAAAAAATGAGAGGAGTCAACGTTTAAAAAGAGACAAATTTGCTTTAGTGTCAACAGTTTGGAATAAATTTATTAAAAATAGCCAAAATTGCTTCAAACCAGGTGCATATATTACCGTGGATGAGCAACTTTTCCCAACGAAGGCCAGATGAAGATTCACACAATATATGCCAAACAAACCCGACAAATTTGGCATACAATTTTGGCTAGCGTATGACGTTGAAACTAGGATGGGAAAAGATGAGGCACGAGATTTATCAACACCTATAAGTGAATTTGTTGTTATCAAACTTTTAGAACCATATACTATGAAAGGTAGAACCGTAACAACAGACAATTTCTTTACAAGTTTTTCTCTTGCGCTCAAATTACTGTCAAAAAATACTACATTGGTTGGAACAATACGTGGAAACAAAAAGGAACTCCCAAAAATTTGCAAAGAAAAGAAAGATAGCATGGCTCGTTTTTCAACGTTGCTTTATGAATCAAATGGATGTACACTTACTATTTACAAGAGTAAACGGAATAAGAAAGTACTTTTTTTAAGTACAAAGCACAAACAAGTCAAAATTGATAAAACTAATAATAAATTACCCGAAACTGTGTCTTTTTATAACAATACTAAATTTGGCGTCGATGTGACTGACCAAATGGCACGAAAATATAGTGTCAAATCAGGTTCCAGAAGATGGCCACTTCAAGTTTTTTTCAATATTCTAGATTTAGCTGGAATAAATGCCTGGATATTGTATAAAAACACAACAGCTGAAAATATATCAAGAAAAGAGTTTTTGTTTCGTCTAGCTGATGAACTTGCTTCTGAATATCAGATTTGTAGAGAAAAACCACAAGAAGTTGATATACCAGCAGCTGATATACCAAGTTCAAGTAGCACCCTCCATACACGTAAATGGTGTCAAATAGGACATTGTAATAATAATAAGACCACGATTATTTGTAATATCTGCTAAAAATATGTCTGCGGAAAATGTACACAAAGCAAAATCTACTTATGTAAAAATTGTGGCATATTCAATACTACTATATAGGCTTCTGATTCAGAATTGAAATAAAATTTAAAATTAATATTTATGTTATAACTTATAAGTTATTACTGTATTCTTTATTATCACACGATAATTAATTTATATTGAGGAAAATGAAGATTATTATGTTTCAATTAACTAATAAATGAATTTATAATTAATATAACATATTACGATTAACCTTACTGAAGTAATTTATAATTTTTTTTAAAATATATAAAGACTGGAAACCCCACTAAGCATTTTTTCTAAGACCAGTCATTTTGACTGGTGTCGGTAGAAATAGGTATAGTCAAAGTGTCGGTATATCTAGTGTTAAGTAAATTTTTCGATAAATTCATTTATTTTTCAAAAATTCTAAGACAAACTGATCGAAAAATCTTTCTAAATCTATACTATACTAAATCTATACTATCCATACTTCTGTACTATACATTCAAGCCCGAAATATATAGTGGCGTTCACTAATATAGCACAGTTGCGAGTTATTTTGGAAATTGTTAATAATAGACAAATGGTTATCAATTTTCTATGATATCTTTTTATTTATAGATTGTGTATAATTAACCTACAAATAAATAAAACAATTAAATTTTTTATTTCATAATAGGAATAGAAGAAAAAAATATCATAGATTTTATGGCATAAAAAGTTTGTTCACATAAATAGCACAGTAAGTAATAATCTTCAGTTTGAGTCTCAATTCAGTCTTATTTGTATATGTATAATTTAGCTAATTAGATTGTTTTCCTAACTAGTATTTAGTGGTGTGACTTTTTCTTTCAAGCACTTCGAGACATCGGCGGTCCATGTAGTCTACAAGCGTCTGGCATTTAATAACCGGTATCTTGTCCCATTTTTCTTTAATAGCATTAAATAATTCCTACTTATTGCTGCATTTTCTTTGGCTAATGGCTAGTTTTAGTTGATTCCACAAGTTGTCGATCGGATTCAGATCGGGTGACTGTGCTGGCCATTGCAAAACGTTCACTTCATTTTCACTAAACCAACGTTTCGCTTTTCTCGAGGTATGCTTCGGGTCATTATCTGGCTGAAAAGTCCAGCCGTGCTGCATGGCATCTTCAGGATATCCAAGCAACACGTCATCCAACATTTGGACGTAAACGTCATACGATCTTTTATTCAATAAATTGGACCTGTACCGTACCACGAGAAAGCGCCCCATACCATAATAGAACCACCATGTTTAATTGTTTTTTTTGTGTACTGTGGGGACAAACTTGTGGTGGACGTCGTACATAATGTCGGTCCGAACCAAACAAATTCACTTTTGTTTCATCGGTTCAAATTGATTTCCTCCATTTTTCGGCGTCTGTATTAGCTAAGTGATTTTTAGCAAAATTAATCCGGGCTCTTATATTTTTTTGATAGAAGTGGGACATGCTGAACAGCGCAGCCCCTTAAATTATTTGCCAGCAGCCGTCGACGAATTGTGACTGTTAAACAATTAAGGTTTAAATCCTTTCTTATCCCGGTAGAGCTGATAAAAGGATCTTTTTTTGCGGTTCGGACAATTAAATCATCCTCTATTTTGGTTGTCTTGTGTCTACCACCACGACTTTCGACTAGGTGCTCCTCTTTAAATGCATTTAATACTAGTTTACGTGATCTAGCAAGGATTCTCGCGATTTCGGAAATTGATTTTCCCTCAGACTTTAATCTTCTGGCAATTTGCCTTTCTTCTACGTTACAATGATTTGCACGACCCATTTCCGCAAATAGCCAAATTTTTTTCCACGTTTTATAAATTTAAGTTTTGACCACTGGTCACCAAATTTATTTATTATTTTAATCTATTATTTGATATGTTTCTCACAAAAATCAAACTAGTACTAATGTTCTATTTCAATGAACACGAAAAAATGGTAATATGTTTGGTTTCGGTGATTTCCCTAAATGTATTGTAACCTGAAGTGTCACTATCGTCAACAGGACAACCTCAGTTACGTTTATTGTTGCCACTATCCTTTTAAATGTATCCCGTAGGCGGCATTAACCCGCTAGCTCAGCGGTAAAGGTTAATTGGCCGTGGGAATGGGGATACAAAGATAGCGGCCTAGGTTACCGCCGGAGGTAACAAGATTAAACGGGTACGGATATAAAAAAAACATCGGACCCTTAAATAATGAATTGGGCAATCAGCCCACCGCGGAGAGAAAAAGAAAAAAAATTCGGTCAGACGCCCACCGTGGTTGTATTTAAAAAAAACTATCCTAACATCCTAAGAATTTAGAGGCCTTTCGGGCCTGAATCCTTAAGGGAACACCAAACAAATATTAAATACTTATAGGTAACAGTGGTATGCCACCGTGCTCGCTAGGAAGGGAAAAAGATCCATCTCGTGTCACCAATTTCCCTCCCAGCAAACCCCGTGCCAACCCACTGCTGTTATTTAATTTGTTAGTCACTTACACATATATCACTTACCTTAAATTCTGGTTAACACGCTTTTCAATTTCAGCTCTGCGTGCCCGCACGTAAATATATAAAAAACCCAATAAAACAACACAATCGAAATTTTTTTCACGCACTATGTCTCTATGTCTTTTATTGACTCTACTCAAATATAAAAGAAACAAAAATCCCAAATTTATACACAAAACTTAAACCTATTGCGGTGTTAGTTTTAACGAATTAACTTAACAATTTCCAAAATACAAAACAACTTAACAATTTCAAAAAAAACAAAACAACTTAACAATTTCAAAAAAAAAAAAAAAAACTTAACACAATAAAAAAAAATATCATGAACCACAAAATCACTCGACAATTTATGACCGCCTCTCGGTCTATCCAAAAACTGACTGCCTAAAAAACTCTATACCAAAAAAAAACTTTTAATTTTTGTACACTCCATCAAAAATATAATTAGCAAAATTTTGTGAAATCATCACAAAATGCCCTGGTAATGTACAAAAACAACGTGCCATCAATTTTGCTTATTCGTGGCCACGCGCAAAATTTGAAACGAAAAATGTTCATTAAGCAAAATTGGTAAATACAAAGTTCATTACCTATGTTGTTTACCTCAAGAGAACAAACATTTATCGCCAACAAAGTGATCGAATTACATTTAAGTGTATGCTCGTTCAACCACAATATGAATTTTTATTCATACCGTAATTTGATCGACATATCACAGAAATGTGGAAATTTAACATGACGGTGAATTTTGTTAAATATATTTAGAGATGTAGTCTCGAAAAGGTCATGCTAATATGTAAATATGTGGAATATTGGGATAGGGTAGCAATAGTAATGGAATTAGATGAAATTCCGTTACAGTATGAACAAATTAAACTTTCCCAATAGGCAGTTTTTTTAGTAGGCAACATTGTTATTGTCTTCACCTGCATAAAATTGGAAATTTTTGAAATAAAATTTGAAAAAATTAAATGGAAATGAAAAAATACATAGTGAAGAACTATTTCATTGAATCTAAACATCTATCGCAGTCGTGGAAAATCGCACTTTATAAAGCATTCTTAAGACATGTGCTGGCTTTCGGAAGCGAGAGCTGGACCATGACCTCTAACGATTTGTTATCTACCTTCGAAAGGAAGGTCATTCGTTCAATCTTTGGTCCAATTAAAGTCGCAAACAGCGAATATCGTATTCGTATGAACCACGAGATAAAGCAACTTCTTGGAGGTTGCGATATTATCGGATTCATCAAATCCAATCGAGTTAGATGGCTCAGCCACGGTACAAGGTCCCCACAATAACGGATGAATAATTCAGTGTTCCATGAACAACTAGCCGGTGTACGTCGTAGAAGAAGACTCCGATTACGCTGGCGTGACAACGTCGAACAAGAACTGCATATATTAGGATGCTGAAACTGGAGGACGAGAGCGATGGACCGAGATGGATGGAGGACCATAGTGCGGACGACAAAATCCCCCATGGGCTGTGAAAGCTACAGAGAGAGAAAACCATCATACATCCACGATTTCGATCGTAAACTTATTTTAATTTGAATTTTTGTCCGTTTTTTGTTTCTATTTTTGTTTTGATTTCGCATAGAAAGATATAGAGCACACATGGCCAAACTCCACGTGCTTGATGACACGTGGAGCCGAATTCTAATAATTTTTCGTTACTAGAGTCAACTTAATCGAAGTCGCAATTTTCAATTATGAGCACAAAATAATTTTAATGAATTATTAAATGTTATTTAATTTTTTATTTTTTTTTTCGAGAGCCGCATGCACTCTTTCAAAAAGCCACGTGCGGCTCGCGATTATAGAGCATACACTTAAATGTAATTCGATCACTTTGTTGGCGATAAATGTTTGTTCTCTTGAGGTAAACAACATAGGTAATGAACTATGTATTTACCACGGCCAATTAACCTTTACCGCTGAGCTAGCGGGTTAATGCCGCCTACGGGATACAATTAAAAGGATAGTGGCAACAATAAACGTAACTGAGGTTGTCCTGTTGACGATAGTAACACTTTAGGTTACAACACTTTTGATAAATGTTACGAGTAAATAGTTCATTCTAGTTCTCGTGTACGTATTTCCATCAGATTAGTAGCAACTTTAGTTTCATTTATATTTTTGGGTAATCGAAAACAGAATTTTATTGAAATATTTATATATATATATATATATATATATATATATATATATATATATATATATATATATATATATATATATATATATATATATATATTTGTTGAAACCGCATTTGATAATTTATGTTATAGTTCGAATGAAGGTATTCTTATTTCTAGTTACGAAAGCCCTTTTTGGTTTGTTAATTTACCACATCAGGAAAACATACACAGGACAGATTAATAATATAAATATGTAATTATAATGTCTTACTATTTATCCTCGATTCTGATGCCATAGCATGAATAAAATATATAATTCTATCTACATAACATCCTAAATGTACTCGAACTAACACAACTACATCTGGCAAATATCATTAAAATTCATTTTAAAGCATACACATACTAAACTTAATATACTAACAACAACACAAAAAGGTAACAAATGTACCAGAAACCCATTTAATTTCATATTTAATATCTCTTTTATAACAATCTATATGCTAATTAACCATTAAAAATTCTAATTTAAAAAAAAATTATTAATTTTCTAACAAGAGCAACAACAAATAACCAACGAATGAGAATTTCCATCATGAAAAACCATTTTATGTTTTTATCAACTTAAAAACATAAAATAATAATAATACATATAGGATAAAAATAAAAATTTCTAACCTAGTTACATCTAGTTAATTTAACTCTTTTGAAAACCATATTATTTACAGTCAACGAAATATGTACATGCAAATAAAATATCTTCAAAACTTTTACTATTCCAAGGTTGGAGGTTTGTTTCGTTTTTATTACAAAAGAAAGAAGTTTGAGGCAGTTTTGTGACGAAGAAACTTTTGTCAAAAAGGAAATCACCTGAAACTTCATATTCATATATTCACTGTCAGAAGAGTTTCGGTTTAGCTAACTTAGAATATCCCACTAAAGATTTAATTTTTCTAAAGTTCACTATCGATACGATTGGGTAGAATATCCTCAGAAACCTTACAAAATCCCACAGTAAACATTTAGAAAATGGGTAACTCAGTAGTTCATTAGCTAGAATTCTAAGATTTCATGTAAAATAATCCTCGAATAAGGGATATCCATTTTGATAGTTAAAAAACTTCCATCTAATAGCAACATCAACCAGAAGAATTTACTTACAAGAACTTCCATTACTGTATGTATATATAACAAATGGGAATGGATGTTTTCTAATTATTTTGCAGCCTATGAATAGAACCAAAAAGTTGTTAAACAAAAAACTATTCTCTTGGGATGCATCTCATAAAATTTTGACGAAATTTTAATTGTAATTTTAGATTTTTCCTCTCTTTTTTCATTTTACTCTCTAATATGTTAATGAAATGAAATAAAAATGAAAATCATAAATACATTTCCACTCAACAAAAAATCATTTTAATGGATATTTTTTTTATTAAGAATAATTATAATTACCTTCCCACAAACAACCCCCTATAAATTTCACATTTGTATTTTTGTGTATAGAGAGAGAGAACCATCTAAAATTTTATTAGGTAACTTTTGAACTTTCACATTCACTTTAACGAAGTAAGAAGAAAAAATATAATTATAGATTTTGCATTTTAAAATGTACAGTACTTATACTCGTACACATACATATATTAATTATCACATGTATATTGTATATAATTTATTCTGTGTGTATGATATGGATTATAGAAGCATAAATTATGTCATGTTATACATACTTTAATTGAAAATGATAAACTAAATAGAAAAAATATCCTTTTTATCTCTAATCGTGTACATACATTCTACATAAAACATAGCATAAATTTATGTCAACAGTTTTATACGTAATGTTATGTCAATATTATGCATGTAGAAATTTTATCGAATTTTCTATTTCTTTATTTCTTTCGCACATAGCAAGTTCATACGAGTATTTATGTATTCTAACAACATATTATTATCAATATAAATTATAATTATTCTTCATAAATTATAATTTAATTAATTTGAATGTATTCGACAGTTTAATTGATTTATTGATTTACAAATACATAATTTTATGTACTTCCATTTTGTTTAAATATTTAAAATGTTTTGAAAGTTTGACTTACTAACTAACAAAACTACCAATGTTTCTACTATCCAGAATCGAACAAGAATTCGGATATGATCAATCGATTTTCGTTACTCAATTGATATGGGCTTAGAAAATCACTCATAATTAATTAATCAGCACTCATAATAATTATTGGTATAATTAGCTCATTTAACAAAATATCCTAGATGGTGATGCTTTGCGTAAATTATTAGTATTAGCAAATAAATTATTAGTTATTTGCTTTTTGAAAATAGTACAAGGTAGCTAGCTAATCAGTCTACCACCGTTAATCAAAGTGTTCATAATAATAATAAAATAACTATTACTATTTATAGTGAGATTCAAAATCTGTATCAGTAAAAATATTAAACCTAAGTGTGTAAAGTGATCGTCCTAAACCCTAGTTTGGCTAAGCTATTCATTTGAACATAAACACCGTGCCTTTAACAAATTGTCGCAATATATAAAGCTGATTAGTGTACTTGATAAAATATACGATTGTCGCGGGAAAAGAGGTATGATTTTTTTTGTTACTCCAATCTCTATTGTTGTGCAACGTAAATTTTCTGTGTTGATAAAATATGTAAACATGTTGGTTACATCAGTATTAAAACTAAAAAAAAATTGTATCTTATTTCTCGAAAACAGTGAGATAGTAAATTCCGAGTGGATAGATTTATATATACCGGGTGTTTCTTTTAAACTGAGACGATCAAATATCTCGAAAAATAGCCACTCTACGGAAAAAATGTCCACAATAAAAATTTAATCATACCGCGGGGGAAATACATTAGTGCAAAAAAAATAGTCCCCCACCCCCCGCTTTGTAGGTGGGGCGGGGGTAACTTTTAAACTAAGATAGGAAGCCATATTTTTTATTGCAGATACGGATTCTACGACTAAAAGTACGTATGATTTGAATGAAATATTTTGTTCGGTTCATGATAGATGGCGTTGTAATCGACGAAATTCAAGTTCTTCTTCTTAGAACAAACGCATTCGATTCTGCAATACGTTTGAAATAAAAAACATCACATTTTCATTGGAAATACTCGAAATTCGCCATCAAAACAATTTATTAATGTAAATGGCAGGTGAATAAAATAATTTTAGCTTAAAATAAGTGTTCAAAATGATGGCCTGCGACTTCAATGCACTTATTAATACGCATTTCAAATGATTGTACACAACTGAGAAGTGTGTTTGGTTGAATTTCAGCACACGCATTTCTGATTCACTCAATCATGTTCTCCCGTGTTGTTGGTTCTTGTTTGTAAACTTTGTCTTTGAGATAGCCCCACAAAAAGAAATCTGGCGAAGTAAGATCTGCTGATCTGGCGGGCCAATTTATCGGACCAGCTCTACCGATCCAGCGACCATTGAAATCACGATCAAGTATTTCACGTGCCACCACCGAATAGTGTGCAGGACAACCAACATGTTGAAACCACATGTTCCGTCTCACTTCTAAGCTCAAATTTTCAAGTAATATTGGCAGTTCATTTTCCAAAAAGTTTCGGAACATTTGACCATTCAAGTTGCCTTCAATAATGTGGGGGCCTATGAGTTTGTTGCCAATTATTCCACACCACATGTTGACAGTCCAAGGACGCTGATGTTCAACTTGACGAAGCCAGTGCGGATTTGTAACACTCCAATAATGCATGTTGTGTCGATTAACCGTTCCATGGTTTGTAAAAGACGATTCGTCAGAGAACATTACGCAACGAAAAAAATTGGGGTTTTGTTGTATTTGTTCACGTGACCATTGACAAAAAGTTACCCGATTTTGGAAATCAGCGCCATGAAGATCTTGGTGTAAAGACACATGATATGGATGATACTTGTGCCGTTTTAAAATTCTCCAAACACTGGTGAGGGACAATCCGGAATCGCGAACTATTTTTCATGTACTAACATGAGGATTACGAGCCACTGCTGCCAATACAGCAATTTCATTATTTTCTCCAGTGACTGTTGCTCTTCGGGTCCTCTTTTTCGGTTTAACATTTCCATCAGTAATAAATTGTTTGATAGTACGGCCAAATGAAGCACGTGAACGAATCCTATCCGGAAAACGTTGAGCGGAAATAGCAACAGCATTTTCAAGATTTCTGCCAGCTTCTCCATAAACCAGAACCATTTCAATTTTCTCTGGCACAGTTAAACGCTCCATTCAAAAGTATTTTATCGTTTATTTTGCAATTACGAAAAACATGAAGATAAGAAATAACACAAACGTTAATTGTGATTTTCAAAACTGAATAAATTGTTTTGATGGCGAATTTCGAGTATTTCCAATGAAAACGTGATGTTTTTTATTTCAAACGTATTGCAGAATCGAATGCGTGTGTTCTAAGAAGAAGAACTTGAATTTCGTCGATTACAACGCCATCTATCATGAACCGAACAAAATATTTCATTCAAATCATACGTACTTTTAGTCGTAGAATCCGTATCTGCAATAAAAAATATGGCTTCCTATCTTAGTTTAATAGTTACCCCTGCCCCACCTACAAAGCGGAGGGTGGGGGACTATTTTTTTTGCACTAATGTATTTCCCCCGCGGTATGATTAAATTTTGATTGTGGACATTTTTTCCGTAGAGTGGCTATTTTTCGAGATATTTGATTGTCTCAGTTTAAAAGAAACACCCGGTATACCTAAACCAACCACGCTTAATATTGAGGGTTTTTCCGCAACATTCCATTATTTTGAATTTACATACATTTTGTGTGGAGTCCAACTGCGGAGTCCAACTTACGATTTGTTCATTGGCCAAACTGGGATTTTTATGTATCAACATTACGGTAAAAAGCACGCGCGATAGCGGAATATTTTTGGATACACCTACGTACGAGATAACAGTACAGTATGCGTTACAAACGACCATCACCAACGGATCTTAAACCAGCCAAGTGATTATAACTATCTAAATTAAGTTTTTTTTTATTCATACATTATATTGCTTTAATTTATTATATTATATTTGCTTGCTATTTATACTATATTATTTAAATAAAACTATATTTCTTTTATATACCAAAAATTTTGTGTTATAATAATAACGAAAACTTTAAGATATTGGACCGCGGATCCGCTTTAAATTTATATGCTCTATATAACAAACTATGATATATTAAATATTTATAATGACCATTATTAAACTGGTATATTTATATTGTTAGTTTATATTGTTGTGTACGACGTGTATAGGTTAGATCAGTTGTTGTGAAAGAAACATGAATTGTAAAGCTTTTGAATACTAATAATTATGCTTGCTAGATGAATTTAGTTTATTTTTATTATTGCAATTCTAGTCCATATCATCTCATGTTTCACCGTTTGAATTTCTTTTATCTTGTGCGAAGTTTCCTACGTAGATTGAAATATTAACCTGCTTAATCATGATGTATAATTAAATATTTGTTGGTAGTATGGGTAGTTTTGTTTTTCCATATTTCATCTGAATCATAGATGTCTCCGCCCACCTTCTTTACCCTAGCCGGCAAACGTGCTGCATGTAACACCCCCATGTATAGAATCACGGAGAAATTCTGTTAACGAAGCGATTGCTTTGCTGTCGCGTCTCTGTCGCACCGAGTCGTTTCGTTACAATTGTTTTCGGACAAAATAACTACAGAAACGTTATTCAAAACGCTGGTTTTGTGTGGCCAAATATCGGCACATTTTTTCACTTTGTTTCACTTAAGGTAGGAAAAAAATTCGTTATTTTTGAATATTTTTATTTCAAATAAACAATTACGAACTCATAAAGAAGTTTTAATATTGACAAAAACAGTTAGTTATGTTAATGTGTTTTATTGTGTGTTGCTGTTTTTCACAAAAAACGTTAGTTAAGATAAAATCAATAGAGTAATTATAAATATTCATACATAATTAAAAGTTGTGTTTCCTATAAAAAATTTAAGAAGGAGAAACATGTCTTCGTCTGAGCTTTCATTCACTTATTTCAATTGGTGGTATAGTTTTAAGAGACACCACGATTTAGTGAGAGCCCCATACACACATTCGATTATTGTTCTCTCTTATATCTATTAATTTGAAGCGTATAACATGAAATACGGATACAGCACTCGCCAATCCAACCACAAATCTGAAATTTGGATCTTTTTTATTTAGCAATCGTGGTTTTCAACAAACATTCTAAACATCTTCATTTTCCAAATTTGAATAATAGCTGCTACAACTACAATACAACTAATTCTCAATTGTGGTGCCTAACCGGACCTTCGCTCTTCTTCGCCGTAGTGGTTTTCTAAAAGTTGAAGCGAGAAAGTGATCCTCTAAAAGTATGTATGTATGTAAGTAGTTCTGTGCAAACTGTACATGCGCTCTCTACAGTCCAGGCGAGCCAGTTTGATGTTTGGTCAAAATTTATCCTACGTGTTTATTTGTTTTTTTTGAAGTAAAACTTCTTTAGGCACGCTTGACTTGGGGACTAAGCTGGCAAATGCGTTACGAAAAGTGTAATCGAACGAGGCGAACGAAACAATAGACGCAAAACGAAATCATTTTCCTTTAGTATCAGGATGTGCCATGACAATTCATAAATCCCTAGGTGGAACATTAGTTGATACCATTTTATTTTAATCATTGGTTAAAAAAATGGGATAATAAGAAAATTGGAAAATTGGTAAATGGAAAATTGGAAAAATTGGAAAATTGGAAATTTCGAAAATTGCAAAATTGGAAAATTTGAAAATTTGTAAATTGGAAAATTGGAAAATTGGAAAATTTGAAAATTGGAAAACAGGTAAATGGAAAATTGGAAAATAGGAATATATGAAAATATGAAAATATGAAAATATGAAAATATGAAAATATGAAAATATGAAAATATGAAAATATGAAAATATGAAAATATGAAAATATGAAAATATGAAAATATGAAAATATGAAAATATGAAAATATGAAAATATGAAAATATGAAAATATGAAAATATGAAAATATGAAAATATGAAAATATGAAAATATGAAAATATGAAAATATGAAAATATGAAAATATGAAAATATGAAAATATGAAAATATGAAAATATGAAAATATGAAAATATGAAAATATGAAAATATGAAAATATGAAAATATGAAAATATGAAAATATGAAAATATGAAAATATGAAAATATGAAAATATGAAAATATGAAAATATGAAAATATGAAAATATGAAAATATGAAAATATGAAAATATGAAAATATGAAAATATGAAAATATGAAAATATGAAACTATGAAAATATGAAACTATGAAACTATGAAACTATGAAACTATGAAAATATGAAAATATGAAAATATGAAAATATGAAAATATGAAAATATGAAAATATGAAAATATGAAAATATGAAAATATGAAAATATGAAAATATGAAAATATGAAAATATGAAAATATGAAAATATGAAAATATGAAAATATGAAAATATGAAAATATGAAAATATGAAAATATGAAAATATGAAAATATGAAAATATGAAAATATGAAAATATGAAAATATGAAAATATGAAAATATGAAAATATGAAAATATGAAAATATGAAAATATGAAAATATGAAAATATGTAAATATGAAAATATGAAAATATGAAAATATGAAAATATGAAAATATGAAAATATGAAAATATGAAAATATGAAAATATGAAAATATGAAAATATGAAAATATGAAAATATGAAAATATGAAAATATGAAAATATGAAAATATGAAAATATGAAAATATGAAAATATGAAAATATGAAAATATGAAAATATGAAAATATGAAAATATGAAAATATGAAAATATGAAAATATGAAAATATGAAAATATGAAAATATGAAAATATGAAAATATGAAAATATGAAAATATGAAAATATGAAAATATGAAAATATGAAAATATGAAAATATGAAAATATGAAAATATGAAAATATGAAAATATGAAAATATGAAAATATGAAAATATGAAAATATGAAAATATGAAAATATGAAAATATGAAAATATGAAAATATGAAAATATGAAAATATGAAAATATGAAAATATGAAAATATGAAAATATGAAAATATGAAAATATAAAAATATGAAAATATGAAAATATGAAAATATGTAAATATGAAAATATGAAAATATGAAAATATGAAAATATGAAAATATGAAAATATGAAAATATGAAAATATGAAAATATGAAAATATGAAAATATGAAAATATGAAAATATGAAAATATGAAAATATGAAAATATGAAAATATGAAAATATGAAAATATGAAAATATGAAAATATGAAAATATGAAAATATGAAAATATGAAAATATGAAAATATGAAAATATGAAAATATGAAAATATGAAAATATGAAAATATGAAAATATGAAAATATGAAAATATTAAAATATTAAAATATTAAAATATTAAAATATTAAAATATTAAAATATTAAAATATTAAAATATTAAAATATTAAAATATTAAAATATTAAAATATTAAAATATTAAAATATTAAAATATTAAAATATTAAAATATTAAAATATTAAAATATTAAAATATTAAAATATTAAAATATGAAAATATGAAAATATGAAAATATGAAAATATGAAAATATGAAAATATGAAAATATGAAAATATGAAAATATGAAAATATGAAAATATGAAAATATGAAAATATGAAAATATGAAAATATGAAAATATGAAAATATGAAAATATGAAAATATGAAAATATGAAAATATGAAAATATGAAAATATGAAAATATGAAAATATGAAAATATGAAAATATGAAAATATGAAAATATGAAAATATGAAAATATGAAAATATGAAAATATGAAAATATGAAAATATGAAAATATGAAAATATGAAAATATGAAAATATGAAAATATGAAAATATGAAAATATGAAAATATGAAAATATGAAAATATGAAAATATGAAAATATGAAAATATGAAAATATGAAAATATGAAAATATGAAAATATGAAAATATGAAAATATGAAAATATGAAAATATGAAAATATGAAAATATGAAAATATGAAAATATGAAAATATGAAAATATGAAAATATGAAAATATGAAAATATGAAAATATGAAAATATGAAAATATGAAAATATGAAAATATGAAAATATGAAAATATGAAAATATGAAAATATAAAAATATGAAAATATGAAAATATGAAAATATGAAAATATGAAAATATGAAAATATGAAAATATGAAAATATGAAAATATGAAAATATGAAAATATGAAAATATGAAAATATGAAAATATGAAAATATGAAAATATGAAAATATGAAAATATGAAAATATGAAAATATGAAAATATGAAAATATGAAAATATGAAAATATGAAAATATGAAAATATGAAAATATGAAAATATGAAAATATGAAAATATGAAAATATGAAAATATGAAAATATGAAAATTTGAAAATATGAAAATATGAAAATATGAAAATATGAAAATATGAAAATATGAAAATATGAAAATATGAAAATATGAAAATATGAAAATATGAAAATATGAAAATATGAAAATATGAAAATATGAAAATATGAAAATATGAAAATATGAAAATATGAAAATATGAAAATATGAAAATATGAAAATATGAAAATATGAAAATATGAAAATATGAAAATATGAAAATATGAAAATATGAAAATATGAAAATATGAAAATATGAAAATATGAAAATATGAAAATATGAAAATATGAAAATATGAAAATATGAAAATATGAAAATATGAAAATATGAAAATATGAAAATATGAAAATATGAAAATATGAAAATATGAAAATATGAAAATATGAAAATATGAAAATATGAAAATATGAAAATATGAAAATATGAAAATATGAAAATATGAAAATATGAAAATATGAAAATTTGAAAATATGAAAATATGAAAATATGAAAATATGAAAATATGAAAATATGAAAATATGAAAATATGAAAATATGAAAATATGAAAATATGAAAATATGAAAATATGAAAATATGAAAATATGAAAATATGAAAATATGAAAATATGAAAATATGAAAATATGAAAATATGAAAATATGAAAATATGAAAATATGAAAATATGAAAATATAAAATTATGAAAATATGAAAATATGAAAATATGAAAATATGAAAATATGAAAATATGAAAATATGAAAATATGAAAATATGAAAATATGAAAATATGAAAATATGAAAATATGAAAATATGAAAATATGAAAATTTGAAAATATGAAAATATGAAAATATGAAAATATGAAAATATGAAAATATGAAAATATGAAAATATGAAAATATGAAAATATGAAAATATGAAAATATGAAAATATGAAAATATGAAAATATGAAAATATGAAAATATGAAAATATGAAAATATGAAAATATGAAAATATGAAAATATGAAAATATGAAAATATGAAAATATGAAAATTTGAAAATATGAAAATATGAAAATATGAAAATATGAAAATATGAAAATATGAAAATATGAAAATATGAAAATATGAAAATATGAAAATATGAAAATATGAAAATATGAAAATATGAAAATATGAAAATATGAAAATATGAAAATATGAAAATATGAAAATATGAAAATATGAAAATATGAAAATATGAAAATATGAAAATATGAAAATATGAAAATATGAAAATATGAAAATATGAAAATATGAAAATATGAAAATATGAAAATATGAAAATATGAAAATATGAAAATATGAAAATATGAAAATATGAAAATTGGAAAATTGGTAAATTGGAAAACTGGTAAATTTCAAAATATGAAAATTGGAAAATTGGAAAATTCGAAAATTGGAAAATTGGACAATTGGAAAATTGAAAAATTGAAAAATTGAAAAATTGAAAAATTGAAAAATTGCAAAATTGCAAAATAGGAAAATAAAAAATATGAAAATAGGAAATTTTGAAAGTTGGTAAATTGGAAAATTGGAAAACAGGAAAATTGGAAAGTCATAATATAGACTTCTATGTCACTGACTGACTCACTCGAGAACGCACAGGTGACCAACATTTTTTTTTTTCTATATTATAACATCTATGTCACTCACTAACTTACTCACTCCAGAACGCACAGGGTAACCAAAAAAAATTCGTCCGTGTGATATATTTTATATATGTATTTTTTCTTTATTATAGCTTCATTTCACACGAGGTATCACAGAACCCGATTCTTTCTTCGTTTCTTTCCCCGATTGCCTATGATACAGGTTTTAATGCGACTTAAACATATTTTCGATGAAACCAAATGATGTACTGTGGTTATACATAAATGAAATAAAAAATATTTCAAGGCCATTTTTACTATGCGAAGAGATTTCAAAAATGGTTTTTTTGTCCATTTTGTGACACATACATAAACATTGTCTATTACGACTAGTTGGCCTTGAAAAAGTTACCAAGTTACAAGGTTACCTCTTGTGGCATCAGACATAAACGGCTAGGTGACACTCGAGAAAGCAAAGGGTGACCAATTTTTTTTCCAATTTTATAATTTTTCTATATTATATTATAAATATTAAATATATATTAGAAGTTTTACTTCAGTAGTGTGGTCTAAAGCACACTTAATTTTTTTTTTTTTTTTATTTTATTTTTATTTTTTTGTAAATTGAGTTTATTCATTTTTCAAAATTTAATCAGAATTTACAATCTATCTATTATATTAATACGCTTAATTTTTTTAAACTCAACCCAAAAATGACCCCTAAATATGATCCGATCCGTTTAAATTTTTCAGGGTAGGTCGACATAAATATAGCGATGTGCCTTTGCTAGAAATATCGGAAAAATTCCACCGGAAAGTACCTAAACGGGTACCTCAAGTGTTTTCAGCAAAATTTTGTCACGACGCCAGAATGCCATGACAAAATATGTTTATATTGAATCTATGATCATGCTCATTACACCGTGACAATGACAACATTTATTAAAATTGCCGATGTTTTTGTCATAACACTGTGATGATAAAATGAGTAGAAAATTTGTAATTGAATCTCAATTAAACAAAACAGAGAACATAAAATGATTTTACATACATTTTGGTGTTAATAGTTGTGAGTGTAAATATACAATTTTGTCATGACACTCTATCTATATTTTAGATTTAAAAATTAACCGCGTATATGAATTTACTTTATTTTTGATAAAAGTGCATCAAATTTACATCTTAAAAAATCTTCTTAATCATTTCTTAACCAAAAATTCAACAAAATGTATTCACGTGACTGATTATTCAGTCGAGGTCAGCTTCTATCTATCTTCTATATATCTTCTATTATATTAATATTCTTAATTTTTTCATACTCAACCCTAAAATGACCCCTAAACACGATCCGATCCGTTAGATTTTTTAGGTCGACATAAATATTGCGCTGTGCGTGGGCTAGAAAAATCGGACAAATTCCACAGAAAAGTACCCAAAATGGGTACCTCAGGTGGTTTCAGAAAATTTCCAAGTTTTTGTGCGCGTGAAATCTTGCAACATTTGAGAATTTTATGGGACGACCAAAAAGCAAATATTTTTGTTCAAATTAGTGGCGCGCGATTCAAATTGAAAGTTGTAAAACAGTTGGTACGCGATTCAGATTCGAAGTTGCAACACTGTCGGCGCGCGCATCAATTTCACAGTTGCTTAATGGTTGACGCGCGATTTAAATTCAAAGTTAATCATGCCAGGAGCAGAGCTCACAATCATAGACGGGTAGTGGGTGTTCCTTAGCTGGGAAAATCATCCTCATGTGTGGTGACTACCTGAATGCGGGACGCGCGCGAACTTGCGAATCGACTATCAAGTTGAATCCGCTTTGGAAATTGGTAAATAAGTTTACACTCACCAAGAACATGCGCGTTGATGAAGGTGACGTTGAGTTTGCACAATATTTGCTTTCTGTTGGAAACGGCAATGCTCGAACCGACTCGATCACACTTCCGGCAGACTTCCTCAAAGTGTGATCGATTTCGTGTATGGTGACATCAACACAACACCAGCCGAGGGAACCATCGAGGAGCGCACCATCCTTGCACCCAAGAATGATGATTGCGCGCTAACCAATCAGCGGGTGCTTGACCTCCTGCCCGACGAGGCAAGCGCATTTTCATCCCACGCATTAAGCTCTCACCCTCGGAAGGCATCTTCTCATTTAAAAGGTCTCGCCTTCAATTTCCGGTTCAGCTCGCGTTCGCCATAACCATCAACAAGAGTCAGGGTTAAAGCTTGAAGAAGGTATTAGTGTACTTGCCGGCCCCCGTATTTACGCATGATCAGATGTACGTGGCCTTTTCACGATGCCGCTCATTGGACGGACTCAAGGTGTTTATCGTTGAGACAAGCGATCAATCAGCTGATCAGGATGGGCGCATCACAACAAAGATAGCATTTTTGAAGAGATTCTGTGCATGTAAATTCTAATGTATTTTACTATTTTATTATCTACCTTCTACTACTATTTTATTATCCTTTTGTACATTTCTTATGAAATATTTAGATTAAAGTTTGCCTCAGCAATTCTGTGCTTTTCCTTTTTGAGATTTTAATATTTAGTTTGGGTGCGTAAGTGATCATGTGATCCCGAGCGCACGCTTCCTGTTTGAGATATGAATATTTGACTTGACACGTAAGTCATACTGTGTACATTTGAGCATTTCTTAACCAAAAATTCAACAAAATGTATTCATGTGACTGATTATTCAGTCACAGGTCACCTAGTATTTAATAATACATATGTATTTTATCAAAATTGAACTGAGTGTGTGTGCTAAATGGATAAAAAGCTAAAAAATTTAACCGTGATCAAAATTTGAAATCCCCCTAAATTATCAGTTCGAGATATCAGTTAAAAATTACGACACGTTTATTTAGGCTTGAACTACAAATTTATGCTGGAGTTTGTAGCTTACGAATGTTTTGTATTATGTAATAACTAGTTGACCTGTGACTGAATAGTCACGTGAATACATTTTGTTAAATTTTTGGTTAAGAAACGATTAAGAAGATTTTTTAAGATGTAAATTTGATGCACTTTTATCAAAAATAAAGTAAATTCATATACGCGGTTAATTTTTAAATCCTAAACGGCAAGCACGCGTTCAAAAGCACACAGTATAACTTACGTGCCAAGCCAAATATTCATATCTCAAACGCTCGGGATCACATGACCATTTACGCGCCCAAACCAAATATTCAAATCTCAAATGGGAAGCGAGCGCTTGGGATCACATAACCACTTACGCTCTCAAACTAAATATTCAAATCTCAACTTCGGCTGGAGACATTTTCACTATTCACTGCAGCAGTTGTTTTACGAAATGCATCCAACTGCTTTTCGTTTAGCAGTTGAATTCGTAATTCAGCTTCTTCGGCTTCTCGAACTGTATCGAAGAGCCAAATATTTTGCTACATTTTCAATATGGTGTCGGCTGTTATCAAGAGTCTGCATACTTCATCCAGAGATCAAGAGATTTTGAAGGTTGACAAAAGCAACAAATATAAGCGCAAGTCTATCGAAGCTGTCTGGCCCTTTGAAAGACTGCTGTTTCTGTTAAGCAATGATCTCATTCATCATCGTTTACCAGACCCCGTGCAGCTGTAGCTTCTTTGAAGGTTTTGTAAATAAAACCATTGAATGTTCGTACAAATTCAAAGCTGGTGGAGCACAATAACAAATTCAGGGTTTTAATAAAGCAAACTAATGGCAAACTCACATAGCGTCAAATCTTGGAAATTTTCTGAAACCACCTGAGGTACCCGTTTCGGGTACATACTTCCCGGTGAAATTTTTCCGATTTTTCTAGCCTATGCACAGCGCAATATTTATGTCGACCTACCCTAAAAAAATCTAACGGATCGGATCAAATTCAATATACACGGTTAATTTTTAAATCTTAAATAGATAGAGTGTCATGACATGACAAAATTGTATTTTTACACTCAAAACTATTAACCCCAAAATGTATGTAAAATCATTTATGTTCTCTGTTTTGTTTAATTGCGATTCAATTACAAATTTTGTACTCATTTTGTCATCACAGAGTGTCATCACAAAAACATCGGCAATTTTAATAAATTTTGTCATTGTCACAGTGTAATGCGCATGACTTCAGATTCAATATAAACATATTTTGTCATGGCATTCTGGCGTCGTGACAAAATTTTGCTGAAAACACCTGGGGTACCCGTTTCGGGTACTTCCCGGTAGAATTTTTCCGATTTTTCTAGCAAAGGCACACCGCTATATTTATATCAACCTACCCTGAAAAATTTAAACGGATCGGATCATGTTTAGGGGTCATTTTAGGGTTGAGTATGGAAAAATTAAGCGTATTAATATAATAGATTCACTAAATCATTAACAATTTTAAATTACACCACTATTTTCACTTAACTCCATTTATTGTTTTCCCGTTTCTCAGTTGCCCTTTTAATCTTTTGCGTATAGATTTTCGTAGTCCGAATGACTCACCAAGACTGACCATTATGTCCGTTGCTCTCGTATTTATATACCGATCGAATATTCGAGACTCCACTGGATCTATACAGAACTAATATTCTCGGTTTCGTTCTAGATTTCTGTAATATGCTATATAACAAAACTGTTATAAAACTATCTCAAGCGCCACTACTTTTTACTATATGTTACCTATCTCACAAAAATGTTGGTAATGGTCTAAAACTTAAATAAGCAATTTTTGTTGAATAAATGCCTCGCACATGCTGGATTAACTAGCAATCAAACCTGTCAGAAAACATTGATCATAGAATTATATTATTACTCCAAAGAATGAAATAGCGAGCCCACTGTTGTTAGTATATTTCAGGAAATTTGCCATTATATATGGCTACATAGCCAACCGATTTAATTTTATTAGTTTTGTGCTTATATGGGGTCCATATATACGACACACATATTGTATGTTGGTATATTCTTTAATTTCATTGTTTGTACGTGAAAAATTGCGTCGTGTACGTGCAATTTCCTAAGCTGTTCGGGTGTTTTCAGGCGTCTACGAGATTTCAGATACCTTAAAATTTAAAGAATGTGCAATATGCATGTCTCGCGAAACGGAAATATGCTTATGCAGTCACATGTAGTAATAGATTTCACATTCGATACCTATTACTTATAGGTTAGGTCGCCAAATTCACAAAAATTATTTTTTACTAATAAGTTTCTTAATAAGGACTCAGGGGCGTAAATCAACCCTATGCAATACTTTCGAGTTCGTTTAAAGATTCATAAAATTTCGGCAGGTCCGTTGCGAATTCTAAATTTATTTATTTATTAATTATTTATAATCATGTTATTAAATAGACAACCAAAATCGTCTCAATCTACGAGTAATTAGTTTTTCTATAAAAACACAAATATGTCGGCTGTCCGTCATTACTTCATTCTCCATATCTCGTCAATTACGTATGACATGATAAAGGAAACTTAACAATGTTGGATTTTAACAAATGCGCAACATAAATTGGCAAGGCACGTATAAGTCAGGAATCGAGTTCCTATAAGAAGAAAACGGGACCTGTCCCAAACACCGACTTATTTGCTTATACCGACTACTTATTCAAATAAGTCTGCTATCGAGGTGACTTATTTTGAAAGCAGAATACTTATTTGATCATGTAAACATGAAAAATTCAACAAATTATCAAATATTATTAATAACTTTAAAACGTTAGTGATAATCCACCTAATTAATAACTATTAATACTATATTGTTTTAATAAATTAATATAATTAATAGGTTTTAGAGGTATAAATAATTAGGAGGATTAATAGAGGTATACAAAAAATTGTACGTTGCGCATTTCGCGCTGCTCCAGCAACAATAATACATTTTCATCGGGTTTTAATAACTCAAAACACATTTTCATGTTTTTATTTATTGTTTTTTGTACATTTTAATTTTTTTATTTTATTATTTAGTAAAATAAGTCAGCAAAATCGTTTGGAACGGCTTAACCAACTTATTCAAGATGGCGTCAAATAAGACAATAAGTTTGAAATAAGTCGATGTTTGGGAAAGGGGTGTAGATCATTTTTGGTTAATTTGTCAGGAACAACTGTGATTATTATAGTAATACATTTTAAATAAATAAATGTTACTTTAAAGTTAAGATATGTACGTCTACACGGTAAACCAATAATAAACATTATTTTATTATGAAGGAGCAGTACACAACACTCAGTATGCAAAACCGCAGAATTTTCTTCGAAACGGATGCATACAAAATCATGAAACGAGCTTTTCTCTACATATTTTTGTTTATTAAATTAATAAAAAAATGTACTCGAAAAAACAAAAATTTTAATTTTCAAGTGAAAATGTCTCGTTTGTATCTTTTTCAAACGAAAGAAAAAAGTTTGAGCAAAAAACCCAATTAAACTTGAAAGCTTTGTCAAAATAAAAACAATCTCACGTACTCATCTTAAAAAATGAAGGAAAACGAACTAAAAAATAAATAAAACATGGAAAATAGCATGCACTTTGTGTAAGGGCAACGTTAACATACATAATAATTTGCATACAACTATTGTAATACATATTCTCGAATATTAGTAGACGGTATAGTGTATCTTTATTACATGAGAGTTTCATCAACAAGGGCGACATTGGATTGAGTTAAGAGTTGTTTGAATGCCAATGACGACCTTGTGTATACCTTCTATATGCATCTAAACATAGTGTTGCCATGTTAAGAATATATTTACATTGTAAGTGCATTATACATATAACGTACACGTGTGTACATTGTTAGTGCATTATACATTCTGGGTTTTTTTATAACGTGCGTGCAAGAAAATTGGATTTTGTGAAGCCATTGTTAATTAGCATAAGTAAGAGCACTGATCTCAAAAAATGTAGACAATATACAAGAAAAACAATGGAGCAATTAAAATAGGATCCACTGCGTATTACAGAGAATGAAAAATATTGTTTAATTTCGAATTTTCGAAAAACAAATTCAAATTTTAAAGTGTTTGGTTGTTATAACAATTATGTTGGATGTCAAAATATGGATTTATGATTAGTTTTCCGAGGTATGTATAAATGTATTATTGAAAAGTAAATGAACAAAATATACTGTATCACACAAATTGCATGAAATGAAGTTCAAATTGCTTCCCCCATCCACCGTATTTTCAGGATCTGGCGCCCAGCGACACCTACCTGTTCGCAGTCTTCAGAGAATTGGTCCAGAGAAAAAGATTTGTGTCGAATAGCCTAAACAAACGCTGATTTTGAGGCCAAAGATAAATCATTCTTCTAAACATCGAAAAGTTAGAAAAGCGTTGAAATGAATGTATAACGAAGGAAACTATAGCCGTGTTTTATTATTCGAGCACTATCCGGAGCCAAATGGCAATTTTCTACTGAAACTACAGCTATTATTCACTGGTGTCGTTGTACTATAAAAATTAAAACTGAATTCATCAATAAAACAAACATATATCTCCTGAAATATACTAATTGACATTTATTTTGACATGACGTTATAAACAAGAATTCATCTTGCTGCGTTTTAAATTTTTATTGTAAGATTTAGTTTCTAATGGTTTCAGGGGTTTACCAAATAAAGGCCTTTACAAATTTCCCATTGAAATGGATAGCGCTCCTGATAGCGGCTCCCGATAAATAGTTGGAGCAAAATAATTTTTTATCGATTTTTAACTAAAAACATGATGAAAAATCTTAGTTTAGAGTTAAATAAATTAATTACATGCAAAAATAGCGCGCTAAATATAAGTTTAGACAGAGAAAATTGGCTGCTCCGGATAAATCTATCGGGCGCTAATAAAAAAACACGCTATATGTTGATGAATAAAAACCCTTTTTTTAGTAATAAGCCTCGGGACTTATTGGCCGACGATATATGTTGCAATCAACATAAAAATCAACATATACATTTACTATACAACGGCCCTAAAATTTAGAAACAATTTCTGAAATCGGGCAAGCACACGCGTAATTGTTGTGTTTATTTATGTATAGTAAGCACAGGTAAACGTTTCATTTGAGTAAATCAGACATTAACCTCTCAGGCATGAGATAAAATTTCACCGCCATTTGGAAAAAAATATGATTGAGCTCATCATAAAAGTGACTATCATTGTTATGGTTACATGCAATAATTAAGAATATCATATTATGATACAACCAATCATTTGAAATATGTAATTGGATTTAACACACAATGATGATATTTATCATATAAACTATGATTGGATTAACCATCGCTATGATTAAATATCTAATTATTATGATGAGAATAATGAACCCAATTAATAAAAATTATTATGATATTACTGAGGAAAAAAATAGATACTACATTAAATCTGGAATATATTTTCTCCGTCGTCAATATACCGAAAGTTTGGTTTTTCACCAAACGCATAAGGTTACGTATAAGATTTTATTTGACTCTATCAAATTTACTATAAAATTTGCTGCAGTTTGAAGTGAAGTTATATAATTATGATAGATTTTTTTTGTAAGGTGCCTGCCTTCAGCAAATTAATCTACGGAATGAATAATTTTTATTCCGAAGGGCAGTAAGTTTTACAAAATGAAATGTAGGGGAAATTTGCTTACAAAAATATAACCAATTTAGCTAATTTGAACGGTTGTTCCTGCTTTCTCTCTCTCTTTCTTCCATTTTTGTTCTCCAGCAAATTTTCCTGCAGAAAATTTTGCTACAGTGAAACAAATTCACCTTGAAACTACAAAGTAAAATCTGAATATTTAGTGTTTACATACGAATTAATCGCCCATTGAGATAGCGAATTTTTTATAAATACACTAAAAATTATTAAACGAATCAAAATTTATTCATGCAGTATGTTTACCCTAATCATAGGAGATGAATATGATTACAAGTATCATAATAATAATAAGCTCCGTTTCCATTGATTGACATAATTAAACAAATAGTATTTCTAATTATTTTATAATAGGGAATAACACAATAATTTTATAATGAATTAAATTGTTTAATGAGCTTTTAAGTTTAAAAGTTAAAATAACGGTTATTTAGCTCTTTTTATATTTTCTTTATTAACACTTAAGCTTTCGGAACCATTTCGGTTCCATTTTCAAAAGTATATACTTTTGAAAATGGAACCGAAATGGTTCCGAAAGCTTAAGTGTTAATAAAGAAAATATAAAAAGAGCTAAATAACCGTTATTTTAACTTTTAATTTTATAATGATTTCTATTATTGTAATATGATGAATGCAATCATGTGTTTATCATATTTGTTTTCTGGGTGCGCAAGTGCCCAAGAAGTTAATAGAATCAATGCCTAGAAAACTGAAACAGGTTATAAAAAATAAAGGAGGACCAACTCGATAACATAATGATGGAACATGATTTATGTAAATGATTTAAAAAAATAAGGATCATATCACTCGTAGACAACATTAACGCATACTTTTTTTTTTTTGCAATAAAAAATATCCCGCTGCCCAATTTCAGTGGAACTGGTATCAAATGATCCCAAATTTATATTTTTCAAAAAATAGGCATATATGTGGCGTTATGGAATTATAGCGGCTAATTAGCCTAATTATTATTAAAATTAGCTTTATTACAATTGAGTATGATTAATTTAGTAATGGGTATTTCTCCCCGTGCCCTTATTACAGCTTCTGGATATACTAAGTAGAATACTTTGTATCATTTCTTGCTGAATGGGATTCCACTTTCCTAACGCTGCAACACTCAGCTCTGCTATCGAATCTGATGCAGGGTTTTTAGCAATAATACGGCGTTTTAGAATGTACGTATGGATTCGATAGGATTTAAATCCGGACGCCTTGGTGGCCACTTAAGTGCATGAATGCCGATGACTTGAACTGAAGCGTTAACGTGTACTGAAGCGTTAACACAAAACTGACATAACTTATGAAGCTCACATATGGCAAAACATGATCACCAAGAATGTTGGGAACTTATCAGTCTGCATTCATCCTCAAACCATTCTCCACCAGCTTCATATAGCCCTCCCAACTGATTCCACCCCAGAACATTATTGAACCTCCACCAAAGCTTACACGTTGCACTATATTACATGGTGCGTAGTGTTCTCCAACTCTTCTATATACAAGATAATATTCATATGGTTTCTATGGATTCTGGTATCATCTGAAAAGAGAACAGTGTCCCATTGATCAGTTCCCCAATTTGTATGAGTATGAGTAAATTCTAAACGGCTGGATTTGTAACGGGGAAGAAGCCGTGGAATTTTTACGGGCCATTTTGGAGTTAGGTTTACTTTTTTTAATCTTCGTATAATTGTTCTGGCACTAATATTAACTTGACGGGCACTCATTTTTCAGTTGAGTAGCAACACGTTTTCGATCTCGTAAAGAGTTAATTTTTAAAAATCGGTCGACATGCTCGGTTGTGCACCTTTTACGTCCTTGTCCGGTCTTTCTTTTATATTCAGCCATATCGCTTAAGTATTCGTGAAACTGAAGCGACACGACTTGGAATATATCAAGCTAGAACAACTCAACAGACATTCAGCATAGACCGTTAGCGGTCAGTCAAATTTTAGATAAATTATCGATTTACAAAAATCAATTTGGCCGTGAAAATGTTATTAGAAATCGACTTTAACATGATGTGTTGTTTTTGTTTTGGCAAAAACGCTTTCCCATTTTTTATTGTTCTTCAGTGATGTTTTTAAAATTTACCACCGGGCCTAGTAGTACGTATTTGCGTTCGATGACAGATTTAATTGTTATAAAATCGTTGAATTTGAACGAAAGGTTGAATCGTTGAATATTATGAAATTCAAAATCATGTTTTTTTATAAATTACTGTTGAAATACTCTTACTTTTATACAACGCAAATAGGGTCGTTTTTCAAAACTATTGCCTGCCTATATTGGTTGCCAATATGAGCGTGCCTAAAAGTGTTTTATGCGCTAGAGCTAAAAGCAAACCGCATATTTAATCGAAAATTAAATACTAATTTAAACTAAATTATTTTGCACTGAAATATTGCAAAACTCGTTTAGCTCATTTAGCAAACTATCATTCTCGTGCAAAACAATCATTTTAGACCGTAGATTCGAAAATAACTATTTTATAGTTCGATATTGGGCCCGATTCTCGTGACATAAAACTGCTGTTATGTTATTTTATTTCCCCGCTTCCTATTGGAATTTGTATTGAAAAAACAAAAATAACATAACATAACAGAAAAATTTTAGTTCCCGGAATCGACCCCATTAATTGGTTGAATTTTACCAAGTAAAATTGCTTAATGAATGTTTGGTTAGGCATCATCTTAAGTTTTTTTAGAACTCTTAAAATGGAGAGGCCTGATGATTTTAGGGCTGATTACAAGTCCTTTATCTGTAAGTATCTGTAATCCAGGTAGGAATAAGATAAATCAAGTGGAAATTAGTAAAATTATAATAAAGCTTTAGAGCAATAAAAGAATATAATTATTTACCGATTCGGCTGAACAAGTTCATTATGATCGGTTTTTTTAATATACATATTTAATAGAGTTAATTAACTGCCTCCAAATTAGTTTAAGATTCAACTGAATATGAAGAAGTTTATCGTTTCAACTGTAATAATTATATTTCAAATATATTTAATTCAATAACATAGCAAATATTAATCTAATGTGAATCAAATCAAAATTGTAAATGGCTAAAATTTGGTTCTAAAAAAAAATTTTGCTGTTGTTTTAACGCACATAATGAAGGCACAACGAGGAGACTTAGAATCGTTGAGCTATGACATATGACTCCTCGGAACATTAACAAACAATTAATTTTAATGGCATTTTATGGATAGATACATCAATTAAATATTGTTCAGAGAGGTAGCTGAACTTACATAGGCAATGTATATGTTGGCGGTTTAGATATATCTTACGGAATAATACAATGTAATGTTTCTGTATTCTGTTTGAGTTCAGCTTCTTTCTTGTGTAATTTTATGCGTGATTAAATGGTTTTCATCGAATTTAGAAAATAAAAGTTCAAAAACGAGAAAAGTACAAAAATGTATATAAATTGTTTGAAAAAAAAACAAATTGTTTAAACTTTTTATTTAAGAAACGAACTGTAAAAAACAAAGTTTTGATTGTAATGACAATGTAATTTTTATGTGTTCCAGACATTGTTTTTCATTCCTCTCTCGGTGTACTTGTACAATGTACGAGAATGACTACAGTTTTTTTACTGGCATTTCTTTACGTACACAACAAGAAGTAAAAGAAAAATTAGGAAGATTTAAAGTTTTCTTGTTCAAAGCGTGTTTTCTTGACAATTTGTGAAAAAATGTGATTAAGTGTTATCTGTTGTAAGTAAAACAAATTTATTTCATAGTAAGAGAATAAATCGATGAAAATTTAAGATATGATCGTAAATTTTTTGTTTAGCACCTCGAAAACGATATCTATTTATTTTATTAGACTTTGTCATATTTCAAAAGTAGCAGCACAATTAGGAAGAAAATAACTTAAACCTTCTGAAAATAATAATCTATGAAACGGCCTCCAACAATAAACACTACCACTCCATACCCTTAAGTTATAAAAATGGTTTTGCAATTTTTTGTGTGTTTTTAATTTTGATTTTAAGACATCAATCAAAGGTGAGCTGAGTAAAATTTGTTTGTCTTAACTTTTTATTCGTATAGTATGACATACGAATAAGAAGAGATGATTGATTAATGGAATTCTAAATTATGTGAATCGTGTCACGAGGATTAGAAATGGTTATCTTATTAATAGTTTAACTTTTCTTTTAACCCATTTTTATTATCAAATAACATTCTACTGTCTGATTATGATGAAAATTAGCAGCAATTTTAGGCAGGTTTGTCTAAATCTAAATCAATCATTCAATCAATGTCTGTTTTATATCAGTTTTTTTTTTATTTAAAAGTGACTTATGAAATTTGACGATTTTGATTTTAGTACCGCAAAAGATATTCCAATTATGAGTTTTAATTCATTTTTGCGTAGAAGCGAAAAATATGGGAATATCTCGGTTATGATTTAACATGCGATCCAAAGAATTACATTCAGAACATTTGGAACGCGCATATGACCTACTATAACATTTTAGGAAAATTAAGTACGGAAATACGCTCTTCTCGTGCAATACAATATTGAACCGAAACAGCTTCTGTAGATGACGTAAATCGTATTTGTGACTTTTAATCTTGTTTTAATGAAACTCAAATATATTTAATCTATAAGTTTTGATATTTTAGTCTAAAAGCCTTTACATCAAGAGCCAATAAATATGATTTATCTTTATTTTTAAATGTTACAGACAGTGTTTGTTGATTTGGTATCTCATCGTGTAATTATAGCATATGATAGACGGTTCTGGCCAAGCATGTGGCCCGATGCAACATGGTTACAGAATATTATGCCGATTTAATTTGTCCATAGGTCTAACGAGTTTCTTAGCCTTGTAATTTTTGTTCTATTCAGTCAAACCTTATAGTTAATTCAGCCGTGGAGATTCGTAATATTCAAAAACTATGTGATAACAATTCATACTAACAAACCATTGATGTCGCAGTCACATTAAAATTCTCAACTACATTCGAAACAAATTTTTTATACTTTTCTTTATAGTTTTTTTCGCGTCGCTATATTTCGAAAACCTTAAGCACAACCGTCAACCGTTTTACTTATATTATCTCATAAATTGAATCACTACTCGCTATATGTCGTACCGTTAAATTAAAAAGCACCTTAAAGATTTCATAAATCAGAGCCGGATAATATCAAAACAGAATTTTTTCTGAGTTACAACTAAAATGAAATAAGCATATTATTACAAATAGGATAATAACATACAGAAAATTGAAAATTTTGATAAAAATTATTTCATATTAACTCTTTTGAGTCGATTGTGACAATCGATTGATTTGACATATTCTGTTCATTAAATAAAAAAAAACGATAAAAATTTTTAAATTCCTCATCAAAATGCATTAAAATTGTCGTGGTGTCATCTGTAAACGTCGTCCGAAGTAGCCAAACGTTGGGGATATACACTTAAATCTCGATTATCCGGGATGAGTGGGACTTCCCTAATCAAAAACCCGGTTAATCGAATTATGTGTTATTAGAACTAAGAAAACTCCCGGTTAATCAGATGAAATTCGATTAAACAAGAGACTAAAAAATCCTGGATAATCGAGGTTCACGGATAATCGGATCCCGTATAGTCGAGATTCAAGTGTATTTTTTTGAGTAATTTGCTTTATAGAAGTGTAAGTTCGACTTTTATGAAATCGGCAAAATTTCATAAAGAGCCACCAATCAGTTGAAACATTGCGCTTTTGCGTTTAGTTTTGAAAAGTCCTATGTACTTTTAAAGGAGTCGTAAAAGGGCAGCACAAAATAATTTTAAATCCGCCTTTTTCTGTACGTTGAAATAGACACAGGAGGTTTTTTTCTATAAAATAGGAGTTATCCCACCAGGATTTTGGAATACCGGCTTGAAGTTTATATTATGTTAAGTTAGTTATACTAAGTTTATACTAACAACGAAACCATCTATTTGAATAAATACTTAATTTTAGACGATTTGGAACTAAATTGTTCTAAACTGAGGTCTTACTAAATTATATTATTTGAAAAAATTTAAAAATACAAAAGAAATTTTTTTTTACAAAATCGAATTACAAAATAAAATAATTTTAAATAAAATATGGAAAAGTTAAATAAAAACGGTCTTTTAAAAATGTGTCAGTGATAGTGAATGTGACGGCATTATTTTATCCAGAATCATTTTTGAACATGATTCGAGTGATGACGCCAAAATTAAAAAGAAACTAAAAATAATATTGGGTTTGCCCATATTATAAAGTGCGCTCCCTGAATTAAAAAAGGCTGAAATTAAAAAGGTGGACTTCAAATTTTCTGATTGAACAAAGGTGTTTTACAAAAACAAATTTAATTTCAAAATGACACAAGAACGGCATATTTTATGTCATTTTACAAATATATTTTTTAATTCATTTTCGAAATGACTTAAAAAAGGCATATTTTATTTCACATAATAAACATAAAATTTACATTTGTTTTTAATACACATATAGTAATGCATGCGTTTCATTAATGAAAGAAAATATAAAACATAAATAAGTGGGTTTTTTATGCCATTTATAAACACACTTCTTAAATCATTTTCAAAATAACTTATGATATGATAAATAGAGTTAACTTTTTTTATTTCATTTTCATTACAGATTTAAAGAAAATTTTAAAATGAAATAAAGACGCTGGTTTTAAGTCAGAAAAAAAATCATTTTTAAGTTAGCCTTTTTTAATTCAGGGAGCCTTATAAAGAACCGTGATATATCTACGGCCTAAAGAAAAATATTTATGCCACTCAAATTTTCGGACCCAGTGCTTTTTTTACAATTATATTCGAATGGCATCTGAAAAGTTCGATAATCTATTACTAATACTAATGTTTGGACCGGCGGGCGATAAGGAAAGGCGATTTTGTCCGGAAAAATATTGAAGCAAACGTGCGATTAGCTATTACCCTTAGGTAAGAAAAATATTTATTTACAATCTGTATTTCATTAAACTGATTTATATAGTTTTATTTAAATATCTGGCCACTGGTGAATCGGAGAAAAACGTCTCGACTTCTTATAAGTGCGCGCCATCCATTGTCCATCACATAATTCAAGAAACTACACTTGCGATAATAAATGCTCTTAAATCATCTGTGTTTAAAAAAATCAGTGAAGAAAACTTTTTACAAGAGTGGCAAACGGATTTAAAACACGATGGAATTTTCCACATTGCATTGGAGCTATAGATGGAAAGCACGTTTCGATACAAGTACGTAATTGATGACTAGGTATTATTAGTGCAAAAACCAATTTTAAATCATATTTTATTAACAGGCTCCGTCTATTCTATTCTATTCTATTCTATTGTACACATGGCAGTATGCAACGATTGCAACCATGAGTACAATTTTATTATGATTGATATCGGTGATGCAAGGCATCTTCCGAAACAGTCATTTCCGAAAACAATTTTTTCAAACTCTTTACTGTAAGTAAAAAACTAAATATATAACAAACATAAACTTATTACTACTGACCATTTTAGGATACAAGGGGTCTCAAATATATGTGATAGGATTGAAAATGTGCCTTACGTTTATGTGGCAGATGATGCATTTGGTAAATCTAATGAAGCCATATGCCAAAAGACCTCTCATTGAAATGCAACAAATATTTAAAATATTTAATTATAGGCAACGCGAGCACGACAAATTATCGAAAATTCTTTCGGTGCACTGGTGTCAAAATGGAGAATATTTAGACAACCAATAATTTCAAACGTAAGTTTTCTAATGATTTTCACATAACATTATTGTTGTATTACTTTCATTTTTTGAATTTTATAGCTTGACACAGCTGAAAATATAATCGGAGCATGTGTATGCCTTCATAATTGATTGAGACAACAAAAACACGAGTTCAACGTTATATCCCTTTTTCTACCAGAAAACATTTTTTTCCTTCAATTTAAGTGCAACCCACACAAATGTGTGTTATTTTTATTACGGTTTAATTATTTTACTATTATTATAGTTATAGTGTAATTTTTCGGACGAAAACGAATTAAATGAATAAACTGATCAACCAATTGAGAAGCGTGCGAACAAGTTATTTCAATGCAGCCCAACATGCTATTGACATCAGGGACACATTTGACCTCATCCCATCCGCCCCTTCCACCCTCATACCACTACTCCTACCACCCCCATAACCACACCATCCACACAAACCCACATCCACACGAGATATATTTTTATTCCACATTCACATGCTCTATGAAATCAAATTAGTATAGAAAATAAAAAAAAATTCTATCAATTTTAAGAAGGGGGGTTAACAAAACCCTACGTATCTCCGAACACCCTGAACACAGAGATGTCCAAATCAATAGGGCACTTTCCCATGAATTGCTTCATATTCTTATTGATATATCTATCCGTTCTCAAGTTATCGTAGACACCGACGGACAGACGGCAAACCGAAACCATATAGCATTTTTTTTAACAAAAATGCTTAAAAATCCAATTTTTTTTACTGGCATTTGTTTCGTGATCCTCTCACAAATGAAAATCGAAATATACTTAACCCTTTATTTTTTACTAGAAAAAAAATTGGAACATGTAAATCGTTCAAAAGCAGTATTGGATTCAATAAGGCAAAATCATGTAGAAAAATATATAACGAAAGTGTTACCCATAAATGAGTTCAAATGAAGCATCTCGTTTATGTTGGCTAAATCTATCACTTAAAAATTGTTGCGTATGTCCAATGTATATTTTGTCAAATTTACAAACAATTTTATAAACTACATTTGTATAAAAAGTGGGCTATCTATTAGATAGAGTTGCTTTGACGACTCGTCAGTCTGATATTCCGCATCACAAAACAATCATGGTTTTACTTGAGGAGTGTTTCAAAATATGGAAAACTTATATTCAAATTCAGTGTTGAGTCACTGAAACCGTGGAAATTTTGAAAAGAAATATAGATCGTGAAAGAGTGCCAAGCGGAACCGCTGTAGTCAAATTGGTGAGATTCGTGAGAAAGGCTTGTTATTGTATGACAGAAGTGGTCCGCGCGTACGCCCGTATTGCAGCTGTGGTCCATAGTGTAGGACAGTACCGACCTCAATTCGATGCAGATCGCCAGCCTGAGGAGAATACTGCACAAAGACATCGAATTATTCGCCTACAAAGTCCAGATTCAACTGCTCAGCAGTTGAGAGTAAATGACCATCCGCTTCCTTATGACGTCGATTTTGATCGTAATCATCTTTTCAGACGAAGCAGATTTCCATCTCGGGGGCTATATAAACAAACAGAACTGCTGGATTTTGGGTTCGAAACAGTCACACGTAATCGTAGAGGAAGCCAATGCATCCACCAAGAGTGACAGTTTGGTGTGGAATTTGGAGTGGTGGCATAATAGGCCCATTTTTCTTCGAAAACGCTGCTATCGTCAATGGCGACCGTTACAGAACTTTGGTTTCAACAAGATGGCGCCATATGACATACAAACCTAAAATACCTCGCATAAATATGTTCTAAATTTTTTGGAGACGGTATATTTGTGATTGATCCATTATGATTAACCCTGATGAATAATCAATATGTGGTGCAACAATTGATTCGTAAAACATAATTTTTATCTCACGTGGCATTTTATCCTAGATTCTATTAAATAAGCCTAACTTTTTATTCATTTTTTTAGCAATATTATTCAAAAAATCATTAAAATTAAACTTTCCATCTATGGAGGTGTTACCATAGGTATTTATATTATTTCACACGTTCAATGACTTCAGTACCTACTAATAAACAGTGCTGGGAAAAAAAAATTGGGCAAACATATTTTATTGCAAAGTGCAAATTTTTTTGCTCAAATTGCAAAACTTTTAAACGCAATTGGCTTATTGTTTCATTTTAAATTAATTTTTTGAAAAAAAAAATAATAATTACCTGTAATTTAGAGGAAAAACCCCGAAAAATGCCAAAATATTCAAAATACGTTGATTGGAGTTAATGTAATGGAATAAATTAAACACTTATTTTATAATTTTTTTTTTGTTTTTTTATTGATTTATAGAAGTTCTATCTTTAATATTAATATTTTGTTGGACCGCCTTTTGTTTTTATTACACCGGTACAACCTCGCAACTGATGTGTAAAAAATTGGTCAAGCAATTATTTTATTTTACGCCTACTTGGCCGATATTAAGGTGCAGATGTTTTATTGCCTGTAATTTATTTTTTTGAGTATAAATAGTGCATATTTTGTAAGATTAAGTTATTCTGTAAGTGATCCTAGTCAAATAAAGATTAAAGTGCAAGTTTAATTAAAAATAATGGGAAAAGTTAGTGAGCATTGTAAAAGCAATATGTTGATTTGGGCGCGAGAAAATTTAACCACGTGTGAAATAGCAGAAAGATTAAACATTCCTAAATGTACTGTCGCGTGGAATATTAAAAAATTGCGAGAAATGGGCAGTACACAAAGAAAGAAAGGCTCTGGAAGGCTCAGAATGATAACGCCAGTGGAAGATCGTTTCTTAATATTACAATGTCGTCGGAACCGTTTTAAAACTTCATCGGACATAAGAGGGGATGTGAGACGGGAAAAAAAATTTCAGCCAGCTTAGTGAGAAAAAGACTTGTTAAAGCTGGTTTGAGAGAACTTAAACCAGTCCAGAAGCCTGAGTTCACATTACTAGTGAAAAAACAACTTTTGCTATGGGCCCAGGAGCATGTTTCTTGGACTTCAGAAATGTGGAATGATGTGATTTTCCCCGATGAATCAAAACTCAAGCTACATGTTGCAGATTGAAGAATTCTTGTAAGAAGAAAACCGAGTGAAAGGGTGGCAACGAATGTCTTTTAAGACTTCCACCGAAAAATGAAGGAGTTATGGTCTGGGGATGCTTTTCTGGAAATGAAACCGGTTGTTTGTGCTTCCTTAGTTCCACCATTACAGCAGCTGTTCATCTGCAGGTCCTTTAAAACGAATTTGAGCATTCTGTGTTAAAGCTTTTTGGCGAGACTTGCAAATTTATTTTTCAACAGGAAAACGCTACGTGCCATACCGCCAAAGTTGTGAGTTATTAAATTTGAATTGTAGATAGAAAAATTGGCTTTCAGATAAACATAAATAATTTGTTAAAAACTTGTTTTTTTTATTTCTTCATTTAAAGGTAAAAAAGTACTTCAAAAAAAGAAGTATCGATGTGCTGAGCTGGCTCCCGTATAGTCCAGACTTAAATACCATTGAAAATATTTTTAAGTTTTCGGAATTTTAATCATCGTTGATATTTTCCCTGATCTCGGGGCTTTAGCTTCCTCTAAACTTTAATTGATTAAATTCGTATATTTTGATGAGAATATTTCAATCTTGATAGCGTCTAACATGATAGTACGGTTTATACCATCAATTCCGGCGCTCGATTTCAGTTCAGACTACTAATAGTTTTAATTATCTCTTGACATGTAATATTTTGGAAATAGAATGGAACTGTATAAGGATACGCATTCGATTCATTAAAATTTTTTACATCTGGAATATTGTTATCGACGTCGATCACACTGGATACAAATGTATTATTAAGAGATTCGGCCAATACTAGTTTATCGGTTACTACTTTATTGTTTAGCTGAATATTCGATTGCGTTGTGGTTTTAGTTTTATACATCAATTTTAAAGTTCTCCTTAGTTCTTTGGATTATTTTGGTTTTCTATGAATGTGTTTATTCTAAATTTATTTCTGATTTTACAATTAAAACTATTGTTTTAAATATCACTTATTTTATGCTACAATATCAAAATTTATCAATTAAGTATCAATTAACCAAACACCTATAACAAACATAAGTGCGTAAAGTAAGACGGAAAAATAAACCGCGAAAGAGCAGGGAGTGCTTCGGCCCCAAAACAGATGGCATGGACTAAAAAAAAGGTTTTGTTTTTGCTTATATCTCGGTCAAAAATAGTCGACAGGAAATACTATCGATTAGAATATAGTTCAACATAACCACTTATCTCGACTTAAGTGGTTATGTTAAATTGCCACAGATAGATTGTTTTTGTTTGTTTGCTAACAGACAGTAAACACCACCATACACTGCTGTCATAGGATAATGAAAATATAATGGTAATTCTGAAGAATAATTTGTGTCTTATACTGTATAAACAAATAAAATGTTTTTTGTTATGAAATTTTACTCGATCATCCAATCCACACGTTAAACCAAATATGTAATACAAGAATGAATATTTGTGCAATAATAAAGTTATTTTCTGTGGTACGAGACTACGAGCATAACCTTTATGTGCGCGAAAAGATACAATTGTTTTTTTTTCGTTTTAACATTTAAATATATTTTTACTTTGGGATCTAGCTACAAAACTGAAATATATGTTAAGCCTTCATTGGTCTTTCCTTTATCAGAATTTGGCTTTTTTGGAAATCTTGTGGAAGAACAATAAAATGATAAATAATTAAACAGGCGGCAGTGGTACGTTTGCATTTCAACTAAACAAATTTACTATTTTATGTATTTCCAAATAGATACATCTTATTTTACAAAATATTACAAAAATAATAATCTAATAATCACCGTTATTTTGGATAGTTTAGGTTTACTAATGTTTTCGCCGTTATTTTCTTCTTATTTTTCTTCTTATGTTCTTCGTATTTTCCTTTCAAGCGAAATTCTGATAAAGGAAATACCAATGAAGTCTAAACATAAGTTTTAGATTTGTAGCTAAATTCTAAAGTAAAAATATTTAAATTAAAAACGAAAAAGGTACAATTGTACCTTGCCGCGCACATAAAGGATAACTCTTTTTAGAAATGCAATAATGTCTAAAAACAATATATTTATTTTGCTAATAACCCGGCACCCTACTTCATATATGATAATTAATTTTAGATTCCAGCACCATAGTAATCAATTACATTTAGTTACAGTAACCATTTTTCCATTACTAGTAATTTTTCATTTATTTTCTCGTCAATAACAATTATCCATTAGAAAATAATTAATTTAATTAGATGAACTTTTAATTTCATTACGACGATGGCAACGAAAATAAAAAATGTTTGCCAAAAAGGGTTTACTAACACATATTCAATGTTTATGATAAAAGTGTTACTGTTCTTTGAGCGATTAGCTACCCTTACAAAATTCATACAATATTCCGTTTCTTAGTTAATTGGCACCCTAAATTTAACTTAGTTCTTTTGATAATTTAGTTAAATTGTATTAAGGCAGCAACACATTTCATGTTTAGAAAAGTTTAAAGCTCTTGGGATTTACCTTTCATTTGTTATAATAGCGAAAAGAGCAAAAATATAAAAATTCCATAGTTTTTATTTCAAATTTGATAAAAATCATTTTTCATTTCTTTTCCGTTGTTTACATTTTATCTTTTAGTTTTCTTGTGATAGATTCCATGTTAAAATGCACAATTTAATGAATTGTTTTGATACTTTTTTATGTTATACAATTTTTGTACAAAACACCATTGAACTTCATTAATGATTACGAGCTTTAAGTTGTTTTAAGTACTTTAGACTTCTGTAAACCCTTTTATTGTGAGAAACCTATGTAACTGCCTTTATATAAACCGGATGAACTAATTTTATTCGCGCGATTCAACCCTTTTTTAAAGGAAAGCAATGGTAGTTGACATGATGTTTCCTATGTTGTACTAACAAGCAATTTGAAAATGTATTCTTGTTACAGTTAAGCATGTGAATGTAAGAATATTTGAATTTTCTTAGAAAAAAAAATAAAATGAAATCATGAAAAATTTGTGATTGTTACATAAACATAATATGCGGAAAATGTTACTTTGTTGTATTTTAGCATATAAATAGAAAAATCAAATATACACATTGAAACATGAGATACGCCAGTTTTTGTTATTCAGAAATGAAGAGTTACCTCTTTGACTGTATTTTATTCCCACAGGGCTGATTATGTAAGCACTACTACTTTCGACTCAAGCTAGATGCTAGAAGCTTTCGACTCAGCTGACAAACGTTCAATGAAAATAATAAAAAAAAATACTCATTACGAAATATGTATCGAATTTATAAATGTGTTACCACTAAAACAACAACAAAAAGTCTAAATTACAACAACCCAAAATGATTAAAATAAAAAACCTTTTGACGTCATTTGACGTAAGTGGAAGTGATAATTCTTACATAATTCACCAAGAGTAAAAATGCCACTCTATGAAATAAAAGTACTAAATTGTTCAGTAAGTCTTGTTCTAAAAATGGTACTACTTTTTATGATTTTTTTTATCACATGAACACGTGTGAAGTTTCATATAGATCTCATTCATATATTAAGAGCTATTCAAAGTTGTCGTGCCACAGTACCTTTTTACAATGAAAATATTCAATATCGTGATAAAATTCTACTGCTCTCATTGAAGAGCATCAAAACAAATCCATGGACGATTGTTAAAAGTGTACCCTTCACCTTCAGTCAGAACAGTAGAATTGTATCACTGCACGATACTCAATTTTTCCATTGTAATAAGTACTGTGACACGTCAACTTTGAACAGCTGTTAATATACGAATGTACCGCTATCTCTTATCGAACGAAAGATATTGCTGCAAAATTTGTTAATTGCAAGAAGCCACATCCACAAACTACAGGGATATGCTTTATTCTTGAATCTCTATATAAGAAACTAACAAGAAGTGTTCAAATTTTAAGCTAATTATATTTTGTAAATTTTAACCAATGTTAATACTAAATATTAGTTTGCGGGTTTTCGTGTGATACCAGGATGGTTGTATCATCAAATGTTGATATTATTATATTGTCAGTAACAGCTAAGTCTGCCGTGTACAACAAATATAAAATAGATCACAGAGCGCTTTTTTGTAAGACTCCTGCGCTTATATCATTTAGGGAAGTTGTTGCACCATTTTGTTGGATTGCCTTTTGCGCAGTTAGTTTTCCAGAACTCAGTGAATATTCTTAGGCAGGAGCGCTTTAACTTTCTATATTAGTCCATCGTGCTAAACTATGTCAAATGCTTCCGCTATATCCATGAAGACACAAAAACAGTATTGCTTTGCCTCCTGTCTGATTGCATTTACAATTCTATGCACTTGCTCTATGGTACCATGTGGGTTTCAGAACCCAAATTGGTCGTCCGGAATGATTTGCCTTTCTTCTAATACTGGTTTCAGTTTTGTTATTAACATTTTTTCAAACAGCTTTGAGATTGTCGGAAGCATGCTTACTGGACGATAAGCGAAGTTTGAGTTTCGCTTTTCTCAGGCTTATGTATCATTGTGATCAAAGATATTTTCCACGTTTGCAAACATTTAAAATGTAGGTTATTAGTTTTATGCATTTGTCTGGTAGTTCCCTTATCATTTTTCCAGTAATAAGGTCAAATTCTGGCACTTTTTTCGAGCTAATGCAAGTTTTGATTGTGTTCTTAACTTTCTTTCATTCAAACTTTATAGGTTTAAAGGATGAATGAATCAACATCCATCTGGTGAGGCAGCACGATATTATTAGTTCCTTCGTGTGGTGAAAACACCGTCTTTAGATGTGCAGCGAAAGTAGTTTGTAGTCTAATTAATTAGTCTAATTCGACTTTGTAGGCCTTTTTAGGTTTTTGGTTGCCTTCCACAAAGAATACTCAGTCTCTTTTGTTGCCGAGAGTTCACTTAAACAATTCTGGACACATTCGGTTTCTTCTTCCTGCAGTGCAAATTTCAGGGTTTTGATAGCTCGATTTAATTTGCATTTCAACAATGGTGATTTTGTTTGTTGCCATTGCCGTCTAATTTTCCGCTTTTCCTGGATTAGTGACTGGATATTATGTGATAATTTATTAATTTTTTCAGAATTGTTGATGATTGGTGAAGCCTTTTCAGCTGATATTGTCAGTGCCTCTTTTATCTTTTCTGGAGCCACATCAATATCTGCTGGTGTTTTTAGCGGGATATCAAGACGACAATTTTGTTCGACTAATCTCCTATATTGACTCCAATCAGTTCGTTTGTTTGTCACACGTTTCGGTGTTTCTGATTTTAAGACAACAGTACTCATTGTTACCATTATCGGTGAATGATCCGACGACAAATCATAGCAATCGGTGGCCTTAACATACGTAGACGTACGCGCAATTCCTTTGGTTACGCAGAAATCAATTAGATCAGGTGCTTTCTTTTTTTCCGTGGGCCAATAAGTAGGATGACAGGTAGATAAACAATCCAACAACTGTTCCTCTATAGCTTCATAAAGTTGTTTGTCTTTAATCGTAGTTACATAGTCTTGAACCCCATTGAGTTTGTTTGGCGTTGTAATCACCCCCCGCGAGAAATTTATTACCCAACTGACCAAAATAATCAATAAACTGTAGTTTTTTTATAGCGTGCTTTGGAGGGCAGTACACTGCTGATATCACACAATTTCCAGATCATTTCTGCAGACAGATGCTCATTAATTGGATATGATCTTTCTCATACTTCATAAGTTCATAGTGTTTTAGTCTTCTCTTAATCCATACAGCAATGCCACCATGTGATTTGCCATCCGCTTAGTGTCATAAATAGAGTACTCATTAATGTTGAAGTAGTTCTTGTTGGTGAAACGTGTTTCAGATATTAACGTTATGTCAATATTGTGCTCAATGAGAAATGCTTGAACCTCCGCTTTATGCTGCGCTAGGCCGTTTGCATTCCATATTGCTATTTAGAAGGGAGTCATTTTTGATTTTTAACAACTATCTGCATCAACGTGTTCATATTCTGCATCATTAGATCCATAGTTCTCTCTATCATCGCCATGAAACTTTGCATCATACCAGATAGCTTGTTTAAGGCTGATGATATGTTTCTCTCCTCACTTGCCCCCACTTTTGGAACGGCACCCTTAAGTATACTTGCGTACGAAACCCCGTGATGCACACTACTGTTTACATTTATATTCTGGTTTCCATTTTGAACTTTAGCTTCTGATGTCCAGTTGCACAGAAAAATGACTAACGGCAGGTTAGTTGTGCGCCAGTTAAATGTTTTATATGAAATATGTTTTCGCAGTCAGAAAAAAATCATCGTAAACTTGATTAAATATATTTTATTCCGTTGAAATATTTAACGATTAGTTAAAAAGATATTCAATCAAAATTGGCCATTTATATATTTATATACGCAAGCTACATATTTCCATGGAATAAAATATATTTAATCAAGTTTGCAATGATTTTTTTCTGACTGCGAAAACATATTTCATATAAAACATTTAACTGGCGCACAACTAACTTGCCGTTAGTCATTTTTTTGTGCAATCGGGCATGAATGAAATTTAAGCAATCGTTGCTCAGCTCGCTGTCTAGGATTAATTCTTCTTTAAAACTCAATATAAACTGGGCAACCTCTAGAACTCGCTGTGTGGTTTCCATCGCAGTTACTGCATTTTCTGACAGAAGCGAGTTTGAGTTTTATTTTTATCGCATTTTGTTGAATTATGGAGATTACATAAACATCACTCAAAGTACAATAAGCGTTAGTGTGGCCGTATTCTTGGCACTTAACACACTGTAGCGGTTCAGTTCTTTTTCTGGGTTCTTCGACAGTAATTTTTCTATGTAGAAGATACTTTAGATCATATATTTCATGCTACCCTTTGTTTTTTTAATTATCTGGTTCTAATTCCAGATGGAATATTGGCTGTGGCACCTTTTCCCGATTTATAATAATAGTTATAGATTTAACACGGAAGTTTTTTTCAGCGGGTGCAGCTTATATCTCGTTTGGGTCCACGAAGTTCTCAATTCCTTTTAACACCACAACCAACCCTTTTAGGATCTTTAATTGATAAGTATATGTTTTCCCACTACATCAAAATGATTTATCAAGGCCTTGTATGCCTCAATATTTGGCGGCTGAATTTTTGTTTCTTTTATATTTCCTCGTTTAACCCCGGAAATATAAAAGTTGCACATTGTGCGTGGAGTTTGTTAAACCGCTTAACGACATTTCCCTCTGCATATTTGACATAGTTATTATAGGTGGTAAATGGGACACAGGCCATTGTATCACATTTTGCCACATTAGTAATAAATACAATATTAACGGTGTTTGAGTAAGATCACCGTTTTATTGGAACACACAGAAATAAATAAATTACACAACGAGGTAATAAAAAACACGTCTGTACGCCCCAAAATAAATTCCAGTAACTCCGCAAAAAGTTAAACAAACTTTCACCAAAGGAGAACCAAAACCTCATGCAAGTAAAACGGGAGAACCAAAACTATACTCGCAAGTGGTAATGACAAAATCAGTTATTTCGAAGGGCATTGCCCAAGGAACAACAGCGTTTCAAAAGATAGTAAGAAGCATGGAAGCTCTTAACATTCGGCTAACTAAACAAGAGTAATGCCTTGAAGCTCTAATCAACAACCGATCAATAAAAAAGAGTGTCGTAGGTGCAACTCCCAACTATTAGGACGAGCACAACCTGTACTATTTAAGAAAGTCGAAATATAAAGTAAAATGTCTATAGTTGTATGATTTTGCCCCCAATTTTCAAATCAAAAAAATTTACCAAATTTCGGAACGAATTACATATATGGATTCATCGAATCTAAGAAAACCAATTAATGAGAAACCCTACTTTTGGATCACTTGTAAAAGTTAGTTGTATTTTAAAATTTGATTTTCATAAATTTTTGATTGATATAAGACATAATATTTGTTGCTTCTTTAACTGAAAATCATAATTTCATTTTAAGACTAAAAGTGTAATTTTTTTCTCTGGCCGAAATAGACATCTTAAGCCGAAAACAAGAAATGCGTTGTAAAAATGGATACAATTATTCGAAGAGATTTTGTTTAAGCGGATGAAACACGAAAACGGAATATCACATGTGAGTAAAGATAATTGTTTTGGTTAACCTAACCGGGTTTTGGTTAACGTGTCGATTATGTTGAAAGGTTGTCTAATTCCACCAGCGTTGTTATAAGAGGAATACCAATAACCGGTAAAGAAAATCTGTTCGATTACATTCAATCGATAGCAAAAACTATTGTAAACAAAAATGAAAAGCAGTTTGTTTCATCTGTTTATCGGATTCCATCTAAACAAAAGGATAAGTCGTCATCTATAATTGTTAAATTCTGCGATAAAGGAATGAAAGATTCATTTTTATCCTGCTATCTTAAATTCAAAGACTTAAACCTTAGTCATTTGGGAATTTTTCAATCTACGTCCAGAATATATATCAACGAAAACTTAACCAAGCGTAATTACATGATCCAGAAAGAGTTAATGCCTTTTAAGAAGTCTGGTAGACTGCGTCAAGTTTTTACGAGAAACGGTATAGTTCATGTCACAAAGCCTAATTGCACTAAGATTTCAGCGGTTACCAATACTAATACAATATATGAACTAGTGGGCAACTTGCAGTGAGAATGATGTCAAGGTTAATGTTATTCAAAATTATTTCAAACCCTAGTTTTAGTTTTTGTATTTTTTGTATTTTTAGTTTTAATTTAATTTTAATTAAATCATATTATTATAATTTTAGGTTTAATCAACCTTTTCTGGTTACTGTGTGTCTACTACTATATGTTTTATGTAATAACTATTTTGTTTGGTGGGTTGCATTGGCGTTTGGATTGTTGCTGACGTGCGCTTCGTTTGATGAGTGGTAGTGCTTTTTCAAAATTCAGCTCCATCTCCGTTGGTTTCAGTAGTAGTCAAGCTAACCTTGTTATGAAATGCTCTAGGAATAGAAGTTCGGATAGTTTGAGGATGGCTTACTTTAATGCTCATAGCTTGTGCGCTGATTCAAAATTTCCAGAAATCCTTAAATTAATTGATGGCCTTGATTTACATTTTATAACTGTGAGTGAAACATGGCTTAAAGCCTGCATAAATTCAAAAACCGTTGAAATACCGGGCTACAATTTAGTAAGAAACGATCGTCCAACACATGCTGGTGGTGTGGCAATATACATTTCTGCTCATTTACGTTGGAAAGTAATAGGCAAGTCTCTGAGTGGAACTACTGAATACCTATTTATTGAAGTGGCATTGCAAAATTGTTCTGTATTAATTGGTGTGGTATATAATAGTGAGGGTGAGAATGTTGATGAGATTGAGGAAATTTTTTCTAATTTTACGGTTGGTTTTGACCATATCCTCATAGCTGGTGATTTTAACATTAATTTGCTGAAGCCTAACAAAACGTGTCGTAAATTTAAAAATGTTCTTTCAAGTCTTAACTTGAATTACATGCCCAAAGATCAGCCAACTCATTTTTCAAAGGCTCATCTTGGTTATTCACTGCTTGATCTTATTCTTGTTTCGGATTCGTCCAAAGTTGAACGTTTTGTGCAAATTGATGCTTCTGTATTTGACCATGATTTCCTTTACCTTACATACGATTTGCAAAGTCCTGCTAAACCTAATAACATTTTTCAGTATAGATCATATAAAAGTATTGACCACAATTATCTTACAAATGATTGTTTACTATACAATTGGGAATCAGTGATTCAAGCTGACAATATTGTTGATAAAATCTTTAAGTTCAACCAATTTATTAGTGAGCTTTTTGAAAAGCATGTACCAATCAAAACATTTCGCAAGCGAATTATAACTACTCCAGTCTGGTTTAGCGTGGACATAGAACGAGCAATATTAGATAAAGAAATAAGTTACAATTTGTGGAAAAGAAATAAAACACCTGAGACTCGGGGTGTTTTCTGCAAATGTAGATATCTAGTTAAGAAATTAATTAATCGTGCTAAAAACGGCTATACGTATCGAATGCTAAGTGAAGACCAACCGGCAAGGAAATTATGGAGCAATATTCGAAACATTTTTCTAGACAAAACTGATACCGTTAATGTAAATTTTTCGGCGAATGAGATTAATTATCATTTTATGAATCCGAATACTCACACTAATATTAATTATAGCAGTTCCACCACACAAACCAATCTTAAACCACATTGTTTGAAGCCGAAATTCTTTTTCCATACGGTTAATGATGATGTAATTATGCGCTCATTAAAATCAATTAAATCCAACTCAATAGGAGACGATGGTATATCTTTGAAATTTTTAAAAATGTTGTTGCCTATCATAACACCAGTGATATGTTATCTAATCAATTTTTGCCTTAGTGAATCTGTTGTCCCTGAACAATGGAAAGTAGCTAAGGTAATTCCAATACCCAAATGCTCGCAGCCTAAAAACCTAAAAGATTTGCGGCCTATTAGTTTGTTGCCAGCCTTGTCAAAATTGCTTGAGATTATTATGAAAGCTCAAATTAATAAATATATTGAGAATAATAATTTGTTGAATAAATTTCAGTCAGGGTTTCGTAATAAGCATAGCACTGGTACGGCTCTATTGAAAATATCTGAAGATATATCACAAGATTTAGATAATGACCTGGTATCTTTGCTGGTATTGTTAGATTTTTCTAAAGCTTTTGATATGGTTGACCATCAAATTATGGTTAACAAGCTTGAGTCGACTTATAATTTCTCCTATCAAGCTACTAAAATGATAAAAATTATCTATCTAATAGATTGCAATACGTTTGGTACATGGACAGTAAATCCAATTGTACTTTCATAACTCGTGGAGTTCCCCAGGGTTCAGTATTGGGACCGCTTTTATTTTCATTATACATTAATGACATTTGTCTGGTAATTAAACACTGCAGTTATCACTTGTATGCTGTTGATGTACAAATATATATTAGTAGATCTCCCAATTCGACTCTTGAGTTGATTTCGTTGGTAAATTCAGATCTGGTAGTTATATTCAGATGGTCGCTAGACAATAAACTTCAACTGAATTCTTCTAAGTCACAAGCTTTGCCGATATATAAAGGAAATCCAGTTTTAAATTTACAACCGGTAGTCGTTAACAATGAGATAATAAATTATGTGGATAAAGTCCGGAACCTCGGTTTCATCATGATGTCTGATCTCAGTTGGGAAGAACATGTCAACCATATTTGTTCCAAGGTTTATGCAGGTCTTAGGCAACTACGTAAATTCTCACTTTCAACTCCAATAAATACACGGAAAAGTTTAGCCATATCATTGTTAATGAGTCATTTCATTTATGCTGATATTGTCATGTCTCGGTTATACTTCGATTCGAAACGTAGATTGCAAGCTGCTTTTAATTCAATTACAAGATATGTCTACAATGTATCTCGCTACGATCATATAACGCCTTTTAATATTTGCCTTCTTGGATGCACTCTGTACAACTTTTTCAAGTTCAGACAATGTGTAGCTATGTTCAATATTATTAATGAATTATATCCTAGTTACTTATCAGAAAAGGTTAGAATATCTCGCTCTACGAGAAATTTAAGTATAATAATTCCAAAGCACAAATATGCTTTTCGCGCGAATAATTTTTTCATAAATGGAGCTCAAAATTGGAACTAACTGCCGCTCAGCATCAAGAGAATTACACGTCCGTCAGAATTCAAAAATCACTGTTTTTCCCATTTTGCCAATACCTAATCATATTTTTCATTATTAGTTCACACCAAAACCGAACACAATCATATTCTATAAGCCGTACTGTACCGACACGCATGTAATTTTTCACTTCTGTTTAATTGTATTGTGCGTATACGAACATGAAATTTTATTCTCTATTTACTCGAAGTTGTGCATATGTTCGGGGCATAAGCCCCGAATGAATTCAGACATGTACAATGATTTGTTAGAAAACGATTTGATAACTTTTCTTGAGGACTACAACGACAATGATTTGATTTTTAATACAACAATGCTTTCATCCATGCATCAAAGCAATCAGTGGAGAGGTTTTGTCAAAAATAAATGAATGTTCTTGATTGGCCTGCATGTAGTCCCGGTTGTAATCGGTAGAGAATTTATGAAGCATACTTGCAGCGAAGGTTTAAGCGAATGGACGGTTATTTAAAACGGTCATCTACTTAAAGCAGTGCATTAAGGGCTGTTCGGGCGAAATTGAGGCAGAAACTTCAAAAAACATGTCAAATTCAACGTCAGAGTCAATCATTAAACAACAAGGGCGTCATACGAAATATTAATTTAAAATTTTCTTTATTATCAAGCTGCTTTTTTTTGAAAAATTTGAAGTGTTCTTCAATCTGCTTCTTCTGCTATTGCCCATTGGAATCACTATGAGTTTAAAATAAGATGCTAGATAAGATGCATGAGTTGGTTCAAATAATATGCAAAAATAATAAATGTCTAAAAAGAAATTCAAAAATAGTTGTTAATATTTAGATAGCAACTAAAATAGATCCGTCACAATAGCAAGATTACGTAACTTGACTTAGTTTTTAAACTAAAAACTTTAACAGTACATATAAATCCAATAAAATAGTGCTGCCTTGATGATAATATTAGTATGATGCAGGACGCTTATCAAACCATAATATGATATACAAGGAAATGCAGATAAAATTATATCTTATGTGAGTGGTTATTGCTGTAGCACATACATACTTATATTCTCCATGTAATTTAGTTTTGATCTTAAACTTAAAGTTGTAGCTTTTTAACTTTTTTATGTTCTAGTACCAGCTACTTGTTTTGATTTATATACTAGCGTAGACTTTTATTTTTTTTTTTTTATTTTAACAGCAGAAAAACTATACTTACACAATAAAATTCATTTCATTGTTTTTATCTTCATTGTTTCTGATCGTTAAGAGGTTGAGAGGTTGACAAAACTATATCTTAAATTGTATATTACGATATTCGTTTATTATATTATAGCTCGCTGTACACGAGTACATACAACATACATACCAAAAACGACTTGAAATAAATGAGGAAAATCATATCTGTACAAATGAAAAATTTATGTTCAATTTTTTTGATATTAAATTATTTTTCATTTTTATTTATTTTTTTTTGTTGTTTAAGAAACATAAATAAGATAGAACAAAAACAATTTTATTTGTTACAGTATGGAAGTGATGTTCAAGATGATACATTTGTTTCCGTTTTGTTTAAATCTATAAATCATTTGGTATTTGGTTAACACGCCACTTTACTATGCTCCTAAAACTGCCGTTATTGATGATGTATAAGTATGTACATATATATATATATATATATATATATATATATATATATATATATATATATATATATATATATATATATATATATATATATATATATATATATATATAACTATATATATAAATATCGATCGATTATTACGCGTCTCTACTGCGGTATGGGAAACTGGCTTGATTGCTTTGTCAAGTCATTTGGTTCCCTAGCTGATTGGAACATCGATAAATTGTAAACATTACTCATAGTATAATGCAACAGAATTACATTATATGTAATAGGTTAAAATCCGAAATCTTAGAACAACTTGACGAAATTGTTTTTGTGTATCGTTATAGCACACACAAGCATAACCAAGCGAACAAATGAAAACATTCAAACTACTTCCCGATTTACTTTGCAAAGCCTAAATAAGTGAAACGGAATTCTTGAAGCCTAGCTCAAACCACGCGTATGCCCGATTTATTTAATTTATTTATTTAAACCTATATGGGATAGAAACATAGCTCATATTTTCTTGGGAATGCGAGCTAATTAATTCGCCCCCCCCCCCCCCCCCCCTATTATAATATAATATTTACATAATTGTTGGGATCCTACTTATACTGTTTGATCCAATAATTTAAATTCATAATTTTTAAAAACATATGTACAAGTAATTTAAAATAATTAATCACTAACATAAACACATAATAAAATTGTTTAAAATATTAAATAAAAAAGAGTGAGTCCATTAGTACTCTCAAGGAAATGTGTAAACATGGCGTGTGTAGTGCGTCATGCGTGTGTACAGTTTACTTTGCAGGAAGTAGGAATGCAATTTTACTAACAAGAGTTTTTCATTTGTTTATTATCGTTAAATTGGTCTATTACTCTTTCGGTATAATCGACTCAATTGGATTATGGTAGCCAAAATAAGATACATATACTGTCGACTCTAACTTTTCTAATTTTCATTGAAAAACTGCAAAATGGTCGTCCCATATCTCGTGTAGATATATTTCAATCTAAGTTCATGTGCAAATCGAATTCATCTCGCAGGAAGTTTATAAGTGGTTCAGCTTGAGCAACAGCAAAATTAATATTGAAATCCCCGCTCATAATCATCTACAAAGATGATAGTCTCCTTGGAAAACTTTTGAAATTCTTTTAGAAAATGGAGCAAGGACGAAATGTATGAACTTCATTATGTCTTCGGCAGATTTATTCGGCGAGGTGAATACAACTACAGAAAGCATCTTATTTCCATTGAAAAGTTCAGCCGTGTATATATCATCAATGGGTTGTGTTGTTACTCTCATACCAGTTGTTTGTCCAACGATGATTTCCTTATGCGAAGTGGCAGTTTAAGTTCTCGGAAAGCAAGAAAATTTAGCATCCCTGCGTGACTGTATCAGTTAGGTCGAGGTGATGTGACCTGAGACTCTGGCAGTTCAATGTTAAAAACCAGACGTCATTATTATCTCGTACAAAATTCGCCATTACAACCTGAGCTATACTTAGCGGATTTGTAGTGAGGCGCGATAGCTCAGTTTGATAAAGACCCATCGAGGTCCCATTTTTACATCCATGGTAGAAGACATGATCATCGATAGCCGATGTGATAAACAGTTCTTCGAGACTCGTTACTCGTGATAAAGCAATATACACAAGTTGTTGACTGTGTCTTTTATCGTAAGAGTATATACTATCTCGTTATACGTATCACCCTGTGATGCAAGAACTGTGGTGGCACATGCAGGTACGACTGCAAAATGATTACGCTTAACATTAATTGTCCGATTCTTGTTTCGATTAATAGTTCAGCTTTTTCTAGAAATGGGCACCAAACATCGGTCGATATTTGTTTTTTGTGACCATCCAGCCTTAAGCCGCCTGACCTTCTTGCCAACTTGTGAATTTGTACCGAAATCCATACAGAGTCGTTTAACATTTTTTATTATTGACATTTTCATCGTTCTCATTGTCCCGGTCAAGATGGCTGTATTCTATACACTCCAGACAGCCCATATAGTTCCATTCGCTAGTCCATCTGTTAGGTCAATATTGGTTTTGAGAAAATAAGGCTGACCTGCGACAAGTGGAAGTTCGTACGGCAAACTATTTGTGTCCACTATTCTCATTTTATAAATCTTTTGACGGAATTGCTACTTCGGCAGCCCTTTGACCATCTCTCTTGAACTGAACACAGCATTCAAACGTAGGAACATTAACATGCTCGTCATTGCGCAGCCAGGTCTCGAAAAACAAATGAATTAAACATCCCTGCGTGACTGTGACCTGTTCAATGTTAAAAACGAGACGTCATTATAACCCCATTTAGTAGAAGACATAATTGATAGCCAACGTAATGAACAGCTCCTAGATACTCGTTACTTATTTATTTATTCATATTGAAAAAAGTCTACAAATAAGACTTGAAACATACTAATTTAAGTATATAAAATATAAAATAAAATAAATCCGCATTGGATTTGAAAATTTGAAATATAAAAGTAAAGTAACAAGTAAAAAATCACTGAGGAGAGGCATACAATTGCCTTAATCTTCTTTTAAAATTATCTTTAGTTAAACAAAAATCAAATATGTAAATAGTTAATTCTATTGAAGCTTTTACACATCATCTTCACTAGTTCATTATCGTCATTATAGTTGGTTCTGTGTCTATCTAAGTAGAGGAAGCCATGATCTCTTAGTTGTCTACCAGGAACCTTTATTTTAATTGACTTTAGCACATCCGATGCGTCGATTAGACCTAGTTGGAGATTACCAATAAATGTACTTTTTAGCAATTCGCGTCAATGTTCAAGAGTTGTCAAGTTGTATGACTACATCCGTCTTTTCAGGTCAAGTAGCGTATAAACTTCTTTTGAATTTTCTCAATACTCTGGATATAAGCTTCGTAGAACGGACACCACACATTTACAGCATATTCCAGCTGGGATCGAACGTAGGCACAATACAGGATCTTAATTGTTTCAACATCAAAATCCGTCCAACGTTTGATAAAACCGAGCGTGGAGTTCGCGCTAGCGATGCACAGCTCAATGTGCTTAGTAAAGCTTATGTTTTCAACGAAAGTAACCCCTAGGTCTTTAGTCTCAAGTACTACCTGAAGGAGTACACCATTTTTCTTGTAGCCTTGTGTAACAGGGTTGGTTTTTCGGTGAAATGATAGAGATTTGAACTTTTCAATATTGAGACTCAGAGAATTAAACTCGCACCATAACGCTAGATTGTCAATATCTTCCTGTAGTTCATTGGCATCGTCAACTCACTCGATGGCTTCCTAGATTTTGAGGTCATCTACGAACATCAGGATATTGGAATGCTTTATCACTTCGGTAATACCATTTATGAAGATTGTGAATATCCATGGGCCAACGTGAGAGTCTTGTGGTACACCAGAGGTTGCTTGTATTCTATTTGACGTTTTATCTCTTATTTCAATATATTGGATTCGATTACGCAAATAAGATTTGAACCAGGCTACGAACTGGCTGAAAAATCCGAACTTGAAAATGTGTTCCAAAGTTTTACAATGGCTGATGGAGTCGAAAGCTTTTGCAAAGTTGGTGTATATTACGTCAACTTGTTTGTGCTTCTCAATTTCTTTAATAAAATAGCTAGTAAATTCTATGAGATTTGTAGATACTGATCTTTTAGGCATAAAACCATGTTGATATTGTGATAAATACCGTGAAAGCACTGCTTTGAATGAGTTGCATATTACTAGTTCAAATAATTTAGGTATAGCACATATAGATGTAATACCTCTGTAGCAAGAAACATCATTTCTAGATCCAGTTTTGAAAATGGGCGTCACTCTAGTTATTTTCCACTTTTGTGGAAAAGTTACCAATTTTAATGACTGATTGAACAAAATGCTTTGAGGGATTGCCAAATCTTTAGAATTTTTAAAAAATAAAGCAGGAATGCCACTAGGACCACATCCTTCTCCGAATCCGTGTGGCGTAAATATGAATGTATTATATTCACTACAGGTTGAATCTTTATAATTATCAATGTCTTCCGCTTTATAAACAGATTGAAAAACTCAGAAAACATGTTGGCTATGACCTGTGGATCACACGACTTTTGATCATTAAATTTCATCCAGGCTGTGGTCTGGGATCGCCTTTTATTTTATCCTTTAGATTGCGAATATAGCTTCTGTATCTCAGTTCAAAATAAGATTCAAAATTTTGGTTATAATCAGTAAATTTCTGTTTACTGTTCTGGGAACACACTTTGAGGTTTTCCTTATAAGCCTTGTCTTTTTAGTTTTTAAGACTGATAAGTTGATCATCATACCATGGAGGATATTTATTCGGTTTTCTCATAGACACGGGAACGAATAAATCGATTCCTTTAAATAGATGTGTGTAAAAAATTTCCACGTTTACATTTATGTCATCGCTATTAAACTCGGCATTCCAATTTATTTGCTCAAAATATTTTTGTAAGTTATTCGAATTGGTGAATATCATTAATTACGAAAGGTGTTGGTTATTCTTGTGTTTTTAATAAAACTGGTTCATTAGTAAAAGTAAGGTTCAAGGTTCGGTCTCGTCCATTTTTTAATTCGCAAATTTGACTCAAATTTGAATCAAATATGGTGTTGAATCAAATATGGTGTACTCGTGATAAAGCAACATAAACAAGTTTGTTGACTGTATTTTTAATCGTAAGAGTATATGTAATTTCGTAATCGTAATTCATATTGTGTATCGTAATTTTTTATTTTAATTTTTCTGATCGATGGAAATGTCGATGGTTTCTATTTCATTTTTTAAATTAGTTTTTTTTTTGTTTTTCCTACTATTATACATACACATACAAGCATCCCATGTATAGTACAAAATTGTTTGTTTATTGCTTTTTTTCAAACGAAGTCATTTCCGTTCGTTTCATTTACAAGTTTACTCTATTACAAAAAAATTTGGTAGACGCGAGTAAAGATGTTTACACATCAATAATCAACAGATATATTATATAAAAAGTTTCATGGTTAAACCTGCACTTCAACAACAAATCAACAAAATTATAAAAACTTCAATCACAAAATCCATATTCAATTTTTCCAATCAAGTTGCATTGTTAAAACATATTCTTTTAAAGTTACTTTAAAAGTACTGTATTTATTACAATTTTTCAATTGAATGGGTAATTTGTTATAATTATTCAATAAAGGCGATGCCACATTACAATTTCTACGAACGTTTTTTTATTTACGAAGAAGCTATTGCATATATTTTATTTAAATCAATGAGATATAATGTAAAATAACTTTATTAGCCAAAATAATAAATTTACAGTTTTTGATCAATTTTAATTGAAAAATTTTCCTGAATGAAAAAAAAATATTTCTAGGAACGGCAACATATAAAAATAACTATTTTTCATTTAAAATTGTTCAGGTAGTATTTCCAATATCTCCAAGGCGAAAATAAAACATTTAAATATACTTATTGCTTTACAGATTGGGTTGACCCTGAGATTGATCTACAATGTTCCTCTTATTTGAGTTTTGGAAACCAAAACGGGAAGCTGTATAATGAAAACACAGCTCACATCACTCAAAAAACATAGCTCAAGTGTGCAACGGGCCTTAAGCAGAAAAATTTTACTTCCTTTTACAAATTAAAATAATGTATGGTAACCATGAAAATTTGCACCGTACGGAGATTTTTACAGATTTCACTAAAACGTTATGTGTGAATGCTGTGGTTCTGTACAGACTCCGTTTGTCAGCTTTTATAAGTTTTTTTTTCTCATATCTACTCTTTTCAGAATCATTACAGAAAAACAAAAGGCTTCTATGAAGCTGCAATATCCTGTGAACAGATATCGGTCAAAAATCACAGGCTTCTCCAAAAATATGAGAAAGCTTACGTCTGAAATTTCAGCCTGATCACTCAATATCCATCTGTTAAGGCATTCAAAATAATAACTTACAATTGAAGTATGGTTCACATCCCATAATATTATGTACATAAATATTTATAATTTATAATTTCTAATATATACTTTTGAATATTATTTATACATTATATATTGAATTATATTTTATTTTACTTATAATATTACATAATCATTGTATGTATATAGTACTCATACAAATAATTTATTATATATATTATTATGTATCTAAATTGTAGCAAATATTAGGCATAAGGAAATTGTATATAAATAGAATTGTATGTATATACATTAACAAGAATACATAAGTAGTCAATGTATATTCGATTATAAATGTATATGCTAACCAAAATCTATGTACTTATATTATATACAAGCGATAAGCTTCTTGTTTTGAATTTATTAAAAAATATTATTAATATTGTAATTTTGGTGCAATAAAGATCGTTTGTTTATACAACAAACTAAATTCTTCGATATAAAATTATAATAATTTAAATAATAAAAATCATAATTATATTATATTATGAAATTAAATATATTAAATAAAATAAAATAAAACTTATAATAAATCATTACGTCTTCGAGTTATAAGTTTCTTCGAGTGTTTTTCTTAAATGGAATAGTTGGTTAAAATTAAAATTCTTCGAACAACTATTACCACCATCTATATGGGCAAAAAAGACATAGATATTTAGTTTATATGCCAGAGTCACGCACAGAGCCACAAATACACAGAGATCTTTCAGAAAACCTCTTTATCGGACTACGGCAATATAGCGACTGATAAATCTGTAACAATTTCGGGTTCGAAAATGTTAATGATTACTTTACATTATTTTCTACAGAAAAGAAAAGGTTTTGAGAGGCGATAACATAAAAGAAACTAAAGGTTTTAAGAGGCGATAGTATTATTTACAAAATATTGTTGTTTCAAAATAAAAATTTTCTAGCCATATGAGACGAGTGCCCTTGTATCCACGATCCAGAGAGAAAAAATTTTAAATGATAGAATTGGATTTTCCATAAACTGCACATCATTTTATAAATGAGCTGATAAGCTCATCTCTCCATGGCGTTTTTTGATGCACCAATATCAACGTATTGCAACGAGTAATGGTCCGATACTCAAACATTTTGTTCATATGTAAATGTCGTATTTACATATGAACAAAATGTTTGGTGCATCAAAATACGCCATGGAATCGTCCATGGAGATGGACATCCAAAACAGCATCATCACCATAAATCATAAGTGAAAGCAGGAATTCAACGTAATCCACGACAAAGCGCAGCTCAATTGACAAAACATCTCATGTGTCTCCTCGTAGCATGGGGCGTATATTAAAAAATGAACTACGATTGAAGGCCTACAAAATACAAAAGGTGCAAGGTGTTAAAATACTTGCGCGTCCTTGGGCACGTAAATAATTCGGAAACCATTGAACATTTCAACAAGACTTGGCACTATCCCATAAAGCCCATGAAAACAAACGTTTTTTTACAACCATAAGTTCCCAGCTTCACTTCTTCATAACAATGGCCACCATATTCTCCGGAGTTAAACCCAATGGATTTTTCCATATAGTTCATTCTGGCAGCCAAATTATTACCTAAAAAATATAGCTTATTAACAATGACTGGTTACGACAGGTTAAAAAATGAGCGCGCTGTCATTAGTCGTTAGGTTACTGCAGCAGCGTGAAGTTGATAACACTTTGAGCACCGGCCCCTGTAGTTTCCATTTTAATATTATATTAACAAAAAAATATAATATTATATTAACAACAAATAACTATAATAATTTAAACATTGTATTTAGCGATTCGAAAAAATTAAATCGAAGGTCTCTGAACACAACCTGGTTTTCGAGTATGAGTACATATTTCAATTTCCTAGAAAGTAGAAAAGCAAAAAAGTCTAATAATAATTTATTATTTCAACATAAATAAGTAAAGCACTTTTCATTTAAAAAAACAACATTAATAACAATACAGATAACAACGACAAATAGAAAAACATTAATTATTTTACATTTCTTTAACTTTAAAACGTAACAGCAAATACAAAAAACCAACAGTAACACAAATATATTATGTATATAAAGAAATTAAATTTTAATAAGATTTTTCTGTCTATTACATTTTCATAGAAATTATGCTCATACTTATGTTGTGAATTCCCCCATTAATCCTTATTATTATTACATCTGTTTTTTTATTTCAAAACATCACCTTTCTTAATGAACGAAAATTCTTCTCTACTTCATGCTCGTTTTGTTTATGTTTAATTTTTTTTTTTTGAAAAAATTAAAATAAATGTGGAAAATCCCGTGAGCTTTATATATACGTATGTATATATTAAAAGTTTTATTTGATATATATTACATTTTTCCTCTTATACCTAACATGTACTTCCTAGTCGCTTCTTATATTAAATACAAACAAATATTATATGCCTCGAACAATGTAACAACACGGTATCAGTATAAGTACGAGTATGTTTGTTTTTGTTAAATTTGCAAAAAAATGTAAAAATGATATTACAAAGAGATAAACATCAATTTAATAACATAAAAGAGTTAAAGGCAACAAAAACTGAAAACCAAAAATTTGTATTTTGTATTTATTCATGTTAGACTTTTACTTTGAGCTTTTTTAAATTTGAGCACAAAACACACACACACATACACACACACATCTATTTCTAAGATAAACATAAATGAAAAGAAATTGATTTTGTTGTTACATTAACTTTCGGTAAGGCCTACATGCATAACTGAACAAAATTAATAAAAATTCAATTGAAAAAATTAGTCCATAACAAGTGTCTACAAAACTTACATAATAAGTAGAACCATTATATGGTAAATACTGCAGGATGGTAAACGATTACATCTGTGTTTTAAGTGATGATCGAAATGACATTTAAATAAGAATGTCAAATTTTAAAGCACATATTGCGTTTGTTCCCAACATATTGATAATTTTTCCAATTTTATCATATAGCGGACATCTAATTCATTCGAGTGATACGTACAAATTTAATTAGTTTCGACTTTGCCATAGTTTTGCTTTCGACTTAGAATAAGATCCTGTATGAAAAGTGTCGCGATTATTCGAAACTGGACGAAACTCAATCAAATAAAATTGTGCTTATGCATGTGTGTAAATAAAAATTGGGGAGAATAATTTTGTCTAAGTATGTGTGTGAAACGTTACAACCGAAACTATTAGGGGACGAGATGCTGACGGAATTAAAAAACTACTTATTTTGATTTCAGAATTTTATTAAAATTCACATTAAAATTGACCATACGACTAACATAAATCTGTTGATTGATCAAAAATATTACCTATTCGAATTTTTTCCACATTTTTCAATAAGCAAATGGGTTTCAAGTTGTTTCTGATAAATTTCTTTACTTCAAGTCCTTCTTCTTCCATGAAAATAGATTTCTGCAAAAATAAATGCAAAGTAAATTGGGTGAGTTTTTATTCTAATTAAGTCACGGTTTTTAAAATTACCAATTGTCTTAATGATACTTCATCTTCCAAGATGTTTGTGTCGAAACGTAAAAATAAAATACATAATGTCAATTAATACGCAGATTTCTAGATACAACACAGTATACATATACGCACCAATACTAAAGTTATGATTCTTCGACTTTTTCTAATATTGCTAAGGCAAATACGAAAGCTCAATTTTGAGCATGTGTGTAAATAAAAATTGTGGGAACAATTTGGTGTAAGTATGTGTGTGAAACGTCACAACCGAAACTATTTGTGGACGAGATGCTGACGGAATTAAAAAACTACTTATTTTGATTTCAGAATTTTATTAAAATTCACACTAAAATTGACCATACGACTAACATAAATCTGTTGATGATGAAAAATATTAGGCCCGATTCTCGAGGCATAAAATTGCTGTTATGTTATTTTATTTCCCCTTTTCCTATTGGAATTTGTATTGAAAAAACAAAAATAACATAACATAACATAAAATTTTAGATCCTGGAATCGACCCCATTATCTATTTCAATTTTTTCCATATTTTTGTTTTGATATATTATAACACGGCATATACACTTTATGTGCTGTATTTGTATTATACACAATTCACTTTCATTCGTGATAACAATTTCATTATTTCCACAATATGTAAGTTTAATTTACAGGTCGGCAAATTGAATTAAGTTTTGTGCTGAAATGAAATTTTTATGAACATAATTAAACCATTAATATCTAGACAATTAATTAGTTAATAAGTATTTAATTTTGTAATACTTACATTTTAAACTAAAATGTTAAACCTGAACTTTGCCCTTCATATCAATTATAATTATGATGACGTCTCCATTATTAGTTACTCCTTACTATTTGGGACAGTATACATTACGCACCAATACTAAAGTATTGATTCTTCGACTTTTTTCTAATATTTCGAAGGCAAATACGATAGCTCAATTTTGAGTTTCGTCTTGTTATACTTGGAATCCGCAAATATGTATTCAGCATTAGTTGTCTAATATGAAACTACTAAAAAGTATTGTAGATAAACATCTGAAAATTTATTACAGTAACACTGCATCCCCAATGAAATTCCTTTAACTTTTTCCTTACAGAAAAGTCACTGCATCCCCAATGAAATTCCTTTAACTTTTTCCTTACAGAAAAGTATGGAAAAAAATTTGAGAAAAAAAAATTTTTTTTTTGTTAGGTTGGTGATTTCCTTATGAAAAATGTTATCAAACTTTTAACTTTTTCCTTATGAGACATACAATGAAGTAAACCGCATTTGCAAAATTGGTTGTTGTTGTTGTTTTTCTGCTTGTCACAAATTAAAAAATATTGAATGCATATTTGTATTTTAACAATTAGTGTTGTATTTTGTGTCCTGTGAAAAAGTAATAAATAATATATAATATGTATAATAATATAAAATAACAGGTAAACAAAAAATAATCTTGTAAAATGAAGTTAGCTTTACTTTGACTTTTCCCTATTCATTGGGTATGCTAAAGGAAAAAGTTAAAAGAAAAAGTTTTTTGCATTGGGGATGCGCTGTAATAGTGATAATTTGAAGCAAATATTTCCTAATAAACCACCATATTTCTAGAGAAGCAAACGAATTCATGGACTGTGAAGAGGTGGTACAAGATCAGTAGCCAATCCGAAAAAGCAAGAATAAATTATTATTTTGAAGTTGATGTATAAAATTAGGGGCATCTCATAAAAATTCAAGAAAAAACGTGTATAGAGATAAACACGTTTTTTCTTGAATTTTTATGAGAACAGTATAGAATTAATTAAACGCGTCCATTATTGTACTCGCCGGATTTACCAGTGAGGGAGTCCAAAACATCACATAAAAAAATTAAAATCATGAATTTCGATCAGTATCCAATGCAACCTTGATCGAGATCATTTTTTTAAAGAAATCTTTATTTCTGTGTAATATTACAACTAATGTCATTAATTATCTAGTAATCGTTTTATTAGTGTAGTAGTCTATTCTTGTGGGATGAAACCTATCCATTCATTCCAGCCCTGCCAGTTCTTTAATTTCAGCAACTCGTTGTCATGCTGCTGCAGTCGTAGTACATGACTCCTTGCAAATCTTTGTATTTTATCGCTGACGTATTCTATTTTTGAGTCTCGAGGAGATTGTCATTTCTAATGTACGAAGGAGAATTCACAATGCTACATAGTACTATATTTGATAGTACTTTGTTTTGGAATATTTGAAAGATCTTAACCGTAGTTTTCTTTGTGCAGTGCCAAAACTGAATACCATATGTGCAGATAGTTGTTTATATAACAGCAGTTTGTTGTGCGTTAGCAGTTCGGAGTTTCTTCCAATAAACCAGTGCATTTCTTTGAATTTTAAATTCAGTTCTTGCCTTTTCTTTTTTAGTTATTCACTATATTAACAGCATTTTGTAGTTATTCTTAATATTAACAGCATTTTGTAGTTTTCTTGTAGAATCAACAATACTAATCAGTGGTCAGAACAGCTGTGTCATCATCAAACGTTCCTATTCTAACTTCTACTATGTTTGGTAGATCATTTGTATATAGTAGGTATAATACAGGGCCCAGAACACTACCTTGTGGAGCCCCTGCCAATATTTTCTTTAGTTTTGAGTATTCCCCTTCCTGTCTCACCCGGAATTAACGGTCGTTGATGTAAGACATTAGCAATTCAAAATATAGTGTTGGTAAATCTCGTTGGAGCTTAAATTCCAGACCACGGTGCCAAACTTTATCAAATGCCTCAGCTACGTCTAAGAATATTACTAAACATTGGCTTTAGTCTCTTCAGAAACAGTTTTTCGGAAAACTATGATATTGTTGTTAGTAAAGAAATTGGGCTATAGGATGTCTATTTTCCACAATCTCCCTAAAAGAGGAAAAAAATCGTGTATAGCATAGATTTCGGTCCACTTGAGTCAAGGTCGTTCACTTACAATACAATTTCAATTTAAGTGATACGTTTTTATTTTATGGTAAATCTGACGTAATAGAACCGTCTGATTACTTAAAATTCTTATTAATAGTGTTATTAGTGTAATGTATCAAATTCAAATATTTAAAAGTACAAAAATTAATACTTTTATGTTATTCATATAAATTTATATTTTGTTTTCGGTATAATTATAATTTGTGTAGTATTTTTTAAAAATAAGTTTCATTGTGGATTACTTAAATTTATTCCTAAAATCCTAACAATTGATGTTATAGTGGTGTAATTAATTAAATTAAATTAATTTTTTTTAGCAATTTAAATTTTGATAGATAGCCATAGCCGTACAGCATCCATCTGTGAAGCGCTTTGCCGGTGTGTTGGGGTAAGTGAGTTAAATGTTATCTTTATTTTTGTTTGGGAAGATTAACCTCCTATTTAATTTGATTATTTAATTTCACCACTCTTTAAAATAAATCTGTTTAGAATTTTGAAAATGATTTCCTTTTCTCAATATTTAATCAATTTAAATGAATTAATTATGTTTATATTTATGAGCTAAAGTGTTTTACGAGGAGGGGAAATGAGAAGGGTCTCAACAGACAACGGATGAGGTACCATGCCTGCTTAATTTTTTTGTGTTTGTTATTATTTTTGCTTCAGAATATAAAAAGCAGCTTCTCAAGGTTCGTCGAAGTTCTCTAAACCCACTCCCATGCAGACTCCAGCCGGTGGGCTAATGGCTGCTCGGAGAACGAGATTTGACGGATTTCTGTTAACGGAATTTTACTTGATAATTTTACTGTAAAGGTTCCTGTCAAGCCTTACGAGCTCTTCTTTTTTCGTTATCCAACTCTCTCATTTTAACTGGATAGTATATAATTTTTTGTAATATTTCTTGCAGATCAGGTGAACTTTCCGAGGCCGCTTTTTGTATACTTTCAGTGAGGCTTTCCAGTTCTTCTTCTATCATGTAAGCGTTCGACATCTACACCTGCAGATAGATTGACGCTTTCTTCGACTATCTGCCGAAACTATTCACAGTTTTGATTTGTTATTTGTAAAGGTGAAGGGGATGGAAACGAGAAAGAATCAAAGAGTGGAACCGTGGAATGGGATTATTAACTGATTTTTGGAAAAAGTCCTGGAAAATGGCCAAAAATCGTTTAATAATCCCATTTCCATTCAACATACCCAATCCCATCATAATAAGTTAGGAATTGAACGGGTTCCGTCCCAGATGGCCATATTCCAGAACTTCTTCCAAAAATCATTTAATAATCCTATTTCCATCCAACATACCCAATCCCATCATAATCAGTTAAAAATTGGTCGAATTCCGTCCCAGGTGGCCATATAACGAGGAATGAAACACGACGAAAGAATTAAAGTGTGGAACCGCGGGTTTTCATCCAACATAACCAATCCCATCATAATCAGTAAAGAATTGGTCAAGTGTCATCCCAAGTGGCCATATTCCAGAACTTCTTCCAAGAATCATTTAAGAATCCCATTTCCATCCAACATACCCAATGTTATCATAATCAATACTGTATCATTCAAACAGCGAATTGCTCCGATTGGGTTGGGATTCATCGATATAAAATAAACAAAGAACTATCGCGCCACTTGGTATTTTTGGACATAAAATAAAACAAGCGCTGCTTAGGTTTTTTCGTACTCATTTAGAGAAGCACGATCGCGGTTTGGTAATCCTCGACAATGTTTTTTTCAATACCGTCTGGGACTCAAACGGTTAATTTATGCTTCGAGTGCAAAAAATATATTTTTTCAACCAAGGAAGCAGTTTTCGCAGCAATAAATAAACATTTTTAACTACACGAATAAATCAAAAAACATAATTTTACGCAAATACATAAACAAAGAATAGCGCAAAGAAATCAAATGTGGACGTCGAATGCTTTTTTTAAATGGAATCACGACGAAAGAACCAAAGTGTGGCTAGGCTCTATAACCCTTTTGTGTTTTAATAACACAATTGTGCGGGTAGGGCAAAAGTACCATTTCAAAAATTTAGTTTTGTATGTTTTTTGAACCAACTTACACATTTGTGAATTCCTTTTTAACTTATTTTCGTCCGAAAAAAACACTATGTATATCTATACAGACAATTGTGTTGGTTTTACTTCAAATCAAGTGAAATTTTTGGAACAGCTTTAACAGGTTTACATGAGAAAATTGTTATCTTCTGCAAATTTTTGCAGGTAAATAAGAAAGAATCCGCTATATAAAAATAATCAATGTGCCAGAAAGAAATAAACATATATAGTAATGGCGTAATTTTTTTATAGGATCATTATTAATTTACTTTCAATGAATTCAAATGCGAAATTTACATTTTTATCTATGGCGTCTGTTTTTATTATGAATCCTCAACATTTATAAATGCAAAATTATTTTTTTTTCTTGTTGATTTTAAAAATGTTGCCATAAAAATACTCGGATCGAATATATTTTATGGCAACATTTTCATTTTTATGGTCATTTTTGCTCAAAAATTCTTCTGCAAAATTTTGTTGGGATATATTGCTTTTCTTGTCTCTCATGTGCAAAAAGTCAATGTTATATCTTATTCATTTTGCAGAAGAAAACTGTTGGTCTTATGTAAACCGGCCATTAGTATCGCACGCAAATTTCTTGACAGTAAAACGATGGTGGCGCCTTTTTGATCAAAAGTGGATATTTTTAGAACTAAAACAAAAAGTGTCTCTGCTAAGTATTTTCGGAATGTTTAACTAGTGCTGTCTATTGAAATATAAATGAACTAAAATTTAAAATTGTATACGTTAATCGTTAGTAAAATAATGTTTAATCAAAAAATATTAAATTTGATTTAAAAATAAATCAAATTCAATATTTTTTTATGAATATATGCAATTAAGAGTGGGAAGGAAAGGAAATTATGGTACAATTGGGCGTAGAAGCCGGGATCAGCGAACATGTCGCACTGCGTGCCGCACGTAGGAGTGGATTATATAGAATCTATTAATGACACCTGCGCTACTCCTCGCATAGCCCTCCGGGGGTCTTAAGATTTTAATTTCGGGGGGCGTAGGAGCCAGTATATAAAAACATGTCGCACTGCGTGCCGCACGTAGGAGCCGATTATATAGAATCTATTAATGACACCTGCGCTCCTCCTCGCATAGCCCTCCGGGGGTCTTAAGATTTTAATTTCGGGGGGGGGCGTAGGAGCCGGGATATAAAAACATGTCGCACTGCGTGCCGCATGTACTCCTCGCATAGCCCTCCGGGGGTCTTAAGATTTTAATTTCGGGGGGCGTAGGAGCCGGGATATAAAAACATGACGCACTGCGTGCCGCACGTAGGAGCCGATTATATAGAATTTATTAATGACACCTACTAAAAAGAAAAATAATTGCACCCTTCTTCTGATAGTTGTACGTACCACAAATACCAAGCGCATGTAACTTATTAAAATTTATATTATTTATAAATGAAATTTACAAACATTTTTATTTTGTTTTAAATTAAGCATTTTAATTTATTTATGTTTCGCTAATTATTTAAATATTGTTACGATTTTGCCTTGTCAACCAAGGTTCGAATCACTGGATTGTGAATAAATACACTGCTTCAAATTTTAACTCACACAATTTATTTACACAACACAATTTATTATACAACACGAAATTCACAATTAATTATTACACTTATAACACACTTTTTAATTATCACTTTAATAATCGCTTTAATAATCACTTTAATAATCTTTCTATTTAACCTTCACTGTATCACGTTTAAAATAATACTCAGCATTCCACGTCAACGCGCGCCTTTATATACCAAAATATTTGTTTCTAGAATAATCCTAAATGCGCAGCAAATATGTTAGTATAGAAATGACGCCTAAATGTTGTTTATAAATTATAAATGTAATTGAACAATTAATGAAATTAACTTATTCTATTCCACTCTAGGTGTCACCGTAACACTACCCCCCACCTAAGCCTGTTCGTCCCGAACAGGATCCAGATCACCTCCTCTGTAGAGCGCCAAACGCTCTAAATGCACCACCTTTGGTTTACCTCTCCGTCCTTTCTGTATGCGATAAACCACATCGTTCAACTTTTTAATGACAGTGTAAGGGCCTTCCCATGTGGGTTGCAACTTCGGTGATAATCCCTTCTGCCGTTGCGGGTTGTGAAGCCATACCAATTGCCCTTCCTCGAAGCCTTGATTATTTGCTCGTATGTCATATCGAGCTTTCATTCGATCACTTGTTATCCGAATTTTCTCCCGTACAAATTGATGTATTTCATTGAGTTCCTCTTTCATTCGGTCGACATAATCCTGTCCGCATACAGCTGCTGATGGAACAGCCCCAAATTTTAAATCTCCCGGTAATCGCAGATTGTTCCCAAATTTGGTTTTCGCTGGTGTCACTCCTGTTGTGTCATGTACCGCTGATCGGTAGGCCATCAGGAACATCGGTATATGTCGATCCCAGTTACGTTGGTTCCTTTCCACAACCTTTGCTAGATATTCCTCCAATGTGCCATTGAATCTTTCCACCATACCGTCCGACTGTGGGTGTAAAGGCGTCGTTCTTGTTTTATTGATTCCAAGCATCTGATATATCTCCTGAAATACCACCGATTCGAAATTCCTTCCTTGATCCGTGTGAATTTCCATCGGTACACCAAATCTGCTAATCCAGTTGTTGACCACGGCATCAGCTATTGTTGTTGTCTCCTGATTGGGTATGGGGTACACTTCCGGCCATTTGCTGAAATAATCCATTATTACTAGCACATATTTATTTCCGCTCTCGGTGGTCGGAAATGGCCCCGCCACGTCCATTGCAATTCTCTCAAATGGTGCTCCGACATTATATTGTTTCATGGTTCCACGGCTTTTTCGTGCTGGTCCCTTTACTGCCGCACATTGGTCACATCTTCGACACCATTCTACTACTGACTGTCTACATCCGGACCAGTAGAATCGTTGGCGAATCTTGGCTAATGTTTTATTAATCCCTAAGTGACCTCCACTTGCTCCTCCATGATACTCATTCAGGATTTCCGCTATCCGATCCTTTGGCACCACTACCAACAATTGTTTTACTTTACCATCCGTGCTTTCCCACTTTCGTTTTAAACATCCATTTTCTATGTGGAGGCTATCCCATTGAGCCCAATATGCTTTTACAATGGGAGTTTTGTCAGCTATCTCACTCCATGTGGGCCGGTGTTCCTTTTCCTTATGGTCAACACTGATCTCATCCGGTTTTTCCTCCTCGAAATCATACTTGTCTGGATTTACACCTTCTTTCTCCATGGCCTCACGTAGTCGCTCCACCAAACTAGCTTTTGTGCCTTCACTGGCCAAACCTCGTTGTTTCAGTTGCTCCTTTAATTGCGCAAGCTTCAATTCGTAGAGAATCATTTTTCTTATTATTCACAATCCCACCGCTGTCGCCAATTGTTACGATTTTGCCTTGTCAACCAAGGTTCGAATCACTGGATTGTGAATAAATACACTGCTTCAAATTTTAACTCACACAATTTATTTACACAACACAATTTATTATACAACACGAAATTCACAATTAATTATTACACTTATAATACACTTTTTAATTATCACTTTAATAATCGCTTTAATAATCACTTTAATAATCTTTCTATTTAACCTTCACTGTATCACGTTTAAAATAATACTCAGCATTCCACGTCAACGCGCGCCTTTATATACCAAAATATTTGTTTCTAGAATAATCCTAAATGCGCAGCAAATATGTTAGTATAGAAATGACGCCTAAATGTTGTTTATAAATTATAAATGTAATTGAACAATTAATGAAATTAACTTATTCTATTCCACTCTAGGTGTCACCGTAACAATATGTACATTTTGATTTTTGTATTTTATTTATAAAAATATCCCTAAGAAGGCATTCTTTATCAATTTCTTCTTTAACAATTTTTTAGTTCAAATTATATAACCACCGTAAACAAAATTATAGTAAATTTAAATCCAAAAGCGGAAAAAATTATAAATAATATGTAAAAAATTGAAATATCTATAAGATGGCCGCTCATAATGTTTACGCTTTTAGTTAGTATTATGTCCATTTTCACAAAAATGTCGCGACAGTCAATTTGCGATGCGATACTAAAGGCTAGCCAAATTTTTTATCAACGCCATTACATACGATGGTTTTTCACTCACACATTTGTGTGGGTTGGACTAAAATTGAGCCAAAATTTTGTTTTTCTTGGTTGAAAAAGGGATAAAGCCTAACAAGAACAATGAACTATAAAATATCTATGCCGATATGTTTATAAGATAGACATATATGGATTAAATATAGAAAGAAATTAAAATTGTGTATGTAAATGTATCAAAACTATAAAATAAGATAACCTCGGAGAAATTGGCTTATCCCTTTTTCAACCAAGAAAACAAAAAAATTAGCTTAAGTTTAATCCAACCCACACAAATGTGTGAGTAAAATACCATCGTGTGTAATGGCGTTGTTGATAAAAAAATTCGATTCATTTCAAGTACAACCAATACAATTGTGCATAAGCACTTTTCATACCGCACGCCTCGGCTTTGAGCTTCAAAAAATTTTTTTTTTAATTTTGCTTTTCAGCTTCCTAGATTAGTTTCATTCGATTAAAAATCTTAAATTTTATAGAAATAAACCAAAATAATTATAGAATAAGTTATTTTTAAGTGAATATTTTCAAAAATAAAAAAAATATTGCAATGAAGTTATCTGTAAAGCGGAGGCAATATGTTCCACACACGACTTCATAAATTTAAAGTCGTATAAAGCGAAGTAAAACAATCAGTACAAATTTGACAGTTCAAGTGTTTACACTACCCTCCGACGCGTGATATATAAATAAAAAACAAAAATATTAAAATGGATAAATTAGAGGACGAAGAATATCTTGATGAAGAATATATAGTGTACGATGAAGAGCTCGAGCTAGAGTGTACAGAAAATCAACACACTTTTGAAGATTGCTTGATTTTGGAAGTACAGACTCATCCTATACTTTATGATTTAACCGACACGAATTATACCAACCAAAGAAAAAAAGATTCGGTCTGGTTAAAAATTTCTGAAAATTGTAGTCGACCAGGTAACTATAGATTTTGTGAATATATTTCTGTGTATTAAATTACAAATACTTGATGTTGATTTCTCTTTACAGTCAACGAATGTAAGAAACGATGGAAATCATTAAGGGATCGGTTTCGTTCCCTTTACAACAAAGAAAACACTACAGTCAGTGGGCAGGCTACCAACAAGAAAGTTGAATGGCAGTATTACGACGCCTTGAAATTTTTAATTCCGACAATTTCCCAAGCTCCGTAATTATTAATACTATATGTTCAATCTAAAATCAAATTACGAGTTCCTGAAATACATTTGTTGTCACCTGGAATACATAAATCATCGCCTGAAAGAAAACCACCACCAATTTATCGTCGAACCCAACACTACAGCTGAGTTATTAATATTACCATCCGAGAATCGTCCCTCATTAATGTATGTAGTCATCTGAAATGTAATTAGATTAATTTAATTAAGTTCATACGTATATTATAATAATTTACTTACCGATTAATGGAATGCCTTTCCCAGTTCAATTTCCCTTGTATGTATTAACTTACACAACTTCATGATGTATGTTGATTCAATGAGTATTCCCTTGTAAATATGTAGTATATCCCATGATAAATTTAATTTATATAGATGATCTGAAACATAAAATTTAGTTAATATTTAATTATAATATAATAATTTAATTCTACTTATCTTGATTTCATAATGTAAACATTTAACCTCCATTTTATTGTATTGAATATTAACGTCAAATTATTGGATGTGTTTGTAAACCTATAATTTATTCCAAGTTCGAAACGACACTGCACTGTAATATTATTATTGTATTGGAATGGTGTTTTTTCGAGCTTCCAATAAAATTTAGGTATGTCATTTTTTAGAACAAATCGTTCATTATAAATTCAACCAGAAAACGAATTGCATCGTCCGTTTTGTAAAATAAAATTAATAAATAAAAATTATAAATTGTTCACTTTAAAATTAAAGTTAAATCGATCCGGAGTTTAATTATACACTATACATTATGTCATCTAGTAAGATTATCAATAATTTGATTTTTTTTTATGTGTATTTAGATCATTTAGCAACTACAGTGAGAGTAATTCCTCTTCCAACCACGACACACCATCGACATCACGGAACTGTAGTGAAAGTAGTTCATCTTTCAAACAAAACACCCCACCCACCACTAGGAACCCTAATAAAAGGAAGAAAGATGAGTTATAGTACCACCTTCTTCAATATATGCAAACTTCTGATGTTGAAGAACAAATTGATAGCGACAAAAGTTTTGCGCTTAGTCTTGTAGAACCATTAAAAAAGCTATCAAAGCGAAAAAATGCACTCGCTCGGATTAAAATTCAGCAGGTTTTGTATGAATTGGAATACGAGGATGATGCAGCAATAATTTGAATTTATTTTATGTGTTTTAGTTTAATTAAATTAATAAGAATGAATTTGCTTTAATTAACAGTTTTGGATTATACTGTGCTTTAGATTTTAAGTTTTGTGTACATATGTCAAAAAATAAAATGCCTACTACTGAATTGCAATATGAATTTCAATTTATTATTATAATAGAGTATTTTTTACACATTAAATAAATATTTAATTGAAATAGAACGTGAGTTTTAATTTATATGCTCTTCTTGCCACTCTACTTTTCCATCGGTGACAAACCACTCAGCCAGTTCCTCTCTATTATTTATTGCTTCAACTGTATTCAAGCAAATTGATGAATTGGGTCCCGTACTTTTAAATTCCCGATGTGGTAGTCTTTGCGCCTGCCTTAATATATTATGTAACACTACACAGCACATAACTATATTTATTGCATAGTTTGGTTGGGCAAGCATCCGAACTAACAATATACGCCAAGTGTGGCATAGTATCCCGAAAGCGTTTTCGATCATTCGTCGGGCGCGAGATAGTCTGTAATAAATATGTTTGACATATTAGCACAGTTGAAATAAAAATCTTGAATTAATTTTTTTACCTATAATTAAATATTTCTTTTTTGTATGTAAGGTTTTTTCCTCCAAATGGTCTTAAAAGGTTCCGCCTTAGAGGAAACGCCTCATCAGCAACCAAAAAATATGGAAACCTTTTGTTGCTTTTGGGTAAAATGGCATCTTCCGGAATTTGAAGTCCTCTGTCATGGTTCATCCATGCCTTTCCAAATTCGGATGCCGAGCCATGGTAAAGCGGTAGTGTGCATCGCAAACTAGGAGCACAATTGAAAAATTTTTTTTGTAACAGAAATATTTGGATCCCCTTTTTCGTGGTTTAAACATTTGAATATGTTTGCCGTCAAGAGCTCCTAGGCAGTTTGGCATTTGCCACAAGCGATAAAATTCATTTCCAATTTCTGTCCAATTATCAGTCGTTCGAGGACCCATATAAATTGATAATAATTGTTTCACTATAATAGCAGTCGAAACTTGTTTTACAATTTTCCAAATAGTGGAAATACCCATTCTGAAATCTAATGCTAATTTCGTAAATGAAATTGCATGTGCCAAATGTCTACAAACAAAAAAAGTAATTAAAATATTAAATTATTTATGTAAATTTATAAATATGTACTTACATTAATGTTATGCACAGTTTTTCTTTTGCACTAATGCTTCTTCGGAATTGTGTGCCTGGACCCTCTATTTCATTTTGGATAGCATCTAAAATCATATTGAAATTAACTTTCTCCATCCGAAACAAAGTAAAATATCTAGAATAAAAATCAAAATAAATAAATAGCCGTCACTGGTATTAGTAAAATATAATTTCATACTTAGCTGGATATTCTTCTAGTTGTTGGCATAACGTTCGATAGTACCCAAATGAGTCCCGTTTTGCTTCGGTGTTAAATTCGTGCACCCAACAAAATTACGATTTTTTTTTTTGCTTATATATGTATCAATACCACTACATAATAGGCCATTTTTCTATATAAAAAAATTCCATGAGCTTGTATAGGTAAATCCAAATAAAAACGCGGGTGCCATACGAGTAAGTAAAAAATTACATGGGACAAAAAAAAATCTTCGTTTGTCCCAATAAATCTGCTTTATTATCTACAAACATAATTTATCTGAAGGATCACGATAAATATTGATATTTTGAGAAACATTTCCAATAAAAATATTTCCCTATTGAGTAACTTTTCATTTACCAACTTACTGATAAAAGTAACAACACAATTTTTCAATGACACGTGCGCGTATAAGATTTTTAATTTCTCTTGGCTCTCTTGTATTATTTGTTTTGGTTTTGTTTCACGACATGATACAGTACCGAAGAAAATAATGAACTTAATTTCACACATTTTATTTGTGTAATGAATTTTAGATTAAAGGGTATACAATTTTATTTATTTTCGTTTGTGTTTTGTATATTATTTTTGTAATCTGCTATGTAGTGTAAAACATAGAAAGATTTTACCACAGTACACATAATATACAAAATTATTATGTGTGATATTTTACCTTCTCAAGTTTCAATATCGGTATCGTAATTTTAATTCTTTACTGTAAATTTTACATAAGCCCACAAAAAAAATCCAATTGTTGATCAAATTGGATTTTTTTTTAAAGTTATTATGTACAACCAACTAAATCACGCATTTGGGCTTATCATTAGTATTGATTGATTAAAATGTATTTTGGTTTATTACACCACATTACTTAAAAATCATGTTTTATTTGAACAAAAATAAAAACAAAATATTTTGTTGTCATACGCAAAGACGTACACCCATCCCGTTCAACATATTTTGGTTTACTAAAAAAGTAAAAAAGCATGTAAGAGCGGCAGTAAAAAATCTCATGTATTTTTGTTTTTATTTTATTTGTTGTTACGGTGTAAAAATAAGTTGCTAGTTTAATTGAAATATTACTGAATGAAACGTTTTCTGAAAACAATTTTTGTTTTAAATAATTCAATAACAAAATATCATTATTTATTTCTTGCAATGTATTATTCAATTTAACTTGAACGATACAAATTATTTATTACAAATAATGAAATTGTTTTTTTGTAGCCATGTAATTTTTTTTCGTTTTGTATGGGATTCTCATTTCTTTTTGGATTTACATATACAAACAAGATTTTAACAAGAAATGGCCTGTTATTGTATTGGTATTGTATGTATATATGCACGCAATAATTATTTTTTTTCGTACAAATTTTGATTTGCGAATTAGTTTTCTTCTAATAATCGACATTATTGTTATTGATATATTTATTAATTTTAATACATATTTTAATTTTTAAGATTTTTGTTTTTCCTACTATATATTTCGCTAGACAAATGACAACCAGAAATTAACAAAATATTTGACAGCTACGAAAAAATAAAGTCGACGCTCTCGGTATGAATGACCCAAGTATAACAAAATGGAGCTCATTTTGACAGTTCCAACTTTCGTTACATTTTTGAGATATTTCATGGAAGACATGGAACTCGCACAATATTCAGTTCTTTGAGTTACGGGTTTTTGTTCCACAGTTCATAGTAAAACTTGTAATAAAATGGAACTTGATCGTGGAACTTAGTTCCAACAATTGTTCCAAAAAAAACCAAATTAGTTGGAAGTAGTGATACTTGGGGAGTCATGGCTTCATATTTATGGAACATAAAAATTTTGAGGCGAGGCGTGCGGTATGAAAAGTACTTAAAGTACGGTATGAAAAGTACTTTAAATATAGTGTTTTTTTTCGACCGAAAATAAGTTAACCCTTTCCTGACCCGAATACACAATTGTGTATGTAAACGACAACCGAATATGTCAAACATAGAATTAGGTGACAATTGAAGACCAGCATACACAACTGTGTATAACATTTAATTTTGTTTTCGTCCGAAAAATAACAGTAACTATAATAATGATAAAATAATTAATATGTTATCAAAAACTAAGTATTAATATGTTATATAATTAATTTGTTATCAAATTATTATGCTTTTTTCAAAAAGAATTCCGATTTAATTAAGATCCGTTAAAATACGGAAGACATTACAACCTGTCATTATTTACATACACATTTGTGTGTGGTGAACTTAACTTGAAGCAAAAGAAAAATTTTTTTGAACTCGAAAGGGTTAAAAAGGAATTCACAAATGTGTAAGTTGGTTGAAAACACATAGCAAAATAAATTTTTGACATGTACTTTTGCCCTGCCCGCACAATTGTGTTAGTAAATCACTAAAGGGTTATAAAATTTTCACAACATATTTATTCCTCGATATCAATACAACATCCATGTGCCGGCCGTATACACATACATAGGCACTGGTAGAAATTATAGTACCCCAAGTATCACTACTTCCAACTTATTTCGGTTTTTATGGAACAATTGTTGGAACTAAGTTCCACGATCAAGTTCCATTTTATTACAAGTTTTACTATGAACTGTGGAACAAAAACCCGTAACTCAAAGAACTGAATTAATTGTGCGAGTTCCATGTCTTCCATGAAATATCTCAAAAATGTAACGAAAGTTGGAACTGTCAAAATGAGCTCCATTTTGTTATACTTGGGTACATACTACCATAGAATATTTACGAAAAAATAATCAAACCCAAAAACACACATTTATTTTCTTCGCTGTACACACAAAAAAAGGAAATATGTACATATTTTGTTTTGTGTTTTTCGTAATTTTAGTTTTGCATTGCATTTGCTTGCGTGAAGTTGTGTACCATGTGCGTGCAGATAAGAGAAATGTAAATACAAAAAATTGTATTACAAGATTATAAAATATGTATGCAATTTTTTTTTCTAGAGTCATATGTACCTACTATTTATTACTGTAAAAGTAGTGTCTCATTCATGATTTGTTGGAAAAAAGTTTTCGTCATGTTAGATGACAAGTTTTCTCACATAAACATTTTCAAATAAAATTATTATGGATTTAAAATCTGTATACATACATATTTGTTTACATTCTTAAAATCTCTAATCGATACGATTTAACATATACAAATTGAAAAAAGATCAATGCGCGATACTATTTTTCAACAATCAGCATTCAGATTAGTCCCAAATTGCATATTTTAAAATTGTGACGTGTTGTGCACCTGCAGAAGTTAGTCGGAATAAAATTTAAAAAATTTATTATTGCGTATGTGACATTGTATAGTTAAACTTATAGTAGGAAGACCAGGTATCTCGTGGTAGTATCGTATACCTGTTCTTCACATTTTACAACGTCTTTCTATTGTTCGTACGGCTATCCAATAATCAAAGTTAATTTAAAGATTGCTGACCAGGTTTAATAGTGACAATATTATTTTCAAGTACAACGTTTTATGATCTTTTCAAAAATCGGTTTTATGATGTTCTTATATACTCCAGTCAATAAATTTTATATACCTAGTATATAATTATTGCATAATGATATTACATATAACTACATTGGTGGTGTATAGTCAAGTTTTAAATATCTTTTCTCGATCGTACGATTGTTAAATACTCAATGTAATTTGGTACTTATGTACTTTTATGTACATAGACCGATCAAAAGGTTCATCTCTATTTTTGCACAGATACTTTACAAATAATTTCATTATAATTTGTGAGGCCATCGTGGCAAGTATAGAGTGACGTACCCCAAGCATAGAATTCATACTAAAGTGTATATTTTAAAAATTAAAATAGAATTCATGCTAAAGTGATTTGAAAATAAAAATATTTAGTGATCGAAAGGGGAAATAATTAATAACCATAAAAAAATAATAAAAGTTCGTAAAAACTAACCCGAAAAGCTAGAAGTTTTCGACCATCTCTATAAGGGTAAGCTTTGTTTGCTGTTTGTTGGAATTTTTAATAATTTATACTTTGTGTTATATTTGTGATGCCTAGGCTGTGTAATTTTTAATCTAACCCGAAATTGCGGGGAAAAGGGACAAGAGACCTGACGGTGGCCTCATTGGAGTGCTCGCATTAATAAATTGAAAGGGATATCATCAATTATACGTCCATTTAATCCGTTTCATCTTTAACGCAGGATTAAACTAAATCTCCTAAATAAGTTGCGGTTCAGTAACCCGAGCGAATCTATACGCTGGGAATAATTAAATAAAACCGTACTCGTATGTGGTTTTTAAAACGGAATTTTTACATTACGGAACTTTTAATTCCGAACCTACGTGTTTAACAAAAAAAAACAAAACAAAATTATATAGGTTTATAAGTTTCATAGTTATAAAAAAAATATAGTTCATATCTAGTTTATTAGTTGATTCAGTGGTATAAGAGCTAGTGATAAAAGAAAATTACAAAAAAAAACAAAAAATTTGATAGAAAAAAGTAAGATTTGAAAAGAATTATCAGAAAGATTTTGATGGCGAAAGCAATCTGGTTATTTAAAATTTGAATGACCGCTCGGCGGCTTAGTGGTTGTAAATTAATAAATTTTAAACGATTCGAGTAAGGAGGAAAGTCCTCCCAAAGTTATCCCTCAGCACAAGAACGTCGATTCCGTTTATGTGGACATCGTGATGAGGCCATCACACTTATAGGTCGAACAAGACCTAGGGTTCTTAGCCCAACACCTAACCAATCCTTGCATAGAGTTCGCTCTATTGATGATATCATCGATCTTATCTTGCAAGTTTAATTCGCTGTCACATGTAACACCCAAATCTAGAACGGATGAAACTTCACTCCAACAACAATTAATATACTATTTTCAAAAAATAAATTGTATTCGTTTACGAGAATATGTTAATGCAAACTGAAACTTCCTGACGTTTAGCTCGAGATCATTCTTTGTACACCTAACACCATGCATATATAGTATATACTAACGAAATTGAAATTTACCTACATATATAAGTCTTCATATCGTTCAATATCATTAAAAAACAGCATGGCAAAAATTGGTCTTAAGTTATTTTCTATGGTTATCATATTGTGTTCTTTTTATCACGATTTTATATATTTCATTTTAAATAAATGAGAGTTTGTTCTTTTATTTTTGTGGTGATTTATATTATATTAATTTTACATTAATGCTGTGTGCCTCATGTCGATTTTTTTGTCTAAATTTCCAACTAACTAAATTGATGGTTAGTTCATACCAATCGTTCAAAGATGGCACAAAACAAACCGCATCTGTTGTTTAATTAATATCTGCTAAATAAACCTAAATTTAACATTCTACGAAACATGTTTAATCGGTAATTGATAAATCGGAACTAAGTGTGCAGTTGAGAAGTAAATATCGGGTAGATTTCGTAGTAATATTCAGTCGCCATGGCCTGATGAGATGATTGAATTTTTTCATGATCTATCTTTCAGTCACGATTTAACATCGTGTTACCATCATAAGGCCGTTATATGACATTACAGATAGCAAAGAAGATAGCGGACTTAAGAAACTACAATTTTTAAACTTTTACCTTTGTGTGAAAATAGTAGTTATGTTCAGGACAACAATATAAAATCACATAGGTATTAAAAATGAATTAAACATTTTAGTATAAAGAGTATTTTGTTCTGTTAAATTCTTAAACTGAAGTACTTACAAATGTTTAATTAATTTACAACAATATTAATATTTTTAAGTTTTAAAATTATTTGTGCAAATACATATTTTAAAAAACCTGAAGATCAAATTAGTATTTGAAACGTCGGTTAGAAATAAAAATATTATTTTAAAAAACATAACGACATCTTTACTTAATTTGAATTAAAAACGCTCAATAACTACATATTATATAATACTCGTATCTTAATAATATCTGATAATGTACTCGACGTATATCATGATTTACGGCACAAGAACATTTTTTTTATTTTAGATACAGAAAAAGTTTACTTTCATTCATCTTCATAGAAATTCTAAATTACAAAAACAAAAACACATTTCATACCCATTCATAAAAACACATTTCACATTTTCACAATTTGTCATATACATAATATTACCACAGCTTGTTTTTTATATTCTCTACATATCGCAGTAAAATCGAAACGAAGATCGAGGAACCAAAATAAAAAAAAAATTTTTTTTGTACGTATACAGCGGTGAAAACAAATCTAGAATTTCTGCTTTGAAATATTTTTCATAAATAAAATAAACTATTTCGTGCACTGTGTCGCTCAAGGTTTAGTACCGAAAACTAATATATTGGGAGCAGCGCTAGCTTCGCACTGGCTTATAAAAATAATATTTCTTGGTTTTTCTTGTATATTTCTTCTTTTATGATATGTATGTACTATACTTTCCTACTATAACCTGAGATTCAAACCATACCTTTAAAATTTCTGACATTTCTGTAAATATTTTTTTTGTTGTGTCATTATTTTGCTTCGTTTGTGTTGACATGTAAATTATTTTACAAAATATAATAATGGTTAATAAAGAAAAGGTTTGAAAATCTATTATTAGTATTTTATAAAAGCATATCCGGTAAATAGTAAAATATTATGAAATTATTATTATTATTTTTTTATCTTTTGTCTAATTTGAATTTCTTATTATGTCATAACCTTACTTTTCGTAATGTAAGTCAAATGCTTGTTTTGTGCGAATTGCAATTGAATAAATTTAATTCTTTTACATAATAATCAAATAATCATTGTCTAATATTTTTTTTAATTAATTACTATTCCAGGAATTTCCAGAATTAAAAAATGACCTGATTTTACGTGCGGCTCGTGGAGAACCAGTTTCACGAGTACCTGTGTGGGTAATGAGACAAGCGGGGCGATATTTACCTGAATTTCAGGAAGTCCGCAAAGTGCACGATTTTTTTACTGTATGTAGAACTCCAGAACTAGCAGTCGAGGTAACCATGCAACCATTACGCCGGTTTGATTTGGATGCCTCTATCATCTTTTCGGATATTTTGGTAATCCCACAAGCCCTTGGTATGACAGTTGAAATGTGTCCTGGACGTGGACCTGTGTTTCCAGAGCCATTGAATGGACCAGATGATTTGACAAAATTGACTGTAGAAAATGCAGTATCTCGTTTAAGCTATGTTGGTGAAGCAATTACTCTAATGCGGCACACGTTAGAAGGAAAGGTTCCTTTGATTGGTTTTTCTGGGGCACCTGTGAGTAAATTTATTTTTAAATTCGCACTGCATTATTACAATACTGTTTAATTTTAGTGGACACTTATGGGGTACATGATCGAAGGTGGTGGAAGTAAAACTATGGAAAAGTCTAAAGGTTGGTTGACAAATCATCCGGAGGCGACTGAAAATCTACTTCAAATGTTAACTGATACGATTGTTGATTATTATGAGATGCAAATCAAAGCCGGCGCCCAGCTACTGCAGTTATTTGAATCCAGTGCGGAACACTTGAGTAAAGAGCAATTCTTAACGGTAGCGTTGCCATTCATAAAACAGGTTCGCGAAAACTTACTCGTGAGAATTAAATCTCAGAACATCGAACCAGTTCCAATGATACTTTTTGCTAAAGGAGCTGGGCATAGTTTAGCTGAACAAGCTGCTTTAGGATTTGAGGTAATTGGATTAGATTGGACTGTAGACCCAGAAGAGGCTAGAAGGCAAGTAGGACCTAATGTAACCTTACAAGGAAATCTAGACCCACAAGACTTATACAAAGCTCCTGATGAAATCCGAGAGTTAACAACCAAAATGGTCTTAAAATTCGGAAAAACCCGTTATATTGCCAATCTTGGGCACGGAATTACGCCACAAACTCCAATTGAATCCATGAAAGTTTTAGTAGAGACGGTTCATAATGCCTTATAAATTTCGCTGAAATTTTTCCAAGTTTATGTCAATAAATTTATTTAAACGCGAATTTTGTTTGTTTTATACATAGAATTTAATAGGATAGAACCGTTGGTTCTTACGTCTACAGGGGACAAGCAAGGTCAAGTCCATTGTTGACCGTTTCGCTCGCTCGTAGGTCCGGTTCTCATACTTACGAATAAAAATACCGGATTTTTCATTTATTCTAATCACGTAAATCCGCCATTCCACACTGATTATTTCGTCGTGATTCTTTCCTCGTTTCCTTCCTCTTAACCAACAAACGGTATAAAGGGTAATAAAGGGTAAAACATCAAAGTGTGAAACGGCAAACAAGATTTTTATCCATTCAAGAAAATGTATATACATAATTACATACATTAACAACATTAGTACACATTAGTATCCTGCCCAGGAAGGCTTCACTAAAAAATAGTAGGCCTCACACATAATATGGGGTGAATGCAAAATATCTCACTCAAAAAAAATGTAGATATCACTGTTTAGTGAGGCAAAAATGTTTTGCCTACTTTTGAGTAGATACTAGATATATTTTGGTTTGAACCTGTACTTTAAATAACAATTTATATTGTTTTATTTTCATTTCTTTTTATTGTCTGAAGTTTAATAAATTAAGGAATTTCATATTGACTTAATTTTTAAAATCAATTATATTAGACATAAACTGAAAAATACGAATATATTGCATCCAGCTCATGTAGAATTCTACAACTGAGGAAAATATACAAGTGAGACATCTCAAATGTAGGCCTACTTGCGCTGGATATGCCCAATGTTTTTGGTTCTCCATACATTTTTACATATTCAACTTAAAGGTCGGAACGAAACGAAAACTAGGAACCTTACCTTGGTAAAGTTGGTTTATTAAAACTCATTTTGCAAAAATGCTGGGTTAATTCTCAGCGATCCCCAATAGAATTCCTTATGACTTTTTCCTTCCATACAGAAAAGTATGAAAAAAAATTTGAGAAAAAAAAAATGTTCTCAAATTTTTAATTTTTCATACTTTTCTGTAAGTAAAAAGTCATAAGGAATTCTATTGGGTATGCGCTGAGTCTTTTGACACAAGTGGCATTAAAATTTGGTATTATACAGAATCTACTTAAATATAAGTCCTGCTAACTCCACACATATAAAATAAACAATAACTAAGTAAAGATGTATTGGAAATATTTTTTCCATAGTAATTTTTTTTTAAATAACTAAGTATAAATGTGTTGGTGCAGAAACAAAAAAAATGAGCAAAAAAAAATTCAAATTTACGTTGCATTGTTAGTGTAACCAACACACTCTTTGTTAGTTTTCTTTAAATAGGTATCTGTCAATGAGAGAGTAAGCAGGACTTATATTTAAGTAGATTCTGTATTATACCACAAATAATGAATTTTATACAGATGAACAAGTTAAATGGAGAAAAGATGTATATAAAAATTTAAAAACAAAAATTTGAAGGGGAAATCTGTATAGCAAGCGAAAGACTATATACAATGTTCATTCAACTGAATGGTCTCTTTTCTTCTTTCACTTCACAAATTAAGAAATGAATTTTTATGAAGAAATGAAACCGAAGTACACATGCACATGCACAAAACCAAAATAAAACATTTCATTTATATGTATGCAGCTCTCGATGGTTTATTTACATTTATTTATCAAGCATTGGTAATTTGTTTTCGAACTGAAAAGCAGTAAGAAAATTTACTTTTTATATTAAAAATGACAATATTAACTTAATAATTATAAATCAAATTTAAATATGTACTAAATAATTTATGATAACATTTTGGAATTATCATTTATTGAGTATAATATACCTATACCAACCACATAGCTATGTATAGGTATGTAGCTATGTATAGGTAGTAATGTGTAGATCATATATAGTAAATAGAGAATATGTAGACAAATTGATTTTAAATTATCGGTTTTCTCTCTTCGTCGTAAGGTTTTTAGATATTTATTAAAATCTAAATACATAGAATGAAATAGGACATTATATTATTTCATAAAAGATAACCTTTATGTGTACATTTTTCTAAATTCGATAACAACAATTTATTAAAATAAAATAAAAAAACACACAAATGTTGAAATGCATTACTGCAAAACCAACAACAATATAAAGCCATGTTAATGCAACAATTACAGAAAAAAATACACTATAGATAGTTGTATTAGCATATATCTGTACATCGTATGTGCGCACTAGTTTAATAAGTAGTGGTGCGAAAGAAAAAAAATAACATGGGATTGTTAGTGTAATAAACACAATCTTCTGTAGTTTATCGTATATTGGTATCTGCGTTTCAGACTTTGTTCAGGGCTTTTAATTGTTGTTGGTTTTGATTACTGACTAATCAACACAACATTAGGCGAATGAACAATATTACTTTACGAAGGATCAAGTGAAACAAAGATAATTCGATATCATTGTTTTATTTGGATATGTATAATGTGGATGTTTCAACGACTGTGAATGTATAAATTTTAGATTTTTTTGTTTGTTATTTATTCTTATTGAAGATCGGGAAATAATTTTCGGCATGAACTAATTAAACTAACTTGAATAAGAAAAACTATGGATTTGGTAAATTGTAAATTGAAAACAGAAATTAAAAATGCACCTACAATTTTGATACAATATTTACTATAGCAAAATGTTCAAATAATTAACAGAATGAATTAGAAAATTATTAGATAGATTTTCTTAATTTATTCGGATATCGTATGAGTTTCACTTAGATATGTCAATTGTTTTGTATTCATATAACCTTATTTAAATGGAATAATCCAAAAGAAAACTAAGAAGATAAGATTACTTATTTTGAAGGAAATATTAGGTTCACCGATAATTTGCCTTTTTTCGTAAATATAAACTGGCTTATTAGAAATTTTTTAGCAAGAATTATTTTAAAAACGTTCTACGAATCGAAAAAAATTGTGAATTTGAATTTAACTGCAAAAAGTTTTAAGAAAAATGCTGGTATTTATGTATGTCTGAAAGTTAAAATGTAGAGGTCAATGTATTGGACTATTATTTTCTAATGCCACATTAGGTCTCACAGAAACCGTATTTTTCTTCGTTTCTTTCCCCGTTTACCTATGATACGGGTTTTATCTGCGCCGCAATTTTTTGATTTTATTGGTAAAGGGGAAACAAACGAAGAAGTTACCGGATAAAAGTTACCCTAGTGTGAAATGAGCCATTAGTACTCGTTAACTATTTTTTGTACAAGTTTTTTACAATGACAAATTATTGTTATGCTTTTCACAACATGAACGGAACTGAATTAATTCTTATCCGATTATGATGATATTGGGTATGTACGATGACTTTTGGGAATATGGGCGATGTTCTGAAATATGCCATTCCCGAATAGAATTAAGTGAATTATTAAACAGTGCGTTCAATTTGATATTCTGAAATGTATAATTTTATCAATACGATGATATTGGGTTAATGAGGACGCTTTGGAGCTGCTACGGGTTTAGCTGTATAATCCTAACAATAGCCATTCCAATCAAGATTTTACGATGGGCTGTAGTTCCTCCTGATCTTTTTTGTTAATCTTGAGAGAAGTTTATAGGAATTATATCCAAAAACATAAAATGGTTTAAACCTAAGAGTTTTTAAGTTTAGAACAAACGCTTTATGTAGACCAAGATGCAGAAATACATGTTTCGAGTCCGTATTTTGGTTAAAAATAATCAATCTATCAGTTGTTAGTCCCAGGTTTCTCTTGTCCTGCTCCATTAGAAATTCTGTATTCTTCTAGAATAGCACCAGAAACAATAATTCGCCTCCTCTTATTAGGCTAGAGTGATTGCGCTGTCTCACTAAACCAAGGTAGCCTAGAATCTCGTTAAGTTAAAGTCATAACCTGCAAGATCTAATAAAATATTTTCATTTTAGTGGACAAAACATTTATTAATTTAATAGATAATGAAGCAAAGAACACGTAGAGCCAGGACGAATACAATGTTTCTGTATTAGTAATATAAACCCAAAATTCCTAGCGAATCACTGATTGTAGAACAAAGACTTATTCGACTGAGCAGCATAAAAGCAACAGCCATAAATTGGCCTTGATAAGAGTTCAGACTCTCATAAACTTCATTAGACTTAAGAATTATATTAATGTGAACCTGGCGAAGTTTAACCTTGTTAAAGTTAGCCGAAAGTTGCCAGCCGAAAGATAATGCAAATAGTGTCTTGACTGTTTCAACAGAAAATTAAACTCTCTGTATACTCTCGCTCCTATCGATTTTTAAATTCCTATAAACAGAAATAATTTCTCCTTCACCCAAAGGATATAACCCGATCCTAAATTCATCCTAAATTCTAGTTTATGACTGATTTTTGCTGTATTCAAGACACTATCTGCATTATCTTGCGGCTGGAAACTTTCGGCTAACTTTAACAGTATCGAAGTTTAATGTAATTAATTTCATAAGCCGTATTTGGAAATATCCCACTTTTGAGTAACTTGCTGACAAACAATTACCAAATCTATTTCCGAACATATAGAGTAGCTTTATGGTAATTATGTTTTACTTATTTTTTAATTTCTGTATTTCTGTCAATTTGTGTAGTGTCAGAAAAGTACAAACTTTCAAAGTAAAATCTATTAAATAAAATACAAGAAAAATGTTGTATCTGTTAAACGAAGTTATTGAATTTTCCTGAATAAAAATATTACCACATGATATGTAATCTTACTTTTTGTGTAGCCTGGGTAACTTGAAAATCTTTTGTTATCAATATTAAAAAAATTAAAATTACTCAAAAGTTACCATGGAATATTTCCGAAAACGCCTATTATTTAAAATTTTTAACCAACTAAAATATGATTACGTCAACATACCATACCTCCCAGCAATATTTTTGCGATTACTTTTCATTTGCGACATTTCTCCTGAAAGAATAAATGCGATACGCTATTCGCAATGCGTTGCGTTCTAAAGAAATGACATTTTGTATGTAAGTTCAAAGTATTTTGAATCTTTTTGTAGTTTGGTCACTGCTGTCTGATGAGACGAGCGAATTTTTTAATATACAAAAAATAAAAAATTCAATGTTTCATTAGTTCGAAACCAAACTGCCAACGTCTTGGTTTGATAACCTCACCTGTAACCCAATTTTAAACTTGGGGCGAATTAAAGTTAATCTAGCGACAACATTTGAGAATTATATGCGATACAAGGGCAAGTATATGCTGGTTACCCTCCAGGTTTATAAAAGTTTCGTTCTAGGTTGTACGAGCGCATTCAAACGATTATCTTTAGCTCACCTCGAACATATTTAAAAAAGATAATCACACGATCATGTAAAGATAATTGTCATAGTTTTTCGTGCGTGGAGTTGTTATTCGTGCGACAATATTTATGAATTATAGGCGATATTGCTAATCAGCCGCTCGATGAGTATTCTACAGATATTCCACCGATCATCATGCGACCTTGCTTAGCTTATTACCTGTTTCAGGGGCGGTAAACAAATTTTTTTAAGCATTTAAGTAGATTTTTTGTACAAGAGGCACAAAGTAACAAAAAATTATAATTTCATATAGCACCTAATGATTATTTTCATAATATTATGGGAATATTATTAGTAACCAGCAGATCTGGGAACAAAGTAGAATTCAATGGACTGAAAATATCATGAGAAGCGGTCGTATCCCTTATAATGTGATGTAGCGCTAGTGAAAACAAAATAATAATAATTTTTACAACAACTTGTCACTTTATGTTACTTTATTGAATTTTTTTCTACAAACACGGGACTGCACATTCAAAATTCATGTCCGAATCCTAATCTCGGTCGGTTATGAAATGGCCCTCAATTTTGTTATGCAATGGACTAGTTTAATTTATCAAATGCGTGAACTGCGATTAATATTCACGTTAGTATTCTAATATAATTTTTGATTTAAATCAAATATGAATAAAATTTATAATTGTAAATTCGATTGCCTCCAACTTTGTCCAGTATGTCATATCATCATCCTTAACAATTATATATACATATCAACCTTAACAAGAATGCCAGATTAATGATAAAGCAATCGTATGAAACCAATAAACTCAATCACAAGTAGATGGGTTCGTATTAGTTTCCCCATGGTCATAGTTAATTAATAATAGGCCGGGCAGTTCCCTTGCATGGACCTATATGACGTGCTATATGTTGAGAAGTTCAAAGAAATGATACGCTCCGGAGTGTCTTAAGAATAAAAAAAGTTAAGAAAATTAGTTAAAATTGTTTTATTATTAATTATCTTTTAAAATTTTTAATTTTTTTGATGACTTAGACATTTTTGATACAGATTTATTTAATCGTTTCTGTGGTGTTTCAAATTCTCGATTACAGACCACTTACAACAGACCACTTACAATTTCTTCGTGTGAGAACTAACACAAAAAATGAAATCAAATTTTTAATATGGCCGATACACTCTTCATTATCTAAGTTCAAAAACGATGGAAACGTAACTTTAATTTGGAACATACACTTATCAGTTATTTTTTCACAGACATTTGAAGAATGGCATTCCGCTTTATAATGTGATTCAAAAATATCGGTTATCATCCATGCTATGTCTTCATAAACCGGCGTGGGTGCTGTGGCGTGGGGGTTTATAAACCTGGAGGGTAACCTGCATATACTTGCCCGTGTATCGCATATAATTCTCAAATGTTGTCGCTAGATTAACTTTAATTCGCCCCAAGTTTAAAATTGGGTTACAGGTGAGGTTATCAAACCAAGACGTTGGCAGTTTGGTTTCGAACTAATGAAACATTGAATTTTTTATTTTTTGTATATTAAAAAATTCGCTCGTCTCATCAGACAGCAGTGACCAAACTACAAAAAGATTCAAAATACTTTGAACTTACATACAAAATGTCATTTCTTTAGAACGCAACACATTACGAATAGCGTATCGCATTTATTCTTTCAGGAGACATGTCGCAAATGAAAAGTAATCGCAAAAATATTGCTGGGAGGTATGGTATGTTGACGTAATCATATTTTAGTTGGTTAAAAATTTTAAATAATAGGCGTTTTCGGAAATATTCCATGGTAACTTTTGAGTAATTTTAATTTTTTTAATATTGATAACAAAAGATTTTCAAGTTACCCAGGCTACACAAAAAGTAAGATTACATATCATGTGGTAATATTTTTATTCAGGAAAATTCAATAACTTCGTTTAACAGATACAACATTTTTCTTGTATTTTATTTAATAGATTTTACTTTGAAAGTTTGTACTTTTCTGACACTACACAAATTGACAGAAATACAGAAATTAAAAAATAAGTAAAACATAATTACCATAAAGCTACTCTATATGTTCGGAAATAGATTTGGTAATTGTTTGTCAGCAAGTTACTCAAAAGTGGGATATTTCCAAATACGGCTTATGAAATTAATTACATTAAACTTCGCCAGGTTCACATTAATATAATTCTTAAGTCTAATGAAGTTTATGAGAGTCTGAACTCTTATCAAGGCCAATTTATGGCTGTTGCTTTTATGCTGCTCAGTCGAATAAGTCTTTGTTCTACAATCAGTGATTCGCTAGGAATTTTGGGTTTATATTACTAATACAGAAACATTGTATTCGTCCTGGCTCTACGTGTTCTTTGCTTCATTATCTATTAAATTAATAAATGTTTTGTCCACTAAAATGAAAATATTTTATTAGATCTTGCAGGTTATATGACTTTAACTTAACGAGATTCTAGGCTACCTTGGTTTAGTGAGACAGCGCAATCACTCTAGCCTAATAAGAGGAGGCGAATTATTGTTTCTGGTGCTATTCTAGAAGAATACAGAATTTCTAATGGAGCAGGACAAGAGAAACCTGGGACTAACAACTGATAGATTGATTATTTTTAACCAAAATACGGACTCGAAACATGTATTTCTGAATCTTGGTCTACATAAAGCGTTTGTTCTAAACTTAAAAACTCTTAGGTTTAAACCATTTTATGTTTTTGGATATAATTCCTATAAACTTCTCTCAAGATTAACAAAAAAGATCAGGAGGAACTACAGCCCATCGTAAAATCTTGATTGGAATGGCTATTGTTAGGATTATACAGCTAAACCCGTAGCAGCTCCAAAGCGTCCTCATTAACCCAATATCATCGTATTGATAAAATTATACATTTCAGAATATCAAATTGAACGCACTGTTTAATAATTCACTTAATTCTATTCGGGAATGGCATATTTCAGAACATCGCCCATATTCCCAAAAGTCATCGTACATACCCAATATCATCATAATCGGATAAGAATTAATTCAGTTCTGTTCATGTTGTGAAAAGCATAACAATAATTTGTCATTGTAAAAAACTTGTACAAAAAATAGTTAACGAGTACTAATGGCTCATTTCACACTAGGGTAACTTTTATCCGGTAACTTCTTCGTTTGTTTCCCCTTTACCAATAAAATCAAAAAATTGCGGCGCAGATAAAACCCGTATCATAGGTAAACGGGGAAAGAAACGAAGAAAAATACGGTTTCTGTGAGACCTAATGTGGCATTAGAAAAAAATAGTCCAATACATTGACCTCTACATTTTAACTTTCAGACATACATAAATACCAGCATTTTTCTTAAAACTTTTTGCAGTTAAATTCAAATTCACAATTTTTTTCGATTCGTAGAACGTTTTTAAAATAATTCTTGCTAAAAAATTTCTAATAAGCCAGTTTATATTTACGAAAAAAGGCAAATTATCGGTGAACCTAATATTTCCTTCAAAATAAGTAATCTTATCTTCTTAGTTTTCTTTTGGATTATTCCATTTAAATAAGGTTATATGAATACAAAACAATTGACATATCTAAGTGAAACTCATACGATATCCGAATAAATTAAGAAAATCTATCTAATAATTTTCTAATTCATTCTGTTAATTATTTGAACATTTTGCTATAGTAAATATTGTATCAAAATTGTAGGTGCATTTTTAATTTCTGTTTTCAATTTACAATTTACCAAATCCATAGTTTTTCTTATTCAAGTTAGTTTAATTAGTTCATGCCGAAAATTATTTCCCGATCTTCAATAAGAATAAATAACAAACAAAAAAATCTAAAATTTATACATTCACAGTCGTTGAAACATCCACATTATACATATCCAAATAAAACAATGATATCGAATTATCTTTGTTTCACTTGATCCTTCGTAAAGTAATATTGTTCATTCGCCTAATGTTGTGTTGATTAGTCAGTAATCAAAACCAACAACAATTAAAAGCCCTGAACAAAGTCTGAAACGCAGATACCAATATACGATAAACTACAGAAGATTGTGTTTATTACACTAACAATCCCATGTTATTTTTTTTCTTTCGCACCACTACTTATTAAACTAGTGCGCACATACGATGTACAGATATATGCTAATACAACTATCTATAGTGTATTTTTTTCTGTAATTGTTGCATTAACATGGCTTTATATTGTTGTTGGTTTTGCAGTAATGCATTTCAACATTTGTGTGTTTTTTTATTTTATTTTAATAAATTGTTGTTATCGAATTTAGAAAAATGTACACATAAAGGTTATCTTTTATGAAATAATATAATGTCCTATTTCATTCTATGTATTTAGATTTTAATAAAAATCTAAAAACCTTACGACGAAGAGAGAAAACCGATAATTTAAAATCAATTTGTCTACATATTCTCTATTTACTATATATGATCTACACATTACTACCTATACATAGCTACATACCTATACATAGCTATGTGGTTGGTATAGGTATATTATACTCAATAAATGATAATTCCAAAATGTTATCATAAATTATTTAGTACATATTTAAATTTGATTTATAATTATTAAGTTAATATTGTCATTTTTAATATAAAAAGTAAATTTTCTTACTGCTTTTCAGTTCGAAAACAAATTACCAATGCTTGATAAATAAATGTAAATAAACCATCGAGAGCTGCATACATATAAATGAAATGTTTTATTTTTGTTTTGTGCATGTGCATGTGTACTTCGGTTTCATTTCTTCATAAAAATTCATTTCTTAATTTGTGAAGTGAAAGAAGAAAAGAGACCATTCAGTTGAATGAACATTGTATATAGTCTTTCGCTTGCTATACAGATTTCCCCTTCAAATTTTTGTTTTTAAATTTTTATATACATCTTTTCTCCATTTAACTTGTTCATCTGTATAAAATTCATTATTTGTGATTATACTTTGGAATAGGTTTAAAAGTAAAACAATTCAATTATCTTAAATTCAATTTGAAATGTATATCTATTTTGCTCCCTGCTATCACAATTGTGTGAGTAACGAAAAATAATCATGTCAAAAATTTATTTTTGAATGTATTTTGGACCAAGATACACATTTGGGCATTCTACTTAAATCGTTTTCGTGCGATGAATATCACTATAACTATAATAATAGAATAGTAAAATATTTAATTTGTTATACAACTTATATGTTATCACATTACATATAATGTTGTTTTTTTTTTAAATAATTCCAATATTTAACTAAGATTCGTTAAAATCCGGAAGACATTACAACCTATCATTTCTTATACACACATTTGTGTAGGTTGGACTTACAAATATAAAAAAAAAATGTCTGGCAGGAAAAGGGATATGTCGATCAGCAAATTAAAGAGACATAGCCACAGAATATATTCTGTGTCATAGCGGTGTTCATTAAATAACAATACAGCATTTAAATTAATTGAACATTTTGAAATTTCATTTTGTGGCATCGCTTTTAGGGCTCTTTTGCAGTAAACACATGAACAAAAAAATGCCTAAGTACATATTTATCACAAGTTATCAATGCAATGTACATTTCACATCCAAATGAAGCCATCTTTCTCTCGTAGTTTGGAGGTGTCTCACAAAAGATGCCGCTATACGCAAGTTAGTTACTTAATTTCTACCAGATGTCACCAAGATAGTTTCTTTTTCAGACATTTTAAGTGACAAGAAGGTGCGTAAAATTATTTATGAAATAAAAATCTTTTATCATCCTCTAAAATATATAATATAAAAATCTAAATTAATAATTGAATTATTCACAATTTTTTTTTAAGTCGATTGTAAATATAATTTTTAAGAAAATTTAAATTTCATTAGTTTTTTAAGTATAAATACCGTAGTCGTACCATATTATAGCAATTGTTAGGTTATGACGGCATTATAATTTTGTTTTTATTTTCTTCCAGTCTGTGATTAACGTTTGCCAAAATGGTTAAAGCCAAACAAGAGAAACGCAATAAATCCGCAATTAATGAAGTTGTTACACGTGAGTGTACAATTCATTTATCCAAGCGAGTATACAACATTGGATTTAAAAAGCGGGCACCCCGTGCGATCAAAGAAATTAGAAAGTTTGCCGAAAAAGAAATGGGAACAAAAGATGTTAGAATTGATACCCGCTTAAATAAACATATTTGGTCAAAGGGTATTCGCAGCGTACCAGTACGTGTTCGTGTACGTCTTGCTCGTAGACGTAATGATGATGAAGATTCACCTAACAAATTGTACACACTTGTTACATATGTACCAGTACAAACGTTCAAGGCGCTACAAACAGAAAATGTTGAATCAACAGACGATTAGACGTTTGTTTAAGGAGAATAAGTGAAAACAATAAAAAGAAAAATTATAAAACCTGTGTTTGTGTATTTTGAGAAGTGATTTTCAATTTGTGAACGAGACCTAATATTTCCGCTATTGTGATTGCCGAGTGATAATGAAGGTTTCTGAATTATCTTAGTTTCACTATCAGGTGCATTTAGTTCGTGATATTAAAGGGCGAACGAGGATGATTTAATTTTCACAAATACTAAAAGAAAAATTTTAAGTGCGCTACCGACGTTCATTTGGTGAAATTGGTCTAATTTGGTTGAAACGGATGTAAAATAGGGTAGTGTATAGACAACAAAATTAAGTTGGACGTGTTGGATGGAAATTTCATCTAACCGACCAACCATTGGATGGTGTGTAGTAATGTTCACGATATTTCGTCACTCAATGGAAAAAATTGCATTGAAAACAAATTAGGAAGAAATTAAAACAAAAATCCTGGAAATTTGATAGTGTGTGCAGTCAATTTCGAGCCGACAGTTAGTCCGAAAAGTTGGATAGTTTGTAGCGCTCTTTAACTGAATGATTACTTCAGTAAAATTAACCATATCCCTTTTCCGGCCAGACATTTTTTTTTGACAAAAAAGCACCGTATACATACGTAAAAGATGACCGGTTGTAATGTCTTCCGGATTTCAACGGATCTTAGTTAATCGGAATTCTTTTTGAAAACATTATATTTGATAACATAAATTATATAACATATTAATTATTTGTTTTTGATAACATTAATTATTTTATTATTATTATAGTTATTGTATTATTTTTCGGACGAAAATGAATTAAATGGTATGTACAAATCTGTTATACTGTTTATATTGGAGGTTGAACCCAGGTCGAGTCAACTTGTAGTTATCTTTAGGTTAAGGGCCAACCATAAAAAAATTATAAAATTAAAAAAAATTAAAAATTTTGACGACACTAATTTTTAATGACATTCCAGCCATACTAGACGTAACGAATATGCCGTAAATATTGTAGAATATTGAATGACAACTACTTATTTATTTATAAACTATTTGTTATAGTGACAGCTGTTTATTGTTTGTTGTTTTTTTTCGGTAGCACGATACAAATTCTAATTTTTTTTACGTTTGAACGCAAAATTTCGCTCCAATAATTTTTATTAAGTGACAATTCATATTTAACGAAGCTTCGTTAAATTTTTTAATTTAAATTAATTTTTCCATGGGCGAAAGCACAGAAACGGCATTTAACGCAAACATAATTTTTTTAAAGTTACGTTTATAATTTTTTTTAATTTTTCTATGGTTGCCCCTTTAACCTTGAAGTTAACTTCTAGTGTTTATATTGGAGAGTTATCTTGAGGTTGAGTCGAAACCAGGTTATAAATGTCAAAATCATTCAAATTTTTTCCTTTCGAAAAATCATTCTAACTTTTTCTTTAAAAATAAAAAATCACAAAAATATGCTGTCGAATTTAGGTGCAGACGCGCTCGTACAAGAAAAATATGAAAAATCGCCATTTTTATTTTTTTTACTATACTGATTATTTTTTGTTGTTGTTTTTCGACTCGACTCTGGGCGTTTATATTAACCAGAGTTAACTCGACCTAAGAAATTTTTTGGATTGAGTCGAGTTAACTCCAAGTTAACTTTTGGTGTTAATAGTTGCTTTCCAACCGACCACCGCAAGTACTTGTAAGTGCGAATAATGTGTATCGGCTAAGGTGTCGATTGGAAAACATAAAAGCAAAACATAACCTACAAATGTGTAGTTTATTTGTGATAACTTTTTAATAAAAGAATATCTATACCAAAATTTTATTAGCGCTTCACATACGACATTCATGGCGGATTAACTGTTGCGTTCGTTCGTTCAATCGTTCATTGAAACAATTTTTTCCACCAATCATCTCTTGTGAAAAAATTTAGAATATCATTTTGGAGCAATATGATTGGTCGGAATAATCGTTTGAATAAATGAATGAACAAACGAACATTGAATTCGCCTTCAATTATATTTTTTACAGAAAAATACTACACACAATCACCTAGCGGATAAATTTATCGTAACTGCTTTCAACTACTCATAATAAAAAGGTAGAACGGTTGTGAGTAGTTAATTTAGCAAAGACAAAAACCATAAGTGCTTATAAGTACTTGCGGTGATCGATTGGAAAGCAACTTATGTTATAAAGGTTCAACCCAGGTTAAACCTAGGTTCAACTTCCAATATAAACAGTATATGTACCTTGGTCCAAACTTCCAAAGTACATCCATACAAAAATAACGGAGTAACAAACAACCAAACATTAATTTATTTTTATTAGTTGGTAACAATTACATTTTACATTTTAAAGCAACGCAAAAACGCAACTAAATATATTCAATTAAATAGTAATGTGCTTGAAAAATTTGATGTCAAAATAAAAATCCCTTTTATATTTTTATTGCCAACATTTAAAAATAAAAATATTCAATAAAATTGCCCTGGTGGTGAACATTAAAACTACAGGTAGAATAGAATAAAGGCGGTGATACATGTACAGTTTCTGCCTTCAAAAAAATTTACCTTATACAAAATTGAGAAATGTTCAATTTAACATTTTTGCCTATAAGGCGTTCCAGATGGCCGACTTTTAACCAATCAGCGCGCATAATTTGTATGCCTTAAAGGCAAAATCTGTACATGTATCACCGCCTTAATTCTACCAGCAGAAATTTGAGCACAAAAATTCTATACCAGAATCCACGGTTCCACACTTTAATTCTTTCGCGTGATTCTTCGTTTCTTTCCCCTTCACCCACAAACTAATTTTTTGGCGGGGAAATTGTTGATTCTTTTTTCGTCAATTTTTTTTTTTGATTCACTGATTTCTTCGCACTATTACGTAATAAATATTTCAAGGACATCTTGTTTATTTGTCGTTTTTGGGTTAATTTTAGTTACGTTTGCATCGAGTGCAAAAAATATATTTTTTCAACCAAAGAAGCAATTTTCGCAGCAAATAATAAATATTTTTTACTATACGAATAAATCAAAAAACATAATTTCACGCGCATACATAAAAAAAGAAAGGCTATAGTAAAAAAAGGGTGTACCAAAAAAATCGTTCGGATTGTTTTGTTTGCTTATAATAAAAAATAGAAATAAAAATGATTAATTTAAAATATAATTTATATTTAATTTAATATATAATTTAAAATAAAATATATTAATTAAATATTACAGTTTTAAATTAATCATTTTTATTTTAATTTTTAATATGTATAAGCAAACAAAACAATCCGAACGAATTTTTTGGTACCCCCTACAAATGCGCAAAGAAATCAAATTTGGCCGTCGATGGATTTTTTAAAATCAGAGAATCACGCTGAAAGAATTAAAGTGTGGCGAGGCCCAATGGAATTAGCTTGTACCAAAGTAACGCACATACCCAATAGAATTCCTTATGACTTTTTACATACAGAAAAGTATGAAAAAAATTTGAGAAAACAAAATTTTTTTTTCTCAAATTTTTTTTCATACATTTCTGTAAGTCATAAGGAATTCTATTGGGTATGCGCGTAAGACCGCAATTTTTTTTAAGTTTTGCTCGACTGAAAACACTAGGGGGTCGATTTTTTTCAAAATTCAACAAATTGACGAAATAACCGCAAGTATATAGTAGTGGTATGTGTGTTTGGTTAGTGGGAATGTGCGCCATTTAATTTTTTTGTATATGGCATTTCTATATATCATTTTCATTTATAATTTAAAATTTATTAATGCAAATATGCTTTAAATAAAATTTAATTTATTTAATTTTAGTTTTAATGCAATTTCTAATTCTGTGTTTCTTTCTGCGAAAACAAAACATTTATTCGGCATCGCATTGAAAAATCAAATTAAAATACACTGCTCGTCAAAAAAACCCGGACACTACATTTTTTCAGTAAATATTTATGTTAACGGTAACTATTCGCATTATTCGCGTTATGGTTGTACGAAATAATATAATGTGCGACAAAAGGCACTAACGGATCAAGTTTTCGTTTAATAAAAGTAACCACAGGATCAAAACATTTGAAATAACAAAATTACCGAAAAACGGATATTGATATATCTTCATGTTTATTTAAATAAAAACCAACAATCAATCTAAGTGGTCGGTACTCTAGTATCGAGTATTTCTGTCACGAGCTCTGATCACATCTATCATTCTTTTTGGCATACTGTGCACAAGCAACGTACTACTGAGGTATCATTTCCCATTCTTCCTGCAGAACTGAGAGCTGATTGAAGATGATTCAAGGTTTCTGGAACGACTTCCCTTTGCCTTAAACGACGCCCTAGCATATCCCACATGTGCTCAATGGGATTAAGGTCAGGGCTGCGAGCGGGCCAAACAATTCGATCAATTCCCACCTCATCCAAATAATTGTTGACCACGTTTGCAACGTGAGGCCTGGCGTTATCATGCATTAGTTTAAATTGCTGTCCAATAAATGGGGCGTATGGAACCACAAATTCTTCTAGACATTCCACGATATACCTTTGGGCAGTTATAATGCCGTCGCGTAGAAATACAAGGTCCGTACGGGCGTCTATAGAAATGCCTGCCCACACCATTAGTGAGCGGCCATGAAATGGGACTCTTGGGGATATGGCACATTGTGAATATCGCTCTCCGGATCTCCGCAATACTCTTTCCCGTCCATCCGGTGATCGCAGACTGAACCTTGATTCATCAGTGAACAACATGGACTTCCAGTCGTCCGTAGTCCAACTGACTGTTACGAGCAAAAGTCAAACGGTTTCTTCGATAAGCTGGGAGAAGCTCTGGCCCTGTAGCAGCCCTCATGGACTGCAATCCATGTTCATTAAATCTTCGCGATGCTGTGCTAACTGAAATATTGACACCACGTACCTGTGCCAATCGACCGGCGACGATTCTAGCTGTTTGGAAACAATCTCGCAGTACCATTGGTACCATAAACCGATCGTCCCGCTCGTTTATTGCTCTTTTACGACCTGATCCAACCGTTCGCTCATACTAACCAGTTTCACGATATCGTTTAATAGCGTCTTGAACTGTACTTCGAGGAAAATTTAGGTGGGTAGCAATATAACGCACGCTACGGCCATCCTCACTCAAAGCGATTACTTTTGCGATATTTTCTGGTTTCATTATTATAATATTTGCTAATAATAATAACTAAGCACTGTTAACGTTAACTGTAATAATAATACTAACAATAAATGCTACTTTAAATGTTTCAAAATAATTGATAGATGAACATTTATTTAGAAACGTAACAATCGAAATTTTGAATATTTTTCATTTATTACACTTTGTTGCTGTGATTGGATTTTAAATAAAAAAAATACGGTTTTTGTTACACCTATTTTTCGGTTATGTACTATTTAATATGACAGTGCCTTTAAAATAGCGTAATTGCTCCAGAAATTGAAGATTTACGAAGAAATTCAAGTGCCCGGGTTTTTTTGACGTGAAATTTTTTGAGTTAAATTTTTTTTTGCGAAATTTATTTTTGGATATGACATTTTTCTACTCTAGATATCATTTCCATTTATCATTTAACACTAAACATACCGACATTTCATGTATACCTAATCCTACCATGAGCGGTCAAATGACCGCTTTAAAAAAACATATGTACTTTAGGAAAGTAGACTACATATAATATAATTTGTTTTCGGAAATTAAACAATAAAAAAAGTTGTAAACATTGTAAAATAGGTTGTTCGTATATTTTAGGAAAAGATAATAAGCCACATGATGATAAAGTAACGTTGCATGCGAGAAATTTTAAACGAAATTTTTAAAACGGTCATTTGACCGCGCTTAGTGTTAAAATTCGTAAATGCAAATAAATATGCTTTAAATAAAATTAAATTTATTTAATTATTTAATTTGTTTTAAAATAATTTCTAATTCTATGTTTCTGTGAAAACAAAACATTTATTCGACATCGCATTGAAAAGAAAAACAAAAAAATTTGTGTAGTTAAAAAATTGTTTTCTTTAACACATTGAGACGCACTTTCTAAATGTGTGTGCTACTGTAATATACATAAAACGTCATTTAGGGTTAATCATTTAATGCATAAACTATATACTAAATATCCAATATGTTTATTGGGTTCGACCACCTGCGAAATGTCATATAAAAGATAACCTAGAAAAAAGAATACATTCAAGTTAAAAAAGTTGTATTGAAATCCAGAACCGCGTGTATTATTTAATTATAATAAATATATATAAATATATATATATAAGAACACAACAATTGGCGACGAGATTGGATAAATAAAGCAAAAATTCAAAATAAAAAATTCAAAAACCAGATATAAAGAAAATGGATCCAGAACAATTTAAAATATTTCTTGCAACACAAGCAGCTCAACAAAAACAGTTAATCGAAGCTCTTCTAACGGGAAATAAGGCACATGAAGATAGTGATAATAAGTATGCGTTCGACAATTTCGACACTAAAAAGGAACCGTTTCAACAATATATCCAACGTCTTGAAATATATTTCGACTTAAAAAAGATAAAAGAAGATAAAGGGAAATGCAAGGCAATATTTTTAAACTGTATTGGACCGGAATGTTACAGTATTATGTCAAATTTAATTGCGCCAAAATCACCAATGGAAGAAGAATACGACGATTTAGTGAAAATATTGAAAAACCACTTAAGTCCAGAACCGAATTTATTAGTGGAAAGACATCGATTGTTAACACGAAATCAAAAACCAAAGGAATCAATCGCAGATTACGTAGCAGCCATTCGAGGATTCGTACCAACATGCAAACTCAACTGCAAGGGATGTTCCGTGTCAATTTCGGATACATTTTTACTGTCGCAATTCATCAGAGGAATTAGTGACAATTCAATCAGAACAAAGTTGCTACAAACCGGGAAATTGGAATTTAAAGAAAACGTGGAAATAGCGTTGGCATCAGAGGCATCAAAGATAGACTGCAAGGAAATTGCAAATTGGAATCCAGAACAACAGGGTGATAGTGATGTCAGCAAAATTACAAATAATCGACAATCAAGAAACCATATCCGTAACCGAAACAACCAGGGTCACAATTCCAGACACAGAAATCAATCAAGACCACATGGTCGAGTTAATTATAAAGAACTAGGATTAACGGGTCTTTGCTTACGATGTGCGCGCGATAATCACGACACCAGAGATTGCAAGTGCAATAAAGAAAGACTTCACTGCAAACAATGCAAGAAAGTAGGTCATGTAGAGAGAGTATGTATTACGACTCTATTAAATAACAAAAGAGCTATAAGCACAGTGAATTCTCAAATAAATGAAGATAATATCCAGAATGTGCATGATGTGTATACAAATTATTCAAGATCCAGTAATAATGCAGGGAAATATTACGTAAATATCGGAATAGAAGGAAACGACCAGCAATTCGAAGTTGATTCAGGAGCAGGATACACTCTGATTCCGAAGGACACTTTTGAGAATCTCAATATTTCAAATCCAGTGAGACAGACAAACATAGAATTCCGATCATATCTCAAAGAAATATTTAAACCTCATGGAGTAGTAACGGTAAAGGCGACTTACAAAGACAAAATAATTACGGAAGAAATGTATATAGTCGATACAGGACGACAAGCTCTTTTGGGAAGAACATGGATTCGAAAACTCAACATCAATTTACAAGAATTAGATGGGAAGAATGCAGGTGAATTAGTAAATGAAATTCTTTCAACGGAAAATGTCGAAGAGGACATTCGCAAACTCAAGGGAAAATTTAGTGAAATTTTTGAGCAAAAAGTGGGAAAAATTCCAGATTTCCAGTGTTCACTAAAACTTAGACCGGATGCTAAGCCAATATTTCACAAAGCGAGAGAGGTACCGTTTTTACGAAGGGAACAAATCGAAAAGGAATTAAACATTCTTGAACAAGAAGGAATAATTACGAAAGTGAATACATCCGATTGGGGATCACCGTTAGTGTGTATCCCAAAACCAGAAAATCAAGTTCGATTGTGCGTGGACTATAAAGTAGGCGTAAACAAACTACTCGAAGACGCACATTACCCGATTCCGCGCATTGAGGAAATTCTTAACAGTTTAAAAAATTCTAAGTACTTTTGTACGCTAGATTTATTCAAAGCGTATCATCATGTCCAAATGGATGAGGATAGTGCAAAAATTCAAACGATAACCACACATAAGGGTACGTACAAATTCAACAGACTAGCGTTTGGCATTAAAACGGCTCCGAGCGAATTTCATAGAATACTAGACCAGGTGCTTCAAGGTCTGGAAGGTACGTCAACCTACTTCGATGACATCGTAATTCAAGGATCAAATTACAACGAGTGTTACCAACGCCTTATCGAGTGTTTCGACCGGTTAAAAAAATACAACCTTCATATCAATGCGAAAAAATGCAAATTCTTTCAGACGAAAATCAATTATCTGGGATATCAGATCGAACAAAATAAAATATCAAAGGCTCCAGAGAAAATAAAAGCGGTATTGGAAGCACCACGTCCGAAGAACACTCGCGAAGTTCAACAATTTCTTGGACTAATCACGTATTATTCGAAATTCATTAAAGATGCAGCTACACTCACACATCCACTTCGCTTGCTTCTACATAGTAAAGTAAAATTTCGATGGACAGCAAAGTGTGAAGCAGCATTTATGAGATTAAAAGCGGAAATAGCAAGTGATAAAATATTACTGCCATTCGATCCAGCATTACCCATAACCGTATCATGCGATGCAAGCCCAGTCGGAATAGCGGGAATATTATCTCAAGTCATTCAAGGGGAAGAAAAGCCGGTTACGTTCATATCTCGTTCACTGTCTATTGCGGAACAAAATTATAGCCAATTAGACCGTGAAGCACTAGCAATTTATTGGACTATTAAAAGGTTGTACATGTACCTATATGGTCAGAAGTTCAAGCTAGTAACGGACAACAAACCGTTAACACATATTTTCAAACTGAATAGAAATTTACCTTCGATGACATCCAGCCGCTTACTGCGTTACGCTTCATTTCTCTCAGAATTCCAGTATACCATAGAACATCGGGAAGCTGAAAAACAACAAAATGTTGATTATTTTTCGCGAGCACCGATTGACGAAATTACATTAGATGAGGATGATACAGATATTATGAACGCCCAGACAATAAATACAATTAGTTCATTAACACTCACAAATGAAGATATCGTGCGAGAAACAAACAATGATCCAGTTCTATCAAAACTAAAAGAAAACCTTCTTAATGGGGAAAGAAATGATGATGAATACCATCTTCATTGCGGCACAATCTTCAGAGGTACCAGAGTGGTAGTTCCAGTAAGCCTTCAAAAGGAAGTTTTGAAAGAATTACACCATACACATCTAGGCATATGCAAAATGAAAAGCCTGGCTCGCCGATATGTCTATTGGAAAAACATCGACATCGATATTACGTCATTTGCGAAAAGTTGCAATGCGTGTGCCGAAAATCAAAAATCGCCCAGAAAGGAAGAAACACACCACTGGGAAGAACCGGAAGAAAACTTCGAGCGAATTCATCTTGATTATGCAGGACCGTACAAGGGACAATATTTTCTAATTGTAGTTGATGCTAAATCAAAGTGGCCAGAAATCGCAATTACAAACTGTAGCCCTACAACCGAAATGACAATTGAAAAGTTAAAATCAATTTTTGCCTACCATGGATTTCCAAAGGTAATGGTATCGGACAATGCGACCATTTTTAAAAGTGAAAAGTTTATTAATTTTTGTTCAGAACGAGGAATTTTTCAAAAATTCATTGCACCATACAATCCAGCGACAAACGGGCAGGCGGAACGTTATGTGCAGACTTTCAAGGATAAGTTAAAAGCAATGGAAGATGAAGGGGGTTCTAGTGCCGATAAGGTTCGCGAAATTCTATTAAGATATCGGGCTACACCTTTAAATAACGGCAAAAGTCCAGCAGAAAATCTGTTCCAGAGAAAACTCAGAATCAAACTTGATGCACTTCTACCATCAGGTCATACTTCCAATAAAGCCAACGAGAACATAGAAGTCAAGCGCAAACTAAGTGTGGGAGACAGAGTAATTTCTCGTAATTATATAGGTCACGTAAAATGGCTTCCAGGTATTGTGTTACACAAATTGGGACGACTTCACTACTTAGTAAAATTGGATACGGGGTACCAATTGAAAAGACACATCAATCAATTAAAAAGCACTGAGAGTGTAATTACTCCAAGTAGACAACAACCACGAGTAACATTTAATCTACCAGTTCGAAATCCAGTCCGTCGGTATCAAACGGACATCACACCGAGTCAGTGTCAAACAAACATTACACCGAGTCGATATCGGTCAGACATTCACAGCAGAAGAGAGGAATCATCAGGTATAGAAGAATTCAACGGAAATAATACTTCAATAAATATTCCAGAGCAGGAAGTTCACCCGAATACAAGCAACGATCTTCCAAGACGATCATGTAGAGAGCGACATCCTCCAACATACTTACATGACTATCATTTGGAATAACCGAGAAGTGATCCAATAAGTGTGGGAGACTGTAATATACATAAAACGTCATTTAGGGTTAATCATTTAATGCATAAACTATATACTAAATATCCAATATGTTTATTGGGTTCGACCACCTGCGAAATGTCATATAAAAGATAACCTAGAAAAAAGAATACATTCAAGTTAAAAAAGTTGTATTGAAATCCAGAACCGCGTGTATTATTTAATTATAATAAATATATATAAATATATATATATAAGAACACAACAGCTACTAAGGAACACATTTGATAACTTTTGTAATTGTAATTATATTTCGTCGCGAAAAGGAATGTATTGTGATGTGAGAATTGAAAAATATGTCGAGTTATTCCTTAAAAAGGAATGTTGTTTGCGCAAACGTGTTAAAAGAAAAAGTTGTATGACCGCTATAGCAGTCATTTCTGCGAACGTGTTAACTCCTCACTCAAATAACAGATGTCAAAAAAGCAAAACGGCAAAACGACATAAGCACCAAAAAACTGAACCGATTTGAACCGATTCATAATTTTTGATGCTTGCATTTGCAGAAAACAAACAAATATAGCCACGGAAAAATTACACACACTATTATAAAATTGTATACTATACTCCTTATACGTATACGAAAACGTCATGTGTCGTCCGTCGAATTTTAGAAAAAATTGATTCCTAGGGTTATATTCCGCCACTCCACACTTCTTTCGTCGTGATTCTATCATGTCAAAAGATCAGTTGATTCTTTCCGCGTTTCTTTGTTTATGTATGAGTGTAGAATTATATTTTTTGATTTATGCACGGTTTACACGAGAAAATTGTTTTCTTCTGCAAATTTTTGCAGGTAAATAAGAAAGAATTCGCTATATAAAAATATTCAATATGCGAGAAAGAAATAAACATATATAGTAATGGCGTAATTTTTTTTATAGGATCATTATTACTTTATTTTTAATGAATTCAAATGAGAAATTTAGATTTTTATCTATGGCGTCTGTTTTTATTATGAATGCTCAACATTTATAAATGCGAAATAATTTTTTTTCTTGTTGATTTTAAAAATGTTGCCATAAAAATACTCGGATCGAATATATTTTATGGCGACATTTTCATTTTTATGGTCATTTTTGCTCAAAAATTCTTCTGCAAAATTTTGTCGTGATATATTGCTTTTCTTGTCTCTCATGTGCAAAAAGTGAATGTTATATCTTATTCATTTTGCAGGAGAAAAATGTTGGTCTTGTGTAAACCGGGCATTATTCGTATTGTAATAAAACTTTATTATTTGCTGCGAAAACTGCTTCTTTGTTTGAAAAAATAATATTTTTCCTCTCGAAACAGAAATTAACCCAAAAACGACAAATAAACAAGGTGCCCTTAAAATATTTATCTTTGTAATAGTGCGAGAATCAGTTGAATCAAACAAAAATGTTGCTGAAAAAAGAATCAAAAATTTCCCCGCCACAAAATTAGTTTGTAGGTGAGGGGAAGGAAACGAAGAAAGAATCACGACGAAAGAATCAAAGTATACAACGGCGGATTATGTGTATATATCTCATTTCTGTTCAGAATTTGTTTTTTTTGTTAAATTTAAGTCCAGGGGCTCAATTCGTGTTGCGTGAAATAATGAAAATGAAATTTTTTTTTCATTGGCAATCTAGTATTTTGAATTATTCGCAAGTAATTTTAAATTTTGCTGTGTATCAATCAAAATTTAATATGGGGAATGCAAACTTACTCGATTGCTAATGAAAAAAACTTTTCATTTCCATTATTTCACGGAACGCGAATTGACGCCCAGATGGTGTATAATAAAATCGTTGTGCGATTTTTTCATCAACCACTATCAAAATAAAATGAACAGAAAGAACGAACGAAACCACAAATTCGGCCTTATGTGTGTGATCTTAATCCGCGGTACCACACTTTGATTCATTCGTCGTGATTCTCTCGTCGTTTCCTTCCCTTTCACCCATGGGTGCACAAACTATTTTGTGGCGCGGTTAATTTTTGATTCTTCTCCGTGGTTCCACACTTCAATTCTTTCAGTGTGATTCGTTCCTCGTTTTTTTCTCCTTCACCTACAAACTAACTTTTTGGCGGGGAAATTTTGATTCTTTTTTTCAGCAACATTTTTATTTTGATCCGCTGATTTCTTCGCACGACTACGAAAATAAAATATTTCAAGGCCATTTTATTTACAGGTGACCTTCCAAGAACACGGTATTCGAAGAAAACGGTTTCGAAGAACACGGATACCCATTTGATCAAATTACACGGTTTCAAACACCATGATTTTCGTTTTCTGTTTTATTTTGTTTTTTGTATATCATAACAGAAAATAATACATAAAACGAAACGCTTTTTTTAATTTTATTTTTTGTAGTCTCGAACAACACGGTTTTAAAGAACACGGAACGAATTAATCGTGTTCTTCGAGGGTTCCCTGTATTATTTTTTGTTGAATTTTTCTAGTTTCGAGATGTCAGTGGAAAAACATGTTACGCATAAGTTTCTATACAAAACGAATGCGTAAAAAAGTTTAAACACATGCATAAAAAATGAAAGGCTATAGTTAAGAAAAAGGGTGTACCATAAAATTCGTTCGGATTTATAATTAAAAATAGTTTGCTTATAATTAAAAATAATTAATTTAAAATATAATTTATATTTAATTTAATATATAATTTAAAATAAAATATATTAAAAATATATTAATTAAATATTACAGTTTTAAATTAATTATTTTTATTTCTATTTTGAATATGTATAAGCAAACAAAACAATTCGAACGAATTTTTGTTACCCCTTTTTCTTTACTATGGACAAAAGAAATGCGCAGAAATCAAATTTGGACGTCGATTGATTTTTTGAAGCCATGGAATCACTACGAAATAAACAAAGTGTGGAGAGGCTCAATCGCGTGAGGAACGGATGTGTTAAAACATACAATTATTTACATAATACCATAGAACTACATATATACTACATGTACTACAGAATGGGCCTCGCCACACTTTAATTCTTTCAGCGTGATTCTCTGATTTCAAAAAATCAATCGACGTCCACATTTGATTTCTTGCGCATTTGTAGTAGGTACCAAAAAATTCGGATTGTTTTGTTTGCTTATACATATTAAAAATAAAAATAATTAATTTAAAACTGTAATATTTAATTAATATATTTTATTTTAAATTATATATTAAATTAAATATAAATTATATTTTAAATTAATCATTTTTATTTCTATTTTTTATTATAAGCAAACAAAAGAATCCGAACGATTTTTTTGGTACCCCCTTTTTTTTACTATAGCCTTTCTTTTTTTATTTATGTGCGTAATATAATGTTTTTTGATTTATTCGAATAGTAAAAAATATTTATTATTTGCTGCGAAAATGGCTTCCTTGGTTGAAAAAATATATTTTTTGCACTCGAAGCAAACGTTAAACTAAAATTAACTCAAAAACGACAAATAAACAAGATGTCCTTGAAATATTTATTACGTAATAGTGCGAAGAAATCAGTGAATCAAAAAAACATATTGACGATAAAAGAATCAACCATTTCCCCGAAATTTCTCCGAAATGATAATTTTGATAACGGACACTCGTAGAGTTCTTATTTTCCGAGATATTTGAAAGTTTCAGCTTAAAAAATCACTCTGTATATAAATATTATTTATTATGTATATACATATATAAATTAATGCCAATCAAATTGAGGTTATTGAAATTTTAGTGTGGCAGTATTATGAAATAGATTAATATTTTCTGGAAATAACAAACCAATTTAATTTAATCAAATTTTTTATTCATAACAACCTCTACAATCAGCGCCCGCTTACTTGATTTAATTATGACAAAATCCTTTTTCATTTTATGGTCTTTGTGTAATATTAGTTCATCTCCAATTGGTAGCCAGGCACCATGAGCTTTGCTTCGGAATCCCATAATACCAGCATACTCATATATAATAAGAGGACTTATTGGATCATCAGTTATTGCGTATAAATGTAAGTCGCCGTTTTGCACTACGCTAAATTCAATGCTTTTTGGTACTTTAATATTAATAGTTTGAAAATGATAGAAAGTTCCATTTTGTGGGGCACGATATATTTCAATCGAACCAAAATTAATCGAGCCATTTAGGGAAGTCGAAGCAATAGCGACGTAATTGAATTTTTCAAAAGGCACTCCAGTTAAGCTGATCGGATCAGATACATCGATAATTTGATGCAACACTAATTTTTGAGTAGCATCCTCAATCCACATTTCCACTCGGTTATCGATGGTTAACAACGCTAATGAAATATAAATATTATTTTGAATTGGAAGTGCTTGTTTTATACGAACATTTTGTAGATTTTGATAAAAGTCTAATCTGCTTTCCTTATTGTTTGCAGAAACACACGAAATACTCGAATAAGTGTGAACAGAATAAAAAAGTAAACAATCCCGTTTCGAAAGTGTAAATGCTACTACTTTTTGATGAGTCTCATCGTAGAACTGGTGTGCTTTTTGGAATCCTTTCAGGCTGTGTGAAAACACAGAATGTTTAATCGTTTTATTATGTGTGGATTCGATGTATAACATTTCAATATTAGTGAAATGAATTAGGGTAATATCAATGATTTTGGAATCATTAAAAGAGATTGGGTTTATATTAATATCCCTTATAATTGCTTTATTTCCTGCACTGTATCGATAAAAATTAACTACTGGCACTTTTTCTTGAATTTCTAGTATCGCCACATAATTTCTTTTATCAGCATTCTGATTATAAACAAGTGAAATGGATATTATTTTAACAATTTCACCGATAATTGTCTGCCGATGGATAAAATGTTGAACATAATAAGCTTGATTGTAATAACTCGTTTCGAGTTGGTTAGCTATTTCATGACACAAAACCAATTGGTTTTTTAATGTATAGATATCATCAAGAAAATGCTGATTGCTCGTGGACAGTACAGAAGCATCGACACCAAAAATGTTTCCGTTCGCGTTCAGATTGTTTTCAATTGTAATCGGTTCAACAAATACGATTTTGTTTCTGATCGATATTGGATCTTCAGTATTTATGGCGATATTATTCAGAAAATTAAGTGGAATTTCATTTATATTCGAAGCATATAAATTATCGATTGACATGTATTTTTCCTGTTCTGATGTAACTGTAACGGTAACATTAATTGTTTGATTAGTTGTTTTCATTATCATATTTTCGGAATGAAAATTAATATTTCCGATATTGGCGTCAGTGTAAAGTGCGTCAATATGGACATTATCAATTGTTAAAGATCCCTCAATTATATTAGATGTATCTTTATCGACTGCGTCGTTGATCCAGTCTATAACGTTAATATCTTGTAAAGTGCATGGATATGTACAAGCAATACTGTATGAGTTTATGTTTTGGAATGATTTCCTCGATGACACATTTATCAATGTTTTCCCTTCAAAAACGATATCTGTAGAAACTTTAAAGCCATTAATTAGACAATCCGGCAGTTCATCTGACAATTGAAAATAAATTAATTAATATTTTTTTCTTTTTTATACATATTTTACCAAAATAGGTTAGGTTTAAATTACCAAATAGGTGAACTTCGTCCATTATCCATTCGCCCGATATAGTTTGCTCAGTATCGAATTTTAAAGCGTACTTATCATAATGGTTTATATTAACACCCTTTTCACTGGAATAAAAGAATAATAATTAATTTTTCTTTGACTCTCTTAATCGACGTTCAAAACTTTTAGCGAAAGTAATCATATATTGGTTAGGCAGGTACCTCTTTCTACATTTGTATGCAAGCCTATGAAACTATGAAACTTTATGATTTTATATACATATTTATATCTCGTAAATGTGGTGGATAAATAAATTTTGATTCCAGTGATCGTGAATATAACTCTGCTCGTTAAAAAATTTAGGTCATTACATTTTATCAGTAAATATTTGTATTTAAGTAACTATTCACATTATTCGAGTTATGGTTGTACGAAATAATATAGTATGCGCCAAAAGGTACTAACGGAACAAGTTTTTGATTTATAAAAGTAACCACAGGATCAAAACAAATGAAATAACAAAATTACCGAAAAGCGGATATTGATATATCTTCATCTTTATTTAAATAAAAATCAACAATCAATCTAAGCGGTCGGTACTCTTTTATCGAGAAAATCCTCCACGAGCTTCTTGGCATACTTTGCACCAGGTTTGCAATGTACTCCTGAGGTACCATTCCCATTCTTCCTGCAGAGCTGATTGAAGATTATCTAAGGTTTCTGAAACAACTTCCCTTTGTTTTAAGTAACCCCTAGCATATTCCACTCTTGCTCAATCAGTCATGCCACACGAACATTTTTTGTATTTTGGCATTTTTTTTCTACCAATGTTTTGTTCTGCTCTCTCTTAAATAAAATTTTAACTAAAATGAGTAAAAAATGTCCTTGAAATATTTTTTATTTCATTTATGTTTGAGTTGTGTGGTAGAACAGAAAATTTGTTTCGCAATTAGAAGAAAATGCGGCATTTTTTTTTTTACGTGTGGCATGAGCCAATGGGATTTTATTGGCAACGTTGCAAGTGGTGTCTGGAGTGCGTTCACGAGATTTATATTGTAGAATATTGTAACAACTGTCATTGTAGAAATGACGTAGTAGTTAACATTGAGATTGTCTCAAGTGTCAAAACAAATGCAAACAGTAAACGGTTAATTTCTTCATAACATCACGAGTTACATATTATAGAGCATGAAAACAATCACTGTATCCATAAAACACATTTTTTTTAAAAATAAATATATTAAAAGTTGAATTTTGTTGCTTAAATTATTTTTCACACCTACAATATAATGGTTGCTGGTAGTATGATCATATTGCTTTTGATACCTACACCATTAAAAATGACGTTTGTAGAGGCAGTGAGGCACTTGAGAATGACGTTTGTAACAATGTAGAGTTCGTGAACGAAAAACGCACCTGTGGCCCTATTCTGGCTTTACCTGGGAATAGGGAATTGGGAAAAATATTTTCATAGCATTTTTGTCTAAATTGTATTTTTCTGGCCTACTGAAGGAACATGTTTGGTGCTAATATTTTCGAAACAAAGTTAAATGGGAAAATATTTTACCCTATACAAATTTTGGGGAACAAAAGTTTCCCAATTCACTTGGTTTTGAAAATTTTTGCATTAAACTTATTCTTTCAGTAGGCCAGAAAAATAAAATTTAGACAAAAATGGTATGAAAATATTTTTCCCAATTCCCTATTCCCAGGGAAAGCCAGAATAGGGCCACTGTTCATTGTTACAATGTAGTTTCATGAACGATTTCGAGCGGTCATTGTTAACAATATAACTCTCGTGAACGCACTCCTGGCGGTGCCATGAAATAAATTAAACTGACTGGTTTTTGACGAGCAGCAGCTCGATTCTGGTTATTCCTATAGGAAAAGGAATTAGGAAAAATATTTTCATAGTATTTTTGTCAAAAATACCATTTTCTAGCCTACTAAGAAATCATGTTTTATCTAAAATTTTATAATTTAGGAATTATTTTTTCCGTTTCGAAATTGGATAGGAAAAATATTTCCAATTTAATTTTGTTTTTGAAAAAATTTACACTAATTCTGTACCATAGTATGCCAGAAAAATAATTTTTGTGACCAAAATACTATGAAAATAGTTTTCCTAATTCCTTTTCCTATAGGAATAACCAGAATCGAGCTGCTTAGAGCAAAGTTTGTGTTTATGCATGAATGCATAATCTACTTAAATATAACTCCTGCTCTAACTCTCATTTGAAAAGTAAACGTAAGTTTGAATTTTTTTTTCATTTTTTTGTTTCTACATCAACACATTTATGCTTAGGTATTTAAAAATAATTACTAGAGAAAAAAAATTGCCAATACATCTTTAGTTAGTTATTGTTTATTTCTTATGTGTGGAGTTAGCATGACTTATATTTAAGTAGATTTTGATGAATGCATGAACACGAGTACATACATAATACTAGTATTCAGTTCCTATTCCATGGGAATAAAATATTTTCTCAGTAAAACTAGAACGAAAGAAAAATATAGATTTTGGAGAATGGTGTATCCGATTATAGTTTGCTGAGTAAAATGTTGTGTTGCCATAAATTCTCATAAAAAACTTAAAGTTTAGTATTTTTTATGGTAACCAAAACGTACTTAACCAAACCTATTTCTATGCTAAATTGAGAAAAGGATTAACTAAATTGAAATTTTTGTTTAGATTTACGAAAGCTATTTCTTTGGTAACTTTTCTAAATTTACAACAACAATTGCTATTTAGATATAAATTCAGAAAAAATTTAGCTTTAGGTTTTCGTAAATTTATAAAATTATTCGATTTAGCTAACTTTTTTCTCAATAATACATGCAACTGTTGTTGTTAATTTACCAAAGAAATACAGCAATTATTAATACATTTTCGTAAATTGTGGTAGTTTATGTCGGTGCAATACCAATTCAATAAAGGCCGCTTTATAATAAACACGACGTTAGTATGTGTAATATTTAACAAAAACTGAGAAAACCATACATAAAAAAATGCGGGTATAGACAAAATGTTATGGTTCGCTGATTTTGCCAGTAAATCGCTTGTATTTCAATTATAAAGTAAAAAAAATTTTTTTGTCACTGATCACTATAAATAATCAACCTTTGGTAACAATTTTCCTGAAAAATAAATTTATTATTTCGAAATTTTCATTTAATATTTTTCATTGTTAAACAACAACTCTAGTTTGCGTACGCGTCATAATCGGCACACGATATTTTACCACACGAGAAATCACGGAAAACACAAAAAATAATAATTTTTTGGTTTTGTTTTGTAATTTTTAATTTGATTTGTTTTGCTGAAGTTTATTTAGTAAAAAAATATATGTTGTGACGGAAGGGTGTACATTATGTTGAATTTTAAACAAAAAAATTTTTAGGAATCAAATTGAATTAAAATTTCGCTAATTAAATTTATTAAATTTACGAAAATACATTTTAATAAATTTAATATATTATTTCAATTGTTTGTGAACTAATTGATTAGTATTCTATTATATAAATTGGAAAAAATTCTTACAGTAGTTAAATCTTAAATGTAAACATGAGTACAGTAAGGAAAGAAAAACGGAATTGATTGAATGTTATTTCAATTTGTTTTTGTCTATTGTCTTTCCCCACACTGTACCTCAATGTATAAAACCAAAAACAAAAACCAAAGAAAATAGTAAAATGATCCACAAAACTAAACAAAAAAATTTTGTTTTCGTAAAGAGCACGTGGTTTATGGAAAAATGGGTTGTTGTTCTAATTGTTAAATTAATTAATGAAAATATTCTTAACAAGAATTTTTTTTTATTTATAAATGTTACTAAAGGAGCTAAGATTAGACAGAAAGGGGCAATAGTTCACATTTCTAGCTCATTTAAAAGATATAAATGATTTAGTGGACGTAAACAAGGATTTTTAAAGTTTTTTCATAATAAGGTATTTTCATTTGTATGCCGCCAAGTTAATTTTAAAATATTACTTATACTAACGCAGAATTTTTTTTGATGTATAAAAATCGGCCTTTATTGTATTGGTATTGGTCAGTGTTATTGCGATCATGTAGACTGGCGTTGGCACAAATCTGTTGATAGGGTAATAATAATTAATATGTTATATGTATGTATATCTATTTGACACTTGTCAGCTGTGAGCTGTCATTCTATTCTGTCAAATAAATATGCAGTGCGCGGTTTTGTATTTTTATTTGTAAAAATTTTCTAAATACATTGGTATGTTTAAATTTAATTTGAATATTCTTAAAATTTTAAATGAATTAGAACAAACTTTATATTTTCATAAAAATGTGTATAATTTAGTTTACTATACCTAGGTAGATAGGTACATAGTGCCAAAAGATATTTTCCAGCCTGTTTGTTTACGTTATACTAGTGTATATCGCGAAACTATAGCGATAGTGGCTGTGGGGTAATTCAAAATTGAGAGATATTGCATTCTTTAAGATGCATAATTATTAAGATGCATATTGTAAGAAATCTCTATTGCAAATGTATATTCAAAGTCAAATGAAAATTCTACGTTTATGTGGAACATTACTTATGCCATTCATTATTGCACAAAGCTTAATAGTATTAATATTAGCTATCTACAATAGCCAGGTTCCATTGTTGTTAGTAAAGTACTCACAAGTACTTCTAGCTACCCATAACTACTCAATTTGTTTTCTTATGTTTTACTTTTAACTAACAAATTTGCGTACCATTGAACATCTACACACAAGTACTTGCAAGTACATTGCTAACGCTAATGGAATTCTAATTATAAAAAAGTGTTGTATTTACCTAGTTTCTGCAAATATATCTCCATCAAGCATTAAATCGGCCAAATTCACTGTACTGCTTGTTACTGCACTGCCATTGATCACAATCTGGGAATTTATATGTTGTGGGTGATTTAACGAGAAATAATTTCCTACCAATATTGTTAAATTTTGGCCATTAAGTAAACCATGAAGCGAAATATCACCGTGAATCTCAACATTATCAAATGTTACTGGAAAACTAATGATTTTACCTTCATTCACCATCCATGAGTAATGATAAAGTTGATCAATACTTTGGTCGTTGAGAAAAGCAATAGTTGGTTCCGACGGAAAAGTACAACTTCCGTTGATTACAATCCCCTCGGATAAGTTATTAAATTCTTTAGGGCTGATGAACGCTTTAATGTTTTTTATGGCCAAGTTATTTAATGTATTATCGATATAAATTACATTTTCTACTTGTAATACGCCTTCCATAAAGAGACCATTCGTAATTGTTTGAATCGTTGCTGACTCAGATAAAATTATATCAGACGCTTTAATACCGCCTATAAATCCTTCAATTTCACTGTTATTCAATGAAATAATTCCGTTAGTAAAAATTACATTTTTAATATATTCCTCCCGATCGATCATTAAACAATTATTAATTATGTGGTGTAAATCGTGTTTATTCAGTGTACCCATAAGCACTACATCATTTTGGAATACTAATTCATCCACTGATATTGCGGCTAATATATTTTGATCATATTCAGTCAGAAGCCAGTTTCCACCAAATTTTGTACTGTCTAATTCATTAATATATCCGTGTACGATAATTTTTTCGATCTGGATTTGATCCCCTGTAAAAATGGCATTTCCGTTATAAACAATTTCCTGGGAATCATCAAAACTATTTTCCATCTCATTCAGATGCATTCCAAATAATGTGCCTTTCGATACAAGGTTTTCAATAATTAGGTGATTTTCAAAATATTTATCTCCGCTCACCGTAAATGGTTTGTAATGCTGTGCGGTGTCCTGCATCATTTTGTCAAAATCGAACCCATTAATTTTCGAATTAGTTGTAAAATGATTAATGATTAATGTGTCGGTTATATTTAATTGGCTGTCCATGGCAATTTCAAATGGTATATAGTGTGGCATGACTGTGTTTGGAAAATACAAGTAATCATCGAGCTTATAGTCTGTACCGAACGTAACTAGATGGGATTCGCAACTGTCTACTATAATTTCCTCAATGTGTATTGTTCCTTCGATAAATTGATTACCAGTTCGACGTAGAATTGATGAATTCAGAGATGCGATATTTATATTATTGACCGAATCAACTTCGCATAACCCATCAATATATAAATCATTTCGTATTACAATTGACCCAGTAATCACCTGTAGTTCATTGTAGTCTAATTTAATGAAATCATTTGGGTGATATCGGCCATTTATTAATTCAGCATTCAGATTGTTTACTCGGATGGCCTGTGTGAAATTAAACTTTAAATTTGACGAAGTTGAGTTTAAAAGTAAACCTTCTGTTTGTAGATGTTTTAGTCCCTGCATATGACTTCGCCCGAACACATCAATTGAACGTAAAATTTTACGTATTGTTACATCTCCGCTAATAAAATAATCCCCTTCTAAGTATAAGCTATCATCGACCGTAACAATAGGATTAATATTCTCAAAATTTTTTGAGTTTATTTTGCCATGCAGAAGAATTGGTTCGAGTAACTTTACATTTTCAAATATTTTGTCACCATAAATCACTTGCTTCTCGTTTGAGTCTATCAGCAGTACATCTAATTTATTGTTAATCACTTTAATATTATTAATCCTTTGAGTAACAAATAGGTTATTGATTTCTATGCCGTCAGCAAATTGAATATCTTGGTGGATCTTATAACTGCCATGATTGATCGGTATTAAATCCGATACATTTTTATTTGAAATTAAATTTTTACATACTAAATTAGAGCCACTAAAAAATCCAATTAAATAAGACTCAGTAATCACCTGATCTTCATTGACTTTTAAAGAATTTTCATATAAAAATTGAGGATTCCAACCATTGATAAATCCGTGAACAGTTAATTTTTTAACCACTAGTGTGGTACCGTTGAGTGCCTGCTCAAAGGACTCTGGATTTAGAGGATTTGCAATGGTAAAATTATTTATCAATTTCGTTTGCAGATTATCGACAAATAAATTTTCAATTCGTAATAGACCGTTGAATACCTGCGGCCCATATTTTAGTAGAACATTCGATGTATTAAATTTAATAGAATCGATTTTGTTTTGAACGGTTAAACCTCTTCTAGCGTATGCATGGTTCTGAAGAACTAAATTGTTTAGTTTCATTTCGTTTGTAGTTTGCAATAATGCATTTGCTGAAAATCCGTTTAACTTTTCGATTTTAGAAAGATCATCGAGTACCAGCTCATCTGTTGATGCGATTGTTTCATGCAAATGTTCATTTCCTATGCCAAGCTGTGCACCTTCTTTAAGTTTCGTGAAATTACGTAATTTGGTTTCAAGAAAATTAGTTTTTTTGTGGATACGGGTTACATTGTTGAAAAATTCCGATCCTAGTTTGGCAGTTGGCGTTGTAAGCTGTAAGCGAGTGTTATTATTAAATAGATTTAAATTGAATACACATGTCGTCTTACCGTTTTAGTGTTTATGTTTTTGACAGTTGCGTTGCGAAATTCAATTCCTTTGGTGAATTTCAAAACGTCATCTTCTGCTGGAAGTTTCTGTAAAAAAAATGGAAAATTTAATGTAATCCTCGAATAAAAGTCACAAAATAAATGCCTTACTTCAATAATTCGTAAATACTTCTCAATATCGTAGTTATCAATCATTTCATAACTTGCATCACACCATTCTAAGATCTCTTGCTGAAGCAAATTTAAATCGTTTTTAAACGTGTACATAGGTGAAAAAATATTATTGTAATCGCTACTTAAATTTTCATTGGCAATGACAATCAAATTCGTATCATTAACTATAATTGATCGCATATTGCGTATTCCCTTTCCAAATACATCACCGGTGCTATAAGATATTGATTTTGTAAATTTCCATCCATCATACTGGTACACTTGAACTTCTTGATTTTCACAAGAAACCAACAAACAAAATTTGTTATCTTTTCCCACTACGGGCAGAAATTTTTGTATTTTATAAAATCGAAGTTGCTGAGACGGAATAAATAACCCATGGATAAATTTATAAATAGCCGATTGAGTCTCGTAACTTTGTTCATCTTCGTGGTCGTGGGCCACATCGACACTATTTGCAATAATTAAGAAATGTTCGTCATGGTTACTGTCTGTTTCGAGATGGAAGTATTTTATATCGATGGCTCCTTTAGATTTCAATTTTTGCGTTAAATTAAATTTATCCGTATCAATATCAAACTTATATATATAAGAAAATGTGTCCGTTGACCCATAATGATCCATATAATTGGCAATTGCTACATAAATGTCGGTTCCTATAACAAACGGTTCCATATGTTTTGGATGATAGCAAGGCAATTCATCGATTATATCGAAATGGAATCCCATCCATTTATAAACAAAACATAATTGCTTTTCTACTAAATCATTAGTATTTAACATTGGCTTTTCGGCATTGAACGCTTTCATCAGGTATAGATCATTGCCGTAAGTCCACAACCGAATACTTTTTAAATTTTTCGAGCGCATCCTTTGGACTATTTTTATTGATGTCTCAGTAATCTCGAATATAGGTGACCCACTTAACGGATCAATATCTGTTTCATTTGTTATTATATTCATTATAGCGACATATCCTTTATTTTGACGGGTAACGCAATCCACATCGGTGGCCGAATTAGTTTGATATTGATCAATAAGCACGAACATATCACGTTTTTGTTTAAAAAATTGTAAATAAATTTTCTCATCGGTTTGATTTTGCATTAAGCCTGCAGCAAACAGTGTATCATTAACTTGAAATAAACACAAATCTTTCGGGAAATTTATCGGAACGGATGCGATTTCTTTGAATCCGTCTAAAAGATAGACACCTGAAAACAATATAAAATAATTAAATTTTATTACTTTCAAACTCAAAGGAAATATCTAATTGAATCGAGAGTAAACTATTAAGTTCACCACATTAATTCAACGATTTATTTAAAATTTTGACTACATACTAATATGTACATAGTAGGTAATGACCTTTTAAATGTAGCTTAATTAGCACCACTTTTTATGCGAGTGAAAGGTGCTGTTTGTTTATATGAGAGAAATCCCGAGAACAGTTTTTTATCATTTCACTATTTTTGATATTAATTCTATACTAATTGGATATTATATATAATATTTAGTCGTATTATAACCAACTATAAACTATAAAGTTTATGTAACATAAAAACTAATTTTTGAGAATTTGAATACACTTTGCGATCTTTTCGTTAAAAGACAAATATTCTTAATAAATTTGATAAAATGTGAAGAAAAATTCAGTTTTGTGCTTGATTTATATAAACTTGGTCATTTTAATAACATTATTATACACAGTATTATTCCGAACAATGTCCTGAAACAAATTTGGTGTTTGCTATTTCGGTTATTACTTCCCGAACTTATGTCCTTTTGATATGCAACTGGACAACTGGTTCAGAGGGTACAAAAAATATCTATCTGACCATTTTTAAATCGTATTCTATAAATTTGTTTTTACTCAGCTAAATATTTCTATACTTCGGTGGTGTAGTAAAGAAATGTACAATATGCCTACATAATTATGTATTATTTACAATTCGTCCATTGAACTTAAAATAATGTTACATATATTAAACCTTTAAAGATTATTCTTAATTCTAAGTAAATGCAAATCGCATTAATTACAACTGTTATTATTGTTTATGATACGTATTTTAAATTCAATCTAAACAGTTGAATACTGATGTTTATTTCATTGCATAGTCATTATAGTCATTGCAGTTTCGGAAACGGAAATATTTTTCTTAATTCTCGCGAGAGTTCCATCAAATAATTTTCTTTTTGTGCCCGTGACTAAGCCCTCAAGAGCGTCAAAAATCTGTTTAGTCGAAATCATTTCAATATATTTGATTAAGGCCTTTTTGATGGGAACTTTCTTGTTCTTGCATCAGTTTGTACCAAACGACATTAAACTAAATAATAGAATCAAGGTTGTAGTTTCGTAGGAGTGTGTGTTGATCGTCTTAGTTTAAAGAACTCCACCTGTCGGTTTAGATTTCATGGAATATGAAGTCTCTTTTGTTTTCGTGTTAGCTAAGAGATATTTTTAATGTGATATAATTTAAAAATTTGAACTAGTTCATTTTTGTTAAATCCTAATTATTCAATCCACATTCCCTGGATTATTAGATAGTCTAGGAGTATAGTACCATAAAATTTGTGGAGAGCTCACGGTGACTGTTAGTCAAATTTTAAACAATACATATTGGAATATCTTAGTGCTTGAGCAAATCACTATTTCAATTATCGGCGACAGCCACAAAATTATATTATTAAAGTAAGTTTATTATTCGGTTATGTAAGGCTTCGCATTCGCAGTTAATAATTTATGCAGTTTAAATAATTTAAAAAATAAACCTATAAATGGAACTTTCAATAAATATATTTGATTACACTATGCTAGTTGACAAAAATGACAAGCTTGGCACCCAGGGGTAAACCTAAATTCGAGTACGCTGAATTAAATGGTGCTAGTCCCATTTCAAAGTTATGTCCCATTTTTGAGATATCGCTTTTGACATGTTTTGGCTCTGAGTCAAAAATTTGTGAAAATATACACTCATTTTCACGTTGATAGTTAAGTGTGAACCATTAAGATTTTCGTTTTCCTTTTTTCAGCGAGTTTGTTATTATTCCGGCCAAATAATTGCACCCAGTGGTTTTTTTATACAAAATGTCGTAAAAAACAGGCATTTTTATCGTTGTTCACCAATAGTATTTGAAGCATTAAGATTTTCGTAATGCTTTCTTCAGCAAAGTTGTTGCGCAAGTCAAGATAAACAACTTTGCCGAACATGTCAAGACCGAAAAACCACATCCCCCATATACGTGTGATTTACTTAGGCCAAGGTTAGGTTAGGTTAGGTTGGAGTGGCTGCTTCCGCACACTTAGAAAAATAGTGGCCCGTTGTGATACCACAGGATCCTACTTCCCCTTTTTCCCTGTTCAAAACCATTCGAAGCTACGAGGGCAAATCAAAAAGTCTTGCAATATCATATGAAAAAAAAGAGTGAGTGAGACAGCAATATTTTTATTTTTCGACATAATCTCCTTTAAGGTTTATACATTTGTCACATCGATCAATTAACTTGCCTAAACCCTCTAAAAAAAAAGATTTCTTTTGCTCCATAAAATATTCATTTACAACAGACTGTACTTCATAGTCACTGGAAAATTTCCGGCCCCTTAGTGTTTTTTTCAAATTGGGAAACAGAAAGTAGTCACTGGGTGCCAAGTCTGGACTGTACGGTGGATACGGAATTTCCACGAAGCCGCAGTCCTTTAATGCAGCTTGAGCAATATTAGGCTTGTGCACTGGTGCATTGTCGTGAAGAAGCAAGATTTTTTTCCTAACTTTCCTTGGCCGTTTTTCCCGGATCGCTTTTTTAAATTTTCGCAAAACCGCTGCGTAATATATGCCTGTGATTGTGGTTTTCGGTGGCATATAATAGATTATCAAAATTACTTCAGCACCCCAAAAAATTGTTGCCAAAACCTTACCAGCAGACGGTTGAGTTTTGAATTTCTTTGGTGGTGGTTCACTACGTTTAATCCATTGCATCGATTCTTGTTTGGATTCCGGATCCCAGTGATGAAGCCATGTTTCATCGCCTGTTATTATGTTATCAAAGAAATTTTCTGAATCTTCTTTGTATATATCTAAAATCGCCTTTGAAGTTTGAACACGCATTTTTTTTTATTCTGCATTCAACAAACGGGGAACCCATCGCGCACTTACTTTCGACATGTGAAGGTGGTCATGTAATATAGTATATGTGGTACCGTATGAAAGAGAAAGTCTCCACGCTAACTGCGGAACAGAAATACGCCGGTCCTCCAATACAATAGATTCGGCCAAAATTACGTTTTCATGGCTAATAGCATCTGCTGGCCGACCCGAGCGGTTGACGTCTTCTAATGACTCCCGATCACTTTTGAATAATTTTACCCACCTTGTTACTGTGGCATATGATGGTGCAGATTCGCCGTAAACTTTTGACATAAAGTTGAATATATAAATTGCATTTCGTCCATCTTTACAGAAAAATTTAATAACGGTGCGATATTCAATTTCATTCGTTTTAAGAAAAATTCAAAACACGTGTTACTAAATTGACAAAAACGAACGAACTGTAAAATTTACATCGAAATGTTCTTCTAGAAGTTTCATCGCGACAAAAAATGGTTTTGAAAAATATATTGTTGTCTCACTCACCCTTTTTTTTCATATGATATTGCAAGACTTTTTGATATACCCTCGTACGTACGTTGCGCAAGATATCTCGCACTTCACAGTCCGCGAGAAATGAAAGGCTGGCCATACTGTACACGCTCAAATACCTATGCCTTCTGTATGATAGTGTCGGACACGAGCATAAGGAGTTATCTAAAGTCTCTTGCTCCTCTTCGTCCATGTAACTTCTACAAAGTCATTCGTTTGTAGACCCAATCTTCTCGGATGTTCCCCAAAAAGGCAAGGTCTTGTCAGTTTTGGAAAAAGCTTCTCACAGAAGACTCCGGCTCCTATGTTGCCGCCTAGAGAAACGTTGGTCCACCTCTGCAGAGATACGTATACACAGGTAAGGCTAAATACAACTGGAGGTCGGCATACTGAGGCCAAACAGGACGTCATTTCAAATAAGATACAAAGAACACATCAATGATATAACCAAATTTAAAAAACGTACATAAAATCAAGTTAGGCGCAACACATAAAAGCTGAAAATCTTAGATACACTAAATTCAATAAAAATTTAACCATTTTGCACAGAATCAAAAAAAGACCGAAATTAGACAGGTTAGAAGATCTTAGTATAAATTTTGGACACAATTTGACTCATGAGTCGAGGCATTTTTATACTGTACTTATACAAATTTCTCATGAGTCATGAATTAAATTGCGGCCAAATTCACACTCTGAGAATATACAAAAACAAAAACACCAACAATTTACTTAACGATAAAATCAACACAAAAATTAATAAAAATTACAGACTTATTATCCATAACTTAAAAACAAAGGAGGTGCCAAACAGCAGCGCCTAGCAACAGTATATAAACAGCTTCAAAATAAATTATAAAATAGTAGTAAAAATTAAACCAAAGAAGAGATAATTCTCGAAATCAATATTTCTAAAAGAGTTATAAAATTGGCACAATAAGTAAGAACTAAAAACTACAATATAAAATTGACGCCAAGACTCGAACATTGGCGGCAAAACGCTAATTGCACTCTTGTTGACATTTGTTAGAATTTCCAAGATGAAGAAGATCCCGAAGACGACACGAACAGAAAATTAAAACTAAAAAAGTTAAGAAAAATGTTAATTTATCAGGCAAAAATTAACAAAAATCACCATAAAATCAACTGAATCGATTTAATTTTCTTTTAAATAGTTTCTATTGTATCTATTTCTCGATGCGATGTTTATTTCATCGATTTCAATCAAGTTAAATTCAATAAATGGACAAAAAATAATAAAAAACGTGTTTTTCGTCGAAATGAAAAGAAAAATAAATAACACAAAAAAGTGAATGTAGATGTGGTTTTTCGGTCTTGATATGTTCGACAAAGTTGTTTGTCTTGGCTTGCGCAACAATTTTGCTGAAGAAATAAAAACGAAAATCTTAATGGTTCCAGTGCTATCAACGTGAAAATGAGTGTATATTTTGACAAATTTTTGACTCAGAGGCAAAACCTGTCGAAAGCGATATCTCAAAAATGGGGACTAACTTTGAAATGGGACTAGCACCATTGAATTCAGCATACTTGAATTGGGTTTACCAACTGGGTACCCAGCTTGTCACAAAAAAAAAGTTTTCAAGCACAGTGTTATTAATAATATCCAAAAAAAAAAAATGTTCTTATACGTTTAATTAAAAGTTTACCCACGATAAATTATTGGTGATATTTGACATTAATTTATCTTGCCATTTTACATTTCTTATTGATTAACATTTAGAGAATTTAAGTACGTTTTCTAAGTGATGTTTAACCAATAATTCTGTATTTTTATGGTAATTTTTCTCTTAGTTATCACTTTTACACTTTACAATTGACCTAGGTTTTTAGAGAATCAGGGAAACTTAATTATTATTTTCGGCAAAATAATTAGTACATACACTGTTTTATTAGTGTACAACGTCATAAGTTGTAAGACTCCGGAAGATCTTTGGAATAAAATCAAGTTAAAATTCGGCAAGTGTAAGTTGTGTAGGCCAGTCAGAAAAATTGTTCTTTAGTTTTTCAATCCTGTCAACCAGGATGGCATAATCGATTTGTTTTGAAGTTAAAGATGTTACTACTATTTAAATAATTGAACCACATACAACCCTAAGAGGATTTTAATCCTTTTGTATTGTATATTTTGTTAAATTATATATGTAATTTAACTGAGTAATCTTTGCTACCTGTAATTGTATACATACGCACCTACTCGGAAATATTCAATCCGTGCTTCCACACTTTAATTCTTTCAGCGTGATTCTTTCTTCGTTTTTTTCCCCTTCACCCACAAACTAATTTTTTGGCGGGGAAATTGTTGATTCTTTTTTCGGCAATATGTTTTTTTGATTCACGGATTTCTTCGCACTATTACGTAATAAATATTTCAAGGACATCTTGTTTATTTGTCGTTTTTGGGTTAATTTTAGTTTAATGTTTGCTTCGAGTGTAAAAAATATATCTTTTCAACCAAGGAAGCAATTTTCGCAGCAAATAATAAATATTTTTTACTATATGTACGAATAAATCAAAAAACATAATTTTACGCACATACATAAAAAAAGAAAGGCTATAGTAAAAAAAGGGGGTACCAAAAAAATCGTTCGGATTGTTTTGTTTGCTTATAATAAAAAATAGATATAAAAATGATTAATTTAAAATGTAATTTATATTTAATTTAATATATAATTTAAAATAAATAATATTAATTAAATATTACAGTTTTAAATTAATTATTTTTATTTTTAATATGTATAAGCAAACAAAACAATCCGAACGAATTTTTTGGTAACCCCTAAAAATGCGCAAAGAAATCAATTGTGGACGTCGATTGATTTTTTGAAATCGGAGAATTACGCTGAAAGAATTAAAATGTGGCGAGGCCCAATAACATTTTATTTTGGCGCGTAGATACAAAAAATATCGTTCATGTCCTTAAATCTATACCGCTCAAAAAATCAAGAAGTAAGTAAAAATAAACATTGTGTTTTCTTGCTTTTTGTTTAAGACGGTTTAGCTAAACAATTTTAGTAAAGACTAAATTGATTGGTTCTATGATTTTTTTGTGGTCTTACACTACTGGGTTTACTTGACTTCTCCTTAATCGGCTTTAATGCCGTGTTGTGTTTACAAATCACACAGAATAAATGCGAATCGTCGAACAATTATTTAAAATCTATTTAAACGCATCCGCAATTTTGATTTTTTTAATTTATTAAAGCTAAATTGTAGACGAAGTTTTGTAATAGAAGTTATTCCATTGTCGAAAACTTCGTCGAACGACGACGTCAATAACTTAAATAAAATTAATAAATTGTTGAACAAGTTTCAATTATAACTATAGAGAAATTAATGTGATTTTGTAATGTGAATGCCTTTTTTTATTCTGCGTGTTGTTCTATTCGCTATTACAGACATTGAATTCTATCTGTTTATAGAAAATGTAGATTAAGTATACAATTTCATGGATGTTCAAAATGACGTTTTTTTTCTCATTGGTGATTCTAACCGTATGTCGTATATGAACCCAGAGAACAGAATCTATGATATATATTGCTAACAACACAGGCACTGTGATGCATGCAATAAGAATCAATAAATGTTTAACCTATGAAATAAGGCCAAAGCGCAGAAACATCATACAGCAGTTCTGAAATTTCCAAAACACATTCAGTATTTCATTCTAGTTTTAGTAGTAACAATTTTAAAACGGGTTTTGATCATTACAAGTTTTCAAATTGTATTTAATCGAAACCATTGAATTAAATTTTCTTAGTTGCTTGATTATTCTTAAACTGCAAAACTTTAATACAAAGGCCCGTTACACACTTGTGCTATGTTTTTGAACGAAGTGAGCTATATATTGTACAGCTTATCTTTTTACTTTACAAAGCTGAAATAAGTGAAACCGATTGCGAATAGCTTAGCTTAACCTCGCTCGTATGCACTGATTTATTTAAACGTATGGGATAGATAGCTAGAGCTTATAATATTGCTCATTTGGCTAATTATGCGGGTTAATTATTGATCTCCAAAACGAAATTAAAACATTTGAAAATGTATATTGCTGCACGTATTGGGGTTGATCCTGAGATTTCCCAACAACGATTTTCTTGTTTGAAAACTTTTCGTTTTGGAGATCAAAGTGCAAGCTGTGGGAGGGAAACATAGCTTTCACCAAAAAACATAGCTCAAGTATGCAACGGGCAGTAAAATACAACACACTTTTTATCTGTGTGCCGTTTCGTTCGAGGGTTTTATTAAATTCTTTAGACTAATTAAAATTCAGTCTGGTAAAACCCCTGCTGATCACATACTCGTAGTAGCTGAAAGCGTTAACTTTAAAACTAAAACAATTCTTTTAAATTAAAATAAATTGGTAGTAATTTGTTAGTTATTTCAAATGGATGTTTCTACAAACCCAAACATTAACAAATATATTAATAGACAAGTTAATATAAATATAATTAACTATTACAACGAGTATATTTTAATAGTTTATTATAAAATTAATAAATGCAATTAGACATGTATAAATTATGTATAATTATGTATATTTGTATACATTTTTGTGTCTATATTATATAAGAAATAAATGTTATAATTCAATATTCTAATTTATTTAAAAAAACAACATTACAATTTACTAGTGTAAAAACTTTCTTTAACAACAAATAATTAATTTTTAAAAAATTGTAAGACTGGTTTCGGAACTTCTTCCTTCTTCGGTTCGTTTTACTACTCTCTGTGTAGTAAAACGAACCGAAGAAGGAAGAAGTTACTCTCTGTAGGTACTCTGAGTAGTAAAACGAACCGAAGAAGGAAGAAGTTCCGAAGTCGGTCTTCACAATTTTTTTAAAAATTAATTATTTGTTGTTGAAGAAAGTTTTTATACTAGTATTAATACTAGTCTAAATTCTTTAGAGTCTAAATTTTAATTAGTCTAAAGTTTAGACTAATTAAAATTCAGTCGGGTAAAACCCCTGCTGATCACATAGTAGCTGAAAGCGTTAACTTTAAAACTAAAACAATTCTTTTAAATTAAAATAAATTGGTAGTAATTTGTTAGTTATTTCAAATGGATGTTTCTACAAACCCAAACATTAACAAATATATTAATAGACAAGTTAATATAAATATAATTAACTATTACAACGAGTATATTTTAATAGTTTATTATAAAATTAATAAATGCAATTAGACATGTATAAATTATGTATAATTATGTATATTTGTATACATTTTTGTGTCTATATTATATAAGAAATAAATGTTATAATTCAATATTCTAATTTATTTAAAAAAACAACATTACAATTTACTAGTGTAAAAACTTTCTTTAACAACAAATAATTAATTTTTAAAAAATTGTAAGACTGGTTTCGGAACTTCTTCCTTCTTCGGTTCGTTTTACTACTCTCTGTGTAGTAAAACGAACCGAAGAAGGAAGAAGTTACTCTCTGTAGGTACTCTGAGTAGTAAAACGAACCGAAGAAGGAAGAAGTTCCGAAGTCGGTCTTCACAATTTTTTTAAAAATTAATTATTTGTTGTTGAAGAAAGTTTTTATACTAGTATTAATACTAGTCTAAATTCTTTAGAGTCTAAATTTTAATTAGTCTAAAGTTTAGACTAATTAAAATTCAGTCGGGTAAAACCCCTGCTGATCACATAGTAGCTGAAAGCGTTAACTTTAAAACTAAAACAATTCTTTTAAATTAAAATAAATTGGTAGTAATTTGTTAGTTATTTCAAATGGATGTTTCTACAAACCCAAACATTAACAAATATATTAATAGACAAGTTAATATAAATATAATTAACTATTACAACGAGTATATTTTAATAGTTTATTATAAAATTAATAAATGCAATTAGACATGTATAAATTATGTATAATTATGTATATTTGTATACATTTTTGTGTCTATATTATATAAGAAATAAATGTTATAATTCAATATTCTAATTTATTTAAAAAAACAACATTACAATTTACTAGTGTAAAAACTTTCTTTAACAACAAATAATTAATTTTTAAAAAATTGTAAGACTGGTTTCGGAACTTCTTCCTTCTTCGGTTCGTTTTACTACTCTCTGTGTAGTAAAACGAACCGAAGAAGGAAGAAGTTACTCTCTGTAGGTACTCTGAGTAGTAAAACGAACCGAAGAAGGAAGAAGTTCCGAAGTCGGTCTTCACAATTTTTTTAAAAATTAATTATTTGTTGTTGAAGAAAGTTTTTATACTAGTATTAATACTAGTCTAAATTCTTTAGAGTCTAAATTTTAATTAGTCTAAAGTTTAGACTAATTAAAATTCAGTCGGGTAAAACCCCTGCTGATCACATAGTAGCTGAAAGCGTTAACTTTAAAACTAAAACAATTCTTTTAAATTAAAATAAATTGGTAGTAATTTGTTAGTTATTTCAAATGGATGTTTCTACAAACCCAAACATTAACAAATATATTATTAGACAAGTTAATATAAATATAATTAACTATTACAACGAGTATATTTTAATAGTTTATTATAAAATTAATAAATGCAATTAGACATGTATAAATTATGTATAATTATGTATATTTGTATACATTTTTGTGTGTATATTATATAAGAAATAAATGTTATAATTCAATATTCTAATTTATTTAAAAAAACAACATTACAATTTACTAGTGTAAAAACTTTCTTTAACAACAAATAATTAATTTTAAAAAAATTGTAAGACCGGTTTCGGAACTTCTTCCTTCTTCGGTTCGTTTTACTACTCTCTGAGTAGTAAAACGAACCGAAGAAGGAAGAAGTTACTCTCTGTAGGTACTCTGAGTAGTAAAACGAACCGAAGAAGGAAGAAGTTCCGAAGTCGGTCTTCACAATTTTTTTAAAAATTAATTATTTGTTGTTGAAGAAAGTTTTTATACTAGTAAATTGTAGTGTTGTTTTTTTAAATAAATTATAATATTGAATTATAATATTTATTTCTTATATAATAATACACAAAAATAATTTAATAAATCATATTCAACAAAAAGCCACGGACGACAAAAATGGATCATGTTCATTTATATGGTAATTATGTATAATTGCATTAAATAATTTTTTAAACAAATTATTAAAATATACTCGTGTTGGTTTTTCGTACAATACTCGTATAAGCAAGTAAGAGATAAACTTTCGATACCAACAATTTAAACAGTTTTACGGGTAACTGTTATAGCAAGAATAGTTTGCTTAGTTATTTTAAACGGGAAATTTAAGATTTTGTGTTTGGTTTTGGCAATATATAATTTATGTAGTGATCCTAATACGCACCCAAATAAGTCGAAAAAACATAAAATTACATTTACATAGTCATTGGGTATATCTAGCCCATGTAGGCCTACATTTGTGCTATCTCACTTGTAGATTTTCCTCAGTTGCAGAATTCTACATGGGCTGGAATATTAGGGATGGCAAGCCGGGTTTCAAGTAACCGGTTATCAGATAGTTCTGGCAAAATTTGACTATTCGAATAACCGGGTAATTAACTCGAATAGTATTATTTTTAAAATCTTTATTTTATAATTTCATAAGTAATAAAATTAAAAAAAAATTCCTGTAAAGTCATCTTTATTTTAATATAATTTGATAAAGAAGCACATAATCACGCCTAAATGTATCTTTTATCCAAATTATGAGTTGCCCTATAGGCGTTTTAACATAATTAACTAAAGAAAACTAAAAATACAACAAATACGAAACAAAACAAAAAATCAAAAAATGAATTGTTACTTTTTGAGGTTATTGATTTTTTCCTTTTTATTTTTGTGTAATATTCAGTGATATTTTTTATTCAGTTGATTGACGTGGTTATTTATTTAAAAAAGTGTATTCAAGATTACTTTTTTTATTAAGGAAAACTTATTAATAGAGCAAATTGTCATAAAAATACTATGACAATTTGCTCTATTAATAAGTTTCCCTAAGATTGAATTACGGTAAGTTAAAATAGTTTAAATTATACAAACAATCATACAAAATTAGAACTAAAAGCATTAAAATTTAAAATTTAGCCCTTTAAAGATGTCGGTAAAACGCTCGATCGCTTGGAATTATTTTAAGATGTTAGATCAAGTCAAATGTTTGATCCACGTTGTGCTGTAAAGGGTCAACGACTTCTGCTCTTATTAACCATTTGAAGCTGCGCCATGAAATTATACTAAATAAAGTTTCGAATAATGATTCAGAATCGGAATCCATGCCAAGTTCTTCGAAACAACCAAAATTGGAACAATCAAGTTTATTGATTATAAAAAGAGAGTTTGGCAAGTATTCTGTCCCAGCCCATGTAGAATTCTTGACATCGATAATGCAGAAATATGAACGAAGTATAAAGTCAGAGTCGCAATTATTCTATGACCATGCCATTCATCTAGCCGTAATTGGATACTATAAAATTAATGGTACAGATGAAGATGATAATGGTAACGTACATGTGACTGAAGACGATCAAGATTTATTTATTTATTTATTTATTTATTATTATGAATGTAATTAAGCTAGGAAGCTTTTATTTACAAAATAACCCAAAACATTAAAATACATACAAAATTAAGAATATAATACAAATATTTACAAATATTTAAGATTGTGATGAATCAGAGTAATCTCACTAAAGACTTCCATCCAAGAAGTACAGCCATCAAAGACGGGAATAGAGAGCTGAGAACAAACGTGGCTGATGTTCTCTCAGTATGGCAAACCTACTTTCAAAATCTGCTAAATCGGAATGACGAAGTTACCCCCATTAGAGCAATAGCTCCGCCAGGTGAAGAGTTCTTTGTCGAATATCCCACAGTAGAGGAAGTAGACGCAGCTATTAGTCGATTGAAAAACGGTAAGGCACCCGGTCTCGATGGAATCCCCGCAGAACTAATTAAACTCGGAGGCGCTACTCTTGCAACAAGTTTATACGATCTCGTCGTTTGTATTTGGGACCAAGAAGAGTTGCCGGAGAATTGGAAGACCGCACTCATATGTCCGTTGCATAAAAAAGGCGACCGTCTTAAATGTGAAAACTTTCGTGGCATAGCTCTATTGGACACTGCTTACAAAGTGTTGGCTAATGTTGTACTTGCCAGACTCATCCCTTTCGCCGAAAACATCATTGGCGACTATCAGTGTGGTTTTCGTCCCAACCGATCGACCACTGACCAGTGTTTCACCATGAGGATGATCTTGGAAAAATGTTGGGAGTACAACATAACCATACATCACTTATATATAGACTTCAGACAGGCGTATGACAGTATAAACCGCGACAACCTATGGGCCGCGCTCATATGCCTGGGAATCCCAGAGAAACTCGTTTCTCTGTGTAAATTAACAACATCCGGATCTGTATGTAGAATCGTAATTGAAGGACCTGTGTCAGACCCCTTTGAAATAACATCTGGTGTTCGACAGGGTGATGCACTCGCGCCTTTGCTGTTCAATCTGGCGCTTGAGTACGTAGTGAGGAAAAGCAACATCGAAACCTCGCGCTGTATATTTAATAAATCAGGCCAAATTCTTGGATATGCAGATGATATCGTGCTTCTTGGCCGAAGACCTAGCGATATCAAAGACAGTTTCATACCGCTCGATCGCTGCGCAAGAAGACTTGGTTTGGAGGTGAACAGCAGTAAAACCAAATATTTAGTAACACCTAGGAACATCTCTACGGCAAATCTCGGAATTGGCGACCACAACTTTGATAGCGTCGAAAACTTTAAATACCTCGGGTCAGTTATAACATCGTCGAACGATATGCAGGCAGAAATAAAAGCCCGAATCGCTGCCGGACAACGAGTTTTCTACGCCAAATCAAAATTATTGCGATCGAAACATCTATCGCAGTCGTGCAAGCTCGCACTTTATAAAGCACTTATAAGACCTGTGCTGGCTTTCGGAAGCGAGAGCTGGACCATGACCACTAACGATTGTAGATTATTATCTACCTTCGAAAGGAGGGTTGCCCGTTCAATCTTTGGTCCAATTAAAGTTGCGAACAACGAATATCGGATTCGTATGAATCACGAAATAAAGCAACTCCTCGGAGGCAGCGATATTATCGGATTCATCAAATCCAATCGAGTGAGATGGCTCGGCCACGTTACACGGTCTCCCCAACAACGGATGATAAATAAAGTGTTCCACCAACAACCAGCCGGAGTACGTCGTAGAGGAAGACCCCGACTACGCTGGCGCGACGACATCGAACAAGATCTACGAACATTAGGATGTCGAAACTGGAGGACGAGAGCGGTGGATCGAGATGGATGGAGAGCCTTAGTGCAGGCGGCGAAATCCCTTCATGGGATATGAAGGCCAGAGAGAGAGAGAGAGATGAATCAGATGAAGGCAGCGTAAGAGAAATTAAAAACAGCATTCTCTCAGATGATAATTCAGAATTCGAGGATATGGATTAGATAGTTTTAAATATACGTACTTTTAATGCCAGCAAAAGAAAAGTAATATCTGAAGCAAGAGAAATCATAAAAATATTTCGAAGATCTGGAGTTAAAAATAAAATTTTACAACAATACGTCGTCGTACAAGATTACAAAAAAGTAAAACCTGCAGTTAATTCTAAATTGCCAAGACCCGTTGGAATTCTTTAATTCCAATGCTAAAAAGATTTATTCTTTTAAAGGATTGATAAAAAGTGCTTTACAAGATCTTGGGCAAAGTTTCCAAAGTTATGTGGTAAAAATTATTAAACCAGTAAAAGTGGCGGTAAAAGAATTAAGTAAAAATGCGGCCACTCTATTAACAGCAGAGGATGTTTTCAAATTTTTATTTTGTGAACTTCAGGAAATCAGCACTACCTAGCAGTGAGATTGGTTGAAGATTATTTGAAAACTTAAAGGCAAGAATGATCGAACGCGGGAACAATACCTTAACAACACACTTATCATTTACTTACACACAGGCAGCATACCTAAAACTAATCAATATTTTGAATATTCGAATAAAATCGCAGCAATTGCATATACTAATGAGTTAATTAATCGAATGTTTTATAATAGTAGTGGAACTGTAAACAACGAAAATACAAATTCATCTGAATCGGACAACGAAGTCGATCTAAATATAAATCCCAGCATGCACGTGCACCATGATAATCTAGATCAAGAATTGCACAGAGCAATTAGTTCAATTGGAGATGTTTCTACTAGCTCAGAGAATTGTAATGTAAAAACTAATCCAAGTTATTTGATTTAAACAGAAAAAGAGGAGATTTATTGGAACAATTATACCAAGGATTGATGACTATTAGACCAACATCAACAGTAAATGAGCGAGTGTTCTCAGTTGCATCTAATTTCGCAACGGAGATCCGCTCTAAATTAAGTTCAAAATCATTGAATGCTTTGATTTTCTTAAAATATTATTTCTTGCAAGAAACGAAAAAACAAGTACCTATAGTTGTATGTTAAAAATTTAAATAGATAAAAACCGTCATTTGACTGATATTTATTTTTTATTTTATTTCTGTTATTTTATTTTATTGTAATGTTTTAAATGAAGTGTTATATATGTTTCAATGAAGTAACCTATATTTTAAATAAACTATATTTTGTGAATTACAAACATATTTTTGTTTCAATTTTTTTCCTGTCAATTAATCGGTTAACCTGGTATTTTGAACATTTAGACTGTGTCCGAATTGAGTGATAAATATTTTCTAGCAAAAATATTTGACACTAACGTGATAAAATTTTCCATTTGTGAAATTTTTGTCGTTTTGCTGCCCGAATTGTGTGATAATTTTTTTTGATAAAAATTCCGGCCATTCAATTTAATTTTGATTTAAAAATTATGATTGTTGTCATTTAAAGATTTAAGATAACTCTATAAATAAGAAAAAGATTTAAATCATAAACACAATTTTATTTATTTTATTTTAACTTTATATTGAATTAATTTTATATAGCAAAATACAATATTGCTGTTTAGTATTACATCCTTGAGTCCAGATCATTCACTTTTATCAGTTTCTAATCATAATAATCTGTCGAAAAGTGCATACGACAATTTTTCTCCGATTAAATTATCACGCAACTGTCAAAAATTATTATACCTAACGACTGTGATAATTCGGGTGCGTTAGGTATTTTCACAAATTTAGTACTAAAAAATATTTATCACACAATTCGGACACAGTCTTACTATTCGATATCCGGATAGTAAAAAAGTCGATGTGTTATTTCGGGTTTATGGCTAATATAATTGATTTTAATAATTAAGTAAATATGAAATTCCTTAATTTATTAAACTACACACCATGAAGATAAAAAAAAATCAAAATAGGACAAAATAAATTGTTATTTAAAGTAACTAGAGGTTAAAACTAAAATTTATCTACTCAAAAGTAGACAGAAAATTTTTGCCTCACTAAATAGTGAGATATCTACATATTTTTAGTGAGATATTTTGCATCCAGTCCATTATATGTGTGAGCCCTACTATTTTTTAGTTAGGCCTATATGGGCTGGATACACCCATTCCCGCATGACATATTATGCATGGCGAAATAAATTTGTAACATATTGTGTCAAGTGGACTGTGTGTCTGTGTTTGTATTATTACATGCCAATTACACTGTGCTAGTTGAAAAATGTGACAAGCTGGGCACCCGGGGGTAAACATAATTCGAGTATGCTGAATTCAACGGTGCTAGTCCCATTTCAAAGTTAGTCCCCATTTTTGAGATTTCGTTTTCGACATGTTTTGGCTCTGAGTCAAAATATACCCTCATTTTCACGTTGATAGCTCTTGAACCATTAAGATTTTCGTTATGCTTTCTTCAGCAAAGTTGTTGCGCAGGTCAAGACCAACAACTTTGCCGAACATATCAAAACCGAAAAACCACATCTAATATTTTTTTGCTTTTCATTTCGACGAAAAACACTGTTTTTATCATTTTGTTGAATTTAAATCGAGTAGAATCGATCGAATAAACATCGTATCGACAAATATAGATACAATAGAAACTATTTAAAAGAAAGTTAGTTCGATTCAGTTGATTTTATGGTGATTTTTCCTAAAAAAAAAATTCATAAAAGATTAACATTTTTCTTCTCTTTGACAAAACAATGGCGTACCGTTGCGATAGTGGATAAAAATCCTGGATTTTTCCATCCCATCGTTTTAACCAATTACATCACGTAAATTATACACGTAAATTAAGAAACATCTGCATCAATATATCAACCATCAAATGTCACCGCGCCATTCAAAAACATACGACGGATAAAAATCTCGGATTTTTCTATCCCAGATTATTTTTCAATTTTTTTCAACTTTTTTATATGCAAAATGGCGTGTCTGTTGTACGAGGTAAATGTTCGAGTGATGAAAGCCAAATTCAATTCACAAAATTTCTGATATCAAATTTGTGCCGAAACAAACAATTGCATTCGATTTGTCAACGATTTTTCGGAATGTTCCACAACAACGCGCTGACTGCCAGTTCATACGACGGATAAAAATCTCGGATTTTTCTATCCCAGATTTTTGTTTAATTTTGTTCAACTTTTTTGTATGAAAAGAGGCGTGTCTGTTATATAATTTACGTGATGTAATTGGTTTAAACTATGGGATAGAAAAATCCGAGATTTTTATCCTTCGTATGAACTCGCTGTGAATGCACTTACATTCCGAAAAACCATTGACAAATCGAATGCAATTGTTTTTTTCGGCACAAATTTGATATCAGAAATTTTGTGAATTGAATTTGGCTTTCATCACTCGAACATTTACTTCGTACAACAGACACGCTATTTTGCATACAAAAAAGTTGAAAAAATTGAAAAATAATCTGGGATAGAAAAATCCGAGATTTTTATCCGTCGTATGTTTCTGTAATTGAATGGCGCAGTGACAATTGATGGTTGATATATTGATGCAGATGTTTCTTAATTTACGTATATAATTTACGTGATGTAATTGGTTAAAACGATGGGATGGAAAAATCCAGGATTTTTATCCACTATCGCAACGGTACGCCATTGTTTTGTCAAAGAGAAGAAAAATGTTAATCTTTTATGAATTTTTTTTTTAGGAAAAATCACCATAAAATCAACTGAATCGAACTAACTTTCTTTTAAATAGTTTCTATTGTATCTATATTTGTCGATACGATGTTTATTCGATCGATTCTACTTGATTTAAATTCAACAAAATGATAAAAACAGTGTTTTTCATCGAAATGAAAAGCAAAAAAATATTAGATGTGGTTTTTCGGTTTTGATATGTTCGGCAAAGTTGTTGGTCTTGACCTGCGCAACAACTTTGCTGAAGAAAGCATAACGAAAATCTTAATGGTTCAAGAGCTATCAACGTGAAAATGAGGGTATATTTTGACTCAGAGCCAAAACATGTCGAAAACGAAATCTCAAAAATGAGGACTAACTTTAAAATGGGACTAGCACCGTTGAATTCAGCATACTCGAATTAGGTTTACCTCCGGGTGCCCAGCTTGTCACGAAAAAAAGTTCGCAATTCAAGCACAGTGTTATTAACCCAAACACATGTGGAATTATGTTTACTTAACACAATATAATTTAATGACTTTTGTAAATTAGTTTAAGAATTGTATGAAAAATAAATGAGTAGATATGTAAGAATATTTTTTGAGGTAAATAAATAGAACGTTGGATGAGTTAAACCAATAAAGATGTAATATTAAAATTAAGAAATAAAAAATGTTTTGATTTAAGGCAATAAAGATGCAAAATTAAATTTTAATAAATGTTTTTATTGTAAAAGTGAATATTGAAAAAGGTAAATAGGACTATATTACATTTGAACTAAAGTTTGAGCTGCAAAGGAAAACTGATATATTATACAAATAAATATAACTAGCTGACCTATGATTGAATAATCAGTCACGTGAATACATTTTATTTAATTTTTGGTTAAGAAATGATTAAGAAGATTTTTAAATAATGACAAAACGTATAATTAAACCTAAGGTACCCGTTTCGGGTACTTCCCGATTTTTCTAGCATACGCACAGCACAATATTTATGTCGACCTACCCTGAAAAAATCTAACGGATCGGATCATGTTTAAGGGTCATTTTAGGGTATGTATTTAGTTAATGTAGGCCGTTGAGGCATAATAGACTATTTAAAATATAAAAATTCTTGCGTTAAATCAAAAACACAACCGGCAGATATAAAAAAAATCGAAAAGGAGAATTCTCACCGCGAATATAATAAGCGTCGAACCAAAAACACAAAAAGAAAAATCGGAAAGCACTCACACAGCGTTGGGCCAATTATAATTAGCGTTCACTCTATTAAAGTTAAAAGAAAAAAACGGCACTTGTTAAATTTGCACTTGACAGGTCAAGTAACAAAATCAGAATAGAGAAGATAGTATTAAGTAACATCTGCACTGAAAACAAATGAATTTTCTTCCCGTTTCCTTTGATGAACAGCACGAGCACAGTGTTTTCGTGCGGATGTGATTAAAAACAATTTTCATTAAAGGTAAAACTTTACTTGGCTTTTACACCTATTTCCCGTGCACGTTTCTTAATAAAACATATATTCTGTACATATATGAAAAAATACCTTTCACTTGATATATGTTTCATTATGATACGCGCACGGGAAATAGGTTAAAAAGGGATCACTATGAAAAAAATTAAGAGTATTAATATAATAGAAGATAAGTAGACTAATGGTGTCGGTAATGCTCTCTGTAACTGTGATTTGGTTCAGAGTAGGCTTTGAAAAATGCCAAGATTGACATATTGCACAAGGACCAAACCCGAGATATCTCGGGACATACGATATGTAGTTAAAAAAAAACGGTCCTTAAGGGGTTAAGTAGTACAAACTAAAAACATCTAGAAAATAATGCAATTATAGCAGACACTCGTTTAATGCACCCTTTTTGTTGACATGATATGTTGTGTCGCCGCCCCGGTGGCAAAGTGGTTAGCATACTTGCTCCAGCGACCGGAGGTCCTGGGTTCGATTCCCGGTGGTGTCAAGGAAAAAATTTCACGGTTGGTTTAGGATCAATGAATTAATCACTCATTATCCGAAATGAAAATATGATTATGAAACCTCATGTTAGGCGGCCAAATCCCTTGATGGGATATAGTGCCAGAGAGAGATGTGTTGTGTTCCATACATAATATGACAAACAAAAAACTCAAAGGAAACTAGATTTTTGTTGGTAAATTATTAATAGGGCAACCAAAAATATGCTCTTAAAAGTAGGTATAGGGGTATATCCTCTATCTGGTCGCAAATTATTTAATTGCGAGGCAAAATATGGTTAGTAGATTTATTCTGCCATGCCAATTGACACATTTTATTAAATTTAAATTTGTTTTGCGATTGTAAAATAGAAATACACGAAAAGACTGTTACGCATTTTCCAAGGTCGCAGTCTTTTCATGTATTTCTACTTTACAATAGCAAAACAAATTTAAATTAAAAAAAATATGTCAATTGGCATGGCAAAATAAATCTACTAACCATATTTTGGCTCGCAATTAAATAATTTGCGACCGGATAGAGGATATAGCCGTAAAACCTATTTTTTGGCATATTTTGGCCCTAATTATTAATAACCGTAATTCTCATTTTAAATTTACTCAGCGTTGTGTGCACTTGAAACAGCTGATCCATATCTCCGAGTTTTCACTGATGGATTTGACTACATCCTTTTCCTTACCCTGATTCTCTAAAAACCAAGATAAGTTGTAAAGTGTAAAAATGGTAACTTTTAAAAAACAGAAAAATTATCGTAGAGGTTTAGAATTATTATATATTTTCATCAAGATAAAATGTAAATTGGTAAGATAAATTAATGTCCAAAAGTATCACAAATAATTTATCGTGGGCAAATTTTACTTAAATGTGCAAAAGGCAATTTTACTTAAAACCATTTATTGAAAGTAATACCATTTATAATTATATTGTTGACTGCGAGACCTTACTAGACCAGTAATTTTGTGGATTTATAAAAATAAGTTGTCACCATTAATTGAAATATTCATTCACCTTATGAAGAGTGAAGATATGTTAGTCGCGCATTTTGACTTCTATCAAACAAATTTTAAGGCAACACGATATTATAATCCTAGACTATCTAATAGTCCCGGGAATGTGAAATGAATAATTAGGATTTAACAAAATTGAATCTGTGCACAATTTTAAAATATATGACAATAAAAATATCTTTTAACTAACACATTGAGAAAAAAGTGACTTCATATTCCATGAAATCTAGCTCCACAGGAAGAGTCGGTTAAATTAAAACTGCCACCACATATTCCTTACCGAGGTAAGCTTCATTCTATAAATTGGTACAATGTCGTTTGGTACAAACTGATGATTGAACAAGAAAATTCCGAAATGGTAAAATGGTCGATTTAGCCACAGGCACAAAAATAAAATTATTGGATGTATCTCGTTGAGTTCGTGAATCTTGCATTATCTAATTAAAATTTAACAGGCAAACAGACTTCGTTGCTTAAAACGCACATTTCTCTCATAATCCTAGAATTCAAGTTAAATAATCCCGCGGGAATTATAAACAATAGTTTACTTTGGATTCGGAGGTCGCAATGACTATACGTACTAGCATCAAGTCGCATATGCAGAAATCGAAGAAGCCAAAATAAGCATCTGCATTCAACAGTTTTGATTGCATTTCAAATGTGTATCAAGAAAAATAATTACACTTGTGATTTACATATAAACTTAGAATTAAGAATAATCTTTAACGGGTTAGTATATATAACACTTTTGTTTGTCCGGACTAATCTTAGAGACATATTTTCATATTCAACATATAATATTTAACATATTTTAATCAAAGCTTCGCCATTGTACTTAGTGTTGGTCCGCGGTGGTTCTAGGCCGTAAAAATTGAATTTTTAATAGTGCCCATTCACGGGCGGATGGCTGTCCATAAAACGTCATTGCTTTAAAGGAACTATTATTATTTGTGCCATTTGTTCAGTTAAAATTATATTTTCAGCAGCAACTTGGAAATAATTAAGTGCTCTTGGTTATAGACTGATTATTTAGACCGAGCCAACGGCAGACCACTGTGGTACATATTATTGGTATTATTTTCCGTAGAATGGTGCCCGACTCAAAATGAGTTTATCTCGAAGTGCAAGCAATTGTTTTCTACATTTGATACGGATAAGGGCAAGTGGAAGGCAACTGCATCATTAGCAATCCGGCATTTTTATTGGTTGGCTGTTTTTTATTGATTGGCCTATTATAAAAAAAATAACTGTTAAATAATTAAACCGAGACAGTTTTTAATTCAACGAATTGCGAATTCTGTTCATTTGGTGTGCAACAATTCTTATGGATAAGGAGATGCAAAATAAAATTAATTTAAGTAGACGGTAACCCGCAGACATTTTCTAATGTATTAAAATATCGCAGACCGATACTTTCGTTAACTATTGAAAGCTATAAGAATTATTGAACATATTTACAATACTGAAGAAATATAACGCAAAACGGTGATAGTTTCTTTTCTTATATTTATCATGAAAACGTCCAAGGTTAAGCTACAGAGAAAAACCCAAATTAAGGTGTTGTGTTTGTTTATTTTATGTTTTGAGTCAGAGCGTTCAGTATAGTAGATGACTAGATGAACGTTGGTTAGTAAAGTATAGAGAAAGAAAAAGTTTCTCTTTGAATTAAATTTTATTTAAGGCCTTTGCTTCCGTACTACATGTCATACCTATTACCATAAAAATATAGCGCTTATTAAGCATTTACAATAGTTTAACACACTTTATATTTTATATTCTCAGATATGAGACAATGGATCCGTCCACCAAACATACCACTAACGATGAATCAATTCTGAAAGACTGTTTACAAAAGCAAATCGATGAACTTGATATTATATCATCAATATTTTGCAATCCTGGTGAATTAGAAATCGACGATCACAGTATAGCTGCCGATATAAACTTATTTCTTTGCGATCAAATCAATTACCTCACGAAAACCTTAGAATATCGTGTAATTTTAAATAAAGATGGGAATAAATTCGAAGTTCGTGTAGAAATTCCCCATTTTTATCCAACAATTGAATTGGCTAGAGTTAATTTAGCTTCATCGGGGTTAAATAAACAAGAAGAAAAACTAATAAACAATCAAATTAAAGATTTGATTTTGACAAAATTGGAAGATAATTCAGCGTATATTTACGAGATTATAACCTGGATCCAGGAAATATTGGAACATTTTTTTGATTTACAGAAAAGCGAGGAAATTGCTGCACATCCGGAAGAAATATTATTAGAACGATTATGGATCTACTCTCATCATATCAAGAGCACAATGAAACGGAAAACTATTATTTCTTCAGCCAATGATAACAATCTAACTGGATTTTCAAAACCGGGGAAACCTGGCATTATATGCGTAGAGGGCACAAAACGAGACACACAGCAATTTTGGCATATCATCAAGGCGTTAAAATGGCAGAAAATTACTGTAAAGTATGATGAAACGGCCAGAATTGAGACGCTTTGCAACCAACAAAATTCATATGATGAACAATTAAAAAAATTTTTAAAGTTTCCAAATTTTCGTGAAGTAGTGTTTGCTGAAATAAATATGAGTGCAAATAGTCAAAATAATAATAAAAATGTAAATATCAACAGTGATGTTGATGGTGAAGAGACGACAGTCGAGAATGAAAATATTCAAGAAATGCCTATGAATATGAGTGTGTTTATGAAGTTTTTGGATCAGCACAATTGTGGTTATGTTAAAAAGATTTTGTTTGGTTTTGAATAAATTTTATACGTAAGGTATATTACATAATTATATTAATTGTACAAATTGTAAATTTAAGTCATATTTTGTTAATAAATTTTTTAAATACATATTCATAGTGTTATTATATATTTTTTAACAGTTACATTACCGTTATCATGATTCACATGCACCAAATTATTAATTAACCGTTTTTTCCGAATTTTTTTACCATTTCGGTTAATTTTTCTTCCGTCAAATTGGAAGTTATTTAAAAAATCACTAAAATGGATATCTAAATTATATTTAATCGCAGAAGAAATTTCCATCGATAATGCTCTTTCATTAATATTTTCGTAAACATTTTCGAAAAATATTTCATTTAACTGATCACGGTTTGCTTTCACTGAATTTATTTTAGAAAATTGATTAATGAATGAAAAAAATACTAAGATTATTAAATAATCCATTAGATTATTGTACAAAAAAATTCCACAGATCACGATATTTGCAGCTTGCGGTTGCTATGAAAGATTAAATTGAACTGATTTAAAATTTTGAACAACACATTGAAGTAGCAGATTGTTGTTGAGGCCCGTTAATTTAGGTCATTATCATTCTTATTATTATACCCTTTAATGCAGAGTTGTAATTAGAGTAAATAAACTGAGTAATATACACCTGAGTGAATAAAAATATATTTATGCCGTTACTGATTTTTAAAAAAATATGTTTTCAATTTAAACTCTTATGTCTAGGGAGTCCCGGAACGGTATATAGTATGACCAGAATACCCCTAAATAGAATGGTTGTTCTTTAATTTGTAATTCACAATTATGTTGTATATGCAGATGGTAAAATTTGTTCATACCTAGATGCATTTTTAAGCAAGAGCATTTTAGGCACTTATTTTTATTAATTCGATATGAGGCTTCTACAATTGATATAATATATACCTAATTTTTAATGATAGATATTAATAATAAATTTTTGATAGGGGAATTAGGCAAACCCAGAAAATCCTATGATTTAAAGCTTTATGAAACATACCCGTTTATGACAATATTATTTACGATATTAAGTCATGCCTGTCGTCACATTTTGTTGTCGTTGAGTTTATTAACGCCCACAAAGATAAAAAGAAATTTTTTGAACTAGGTATTGAATTTTATTACAATTTAAAATTATGTACAATATGGATATTTACAATGATAAATAATTATGCCCTTGTGCATAGTAACTGCCTTAGTGTACCGATTTCTTCTCGTTGTGCTAACAGTTGCGCTCGTAAAATGGCATTCTCTTGTTCTAGCATAGCGGCACGGAATGCAACCTGCGTAGTCAGAAAAAATAAATAAATTTATTCGGTACCATTTTACAATGTTATTATATTATTTTAAACACTTACTCTATCTTCGCGCATTTTTCTAGCATCCCTCGATTTTTTGGCCGCTTCATTGTTACGTTTTCGTCGTTCATAATATTTCTCATCTTTCTGTTCGTCAGGAATAGGTCGTTTCTCTCCACGTTGCCGGCGCATACAATTTGGTGATAAATTTGAGGTCAACGTATTTATTTGGTGATTTAATGTTGGTATATTTGTGGAAGGTGTGGTGGGTTCCGTTGGCGTTGATGGACAGGTTGATGATACGGTACGATTTGGTGGACTTTGAAGACGAATATTTGATGAATTGTTGAAATCGGCTGAACAAACTATGGGATGTGGAATTGTGTTTTCCGAAAAGTTGGTCGATGTTGTAGATGCAATTGGAGATGATGTAATTGGTGTAGTTGCTAATAGCGTTTGAATTGGTAATGGTGGCAGAGCCAAAGGCATATTTCTTGAATTTCGACTTTCTTTTAATAATGTGAGATTGTAGCATTGCGTGATATCTGAAATTAGTTAAACGAAGAAAACTTAAGTCATTTAGTGTAGTGATATTTCATGTAATTTTTCTATAGCTACTAGAGCTACTAGTTACATTTAGAATTTTCTGTATTTCTTGTGTTGCTCAAATAAGATATAATGAATACATTTTTTAAAAATGTGACAGTCCATAGATGTAAAATCTGTAAGAATCACTACAATCAGTTTCGATCCGATAAGATTATTGTTTTGAATAATTGGCAAGACGATGGCCACTACCGCACGCAAGAATATTTGTCTAAATACGAGTATATACAATACGTTGTACCCAATAGTAGGTATTTTTTACAGAGTAACGAAATAGAGGAAAAGTATTCATCAAAAATCTCGTGGGTCACGCAATTTTAAATGATGGTTATATGATAGATTTACACAACTATATATTTACTATCATTTGTATGATTTTTTATACATAGTCACGACTGTGGCATAATTTAATCTGTTTGCAAATGGTATTATTCAGTGATAATTGATCGCGGTGTTGAATAGTGACAAAATTAATGCAATATATTAATTTGTGTAATAGAATTTTTTTTATTGTGCCTCACTTTTTAGAGTTAAGTTATTCAGTAGTCGGAAATGCTAAAATGAGTTTTGTTGTTAGATGGCGAGTATTGGTTGAAGTGTTGTTGATTGTTTAACTGGCCATGTAGAAATTTAAGATCTTATATTAATTGTTGTATTTTTATATCCTTTAGTTTTAATCTAGTATGTAGAAATTCATACACACATCAAGAAAGTATCTTTTATGGACATTATTATTATTATTATTAGTTAATTTTAAGTGTTACAAATTATCGGGTGTCCTAAGTGTCCGTAACCAGACCCATACTGTCCCAACTAATTAACCTATCAAACCCTTAGGTTTTGTTATGTGTAAAAGGAGTGTACGGTTTGTTGCGATATCCGGGAGATTCGGTCTAAGATTTCCTAACCCTTTAAAATTTCGTGATCGTCGTGTGCTAGCCTATACACAATAGATTATTTCAGAATCTTCGTCTATTTCGATTTACACGCCAAACTTCGTGTGCACATTTTTTATGTTCTTGGTTCAACATAAGTAGATTGGCTAAATGGAGTTAACAATATAGTTTGTACTCAAGTAGCAAGTACTCTAGTTGTATTACAAAAAAGACGGGTAAGGTTCGGAACCGAACTTTATAAGCCTTTTTGTTGTCTATAAAGATGTGATGTGTGATTTGCGTATTTCAAATATCACGCCCACCCACATCCACCCACACCCACCTAACCCCCTTACACCCAGCCCAACCGACCTCAATACACCATAACTCAACCGACCCCAATCAACCGCAAACCACCACACCTTAAAATTATTACCACCCCCACCCACTATCCAACCCCTAAAACTCATCTCACCCGCACTACTCTATACCGCACTGTCCATATCAACACTACCTCCATCCCCACTCCCACACACACACCACACAAACCCTCATCCATCAAATCCCAATTCCCACACCAAACCCAAAACACCTCATCCCATCCGCCCCCTCCACCTCCATACCACCACTCCTACCACCCCCATAATCACACCATTCACACAAACCCACATTCACACGAGATATATTTTTATTCCACATTCACATGCTCTATGAAATCAAAATAGTATAGAAAATAAAAAAAAAATCTATCAATTTTATGGAGGGGGGTTAACAAAACCCTACACATCTCCGAACACCCTGAACACAGAAATGTCTAAATCAATAGGGCACTTTCCCATGAATTGCTTGAACGTTTAGTGAAAAAATTAAGTTAATAGCTCTATCCGTTCTCAAGTTATAGTAGACACAGACGGACAGACGACAAACCGAAACCATATAGCATTTTTTTTAACAAAAATGCTTAAAAACATAACACACAAGATAGAAAATATTTGTTAGGAAACGAGTTGATTTTAAATAGGACACTAAAATTTAGAAGGTATTCGTAAGTGGGTGGATATATACTGATGAATTGCAAATAAATTGTAATTAAATTTGTTTTTCTTTTGAAAATGCTCAATACGTTTGTAAAATTTGGTCAAATTTACTTGTATCCATTAAATACGAGTAAAGCCGCAGCCACATGATTGCAAATATATACCAACATTGGCGTATTTGTGCAAATAACAAATCGTGTAGCTACAAAACAATTGACAAATTCTAATCAAGATTACATTTTTCCAACATTGGCGCACATTTGCTCAATAGGCGGTTTTTCAAAAAAGATCAAAGGAAAAAACAAATACCACAAATCGTGTAGACAGTACGGTTTGTCAATTGTCACATTTTACCAATATTTGCTAACTATAAAATACACCAACGTTGGTCGATATTTGCATTCGTGTGGCTGCGGCTTAACACTAACGAAAGATTTAAAGAGCCTAAATTCTAACACGCTTTCAAAATTTCACATGTTGCTGAGATTCTAAAATTATGTTGTGTGAAGTGCACATCGTGCTTCCTTTAATTTCATTACATAAGTGACATAAGTCTGTAGAGAAATGAGGAAGTATTAATTATATGAAACCAATATTTTTCACACGCAAAAACTATTAAGAAAATATGGCAAATAATTTACCACATTCCAGAGAGACTCCGAAATTCATTTTATATTCTTAATTGAATTGTTCAAACGGATTTATATTGAATTCAATTCAATAAAAATAGCCGATTTTACGCAAGACCGATTACAGAACTTCTCAAACTATATATTTATATCGGGTTATCCAATTCGAGGTTGATAAAGTAAACTTAAAAAAAACACACAAAATATTCGGAATGTATTGTAATTTTTATTTCATTTTACAGATTGATCCTTGCCATTTTTAGTTAAACAAGTTATCATTCAAATGTCCTCCACGGGACTTCTTACAGGCCTTGATTCTTTTGAGGTAATTTTCAATGACTTTTCGGCACATTTCGGGCGGTATCTCGGCCATTACCTTACGAATATTAGTTTTCAATTCGTCAAGAGTTTGAGGATTGTTTGCGTAAACACGATCTTTCGCGTAGCTCCACAAAAAGAAATCCAAAGGCGTTAAATCACAGGATCTTGGAGGCCAATTGACATCAGCCAATCGCGAAATCAAACGTCCAGGAAATTTCTCTTGCAAAAGATCTCGATTTGCTCGTGTTACGTGACTGGTTGCTCCATCCTGCTGGAACCACATATCGTCAAGATCATAATCTTCGATTTTCGTAAAAAAATAATCGGTTAACATGGTTGTTCTCAAAAAAATACGGCCCAATCACACCACCAGACCACAATGCGCACCAAACAGTGACTTTTTCCGGGTGTAATGGCTTCTCTACAATCAATTGTGGATTTTCTGAGCCCCAAATTCTACAGTTTTGCTTATTAACGTATCCACCAAGCGAAAAATGAGCTTCATCACTGAAGAAAATTTTGTTCGAAAAATCAGCATCGACGGCCTGTTTTTCCGCGTTTAATTTTAACGCGTTGGTCGATTGTTAAATGCTCCATATTCTAAAATGGCAGAATGTCAACTAAATAAATGACAGCGTACTTGACGTTTATCTTTGACAGATGTCGGTATAAAGATTTCTACTTTATCAACCTCGAATTGGATAACCCTGTAGGTGCAACTAAATGTGAAATTCTTTGTCAAATTTTAATTCCATTTTAATAATATAAACCAAACTTGTTCGAAGTTTTGCAAGCAGAGTAGTTCCATATAGGTTTACAATTTATTTCAAAAATGGCATACTAGCGGCGGGTTTCTTCGTTATACTTTGAGAGGGCAGTTATATGCGTCGAACTTTTGTAGATATTGTAATCATTCTCCAAACACTGTTTAGTAGTATCTTTTATCCTTTTTTTCTAAAAAACAAAAAATTAATTTAAATTGTACATTCATACTGTGAGAACGGGCCCGCCTGTTTTATTGCCCATCACGGTTTTGATTACGGCTGAACTAACTTACTCGTAATACTAGATCGTAGGAGTAATGCGCACTTTGAAGTTATTAACTGCGTGGCGGTAATCGTGGTTAAACAAACCAAAATTCTTTTTTTATTAATCGGTTTTTTTAATTTGAATGACTTGGACTATTTTGATTGCTATTGTGAAGACTTCCGTTTTTATTATAACTCTTAGTCTCCTACTGAAAATTGGCAATATTCGTTCTGTATCTGATCAAAAATTTAAATCTTATTTATTATTTCCTCTTCAAGAATTCTTTTAAACTTCAAATCTACTGATACTCATAGTTTTATTTAATTGTTAATACTGTGCGATATCAAATGTAATTTTTATTAACATTGGAATCAAGATTTCACTGCATGTTCCTTTGACACATTTGATTCAATTGGTACGCCGTATTTGGTTCGAATTCCAGCAGAGGCAGGATGCAAAAGTGAATTTTCTTCATCGATTACGATTGGCGAAGTTAATAAACACAACTCTGTTTGGGTGTAGAACTCAGCGCCGACCCACCATCCATGTCAATATACAGGTTGACATGGAGCTTGCAATGTGCAGGTGGTACACTGTAGTTGTGTGAGTAGGTGAATGGGTGGGTGTGTGCGTGAATGAAAAGGGGGATATTAATTGACCATAAAAGGATTAATAATCTATTGGATAATTAATACTTTAAAAAAAATAAAATAAAATTTAAATCAATAAATATCTTAAATAAAAATAAATTACGTTAATTTCGAATTATTTGAATATTTCTAGATTATCTTCTTTTGATTTAAATCAAAGTCCTTCTACTAGTTTTCACCAATTCTATTTGTGAAAGTTAATCGTCTCTGTTGTGTTAATTAGCTGTTAAACCGCTTGCAATTTAGCTTTATAATAAACTTTTCTATTTACGATAAAGTTTCTACTTATTTAAACGTTTAATTTGCGAAAACCAATAAGTCCTGCTTTCTAATTAATCAAGAAACTAAAATTTTTCAAATTCAACCGAAAAATGTTTAAATGCTGACTTCTCTTAATGAATAACAAGGCGTCAGAACTCACATTGCGATGTGTCCAAATCAACAACACCGCTTACTCCTTTAAAATGACTTTTTCGGTTTGATCGGGCGACTGATTTTTCAATATAATTCTGTTTGACTGGCATTGCGATTTCTTCAAAAACTGAATGATTTTTAAAGACTGATTTTTTATGATATGGTTTGTAAAACTCAGTACTAAGCTTTTCAAAACTTTTTATAATAACCAAACTTTTAAAAGTTTCCTACTTTCTATGTCTTTTTCAGAGCAAATATATACTAGAATCATTATCGACCATTCCAAAATCAACTTAAATATAATTCTTGCGCAAACCCTCATTGATAGATATCTAAAGGGTGTTTTTTTAGAGGTTCACGTGTTTAAGTTGGCAACGCGGTTTTGTTTGACAACCGATTTGACAGCTGACATTTGCGTTGTCATTCGTTTGATTTGCCATATAATAACTAATAGACTCACGCCAGAGCAACGCTTGCAAATTGTTGATTTTTTTTTATCAAAATAATGGTTCTGTTCGCCAAACTCATCGTGCATACGTCCAGTTTACAGTCGTCATAATCGTCCATCAGAGCGGGTAATTCGATTAATTACGGATCGTTTTCGTACCGCACGTAACTCTAAATGATAATACGCATCCAGTTAGACGTTGAAAAGTGCGCACCGAAAAAGCGATAGGCACTGTACAGCATAACATTGAGGAAGACCCATCAACGTCGTTCTCAGCAACTGGAGATGTGTCCATCCACTTAAGATTTTATCTAAATCGTGTAGGAAATAAAGCCATCCGACTATCGCACACGCCTCCAATTCGGCAATTCGGCTGAAGCACAAATTGATATCGAAGATGATTTTCCAAACAAAATTTTGTTCAGCGATGAAGCTCACTTTTGGTTGAATGGGTACGTTACTATACAGAATTGTCAGATTTGGAGTGAAGATAATCTACAAGGCTTTGCCGAAACACCATTATATCCAGAGAAAATCACTGTTTGGTGCACTTTATGGGCCGGCGGAATCATTGGTTCATATGTCTTCAAAAACGATAATGGGCGGAATGTTACAGTCAATGGTGACCGGTATAGAGACATGATGTCTAACCTTTTTGTACTCCAATTGTCTGGTATAAATTTCGCTGATATGTGGTTCCTACAGGGCGGTGCCACATGCCACTCAGCGCGGGATACAATTAATTTACTCAAAGAAACATTTGATGAAAGACTGATTTCACGTAACGGTCCTATTAATTGGCAACCGCGAGGTCGTGTGATTTAACTCCATTAGATTATTTTCTTTGGGGATATGTTAAATCACTTGTCTACGCTGACAAACCATAGACGATTGAATACTGGAAACAAAACATTCACAAAAGTGTGTGAAAATTGGCGGCGGCCACATGACCGAAATCCTATTCAAACAATGGCATAAAATTATCTATTCAATAAAGCTAGTTTCACTGATTTTCAAAATGATTTCTTTGTTCTATTTTAATTTAAAATTGTGAACCTAAAAAAAACATCCTTTATAATATGTATATAAATAAAACTACCAAAGATTGTGTTAGTAACACTAACAATGCAATATAAATTTGATTTTTTTTGTTTCTGCACTAACACATTTATGCTTAATTATTTAAAAAAATATACCAAAAAATCCACAGATTTTTCGACATTTTCAAATTGTCATGTGTAATTGCAAATATAGTAATTGTTAGCAAACAATTATCATTCAACTCTCTTTTCATTGTGTTTCTTAACCCGTTTTGAGTTATATTTTGACTAAGGTCATCTTTAACGTCAGAGGTTTCGTTATTAATTGGTGCGCCTTTATTTATTTAAAGAAATCAATTCTGTGATGAACATGTATGATTTCAGATTACATATTTAGTTTAAAACAAAAATTATATTAAAACAAAAGTAAAAAACAAAAAAAAAAAAAAAAAAAAATTATCAAAAAACTTTAAAACAAAAAAAACATTTAAAAATTATTCTTCAGCATACTTTTGAAGTTGTCCTTTGATAAATTAAAGTCAAATAGTTCGTCGATGAATATATATGAATACGTTTTCCTCGTTTATAACTAAATTACCGAATTTTGATACTACTTTGATTTTAAATCGAAAAACTTCTTAATTTTATTTATCGAAACAGATTTAAAGTAAACATTTTTGAATTATGAATATTTGATTCATTTTTTTTATTGTTTCCATAGTGTATTGATTTCAGTGTCCCAACGTCCCATGAAGGGATTTTCTGCCTCTTTTTGACATCGCATAATCTAGCTTTATCTGCAGATTAATTATTGGTTGGTCCATTGAATACAGATCCCAGTGGTACTGGATGAGGCATCATAGCTTGCGGGTGGGAGAGGAAGAGGTGAATATTATTTTTGCCATCATAAAATTTAGTTGATATATTTAGCCAATAATAGTTTTCTATAGTGTCCGTCGGGCATCGTAGCTCTTCATTAATTTATCTAATATAAAACTTGTATTTAAGTAGTACTCGTGGGGGACACGGTTCTCGAGGCGCGTGGATTGAAATTGAAATTTATTCTATCGAGTATGACCCGAGATTCAATACCGCCAGATAGCAATTGATGAACAAAAACGCTATCCGAAACCACTCGGCGCTTCCAAAGAGTTTAGATATTAATAAGCTCTAAATGAACAAGGTAACAGTTTACGCACGGTTAATATATTCAATATAAAATCATTAAACATTTGAAAATTATAAATGGCACAGTTATATTTTGAAAGTCAGTTTAAAGCTTGGTACCTGTGAGGTTCCAAAATACCTCAATTTTTAGTTCGTTGTAATACAAATCATAGGTGTCATCATAGCAATACATATATAGTAGTACCATCATTCGAAAAAAATCTTTAGAGGGTGAAAATCCAGGTAGCGCGTTAATCGAAATTAAGTTATGCAATAATTTTACTAGTTCGCCTAAATGTTTGCAAGATTAAATACACTTACAGTACACACGGCGTATTTTTGTATACCATTAACCAGTATAGTATTGCTTCACTCTAACTTATTATACTACATATTAACACAGAATATATTTATTTCAACTCGTATTGTTTTACAATTGTCAAGGTCATGTAGAAAATGTGTTTAATATTTTTTGTGATAAACAATAAAACAAATCATGAATACCTTACTTCAATTTTCTTTTTATAAAAAATAGCATAAAGAATTTTTTTTCTATGATAGAAATGCAAAAGAATATGAATTGTTCAATCAAATAAATCCATTATTGGAAAGGAGATATGAACGATAGGATATATTCATACATATGTATACTAATATATTGAGTACATACTTAGCTGTGTATTATTATTGTTTATTTTAAATACATCTGTTCTCACAAACACAAACGAATAAAGATTAAAAATGAAAACGATGTAGAAATCTATATAGAACAACTAAATACAATTTTTTAAAAGGATGCCGTTGATGCACTGTTACAGTATGGTAATTTATAATTGAAAATATGAACGAGTAATTTTCTTATATATGCATACATTAAGAACAATGTATTGTTATGGAAAGGCAGATTTTCTATTTATCCAAATCTGTGTGAAAGTTCAAGGGCATTGAACCCAATATTTGTTTCAGAATTAAAATAAAATTTATTAATTCGATTTTATCATAAAAAATATTACGTAAGAGAAGTACGTAAAAATAGGAAAATTGTCACTTGGACATACTACAATAGTATGTCGTTTTTCATTATTGTCTTTCAATCAACCACTTATTAAGGGATTGTTTCTCATTGGAATAGAAAAAACGAGGATGTCATTATAAAGATTATAATTTCAACCAAAACTATTATGCATGTCTGACTTGATCTGTTTTGTCACAGAATCCAATGAGAGTCATGTGGTGTTTACAGTGTGCAAATCTAGAGCGTATAATTATAATCTAATTATGAGCATTTAAGGTTCGCTAACAAAACTTAAATTCATTTTTCTGTTAATCTAATCTGTTAATCTATAATAAATTTTATTGTTTAAATTGAGGGCTGAATTAATCCATCTCAAATGAATTACATATAAGGAAGTATATAAGATATTTTTTATAAATTCAATATACAAGTGAATAGCTTACGAGTTTAGGTTGCCGCTCACTATTTTGTAATTAAAACTATTTTTAAATAGTAGTTAAGCTAGAGATTGGTCAGCATTGTCTGCAAGAAAACATTTCAGTTCTTTATGGCAGGATAAATAATGGCTTACTTTTAAGTTCCGTCTTTATTCGAACGCTAATTTTAAATTGTTTAGTTTGATGTACCATACAAATAATTTTTTTAAAATAAAAAATGCGTTGTGTATTTTATTTTGAATAAAAAAATCAGTTTTTATTTTCCTCTAAATTGTAAAATTTTATTTTTATGTCTTAATTTAATTAATTAACCTTAATTTGTATTTAGTCTTACATCGTTTTAATACTTAATTACCTTTCCGAAACGAATATTTATTTGTGGAGACTTTAAACAGCTTTCACAATAAAACAATTTTTATTTTGCCTTAGAAGTTTGTTTGAAAATCAAACTTTAGAAAAAAATTTACTTTAGACAAAAAATTGTCTATTGTGAGAGCTCTGTTAAGGTGATGATACATGTACAGATTTTCCCTTTAAGGCATAAAAATTATGCGCGCTTGTTGGTTAAAAGTCAGCCATCTTGAATCGCTTTGAATCAATTCGGATGATTTTGCATACTCATGAACGATGGCTACTAATAAGACAATAAGGCCTGTTTCAGCTGAACTAAGACAAGCGAACTGACCTATGTTCATCGTTCTTGGTTGTATATAAAAAACTTTTATAAGCCCCGTTGCCCACTTGAGCTAAGTATTTTGACTGATATGAGCTATGTTTTCATTTAACAGCTTCACGTTTTGGTTTCTTTCCAAAGTCAAATAAGAGAAACATTGTAGATAAATCTCAGGGTCTACCCAATCTGTAAAGCAATGTATTTAAATTTTTATTTTCACCTTGGAGATACGAGGGTATATCAAAAAGTCTTGCAATATCATATGAAAAAAAAAGAGTGAGTGAGACAACAATATATTTTTCAAAACCATTTTTTGTCGCGATGAAACTTCTAGAAGAACATTTCGATGTAAATTTTACAGTTCGTTTGTTTTTGTCAATTTAGTAACACGTGTTTTGAATTTTTCTTAAAATGAATGAAATTGAATATCGCGCCCTTATTAAATTTTTCTATAAAAATGAACGAAATGCAATTTATATATTCAACTATATATCAAAAGTTTACGGCGAATCTGCACCATCATATGCCACAGTAACAAGGTGGGTAAAATTATTCAAAAGTGGCCGGGAGTCATTTGAAGACGACAACCGCTCGGATCGGCCAGCAGATGCTATTAGCCATGAAAACGTAATTTTGGCCGAATCTATTGTATTGGACCGGCGTATTTCTGTTCCGCGGTTAGCGTGGAGACTTTCTCTTTCATACGGTACCACATATACTATATTACATGACCACCTTCACATGTCGAAAGTAAGTGCGCGATGGGTTCCCCGTTTGTTGAATGCAGAACAAAAAAAAAATGCGTGTTCAAACTTCAAAGGTGATTTTAGATATGTACAAAGAAGATCCAGAAAATTTCTTGGATAACATAATAACAGGCGATGAAACATGGGTTTATCATTGGGATCCGGAATCCAAACAAGAATCGATGCAATGGATTAAACGTAGTGAACCGCACCACCAAAGAAATTCAAAACTCAACCGTCTGCTGGTAAGGTTGTGGCAACAGTTTTTTGGGGTGCTGGAAGAATTTTGATTATCAATTATATTGCACCGAAAACCACAATCACAGGCATATATCACGCAGAAGTTTTGCGAAAATTGAAAAAAGCGATCCGGGAAAAACGGCCAAGGAAAGTTATTAAAAAAATCTTGCTTCTTCACGACAATGCACCAGTGCACAAGGCTAATATTGCTCAAGCTGCATTAAAGGGCTGCGGCTTCGTGGAAATTCCGCATCCACAGTACAGTCCAGACTTGGCACCCAGTGACTACTTTCTGTTTCCCAATTTAAAAAAAAAAACACTAAGGGGCCCGAAATTTTCCAGTGACTATGAAGTACAGTCTGTTGTAAATGAATATTTTATGGAGCAAAAGAAATCTTTTTTTTAGGGGGTTTAGGCAAGTTAATTGATCGATGTGACAAATGTATAAACCTTAAAGGAGATTATGTCGAAAAATAAAAATATTGCTGTCTCACTCACTCTTTTTTTTCATATAAAATTGCAAGACTTTTTGATTTGCCCTCGTAATTAATCAGCTCACAATCAGCTATGTTTCTATCACACAGCTTTAAATAAAGAAATTAAATAAATCGGGACGTACGAGTGTGTTGAGTTAAGCTTCGCTAATTCGGTTTCACTTATTTAGGCTTTGCAAAGTAAATCGAAAGCTGTGATCTCAAAACATGCTCACTTTGCTAAAAGAACATAGCTTAAGTGTGCAAGGGGCCTTAGTGAGAAACGCAGCTATTAGCATAGTTTGGCATTCCACTGCACATTTGATTCCACTGCACATTTGAGTTGATGAGTCCAGCTCATTCCACTGCATATTTGAGTTAATTACATCGCTCTCACATACATTTCAATTCAAGTAAAATGCTATATGTCTGCCAAAATATTATTAGAATCACATAGTCACATAGGCGAATATGTACACAATAATAGCAATGTATGTGTGAACGATATAGCTGACTTTTGCAATCCAAAGACAACGCGAGCTAAGTTAGTTTCATCGCTCAAAACAGAAAAACATAGCTCGCATAGCTTAGCTCAAGCGTGCATCGTTTCATTAAAACTCTTTATTTTCAACCAAGAGCAATGAACTTAGCTGACATCGCTTAGCTTAGCTTAGCTCAAATGTGCAACGGGCCTAATGGAACGATGCACATTTGAGCTAAACTATGCGAGCTATGTTTTTCTGTTTTGAGCGATACAAACTAACTTAGCTCGGGTTGTCTTTGGATTGCAAAAGTCAGCTATATTGCTCACATTGCTATTATTATGTGTACTTATTAAATATTGAAATTTGGATGACATTTGAGTATTGTTGTGTTTGGTATTGTGGATCAAATTCAAAAAAGTGGTTGAATTCTTAAATAATATAATAAAATTAGTTAATTAATTTTTGACAGACATAGGATTTTACTTGTATTGAAATGTATGCGTGAGAGATATAATTAGCTCAAATGTGCAGCGGAATGAGCTGTGCGAGCTAAACTATGCTAATAGAAACTACGTTTCTTGCTTAGCTTAGCTGAAATGTGCAACGGGCGTTAGAATGAAATAAGTAGCCGTTTTGAACAGAACCAAAGAGCTAAATAAAAATTAAGGTTAATTAAATGGGAGCATTATTTTCATAAAAGCTCCCATTTAATTAACCTAATTAGGTTAATTAAATGGGATTTCAGTTGGGCTCTTGAAAGTTCTTGTTGCTACAATAGCTTAAATTGTTGTAATTTATTTTATCTTAAAAAACAAATTAATCTCTCATAAGAAAAAACAATAATATTTTTATCTAAATTGTATTTTAAATAGGAAAGCAATCGCCAATGGTAGTTTTTAACTTGCTTATTAGAGTTTTAATCTCTTTACAATTTTCATAATACCCTTCTAAGACCCTTCTAAGTCACATAAAAATAAAATTAAAATTTAACCCATACAAAAATTTTAAAACATGTACTAGTTTTTTTATACTGAATAATACAATTTTTTATCCTTATCTGGCAAATTAAAACCTTTCTTTAATAAATGCTTGTAACATGAAGGTAATTTAAAATCAAATTCCAAATACATTTTTTGTTCAACTTGGGTCCAAGATAATTTTAATTTATGAAATATTTGTGCAAGTACAAAATGTGTTTACTTGTGGTCGATCGTCAAGTGTATTATCAATTAATATTTTTATTGTGTTTTCTTCTGTTTGCATTTTACTTTTCTGAGGGGTATTTAATATAAACCTGAGAATTTTGTTTAAAGGTTGAACGGGTTCTTTATTTTCGTCTTCAATTTGATGTTGCGGACTAGGAAATTGAGATGGTGAGATGGGACATTCATGAGGAATTTGTGGAACTTGATAATTCTTTTAATAAGTTCTTGGAGGCCCTTTTTCATATTTCAATGTTATAGGTGGGAAATCAGGTGTTTTCAATATTCTTGTTGTTTGACTCTCAGTGTTGTGTGTCTGGTTGGAAATCGTACGCGAAACTTTTGGAATCAATTTTTTTTTATTTAAAAAAATCCGAATTTTAATAAACGCTTGCATCGTGCATCTATGTCATTGACCTTACACTTACAAACAAGATTATTAATTGGCTGGGGAAAGACAGTTTTTTAAATATTTTTTGTTCTAAAACTACTTATTTTGAAATCATTAAAATTAAAGTTCTTCATAATAGTTATGCGTTTGGAAGTAACTTTATTCTTGTCGAACACACGACGATGGTCATGCAGCACCGTACAAAATGTTCTGGTGAATTTACAGTCATTTTTATTTCAGCAGTTTTTGTAAGCTGGTGTGTGCTTTTTATCACGCAAATTCACAAAAGTTTTAATACACAAATTTTCAAAATGAACTTTTTATAACGTTTAAAAATAAGAAAACACACAGCTAGATGCATTACGATTAGACGACAAGCAATAAAATTTTAAACGAACAAATTTACGAAATTAACTTGCAAACAATTTTTAAATCTTTGTTAGTGTAGATGTACGATTTCCTTTTACATATATTGATTTGCTGAATGTGTGCGTGTAAATAAGTATGTATATCATCGGTGGTCTATCTATATAGTTATCGAAACGAAAACTAAATAATGTGTATGTGTTGTACCTACAAAATCATTTAAAATAATCTTTAATTGGATTTAAATGTAGATCGTTTTTATGGACAATCTCCAATGATTTTAGCTTTTTATAATTTTCAAGGAATATTTTAATGTTCAAAATTATTTGTCTATAATTTAGAAAACATTGTTGCAATTCAAACAAAACCAACTTAGTTGCGATCGGTATTTTCTCTTCATCATCTTTGTTACATTTTCTATTTACTTTTGAGCGTAAAACTGTTTTGAGTTATAATGAGAGCATCATTATATGAGTAATACAATGCGATTCACTACTATTTATGATAAGAAAAAAATTTAGTTCCCATTTCTGTTTTTTTTTCATATGAAATTATTATTTTTATTACTATTTTATTTGTTAATTATGTATTTGTTAATTATTATTATATATGTTATTTTATTTGTCAATTTGATATGAAAATAAACAGAAATGGGAACTAAATTTTTTTCGTATCATAAATAGTAATGAATCGCATTGTAAGTATATGTATAGAATTTTTTTTTTGTTTTCTGCATGTTGCATTATAAAATATTCTAGCTACATTTAGGAGAAGGTTATGCTATTTAGGCGGATAGGTAATTGCAGAAATTCTTTAAAAAGTTTAAAACGATACCAGTAGTGGTATCTAACATTTCACTCACGAACCTACCATTACATTACTATATAATGATTATACAATGGTGTCATTTACAAATTCAAATCTAATTATTTATTAAACCTAAAATTTATTATACATAATATGTAAAAAATTTAAAACTGAAAAATCTAACCATCTGATTAATACATATTCCAACTAAATACATATACATGTAGTATTCACGAATATAATTACTGACGAAAGAAAGCGGCTAGTTTGGATTGTAACATATTATCTGTAAGGGTCAACGGTCAACGCTGTTAAAATGTAACTGAACTTAAATATTGGTTTGTTGTAAAAAATAATATGTATTACATAAAAAAGTGCATGCAAATTTATTTCAGACTAAAACGAATTTCACTTTAGTGAGAAATATTAATTTTTATCTAAATTTTACTTCGTTATAATGAAATTTTAGTTCGTTAAAACGGAATATGTTTATCAAAATTTATGCATATGCACTGTAGTCAACCAAATAAGTTGAACTGATTGATACATTATGAAAAAAATTTCGTTAAATCGGAATTCGAAGAGACTTCACTGTACTTAAATTGTATCATAGAATGCTTGTTATATTTTATGCTCCTATTTGGTTCAACTTTATTATGTTAATTGTTAAATTACTTGATTTAATCTCTCTCTAAACTTGATAAAAACACAAACGACTTTAATAAAAATTGTTCACTCAGGATGTCGATTATGAAATTGTTGGTTTCGAAATTCATAATCTTCATAAAATCGATCTCCAGATTTAAAAAAAGAACGTAGCACGATTTTCCTATATAAACTACGTTTTCAAATCTCACCATTTGGTAGTACCAAACGATTATAAGTACGAAAAATGTTAATAGCCGAAAATGAGAGTGGATCCCCTAATCCAATAACGTTTCTCGGATGAAAATGATTAACAGTTCTGTATGTATTGGCACTGCATTTCAATACCAGGAATTTTGGACTGCTGAAACGACATCATTAGTGAAATTTATATTTTTCCCTTGAGAATTTTTTTTTTTAAAGAAATTTATATTCATTTTAATACTCAAATTCCCGAGCTCACTGCATGCAAACAATAATAATAGATACTTTCCTCCTTTGTTTAAAACCAAAGTGAAAGTTAAATTTTTGCTTTGCAATATTACTTTTATTTTTTTAACTCGTTAGAATAATAATAATAACAAGAGGAGCTACATAGCTAATCGGCCTTAAACACAAATGAATATCACAAAAAATGCTCATTTTGCAAAGATCCAAACTCCCGCACAATTTTATTATTGAGAAAAATTGTTGTAACATTTTTAAATACAAAAGACTAATAGCTTTAGCGAATAATAATAACTTTTTTGTATGTTGTCAACCAATTTTCAAATCTTACCATTTGGTGTTACCAAACGATTATAAGTCCGCAAAAAATTAATAGCCGAAAATGAGAGTGGATCCACTAATCCATTAACATTTCTCGGATGAAAATGATTAACAGTTCCGTTTGTATTGGCACTGTGAAAATTATCCGTACACATTTTATCACTGTCAAAAATCATATTAAATAATCACAAGCACCAAAAAATTACCACGAAAAATTTATTCTTCAGAAAACCAACTATTCAATTCCAAGCCTCGTAAAAAACTAAAACGTTCCAACAAAAATCGTTTTTGCTACTATAAGTAGACACGACATATAGGTAAAGCATAATAAAATAAATAATATTATGTTTCAAACCAATCAAATTGTCAATTTACTGTATTATATATTGTGATTTACCTGTTCCACGGCAGGGAAATCAAGTTAACAAAAAAAGAAAACTAAAAAAACAAATCACCCTCCAAATAAAAAAATCATGCACCCCCATTTCATATTACTTAACTAGTGGAATAATAACATTATAACTTTTTATTCGTGTGCTCTTGTTATTCCATATACGATTTGATTGTGAAATATTGAACAATAAACCACTCCCATTTGTCACACGGAAAATTTGTTGATTGGTTGAATAAGAAAAGTAAAAAAAAAAAATACATTTTCATGAAAATGAAAAACTGTATATATAAAGTTTTAATTTCACGTTGTTGGTTTTTCTTAATTGTCCTTCCATTTGGGTGGAATTGGATTACATTCTCACGGTTTTTCTTGTAGCTGTTGCGTTGCACCACCAAATTGTGATTGTTTGTTGTTATTGTTATTGTTATAGGTGATTTATAAATTGTAATCGATCGTAATCATAAATCAGATGATGTGATTTGAAAATCAATTGGTTTTATTTGTGGATTACAAATGGTGATATTTTAAAACATTGAGAGTTAAAATATTATTAGTATATACGATATAGTTTTGACCTTTGCTGCTTACCACCGTTCAAATAATTGTATATTATTACTTGTCGAAATTCGCGAATTAAAATGGCTTAGAAAATTAATAAAAATAGTTCATATAATTCGTCGTGAAATTTGTTATTTTTTTTACCAAAAACTATTTTGAATATTTAACATAATGTTTTTAAACTTATGTTTGAGTTTTGCACAGATATATCTTTTACTTTTTTGACAAAGTAAAATAATAATAAAACAGAAAACACTTGATGAATTTCGGCCTTGTACAGCTCATTCAGATTAACTGATGACCTGAATGAATTGAGAGAACCCAGTGAAGTTTGGCGGTCATTGGCCCAACGAAAGTAGAAGCTTGTTTTTAATTTTTTGAAATATTTTTGCAAATAGTATTTATTAAAAAACGATTAATAATAAAAGATTAAATAAAATTCGTATCAAATTAATTAACTAGTTCCTAATTTTCTGAGAATTTAAGGGAATATCTTGATTTTGATAATAATAATTTTATTTGAGCTTAATCGATTTTTCAATTATTTTGAAAAATTTACTAAATAAAATTTTCAACAAAACAGTCCTTGTTCTGAAATTTAAAGATAAATGATGATTTTTATAAATAAAAACACTTTTATTAACTAAATTCTAATCAGTTTAATATTTTTTGGAAAAAAGAAGAAATTAAGTACTGCGTATTCGTGATGTGCACGTATTAGTGGTAAAATAATGTTAGAGCTGGTATCTGTTGTCGGATACCTTGTTGTAAGAGATTTTCCGCAATTTTTCAATCGTGTTAGAACGAAATTGTGTTGCAAGATGACTTGTTGTAGGAGAGCTATCTGTGTATATCATTCCCTATAATTTCTCCAAAATATAAGGAGATGCTGAGACAAAAATTAAAAATATATTATTTTTAAATTTTATTTATCTAATCTTGTAACTCACTCAGAGGTAAAAGCAAAAAGTTGGTACAGTAAAGAACAAAAACGAGGTTTGGTTGAAAACCGGCTATCAGACACTTTGAAAAAAAAAAAATTAAATCAATTTTTGGAAGTACCGTACAAATGAATTAAATCCAATATGATAACCCCTGTGTGGGGTTTGCTAGTACCCCCATCAGGCGCCTCCCCGGGTGGCGGATAGGGGAATGCTTGCCAGATGTGGTAGGTACCGGGGAAATTAAATACTCGGGGCGGACCAAAAACTAGCACACCAAAGCTAAGGTGGTACTACATACGCCGATGGCTGCGTGGCTAAGAGGGTGCTTAGTCGTTAGTATGTGAACTCCAAATTTGGCGTCGGTTTAGCCCATAGCCTTCCTATGATAACGCAGAGCTCTGTCATAGGCGACCGTTAATTTCTCATGCTACTCGTGGGAATAAAATAAAAATTTAAGATGAAAAATAATGATGAAAATAATAGCCTAATAATATTAGGAAACGAGACGGATGCGTCTATTAAAGCATCCCGGGCCGCTCCATATCTTTTTCGGATGCTAGTACCATAGATTCTGGGGGGAACCAACCCTTGGCAAATAAAGGGAACAACTTTCCTAAGAGCATGAAAATGTTGAGATCACCACCTCCACATGTAAGTAGACGTACACTACAATTAGAGACAATTGTGCCAACAGCGACTGCTTCCACAGTAACTGCAAAAGACGCAGTCTCCACTGAAAAAGGAACTTCACTACAAATGCCGAGTGCATCAACAAACATTATAAACAGCGAGGATCTGTTAACCAAGTTTCAGAAAATGGAGAAACTAATCGCGCAGCTGAGTAATGAAGTTGCTGAGCTGAAGAGAGAAAACTCTACACTAAAAAATAAAAAACAGGTTAAAAATAGTAAAGCTGAGGTTTCAGCACGAGCTAACAACCTGCCTGTCAACCATATTCAGCCATCAACCAGTCAACATCATTCAAATAATTCCAACTGGCTGCTGCAGCAATTTCCAGTCTCTCAACAAAATAGATTTAATGCTCTGAGTATAGAGGATTATTTCACAGATGAGGAAGAACTGGAAGAAGAAGTTTCTAGAGCTAATAACAGAAATCCTAAGAAACGTAGGCGTACAAAAACGAAAACTCCCCCAAAAAATAATACACAAAGTGTGAACAGTAACACTGAATAGAAAAACCCAAAAATACCATTGCCTCCACCCATTAATGTGAGCAATATCAACAATTTCGAACTTTTTCGACAAAAAATAATAAAAAACACTAGTGAATCAACTAATTTTAAGGCGCTCTCAAATAGTGACATTAGAATTACCTTTCAAAATGAAAATGATTACAGAAATGTCAAAAAATTACTGGAAGAATTAAAAATTAATCTAGCAACCAACTAGAAAATATTCAATATCACACCTACCAGCTGAAGAGTGAAAAGGCCTATTGAGTGGTTATCAGAGGCTTACCTTCTTCTATTAGTCACGATGAAATTAAAGCAGACTTAGAAAAAATGGGACATGAAGTCGCAGGTATTACCAACATATACAAAATGGTCACAATTGATGGTGTAAAAGTTAGGAAACACTTTCCATTGTTTTACATCGACTTAAAACAAAAAGACAACAATAAAGAAGTATACAATATCAAGAAACTTGCGTACTGTATAGTTAAAATTGAGCCACCTAACAAGACAAGGGGAATTCCACAATGTACGAATTGTCAACAACTTGGACATGCCAAGAGCTTTTGCTATCGTCAAACCAAATGCGTTAAATGCGCGGAAAATCACCACACGACAACATGCAAGAAAACACCAGATATCGCGCCTTCTTGTGCTCTTTGTCAACAACAAGGGCATACTGCAAATTATAAAGGATGCAGAGTATATCAGAACAAAATTAAAAGTCAACAGAATAATAGAACAAGCGCAGTGCAGCGATTACAAACCAAAGTTGCTAAACCACAAACAACAATCACACCATCCACAGTTGGATTATCCTATGCGCAAATCACCAAAGAATCTAATAACATTGAAATTATTAAAATGCTTAGCCAAATTCAACAGTCACTTGGTCAGTTAGCAGAGAGGGTGGCAAAACTGGAAATCTATATCTATCCACCAAGCGAAAAAGTCAACATACTCACAAATGATTAACTCGTTCCTACGCATTGTAGCTTGGAACGCTAATGGGCTCAACCAACGAGCCCAAGAACTGGAAATATTTCTCCATACAAACAACATTGATATTGCGCTGATTTCAGAGACGCACTTCTCCAACAAAAGCTTTATTAGAATAAGGGGTTTTAATTCCTACTGGACAACCCATCCTAGTGAAAGAGCCAGAGGTGGTTCAGCAGTACTAATTAAAAATAATATCAAACATAATCAACAAGAGGATATTCGTGAAAACTATTTGCAAGCAACTGTTATCTCAATCCAATATAATGGCACAGTTCTAAATATTGCAGCAGCGTACTGTCCTCCACGGCATACACCAACGAAGTTACAATTTAATAACGTCTTCAATAAGCTCGGTCCAAGATTTGTTATTGGTGGGGACTACAATATAAAACATACAGTTTGGGTTCCAGGCTTATTTCTCCTGAGAAAGGAACAACTTGTTCAATGCCATTCATGAAAACAAATGCGAATATCTGTCCCCAGGGGGGCCAACGTATTGGCCAACGGATATAGGAAAAATACCAGATATACTGGATTTCTTCATCACAAAAGGTATTCCTCTAAGTTACACTAGAGTCGAAGGAATTAACGACCTAACATCTGACCACATTCCTGTACTGTTGTCAGTAAGCGCTATAGTAATAAAGAAACAGAAAAAGCAAAACCTTACTAATAGATTCACGGATTGGGACATCTTCAGAGAAAAATTGGAAGAGCTAGTTGAATTAAAAGTTAGTATTAAAAGCAACGAAGAATTGGAACAACAAACAAACAATTTCATTGAATACACTCGAATGGCTGCCAGATTAGCTACTCCTGAATTAAAGGACAAAGCGGAGATTGAAGTCAAATACCCGGCTGAAATCAGGGAACAAATCAAGGCAAGAAGAAGGGCGAGGAGAATATGGCATCTCACCAGAAATCCCGCTGATAAGACAACTTTTAATCGAATAAGTAACAAAGTCAATAGGCTAATCAAAAATTTCAAACAGAATTGCCTCGACAACTACTTAAGTGGGCTAGGTCCAGAAATGGATAAGGACTACTCGTTATGGAAAGCAACCAGAAGATTTAAACGATCTGTAGTTCGAGTACCACCTTTAAGGAATGCTCAAGGCAGTTGGGTTCGACAAGACAAAGAAAAAGCGGAACTCTTTGCTCAACACCTAGCAGTAGTATTCCAACCCCATGACATTCAATCCAACATAGATGTAACACCTGTTTATCAACCAAATCAGGACTTTAAGAGGGTCACGCCAATGGAAATTGCTGAAGAAATCGACAAAAATCTTAATCATAAAAAAGCACCAGGAATTGATGAAATATCACCGGGTCTATTCAAGGAACTTCCACGTAAAGCAATCATCTTGATCACATACTTATTTAATGCCTGTATGAGATTGAAGTATGTACCTAAATGCTTCAAAATGGCCCAAATAATTATGTTAAAGAAACCAGGTAAACCAGATGAAGAAGTAACGTCATACAGACCAATCTCACTGCTTCCGACCTTATCAAAGCTGTTCGAGAAATTACTACTAAAACGTCTAAAACCAATGGTAAACGTTCCTGATTTTCAATTTGGATTCAGGAATAACCACTCACAATAGATCAAGTCCATCGAATAACTGCGGTAATAGAGCAAGCGTTAGAAGAAAAGAAATATTGCCCCGCTGTATTTCTGGATGTATCCCAGGCCTTTGATAGAGTTTGGCATGAGGGATTGACATTCAAAATGAGCAAAATGCTACCACAAAACTATTGCCAGCTGCTTGAATCATACCTCTCTGATCGCCAATTCAGAGTCATTCATGAAGAAACATTTTCGGACTTTTATCCAGCGATTGCGGGAGTTCCGCAGGGAAGCGTATTGGGTCCCCTCCTCTATCTTCTTTATACTGCGGACATACCTACGACGAATAAAACATTCATCGGCACGTTCGCTGACGACACTGTAATTATGTCAGTAGACGAATATCTCAACCAAGAGCAGTGGAAAATCTTCAACGAGCAATGGACAACGTTACCAAATGGACAATTGACTAGAAAATCGCACTGAATGAGCTCAAATCAACCTATGTGACATTTACGCTTCGACATAAAAATAACACTCTTAATATATACCTCAATGGGGTGCAAGTGCCGCAGGCTGAATTGGCAAAATACCTTGGTCTGCATTTAGATTCAAGGCTCAACTGGAAATATCACGTGAGACAAAAAGCTGAACAGATACGATTGAAACAACGTCAAATGTATTGGTTAATTGGACATTCCAAAATGAACCTGTATTGCAAAAGACTGGTACACTAGACTATCTTTAAACCAATATGGATGTATGGTGTGCAGCTATGGGGATGTACACATAAATCCAATAGAGATATTATACAACGAAGCCAAAATAAATTTCTTCGAATGGTCACCAACGCCTACCTATTTGTGACTAACAAGGAAATCCACAATGATTTAGAAATACAATTGATAGACGACGTTATCCGGGAATGTGCCATAAAACATGAAAAGAGACTTCTTACCCACACCAATCTTGAGGCCGTACAACTACTGGACAGTACAAACGAAGTAAGGCGGCTCAAACGAATCAAACCACATGAGCTAACTGTATGAAAATTATAAACCAAGGGAACTGGACACTGGTCCAGCAGACCCACACAAGTTTATGCTTATCTCATAAGTACTAATGTCAACCTTACTAATGAATTAATAATGTTTAAGATTGTAGTAGCCATATCAATAAAGTTGTTATAAAAAAAAAAAAAAAAAAAAAATTATGATGCCCGTGGCTTTTTGTTAAACTTATATATTCCAATTTTTTATTTTATTTTATTTTAAAAAACTTTGTATATTTATTTTAATAAAATAACAATACTTTGTTTTAAAAAATATTTAAAAAACAGTAATTTTAACTTTCTTTGTAACAAATTAAAAATAATATTTAGGAAAACCGGTTTCGGAATACTTAATTCTTCAGTTCCTATCTTTAACTACCTAAGGTAGTAAAAGATAGGAACTGAAGAAGGAAGAATTCTGAAACCGGTTTTCCTAAATATTATTTTTAATTTGTCACAAAGAAAGTTAAAATTACTGTTTTTTAAATATTTTTTAAAACAAAGTATTGTTATTTTATTAAAATAAATATACAAAGTTTTTTAAAATAAAATAAAATAAAAAATTGGAAAATATAATTTTCGGAAGTGCACTACATCGACGAACATAATATACTCATGTCAATCTACCTGGGCTGTAGAGAGGATACAAACGTTTATACTGAATGGCACCACATACACACGCATAGTCACACACACACATAGATTTTATAAAGCTACATTTCTTGACTTCGGCGATACAGCCAATGAGGTCAACTTGTTCACGATTACTACTTTTACTAGGTAAAATAAAGTAAAAACATGTTTTTGAAAATGATACCGAATAGGTGCCGGAAGCTTAAGCAAAAATAATATATTTTTGCAAATTTAATGTTATACAACCAATACAAATTTAAAGATTTAAAATTAACTAAAAAAATTATTATTGATTCAGAGAATTTTTATTATTTTATCCATCAGTTTATCTATTAGTTTATCAGTTGACGAGGAATAAAATATTGACATCCCGTGCTACAATACTTTCTCTGTTCTAGAACAGCCCGGGTTTAATAGTTTCTGCCTTTAAAGCCTTTTCACTTTTTGTTTGTGTCCTACATATAACGTTAGTAATACCACAGACAAACAAATTAGAATTTTTATTTGAACTAAAAAATTAAAATAAAACAAACTTCTGATAATTCCAATGTCATCGTTGTATCGGTGATTTTTCGTTAAACTGCGTATACGTATAGGCAAAAAACAAAATATTTTTGCTTAATAAACACATTTTTATTAATCACTTGTTTTTTGTTTTGCAAAATTATTTTGAATAATTTTCAAAAAGTTTAAAAAATCACTCGATCGATTTCGATTTGTTAGGTCATCATCAGGAGTATCTACTGATTTGTATAAATAAAAATTTTGTTATATATGTAGTTGAAAAAAGCAAAAAATAAATAAAAGAAGGAGGGACAAAAATAATAAGCAATAAAAATTAATCTACGGATCGCGCAGGTAAGCGATGAGTCATCGGCTGAGTAACAAAATTCAAGGTATGTTTATGTATTATTGCGTACGTGAGAATAGAATAGGGGGGGGTCTGTAATTGGTGAGAACCGAATTTCTCTCTGTTCGTTAAGGTTATTTTGGTTAAGAAATATTGATTTTCGAATTTCGTAAGATTCTGAGGTATCTAAACTTCTGCTTTTGGGTGGTATATGTAATATGTCTAAATTGTTCAAGCTATAGGTGTGTGATTTTCTGAAGTTAAATGGTTATGGAAAGTTGATTGATTGCAACCAGATAAATGTTCTTTAGCTCTAACTCCAAAATTGCGCCCAGTCCGACCAATATAGGAGAAACTACAATCATTGCAATTGATCCTATAGACACCAGACTTGGAAAGGCGATCAACTCTAGGTTTATTGTTAAAAATCATTTTCTTTATTGTGTTATTATTATAAAAAGCAAAACTAATATTGGTATAATTGGACACGATGTTGCTAATCCGTTGGCTTGTTTTTCCTATATACTCTAAACGACGCCAATTTTCTCGCGTTGGACTATCCGGTGGATAAATACTCGTTAGAGTTTTATGCTTTAGCTTTTTATTTAATAACTTTAATATAGTTCTAGTTGCATATCCGTTATTCGTTGCTATTTGTAAAATTATATTAAGCTCAGTGTTATAATTTGAATTTGTCAAAGGGGTGTTTATTAGTCTATCTAAGAGTGAGTGGAAAGCTGACATTTTAATATTATGAGGATGGTTTGAAGAACTAGGGATATTAGCGTCTGTATACGTGGGTTTCCGATAAATTTTGAAGTCTAAAGTAGAATTAATCCTGGTTATTGTTATATCTAGAAAATTAATACATTTATTTTCTTCTTTTTCTAACGTAAAATCAATGGTGGGATATTGAGAATTTAACCAAGTAAGGACGGAGTCTAACAGTCTATCAGTTCCATTCCATAGACATAATATGTCATCAACATATCTATACCAAAATATTATATGACGAAAATAAGGATTGTTATTTGATATGATCATTTGTTTGAAGAAAGTCATGAAAATTTCAGCCAACAAAGGTGACAGAGGGGGTAGACCATGGACAATTGAAAACATTTATGAAACCCTTACATAGCTTGTAGGCAGAAGCATTGCAATACGCGACTATTGGTCTAATCGGAATACCTTCCTTATGGATTTTTGGTAAACCATAAAGGATCGGAGCAGATGGATTCATGACAGAGTACTTCCATCCAGTTTCATCAAATAACTTCTGGCATTGGTTGATACACTTACTAACCGAAGTCTTAAAAGACTTAGTTGGATCCCTGCCAAGTACTATTGCTTTGCTTTCTGTAATAAAATCAGAAATTTTATTGCAGTAATCGACTTTTGTGAGCACGGTAATTGTATTGCCTTTATCCGCTTTACACGCTATTAGGTCATGGTCACGTAGTTTTTTCTTTATCGCACCAATCAGTTTGAGGTTAGTATTAGAAGCAGCAGACGAAAAAGAGTTTGTCGGAGAAGAAGAGTTATCAATACCTTTCTTTATTTGTAGTGCACACTGATTTTAGTTGGGTTATCTGACCAGATATGACTGTTTCGGCATCTAAAGCGAAATTCTCGAATGATCGAAGGCCGATTTTGTTTGGCGTAGGGGCAAAATTCACTCCGTTGCTAAGCATTTGCACCTCTGTATCACGGAAAACGGCTGAGGACAAGTTCTTAAAACGTGGATGAAATTGGAAATCAGACGAACCACTATTACCTCTACAGTTAAATGGATAAGCCTTATCTCGCAACACATCCAGCTTAGCTTTTTGTTTCACATATTGAATATTTGAAATTTCCGCTACCTCTGCACGAACTTTTTGTCCAGCCAATCGAATTGAACAGAGTGCAAACGAATTGCTAACTCAGTATGAACAACTTTAAGATGGAGATATAAGTTGTTCCTGGTAGCACACCCTTTACGCAGCTCGTTATCCCTCCAGCTACAACGCGCTAGATTGATAGCTCATCTTCCCTCCAAAGATTTACTATTGCATTTAATATTAGTATAGTTAGGAAGCAATTTTAATTTTTTACAACTACTATTAAACCATATTTGATTATTATTATAACAAATTCTTACCAACAAACGACGATAAATTACGGCGAGGGTGGCCAAATCTGCCAACTTAATAATTTTTACGATATTTGCCGTAGGCACTTGGCGAAACCCACTAATACTTAATAAACACATTTTTATTAATCACTTGTTTTTTGTTTCGCAAAATTATTTTGAATAATTTTCAAAAAATTTAAAAAATCACTCGATCGATTTCGACTTGTTAGGTTACGCAGGAGTATCTACTGATTTGTATAAACAAATCAGAAGATACTCCTGATGATGACCTAACAAGTCGAAATCGATCGAGTGATTTTTTAAACTTTTTGAAAATTATTCAAAATAATTTTGCGAAACAAAAAACAAGTGATTAATAAAAATGTGTTTATTAAGTATTAGTGTGTTTCGCCAATGCCTCCTAAACTACAGGCCTCCTACTACACTCATTTTTTGCACATGACGTCAATTTATGTCTAAACCAAGACTGCGCAACAATAATATTAAGATATGTACACTAACAAAACAACTATAGTGAAAGCAACAACAACGTAGACATAGCGTGTCGTCATCATTTGGTGTATGCGGCCTGTAGTTTAGGAGGCATTGGTTTCGCCAAGTGCCTACGGCAAATAGCGTAAAAAGTAAAATATTTTTGATTGTATGCGGCTATTTACAGAAAATGAAATCGCAGTTTAAATTTTACGTTTACATAGGATAAAATATCTCGTTTAGGTTGTCTCTGGTAATACCATCGAGTTTGACAACACCACGCATTATCATTTGTACATTGGTCTTATTCACAACTTTAAAGTTGGATCTCATAGGTACATGGTTTTAGTATTTGCTGGTACAGAAGCAACTTGTTATGTATGAGCCAACACATTATCCGATAGCTGATGGTTAACTTTCCATTGTCTCTTCGAAGTTTGTTTGTTCCTTCTGTTATATCTTGTAAACGGCTAGGATAAGTGGATCTGCAAATGTTGCTGCCAAAGTGCATTTAATATTTGGTGAAGTATATACGTCTAAACACGTAACCTTATAATATACATACCTGCTGACAATCTCTTTGTGTCGATCTACAATATAAGATTTAAGAATTTGGGTAAAATTACTTAGGCAGAACTCGATGCAGTTTATATTCAATACCTTGGTGCCCCACAAGTGTATCGAAATTTTGGGCTATATCTAAAATAGATACTGCATATCTTCTTACTATCGAGTGCATCTTTAATCGCCGTTATTCTGTGAACACCTGTCTTCTATTAAAGGTTTGGCACTTTTGAGCAGCAGTTTTTAAGTATTTTTTACGTAGCAGGTAGTAGTGTTAACGACCTATAATATTTTTTGTCGTTTGCTGATTTACCTGGTTTAGGAATGCAGATATTCCAGCACTGCTGCTGGAACCAATGAATAGCAAGCTACTTCCTTAGTTAATGTTCTTCGTACCTATGAACCAAAGGATATATTCAACGAGGACGAAACTGGCCTTTTGTGGCGTGCAATGCCTAGCGGATCTCAAGACAACTGAATATTCTGGCAATAAAATTTCAAAAGAAAAAATAACAATTCTTCTTTATGCAAGTATGGATGGAGAAAAGCAATCAGTTTTGGTAATTGACAAGTCTAAAACACCACGTTGTTTTCGTGATATAAAACAGTTGCCAGTCAAGTACAAAACCAATAATAATGCATGGATGACATCTTGTATATTTGAAGAATGGTTACGAGAGTGTGATAAAGCATTGATTTCCGAAAGTCGTAAGATTGCGCTCATCTTAGATAATTGTTCTGCTCATCCTAAGTTCAAACTAAATAACATCGAATTAACTTTTTTACCACCTAACGTGACATCACTAATTCAATCGTGTGATCCGTAATTTTAAGTTCCATTTCAGAAGATTACTTGTGCTAAACTTGCTTGCGGAAATTGAGCCTTCCACAGATCAAATATTAGTTACCAAAATTGTAAAAAAACATAATTTATTGAACGCCTTACTTTTAGTTAAAGAATCTTGGAACAAGGTTACCAATTAACTAATCGAATAAGTTTCGAAATAAATTTTCGTTTAATGTCATGAATCGTGATATAAAGCAAGAACTTGGTTAATATAATGGAACGTGATATTAAGCGGAATTTCTTTTATTATCACCACCCGCTTTTTATCATGATTTTTTCTGACACGGGAAGCATGATATTAAGCGGGTTGATCTGTATCAAAGTTTGGACAGGTATATTTTTGATTTCAAAGCAACAAATGATAATCAAATAGATTTGAAGATTAACCTTCTCTCTGTGCATGGTATAGTGAAACACTATCCGTGTATGGAGTAAAATATACCCCTTTTGTACTTAAAAATTATTTTCCATAATAAAAATTATTATTTTTACTTACTTCTAATTTATTTTTAAAAGTGGCAAGTTAAGTTTGTTTGTTATCTCAAATCTACAACATTATATCCTATTTGACCGATGGATCATAGAGATGCTAGTTTGCTAGTTTATGCAAATTATACGAGTGAACAACTTGAACAATACTTTGAATAAACCATTTTTTATATTTCTATTGAAATTTTCCATTTTTCAAAAAAAACCAGAAATTTGGTTGTGCAGCTAGTAACATAAATAATCGTTAGGCCACGAACGGTATCAGTATAATTTTAGTTTGTTTTGCGTTGTTTTGTACAGATTTTTATATAGAAATTGATGGGATAATTTTTTACCCCAGTACACAGAGAGAAGGTTAAATAAGATTGGTGGTTCTGAAATTAAATAAAACAAATAAAATTGTCACATGTTACAAATAACAATAATTGTTAGGTAGTAGAACTAAATTTGAAAATAATAAAATTTTAGTGTAAGTGTGCGAAACAATGGAAACTGCGCATAAAAATTAAAAATATACAATTTTCACATTATAATCACAATTTTACATAAAAATAAATTATACTACAGAATGAATGCTAATTTCCTCATATAAAATTTACGATTTCATGTGTCACAAGCCTGAGCAGGATGGTTATATAACTGTGGTGAAGATATAAAAGATAATAAGTCATTTTGTTACTTTTTAGATCTCTTCATTAATTCAAAATGTCCATAAAAAACTGTATCGATAATTTTTTTTTTTTAAATTTGGATAAGTATATACCCAAAACCATGCAAAAATTAGGTTTCATAATACTGATAATTTTTTTCAGAAACACAAGAAAATTTTAAAAATGCTCTATTGAAAAACTGAAAAAATGAGTTATTACCTTTTATATCTTCACCACAGATAAAATCTCAAAATAAGAACCCCCAAAACAGTTTTTGTTTTTGTACGAAGTGCGACTTAATTTTGTGCTTTTAAAATTATTAATTAAAATAATAAAAACATTATAAAACAGTTAGTGGTTTACGTAGTAGTGCATCGTTTGATAATAAAAATTACAAACTTTTAAGTAAAATGAAGTGTATTGTGAAAAGTTACGAAACTACGCCTAAAAAAAATCAGAAGGAGTATCTTACCATCAGAGTAAGTTTACCAAGTGTCTATATAAAATAAAATGTAAATTATGTTAAGAAGAAAGTGATTTGTGGCAAATTTATCCTTAATTTAAGTTATAAATCGGAGAAAACTAAGAAAATAATTTTGGTTGTGGTGTGGGGCTCTGTGTATTTGTTGTGGGGTTTTTGTTAACATATGTTATATTACCAGTGTCGCATTTTTTATTACTACGTGCATACTACATACACGTGCTTTTTTTTCATAATTAGTTTTTATTTTGGAATACTATAAGTACAATTTTTTACCGAAAATAAAAACAGTTAATGCGTTCTATATTGGAATAAAAATAATTTTGATCGAACAAATTCTAAATACCGTTGATTTATATGCTTTCTCTTTTACCCTCCGAATTTGTGACACTTGACAGTTGTTTACACTCATTCTATAGAGTTAATTTAATTATATGCCATTTTATTTTTAACTGGTCTCGGGCAAATCTAAATGGGTGGAAAAACTTCTTAAATAAAAGTAAATAAAATAATTTAATTTTGATCTGTTTTAAATTTCATGAAATTATTTATTTTTTATTTTTTTTACAGCAAGCCATCTAGTAAATAAATACAGCAACGTCATTGTTTTAACCATTTGCAATTCGCACAGCAAAACGTTTAAAAAATGTAATATTTTGTTTAACTTTTACCACAGTTAAATGTTTACTTTTTATCCAATCGCACACACACTAATTAAATTGTGTCTTATTTGTTAATGTAATATTCGATTACCACAGAACGAGTTTAATGTATGACAATATCTGAGAATAATAGCCAGTTGCACTGAAAAATAGCTAACAGCCGGTTAGTTGTGCGCCAGCTAAATGTGTTATATGAAATCCAAGGTATATAGAATACATGGTAAAATATTGCGCATATTGGCATGCTATGTCATTTTTAAATTTTACGTCACGTGCATGGTGGCGTATTGCATTTTATTTTATTCGTAATCTATTGTTTGACAAACTCAGTAGTTAAATATAAATTTTACAATACACGTGACGTATATGCGCAAAGCGAACGAAAATAAAACACGGGAAGATCATACCTTGTATTCTATATACCTTGTATGAAATCTGTTTCCGCAGTCAGAAAAAAATCAACGTAAACTTGATTAAATATATTTTATTCCGTGGAAATATTTAATGATTAGTTAAAAAGTTATTCAATCAAAATTAGTTATTTAAATATTTCTACACAAGATAAATATTTCCACGGAATAAAATATATTTAATCAAGTTTGCGTTGATTTTTTTCTGACTGCGGAAACAGATTTCATATAAAACATTTAGCTGGCGCACAACTAAACGGCTGTTAGTAATTTTTCTGTGCAACCGGCCATAAGTAATTTTAGATTAAATCATTGCCTAACATTTCTGCTGACTACAATGATTTTTGGGTCGTGCGAATAAATTTGTATGTATAAAAAATTAAAAATTTATTCATGGTATATTTATTTTAACTTTATTAGTTTTTATCTTTCTATTGTGGTTTATTTTACGTTATTGTAAATAAGCATTTAGAGCGTGTTTCAATTGGTTTAATAAAAAGTTAAAAATTGTGGTGAATAAAAATGTCAAACTTTTTATCCGCTTCAAGAGCTGATACAATTTTTATTTAGAAAAGATTTGGCTGAAAAAATATTAAAAATATTAGATTGTAAATAAAAATTTTCCATGTAAAATTTTTGTGAAAAATTGCAATGATATATATATGTAAACTGACCATAATTGACTAATATTGTATATAAAAAGTATTTATTTTACATGTTTTCATATTTAAATTTGCTATATATGTTTACAATTACACATAAAATAAGCAACCATGTATGAAACATAAAAAGTTAAAAAATATTTACCACCAATAAATTTTTAACTTGTTAGCGGCATTTAAACCAATTGAAACAACACCTTAACCCTTTGAGAACTGTTGTCAACATATGTTGACATGTTTTTATAGTCATTTTCCGCTTTACTATTTCCGTGTATTTGGTGTGTTATATATTATATCTGTTCTATTACTATTTGGAAGTCAACATTTATTCTGTGTTTGAGTGTAGTACTAAATTTGACAGAGCTATAATTATTTTTGTTCCAAACGTTCCCGCCAAAATATTACTTCCACGTAAGGTAAGCAAAAAAATCATTTTTATATAGTATAATATTATTGTAAGGTTAAAATCATTTATATTTCGTGTTCGTGAATGTCATAAATATGCGCTAAAGAAAAAATTAGAAAGTTTTTATTTGATTTCAAGCTCTTACGATAGTTAAAATAGACGTCGACGTATGTTGACAAACCGCATCAAAGATAATGGAAATTTTTTTCTTTAAGGCAGCATATGTGGACAAATTGAGCAAAAAATTGCATTTGTTTTGTTCCATTTGAAGTTTTGTCAACACAACATGAAATTAAAAGATTTCAAATTGAAATTAGGATGGTGTCTCAAAAAATGAATTTCAAGAAAGCTTCCAACAAAAGGACAAATAATGAACCATCGATTACAACAGCAACACCTGTACGATTTACGGTTATTCGTCTTGAAAATGAAGTCCGGTTTGATGGAGGGGACCATCTGTCTTTATTTCAAGAAAGCCACTCGACTAAATACATTCAAATTGGTTTGAATATTACAACTGTTGAGTCGAATTGTCGACATATGTTGACGGAAGCTAACACCGGAACCATGCGCCGGAGGTCAATTTGGTCAACGGATTTGAATTCAGTGCCCTTCAATTAGTTAAGTACCACCATAATTGATTTAATTCTTATAAGAGTTTGGGGCCGGGTTTCAAAGGGCTAAAATATCTAAAACTAATTCTATTTCAAAATACATTTTTCAATTACGGTCAATTTATTACGATTTATCTTAAATTTTGTACATGACAAAATTGTTTTAACACTCAAAATATGTTGTGTTAGTGGTCAAATGTTTCTCATATAAAAATTGTATTAACTTGAAGGACAAAAACAGTTTGCAAATTTTATTCACCTCAACTTTTAACTTTTTATGCGGTATTTTAACCAATTTTATTTTAAAGAAAATTATCTCTGAGTGAACACTTAATTATATAATATTTGTTAGATTTAAATCAATAAAAATTACATGACACGTTAAAATATGTATTTCAATGTTCAATCTCATAGGTACACATATATGAAATATGTGTACTTAATTGATGTGAAATGAAAATAACAAAAATCCATTAGTTAACCTTTCCTCACTGATTTTTTAAAAATCCTGCGCCACTTAATCACCATAATAATAGTAATAATGATAATAGTAATAAAATAACTAATTGTAATAATATTTTTTTTTATTATCGTAATAGTCATGATGGTGAGTGTAATAATTATAACGGGCGTAAAAAAATATAGTGTCCTCAACTCAACTATAAAGCCCACAAGAATTTCAACCCATTCAACAAAGTTATAGTATATATGTATGTATATGAACACACAAATTATCCGACATATGAGAAAATTCCCATCAATATTATTCCATACATTATGAATATTTATTTGTTCCTACATTTTTTTCACAATAACAGAATCGTGTTGTTCATTTCTCAATTTTTTTTTTGATTATAAATAATTTACTAATTTTTTATTTTTCAGGTTTACTGTAATATTGCGCGTTTTCACCATCCCCAAACCAATTTTTGTCCGCGCAAGTAATAAACAGTAGCAGTAATAACCTCGAGAATTAATTACCAAATCGAAACTAGTAAATTGTTTAGTTTTTCACGCAACTTTTATCGTGTTTTATACCAAGAATTCCTGAATATTATTGTATAAATATGTCAGAACCTCGAACCGATTCGATAAATCACGTTTTCTAAAACAATATTAAAAGTGGATAAATATAAAAGCTTGTCAGTCACGTGTCACCATTTTACACTTATCACGATGATCATAACAAAAATAAAATCTTCTCGTTCCCCCCCAAAAATAAAAACAAACACAACCATCATAATAATAAAACATACATTAAGGATATGGCATTAGTTCAGCAGGTGGAAAGTTGGATAAAAAAACTGGTTGAGAATACAACGCGTTGTCTTTATTTTGGAAAAAATAATTTCTTTTGTAAAATCTTAAAATATTTTTTTCGACAAGGTTCTTGTGTGGCTTCAATTAGGCGAGCAAATGGTCCAATCGTTTTGTAGCCAGCTCGTTGCTTTATTATATATCCCGACGCCACAAGGACTTCTAACGCTAAGTTTATTTGCGAGACGATATCTCCTTGGACCCAACATCTACAAGTATTAATGTTTGTAATAATTATATTTTGTACTTTAACTTTAAGAATTTTACAACGCAGTGATATATTGAATAATATTGACTTTTGGGACTCCGCAAAGGAACACATCCGAACGATTTTGTAATTTTCTTATAACTTCTAATACCAAAAGGGAGAATGATTCACTGAAATAATTTTTGTAGTCAATGAGCCGACAATTAATACTTCTTTTAGTGCGTCCTAACTTTAAACGAACTGTTGCCATAACTGAGCGGATATATTGAAGGAAACAAAATAAAATGACGTACATATTTGAAAATTATCTAGGGATATTTGATTAGCTTTCATATCTTTCAATACACACTTGTTCGTATTTACATCATGTAACTTTTTATTTGTTTTAGTGTTGAACCCTAAATTATATGCTCTCTAATTGTTGTTAGAATAAAAATAAAGGAAACCTATTGACCCTTCAAAGTTGAACAATTTTGTTGTTGTTCCTTCGCTTACTCGAAATAAAATATGTAGGTAATATAATAATATTAGTATATTGCAAATGTTATCACCAGATCATGGCTTTCCATGCACCATATTGGAACGGAAAAATTTAAAGTGCAATAGATAAACCACTGTTTCCTTCACATTCGAAAAAAATAGTGCAAACCTAGAATATTTTATACACGTTGGGTTCGTCAACATCGATGATTATTAATCCATATTATCGTTAATATGTTCTTGGATTTGAATTTAAGTGTAATCTAAAAATTTTATAAATGCCATATAATGTCAAGCTCAGACAATGGATGTGCAAAATGTTTTTAAATACAGATGGAAATGCTTTGCTTGTTTCTACTGAAAACCACCAAATTTATCAGTAAGGCAACGATCCATTCAAATAGCCTATCATACACTGCTTGCACAAACAAAGCGGAAGCAGCACTTGCCTCCCTACGCTACGTTCAATCTATGTGTGATATTTAATAGTGAACCAATGAACGAACCGTGGAATTAATTTACACGTACGAGTATATAATTTTATAAAAAAATCTTAATTCGTGTGGAGCTGTGATCATTTTTTTAAGTGGACAGAAGTAAGAAATGTAAAAGAAAACATTGCTAAACAGTTGATGTAAATAGAAAAATTCATATTTAGTGACTTTTTAGGTTATATTCGATTAAAGCAAAATTTTAAAAGTAAAAAAAAATCTATGAATGCCCCACCGCATACATTTTTTGGCTTCTAGAAAAAATATTGAAAGATTATGGCTCATGGTTGTGGCTAAATTAACTTGCCATTGTAAACTGATCTTTTTTAACAGTTTATTTCGTTTACAAAACAATTTTTTTTTGAAAGTGTTGATTTGATATGTACGACGTGTATATGGCGAATAATCGGAAGTTTTCCTGAATTCTAAAATCAATCACCAGTTTTAATTGGATGGTATTCTGACTTTGACAAACCGTACTAAATTAATGATTTTTAAAGTCATTCGTGCATGCGTCACGGAATGGTTGTACTAAAATGGGATTAAGATAGCCCAGTTAGGTAATTTGGTTATGTCTTCTCGTAAATTATATGAAATTTGTACACATTTTATACGTGTTTACATATTTAACACAATTTAGAATGCATAACTTTATAATAATATTATGAATTAATACTTTTACCAATAGCTTTTTATTAAATTTTAAAACATATTATTAAAATATTTTTCTTGTTGTTTGCTTACAATTTTTTTTTATCAATATGACAGCAAACACAAAAAAAACAAAAAATCTTTTTTAATTTTAGTGCTGCCTATAATAGCCAAAGAGAGAACTGCGACATGAATTGACGACATATAGCAAATTTTTTAAAGCAGTATGGCCTGAAGTATTCTAGGTGCACTGCTATACCTCAGTACGTAAGAGTTTAAGTTATACTGAATATTGAACACTTGCATTTCAGCTAGTGTGAGACTTCACAGTTTGTTCATTGCGAGACTTGATAATTAAATTATTGAGTATTGATAAGGAGATCTCAAAAAGTGTTCAATTAAGTTTTTACGGTTGAGTCTCAGAATGTTTTAAATGTTAATTTTTTAGTGAGTTAAAGAAACCATTAATTTATTTCCAATGTGCATTGTTTCAATGAAGGTAACTATTTGAGTATCTTGCTGTACACTTTTTCTATAGAACCGATATTAGTGTAGGTATTATAAGTACAACAATTGATTGTAACGACAAATCAAATAAATAAATATTGCTGGGTGCTATTAAACAATGTTTGTTTAGTAACAATACTCAAATATTATTATTTCGACATTAAATCATACGAACGAGGATTATTATATAAAATAAAGGGACTAAATTACAATACAACAAATAAATAAATAAATAGATATAAATATTTCGGTAAATAAATTAAATTTCATGTGATATTATTTATAATGACATAAAACAATGATTGTGATATTGATTGTATATTTATGGTCATTGGAATGGGCCATCAAATAGTTGAGAATAATTCGGTGCGGGAAAGTCTTAATATTTTTAACAGCTAATACCGCACTTTATATTACTATTTAAAGTGTTGTTGTATTTATCAAATATCAATATATAATGGCAATAATGATGATGATACTGAACAGGTGATTATAATTTTCCTGCCTATGTATAACAAATAAACAAAACACATAGAGGGTTAATCGTACGTAATTTTGTTGTAAATTAACTGAATAGAAATAAAAGGGATGACCTGTAATTATTATATAGAGTATTCTAAAAACAATTGAAATTATTTTTAAGGACATCAATAAAAGTAGAAGAGCCATATATATATAAGGGTGTTTAGTAGTTGTTATTTTTTATTATTTTTAAATGTTGATTCAACTAAACTGATTTCGTTTTGATGATGAGAGAAATGCCATATGGAATTACTGTTACCATTATTATTGTTCATATTGAACATTCTTTATTATTTATTGTTATTAAGAACAGTTCCATTAATTTTTTGCATGACAATTTTATTTTAAAGAATTGTAACTTGTATTAATAAAAAATCACAGTAGAACACCATAATGTACATACATGATTTAACCCTTGCATACAGTGACATATTTCATATAATTAACGGTCACCTGTTATTAATTTAATGTAAAAGTACCATGATATATTGTGCATACGATTAATTGAGTGTAATTTATTATTTATGAAATAGTATTAATATTTTTTTAAATAGTTTAACCCATTATCGTTATTATTTGATGAAGGGTAATCTTAAAATGGGGGCAAAACATTTTTAAATTACATAGGCATGTTATTCCACCTTTTGCCAAAAAAATTACTTATGCAAAGAAGAACTTTCTTATTATGGTTAATCCATATGTTTAAAAATTGTAAAACGGGATATTTTTTTTTTATCTAGGATACAGTTAATTTTAGTCCAAACTCCTAAGTTTTCTATCGTTAATTATTTTTTTGTGTGTAAAATAGGTCTTTGGGTGTAAATTGACCGAAGTTGATCCCAAATTTACGTGGGAGGCCTATGGGCTACTCCAATACATCTATGTATGTGGTGCATTTATATTTTCAATAATCTTTTCCACTAATCTAGTACAACTTTCCAAACTGAATTATATTCAACATGTGCAAGACTAGTCTCACTTCTGCTAATTTAATTCACTTCGAAATCAATCTAAAAGTTAGACCAACGACAGACCGGGATATTTTTTGATGTTTATTTAGTTATATGGTGAAAGGGGAATAGCTTGTACCATGTTGTATTGAGCGTGCTTTACACTGGTATTTTACAAGACACGAATCTTAAATAAATTTGCTTATTATCAAATTATTGTTGCAGTTTCTTAAATTAATCATTTAATTAATAAATTAATAAGATAAGAGTAGCTAGGTAACCTAAGGTGTAGATTTATAGGTGTAGATTTATAGTTAATCCAAAATCACAAGATAGTTTTAAAAAACTTATCATTTAAATTATTTTCGTCGAACTAGGTAGTTCGTTCATACATATAGTGACAATATACTTTTAAATATATCTTTCAATTTTTGGGGTATTTCAAACATATTTGAAACTTGTTTGTTTATTTGCTGTCCTGTCGATTTCATTGACTTATCTCTGACGTAATAACAAAAAAACACAAAACGATTTGTTTTTTTTGTAAGGATTTTGTATTTTTTGACAACAATTGGCTGCTGTTATTACATATACACATATATTTAAATATAAAAATAATATAATTCATTTACACCTCGATTCTAACACCGATCGTAATCGATGGCGAAAATTCGATTTGCATCAATAGCCTCTGATGGGATTCGAACCCAGTACCTCCCGCTCCAAGTGCCGAATCTTTAACCACTGCACCACTTGTCCGCTCACAGAGGTCGAATAACTAAAAGATTTCTCTTGCTTACGTCTAAGACTATTTTGCAAGTACTCATTAGTTACGGGTTCTCTTAAAAATTTCGTTACTTAATACTTCTCAAATAGGTGGTCTTTAACATCTTATAATTTTTATTAAATTGAAATTAAACTAGTAAAAATGACGAGTCGGTAAACAAACAATTTATTATTCAACGTAATCAACGTAAACATTTTGTTGTTGTCTATTTGTTACGAAATACTACAATTTAATATTTTAGATATACCATTTTTTGTCGAATTAACTAATTTCTTTAATTTATTTTATTTAAATATGTACATTGTTGACATATTTTATTTCTCGTATTAATTAAAATCGCAATTGACGGGTCTTCAAATATATTTCGAGAGTTTTTAGAAGAAATTTTAAGAGTAGTACCAACTGAATCAATTTACTAGAGAAAAACTTCTTTGCTGCAGTTAGCCTCTTAATGATAGTCTTTACTCCAGAACGTAAGACATATTGTCTTAGTTATAAGTTTTGTCTCAATAATGACACTGTTCGTATGCTGCGCATAGTTTGTAGTCATAGTTAGCATATTGCTTTTAAATAAATGTCTTACATAAGACATACATATGATATATGTATGTATTTTTAATTCAATATTATTTTCAATGCGCTTGATAAGATTTCTAAGTACTCAAACCTACCTAATGGAAATGTCCTATTTGGTAAGAGCCCAGTTTTTCGTTTCGGCTGTTTTCGTTATCCGAAGTGTTTAAATTTGATCATATTTAATATTGTTGACAAACTATGCATTTTTCAATCGTAGTGTATCCGAAGGTGTTTTTTTATATCATTAAAAATTGCTGTTGTCATTCCACTCTGCTAAAAGCGCGAGCGTACACTTGTCAATAATTATCAACCAATTCCATTACTCTCAATACTCTAAATTTTTTGAGAAAGGACTGAAAACGAGAATTGTAATTCTTTGGGTGGTTTCAATTACTTTACTAAATATAAATTTGGTTTTAGATGTAATCTGGGGCCTATGAATGAAATATAACATCAGACAAATGTCCATCATTTTGCTCGATACAAACATAGACTCTTTTAAGCGCGTTTTCCATAACACCACGTAATGTTTCTGGTTGCAGGCTCAGTATTTCGTCTCGAATATTCTGCTTTATCTGTCTAATTGTCTGTGGCTTATTGACATACACTTTGTCTTTTAAATATCCCCATAACAAAAGGCGGGCGCAGTTAAATCTGGCGAACGAGGTGGCCAAGGGAAATCAGAATTTTTTGAAATCAAACGTTCGCCAAAAATTTCTCGCAACAACTCCATAGTTTGCCTTGCAGTGTGCGCAGTCCTCCATCTTGTTGGACCCACAAATAAGGATGCTGCTCCACTCCGCAATATCGTTCGGGAAATGCCCAATTGGCCGGAACGACGCCGAGTTGAGAAAGATGGATCATTTGCAACACTGCCGCACAGCTTCCATGTTGTCTTCAGTACAAATATATTGATGGCGACCTCTTCCAGGACAGTCGGCCACTGAACCCCGTTCCTCAAAACGGCTGATCAAATTCCTTATCATGAAGGCTGAGGGAGCGAATCTTGAATTAAAATGTTGACGATACTTTCGTTGCGTCATAACTATTGATCTTCGACAAGAATAAAAAAATTCGATAATTTTAACACGTTGTTCTGTACTGTATCTATCCATTATAAATTTCCAAGAACTCAATTATAACCTGCAAAGAAAAACACAATTATATTAGAAAACAAAAAAATTATTCGGGTTTTACATTATTGGTAGGTCGTATTTGGCCCACCCTGTATATCGCAGACAAGCTATTTGTTTCGACTGTACGTATATGTATTGCTTTATCAACCTTTAGGTGTACATAAGAAAAGCAATAAATCTTAAATAAATAAATTTTATCTAAAAGCTCAAACCTACAATTGTCACTAGCTTCAACTTTTGTTGGTATATTATAGAGACTATTGGTAACAACATATATATGCAAAAACCGTTTCAGAAAATGACAATTTTTTCGAGTTATTCGCTATTGAAATCGTGATATGTAACTATACGTCGTCAAATTTAGAGCTGCAAACTTACAGAACAAAACTTCCGTTTATATAGCCGAGTTACATTTTATAAATACCATTTTATGAGTTAGGCCAAAGATCAGCGTATAAATGGTTCTACTAATCTCGTTTTTGATCTGAATTCAAAGAGAAACTATTGATTGAATGTAATATTAATTTCAAAACCATGATTTTCTCTGTAATTATCAAAATCAAATCGAAATCTCATTGATTTTAAGAACGGTTTCAGAAAATATTTGTATTAAATTAATTATAAATAAAAACTAGTTTTATTTATTTGAGCGTTTAACAATAAAAGGTTGGCATTGACGATTATACTAGCTGTGATTCAGATCTGATGAAAATTAATTATTCGTATTATTTGTCTCACTTCATTTTGATTATTTAGCGACTGAAAAAGTCGACAAACAAGCCAGAATTATAATGCCATAAGCTAATTATACGGCCTCTTAAACATTTTTTGAGAGCTTTAAACCTAATTTTTTGTCAACAACGAGTGGCGCGAAAAGTTATTAATAGGATATTTTATTAGGCTAAAACAAGCATTCTATGCCAATAGACCGCCAATAGACCTCTTCTAGTTTTTCGATTGTAAATAAAATGTTTAATCAAAAACAAGTGAATCCTAAAAATTATTACTTATCCTAAAGTCTTAAAAATATTTTTTGGCAAGGGATCTTCTCACTTTTTGTTTTAAATAGAATAGATGGATCCCAAAAATTGTTGATAGAGTGTTTGATTATCCTAAAACAGTGTTGGCATAACGTTATTGTAACGGAACGCAATAACGGAAAACCCGAAATATTTCCAGTAACGTTATTTGTACCGGTATAAAAAATAGTAAAATTAAAAATAACGTTTATTTGTAACGTAACGATAATTTTATTTTCCGTTATTTCGTTACAATTAAGGTATTCGAAAAATTCACGACCGATAGCTTTTGTAGAGGTAATTTTTATAACCTGGAAACGTTGATAATTCTTGAAAACTTGCAATTCTCCAAGAATTAAGTTCTATAGTGTCGCAGCAGATTGAGCGAGCATAATCTCAATTATTCCATGTAACGATCTATTTATATTTTTATGTAAACTTCAAATTCCATTCGACCCTTTGTACCAAAAAATAACGTTATAACGGAACGAAATTAATTGATTTTTAAGTTACGTACCAGTAACCATAACCATAACGAAATTTGATTTACAAATATAACGAAATTAATAACGTTACATTTTTTTCCGGTATGCCAACACTGTCCTAAAACCACATAATTTATCCTTCAATTTTCCATTGTCTTGTAGTGTTCTTAAAACCGTACCTAAATTTCCTATTTTTATTAATTATCTAAATCCTTTAATATATGTAACGAAGGCTTATGTTTCTTCTCATACTTCTACTGCTTTATAAATAAACAAATTCTCGCAGAAACAGTTACTTTAAGAGCTCAATTGGAAAAGTATATGGATCTACTGTTATTCTCCAATAGGCAGAAGAACAATTTTCAATCATCCACCTATTGAAATTTCATAGGAAGTGTGGAGCCTCCAGTGATGTTTTTACTTGTAAATCAAAACCGATAGAGATGGAAAATTGGTTTTAGGTTAAATGACGCGAATTATTTTACAACATTAAGCTACCAAATATTTATTTGTATTTTGTGCTACTATTTGTAAGCTACCAAATATTTATCAGCTCACATATTTAAAATTTTGTTAAAGACCACGCTTATTGTTCATACGTCTCATGTTATTTCTTAATACATATTAAATAAAGAAAAATTTAACATCTATTTTTAGTGTGTATAAAGGTATATTTATTATAACGAACGTACATATCCATGTTACGGTTGGAATAAGTTAAACTCATATTATCACGATTCGAACTTTGAAAAAAAAAATTGATTACCATAAATCATAACACTAAATTGATATAATAATGATAACCAAATTTGAAATAAATAGCAAAAAGAACGAACGAACAAAAAAAAAATTATTGAATTACATTTTAGTTTTGTCTAAATGTGTAACAGCCAAAAACATAATAAAACCATAAATTTAATAACGAAAATAATAATCATGCGATTTGAATTTGTTACAAAAATTAACGAAGTGTTTGGGATGGGGTTGCTCCCGTATAAACATTTTCGGGGTGTTTCAGTTTCTGTTTATGTACATAATAATTAATAGGAAAGGGTAGCTAAAAGCTAATGATTGTTGATGAAAAACACAATACATATTTTACTTCTGCCTAGATAATCTTAATAAACAAATAAATACACACTTTGAAACAATTTGTTCGTTCTCAGATATATTATATATGTATGTTGAAATTATTGCTGATAATATTTCGGCAAATATCTCTTTTAGAAATTTTATTTTTTCACAGTTAGTCCGGTCAATCTAGACATAAAAATGAGAGCGAAGGTACATAAATTCGCATCAAGCTGAAAATTGGTAGAATTGTTGAAAATGTGATTATAAATAAAACTTAAAAGTTCCCCATCATTCCCGTGTATGGAAAAAATTTTACTCGAGGCCAAAGGTCAAAAAAATGAGTTTTTCGCGATTTTCAGCGAAACGGTAAGCCTTATCATAAAAATATATTAGACAAAAATTGTAGGTCATCATATTATCTATCAAAAATGTATCAGTGCTTTTTTTCTACGAGCTACCCTTTCTGGGATATAACGATTCAAAAAGTTGTTCAAGTTGTTATGGGCATAATATGCATGAGTGCGCCACGTATATACATCTCTTATCTAGAGTTGTTATATATGTTGAAATATTTTTCTATCGGTGATTGTAACTTATACTTAAAATATAAAATATACATAACTATAAGAATATCAGGTCAAATGAAACCCAGTCCCTTACTTCATACGCCAGTGTAACTTCGAGGACAACATCTGTCTCTTGTTCTATTGTGTGCGTGGCTAGGGTCTTACACCTGCTATAATAAATGAAATGCCAGTTCTGTTCGAGATTTGGGGGTCATTTGCGACAGTGAATTGAATTTTAGACATCACATCGATCGTATTATCAGCCAAGCCAATTCTGCGCTCGGTTTCATCAAGCGTTGGTCGAAAGAATTCGACGATCCTTATGTTACGAAGGCTCTCTATTCAACATTCGTTCGTCCCCTGCTCGAATATGCTAGCCAGGTGTGGTCGCCTTATCATGAGGTTCACATTAAGAGGATTGAAGCAGTCCAGTGTAGATTTCTTCGCTTTGCTTTACGCGGACTACCATGGGTGGACATGTTTAACCTGCCTCCATATCAAGATCGTCTGCAGCTAATTAATTTACAATCACTTAGGAAGCGTCGAGTTGTTGCGGACGTGGCTTTCATCCATCAAATACTAACTGGGGGTATCGATTCTTCTGCTCTGTTAGGTAAAATCAATCTAAACATAAATTCTCGGGATTTAAGATCAGTACCTATGTTTAGAATCGACCCTCATCGAACTGATTACGGAAAGAATGAGCCCGTCTCTAGAATGTTGTACGAAGCTAATCAGCACTGACATCTTATCGATTACAATATGACAAAACGTACGTTGAAAAAACGTCTTTATTTTTCTTGACTATAGTTTGATATTTTATTTAACTTATTTGTTTTTTGTTTTTTTGTGTCATTTTATTTTGCTTGACTTTATCTTTTACTATTTAAATTTTTTAAAATCTATCAAATCTGTTTGTACTAAGCAGACTCGACTTCCGTTTTCCTGCCGTCTGCGACGGGTATCATCTTGCTTAACTATTCATTTAGCTATCTATTTATAATCACATTTGACTTTTTTTTTCCGCTTTAAAATCCAATTTCTTAATTTCTCTGGTTAAGCATCTCGATATCCTTGTTTATAATTCACTTGAATTATACTCAAAAAAATAATAATAATACAGATGGAGACTCCCCGCGCGCGGTTGGGAGGGGTAATAGGTCGTCGGGATAATTTATTATTTATTTATTTAAATGAAATACCGTTAGCCTTGATATTACCAAGTTCAAGTGTGGCTTGGTTATCAGCTAGACCCTACAGACTGGGGTTGGAAGTTGGTCGACAATACATTGGAGCCAGTTCAAACTTTACTCCCATCTGCACCGGAACCGTTATATCCCAGAAAGGGTGGCTCGTAGAAAAAAAGCACTGATACATTTTTGATAGATAATATGATGACCTACAATTTTGTCTAATATATTTTTATGATAAGACTTACCGTTTTGCTGAAAATCGCGAAAAACTCATTTTTTTGACCTTTGACCTCGATTAAAATTTTTTCCATACGCGGGAATGATGGGGAACTTTTAAGTTTTATTTATAATCACATTTTTAACAATTCTACCAATTTTCAGCTTGATGCGAATTTATGTACCTTCGAATGTCTAGATTGACCGGACTAAATTTTAGGACAGTATAAAATAGTGAAGTTCCTTTGGGTAACTTCAAATTCAAAAATGTTTTTAGAATATTAAAAATATTCTCGTTATTTTTTAAATAATTTATCAGGGGGGTCGATTTAGTTCAAAAATTTGACAATTGACGAAAAAATAATCGCAAGTCAGCGATTCTATACGAAAACGATCACGAGTTCTCCTGACCCCTTTAGATTTCTATGAAACTTCCCAAAAATGTTCTCTATATAAAATAACAAGACAGGTATTTTTTTATTTCCTTCTGCGGCACTGTTGTTTGAAACAGGGTCGTACGGCGTTTTACGTTTTTTCTGATTTTTCTTAAAAATGATAATTTTTGGAGGCCTCTGTCGCGAGAACCACTTAACGGATTTTAACAGTTAATATCTCAAATGAAAGGAAATAGATAGATCTTATAAATAGCGGTACAATTTTAATTTTAAAAAAATTCAATCTTAAAGAAAAAATCGATTTTTTCCCTTTTTTTAAAGCTTACTTATTTTGTAAGCAAATAAAAAAATAAAAAAAGGAGTAGTACCTTTCATTTTTAAAATATGATTTTTTGAATATGTCAATATCTGAATATTTTAAACGAGAATTCCAGAAAATGTATTCAAACTTTTCCTCTGATGATTTTATTATCATTTTAATTTATTTTTTATTTTCCTTGTTTTTTTTACTTTAGTTCATTTAGAAAAAACCAAAAAAAAAATCAAAAAACGAAAAACAAAATAAAATCATTTCTAAAATTAGGAATTGTCATTATCTAAAAATTGAAAGGAGCAATAATGAGAATGTCTCATCAAGCAAGGGGAATAACTATAAATTTTTGAATTTTATAAAATAAAGGCGGACCCAGATATCTTTTAAAACTCTCATAAACAGCCTTAATATTTCGTGGTGAATAATGTTTATAGTTTATTATATATCGCTTACGACAGAAATCGTACAGGAATAGATATTTTATGAAAAACATTTGCTAACAAAGATTTTATGACTCATTCTTATTGTTCATGCTTACAATTTTATGGTTTACTTAAAACAATTATCTATTGGTCAAGATAATAAATCTTAAAAATGAGGGTGTGCAAATGGTAATAAACTTTCTTATCAGCATGTGGATGACCTCCTTTTTACTTTTTATTATCTCACCAATTGTATTTGGTTATATGTCTGAACGTTTTATTGCCTGACAATTAGAAATCGCAGCAGGCAAATTCATTTGGGTTTCAGACCAAAATCGGGTTCGTATAAATATGCTAGATTTGTAAATAATTTGTCATTCGTATCGTAGAGTTTGAAGTACATTTTAAAAAAGTGAAAACAAAAAATATTCAGTATGAAAGTTAAGTGTGTAAAGTTGCATCTATATAAAGACAAATCGTCCAGCCGAAAAGTGAATAATTATATAATTGAGAAAGCTAATCTACAAGGTATTGCCATGAATATAGAGAAGATATATTGCAATGCTTGTTATCTTGAAATTTATAAAAGTGGATCAAGTAGTGATAATAATAAGCTCTTTGGTTCACAAAATATTAATTTGGATCGAGAATGTTCACCTGCATCTTTGTCTATAAGTTCATCAAAGAAGGAGTAATTCATTAATCCGGATATATTATCATTCAACGATACTTTAAAATCAATTCACAGTTCTCCTTTAGTACATAAGAAAATGAGAAGTGAAAATTATAAACAACAAAATTTTAAAGATTGTACAGCGAAAATGTCTGAAGAAATATTTAGGCTTCCATGCAGTTCTGAGCATGCTGTCACTGACGTATCAGGTGATAGTATTGAAATAATTCAACAGTTACGAGAAAAATATGATATTTCTACAACAACAAATGAAAAGTATATGGTTTTAACATCGGTTCCAAAAAGCTGGCCTGTCCGGAAAATTCAAGATGAGTTCGGGTGTGTTTTATTATATGGCAAATAGAGCAAAACAGATTCAAAAAGAAAAAGGTATCATGTCAACACCGAACACCAAATTGGGATCAACAATTTTTAATCAGGAAATCGCATTATTGGTGCAGAAATTTTATGAAGATGACGATATAAGTCGGGTGTGCCCTGGGAAACGAGATTTCAAGACCATGTCATCAGATGGGGTTATTGAAACAAAGCAGCGTAGGCTGGTTCTATGTAATTTGAAGGAGGCTCATCAAATATTTAAACAAAAATAATCAAATACAAAAATTGGATTTTCTAGCTGTACACATAGTATTTGTGTCTGCATATATCATCAAAATATTTAACTTATGTTTAATAAAATAAAATCTATGAACCTTTTATCACACGAAGAAGGAAGTTATCAAGATCTTATTTCACAGATTATATGCACTACTCCAAGCACATCATGCCATTTAAACGAATGTACAGCCTGCCCGGGACCAGACAGTATTCGATCTGCATATATCATCAAAATATTAAACTTATGTTTAATAAAATAAAATCTATGAACCTTTTATCACACGAAGAAGGAAGTTATCAAGATCTTATTTCGCAGATTATATGTACTACTCCAAGCACATCATGCCATTTAAACGAATGTACAGGGTTTCACAGATAAACTTGGTGAACAACTGCATAATATAGTACCGCATTCGTTTATTGCAAAACAACAAGCAGATTACCTAAATTATAGAAAATCAAATGCAGCAACTGATGAATGTATTGTTATATGTGACTTTTCGGAGAACTATTCATTTGTAATTCAGGATGCCGTTCAAGGATTTCATTGGTCCAATGCTCAATGTACAATACATCCATTTGCAATGTATTATAAAAACGGAGAAAGCGGCCATACGATTAAAGACGATAGTAGTTTGGAATTCACAAGCTTGATAGCTATATCTGAGGCAACTAAACATAATCATGTAGCTGTGAGATTGTTTATTAACGGCCTAGTTAATTTCTTAAAGGAAAAATTACGGCACGTTAAGAAAATTTGTTTCTTTTCCGATGGATCCGGGGCTCAGTACAAAAACAAAATGAATTTCTACAATCTATGCAATTTCAAGCAGGACTTCGGTATGGAAGCAGAATGGCATTTTTTTGCAACTTGCCACGGAAAAGGACCTTGCGATGCATTAGGAGGAGTTCTCAAGAGGAATGCTGCTAGAGCGAGTTTACAAAATCCTTTTGAAAACCAAATAACTACGCTACGTGAACTTTATTCATGGGCTGTCGAAAAAGAATCAAAAGTAAACTATCTATTTTTTACTACTACAGATTATGATACAATGGAAAAACAATTAAAAAATAGATATGGCTCAGTAAAACAAATAGCAGGAACTCAAAAATATTATAGTTTTTGTCCACATAATAAGACATCTTTATATGTTAGGAAGTTTTCATTTTGTACAAGAAACAAACTTTTTGATATTGAGTAATAAAGATTATATTAACAATTAATTTATGGTTTTATTGCATTGCAAAAAGTGTTTGAATTGAGGAATTAAAATATAAAAATAAAGTAAAATCTGTAATGAAATTATCGAAGGAACAGTTTGAATAGATTTTCTTCAATTTTGGTTTAAAATATTCAGATCTTGACCTATTCAAAAAATCATATTTTAAAAATGAAAGGTATCACTCCTTTTTTTATTTTTCTATTTGCTTATTTATAAGATCGTACCGCTATTTATAAGATCTATTCATTCCCTTTCATTTGAGATATAAATTGTTAAAATCGGTTAAGTGGTTCTCGCGACAGAGGCCTCCAAAAATTATCACTTTTAAGAAAAATCAGAAAAAACGTAAAACGCCGCACGCCCCTATTACAAAGAACAGTGCCGCAGAAGGAAATAAAAAAATACCTGTTGAGTTATTTTATATAGAGAACATTTTTGGGAAGTTTCATAGAAATCTAAAGGGGTCAGATAAAATTTGCGTTTTTTGATCGTTTTCGTATGGAATCGCTGTATGTGCGCTATTTAATTTTTTTTTTGTTTGTTCTCTCTCTTACACATTCTTTCAATTTGAAAATAAGTTTTTTTTTAGTTATATTTATTTATTACAACAGATATACAAATCATCTAGTAATATATCTTTCATAATTTAAATTCTTGTTTGGAGGGTTGTAGCCTTTTGGATATAGTCCACTTTACAGTTTTATTATATTTTTAGTCGGTTCAGATTGGATCTAGTAGATCAAGTGGTTTCTTCCTTCGCAGCCGTCTTACTGGGTTTGAATCATCCAACATACGACGTATATCAGCATTTTACTCGCGTGTCTGGCTATTTCTTCACTGACGAAATCCATCTTAAGATCTCTATGGAGGTTCTCATTTCTTATGTATCACGTTGCATGAACTATTCCACGTAGGACTTTACTTTGGAATGGCTGGATGATATTGACATTGGTTTTCTTTGTACAGCCCCAGAGCTGAATACCATAAGTCCACACACTTTTAGGATTTGCCGGTATAGTAGCAATTTATTATGTAGAGCTTGCTCAGGATTTCATCCTAAGAGCCAATCAATCTTTCCGTATTTGATGTTTAACTCTTCTTTTTTCTTTTTCACATGCTTTCCATTTTAGTTTCGCGTCTAGAGTCATGATATGATATGGTATGATGATATGATAGAGGCGTACAGGCCAACCATAACGGTGATCCTAGATATGTTACCATAATCCTGAAATATCAACAATCAAATAACAAATTATATCTGAATGCGAATAATATTTCAGCATCATGCGGGCCCAGGCCCTGCCTGCACCCTTAACAGATAAGGTTATTTAGGAAAGGATGTTAATCACAGAAACAACTAGGGCGATAACTGCAGCAAAGTCATTTTCTAACTACTTAAATATATTAAATTGTTAGTCTCATTTTAATTCACACTCTAGATTAGATTTTGTTAGTTTATTAATTTGGGTTAGTTGTGGTTGAGGTAAGAGATACTAATATTCATCATATGTATTCGGCGTCAGTCATAACAGACTGGTTAGGTTATTTAATTCACATCTACGGGTCATCTCATCATATGCTGTTTGTAACCTTATTTTACCCTATCTTCCCATCCAACACCATCTAACCGGGGGACTTCACGTTCGTAATGACTCGACAGCATTATCATACATATGATGACCTAGATTCGGTATTGTCATTTAGCTACCTATATTTAAATACATTCAACTAAAAGCAGGGTTGATTTATATCTAACATTCACACAACTACACTAAAACATAGCCTGAATTCAACCAGAAAGATCTTCGGAAAACAACATTCCATAGCAAAAGATCTTTGGATCGTAGGTTATTAAATAGACGTAGGTCTATTTAAAGCGTAGGTTATTAAATAGACCCCCTGATTAGGAATGTTGCAATCATAATCTTCCCTGACCTTCTGGTATGTTCAAAAAATAATAAATAAAAATAATAATAAAACAAATTGAATTATATTTGCCGACAACTTTATTGTTTAAAGTCAGGATTTTCGACAAAATTTCAATTTATAGAATTGACTCAAGTAAGGAACAAATTTAATTTAGGAACATTTGTCTAATTTATGTAAAATAGCTCACCTAGCGAAAGATCGGAGCAAATTTTCACAAATCGATAACAAAAATGAAATTCGTACATCGAATTTTTCTTAAAAAGAGACTTCGTTATGCAAGGGATTAGTGTAATCAAACAGAAACAGAGATAAATGTGTATGTTCAATTTATGAGAACGGATACAACAAGAATAAAATTCCGGGATGAGAGAATATTATTTTAAAACCCGTATAGCACATTCCTGGAATATACGCAAATTATCAAAAACTTGCATCTTACTATATTCCAAAATTATGCGGGCCCAGGCCCTGCCTGCATCCTCGACATAAAGGGTTTGTGGGAATATAGGATGTTAGTCACAGAAATAACCAGGGCGACAACCGCAGCAAAGTTATTGTCTATCTACATCGATAAATTTGTTAATAAATAATTGGTTAGTTATTAAAATTAAAATATCACATCTTTCAATAGAGTTTGTTAGTTTATTGGTTTGTGTTAGCTGTGAATAGGTATAGGATGCTCTAAATTTCATCATATGTATTTATCGTCCGCAGTCTAAAATGACTGGTATAATAATTTCAATTGGCATCCAGGGGTCATCTCATCTCATGCTGCATACTCCTGCTTCGTTACTGTCCAGCCCAACACCTTTAACCCAAAGAATTGTGTACGTCAACAATCCGACAGCATATTTTTACTTATGATGACCTAAACAGTCCTGTGCTCAAATATTAATTACATTTTTGTAAGTTTCGCAACTCTGTATTATAGCTACTTTAATTATTCTTTCATTTAATTAGTTTAGAACCTGGTTGTCTCGTATTAAATACATCCATGCATCCACTCTTGGTAAAGTTTAAACGCAATCTGAGTAAACATCGCAAACACCGTTCTATGACACAAGCTATATGTCGTTAACTAACCCCCCGATTCTAACGTACAGTCACAGACGTATTTTCAGTCTTAGCAAAAACTTTTGTCTTAGCGAAGACTATAAGCTTTCAATTCTTATTCTGCACTTAGTCTTATCTGTCAGTAGTCTTAAAAAATTGTCTCCGTTAATATCAGCGAAATAGGTGGTCTTAGGAGTCATAGTTTTGACATTAAAAAGAAACAATGATTATATTTATTTCGAATTGAACTGTCGTTTTTCGTTCATAAATTTGAAACAATGGGTGTATCCAGCCCATGTAGGCCTCACTAAACAATAGTAGGCCTCACACATAATATAGGCTGGATGCAAAATATCTCACTCAAAAAATGTAGATATCTCACTGTTTAGTGAGGCAAAAATTGTCTGTCTACTTTTGAGTAGATATATTTTGAGTGAACCTGTACTTTAAATAACAATTTATTTTGTTCCATTTTCATTTCTTTTTATTGTTTTTACCTTCATCGTCTGAAGTTTAATAAATTAAGGAATTTCATATTTACTTAATTATTAAAATCAATTATATTAGACATAAACCAAAAATAATACGAATATATTGCATCCAGCCCATGTAGAATTCTACAACTGAGGAAAATCTACAAGTGAGACATCTCAAATGTAGGCCTACTTGGGCTGGATATACCCAATATGATGTAAATTTGGTTTGGCAGCTCTACAAAAGTGTTTGGAGAGTTTATAATATATTATTTAAGACTACTGCCTTCAGAATTTCAATGAAGACTTTAGTCTTAAAAAAAAAGTCTTTACAATAAAGTTTTAGCTAAGATGGTCTTAGTAGTCTTATCGTCAGAATCGGGGGGTAAAACTAAATGACTTAAGATTATACAAAATGACTTTGAACGTTGTAAACACAATCTTTCTGTGCTACAACATTTTATTACATTGTTGCATAAATATAATAAAATATAAAATCCATATAATAAATGAAAAGTAAAGTTATCCCAGCCACTTCGATAACCTGCGTTTAATCCGCTATATAATATAAGGTTCCAGAAATTCAAATATCAAGTAATTTAATGTAGGTTAACTAAACCGGAAACCCGATATCACGAAAAATCCTCTAAGGCGGAAAAATGCAGCAAAATAGTTTCAATGTGTAATTTTCAAATAAATCTAAAATGCGTAAGCTACCACTCGACTGTATTACTTACGTACATCTATCGTATAAATATCAAAAAATAAATATTTTGACAGTTTTTTTTTCCTTTTTTTTATAATTTACAACATCCAACTTGTCCAACTTGCGACAATTTGTTACATCAGCAAACAAATGAGCTTGGCGATTTAATAATAGAGCTTGCACTGCAAAATTCGCTTTCAATTTGTACTACTTTTGGTAGTAGATCTTGTCGTGTAACTTGGGAAGGACCTAGCACGGTTTCTCAATTAGATCACATAATGTTTAGGTCAGAAAAATCTCGGTTAGAAGTGAGACATCCAAAAGGTTCTCTATCTAAAAAATATAATGTTAGAGTAAAAGGTAGATTGATTAAAAGAGCGATTTCCGACCACAAACTTGTATTCGCCAATGTACAAAAGAAACGTCATAATAAACAAAAACTAATTAATGTAACTGTAGATCCTCATGATGGATACGAAAATTTAGATTCTGGGCACTGGAGATTAGAGTTATTGAAAGATCCAAAAATAATTAAACAATATCATTCTGCCATTATTAGCAGTCTAACCAGCAATGGGTTGGTAAAAGAATGGCATATTTGCATTAAAGATTCGGCCGAAATTGTTTGGAGAGGTTTGGTGCAATCGATGAAAACCTCAGCTAATTCTATTCTATCAAAGAGAATTAGTTTGTCTCCAGGTCAAAAGGCTTCACTAATTGCATTAAAGGCCACTTTAAATAGAAGGCCTCGTAACGATTACCTGATACGAAATTGTCTCACGTTCGCGATCAATTCCATCAATCAAAAGCAGAACAATGCAAACAATTTTTTTAAATTTATATGAGGTTAATCCTTTCAATCGGCTACGTCAAACATATCGTTTTATTCGTTCCTATAGACGGAATTTGCATAGAACAACTGGATTATTTATTCCCCTTTCTGCATGGGAACAAGTGTTGGCAAATAGAACAGGTACCTCTATCTCTATGATACACGAAACGGATCATTGGCCTGCAGGTTCACCGCCGACCCGAGAAGAACTAGAATCCGTGCTATTTTCTATTAAAAGAGGTACAGCACCTGGCTTAGATCAGATATCCATTGATATACTTCAAAGTTTACCAGAAGAGGGAACCTTATTATTATTATTTGTTATACAATAAGTTTGGCTGACAAATAATATTCCCCCTAAGTGGATAGAAACAATTCAATTTCCTTTGCCTAAAAAACGACGACCAACTACAGTGTCGAATTACAGACGAATAACTTTGTCTGATACAGGATATCGATTATACACTAAATTTTTACTAACCCATTTAGAATTAATTCACAAAGGGATAGGTTCGTATCAAGCGGCATTTATTCGAAATCGTTCAATAGACGATCATATGTTTGTCTTACGACGAGTTCTTGACGAAGAGTGGAAGGCCTGAGAAACCGTATATATTTTATCTTTAGATCTGAAACAGGCATTTGATACAGTTGATCTCAATCAGACATACAACATATTATCTCATATCGGTGTCCCACATCATCTTATAAACCGAATAATTCTAACATGTTTCCATGAAAACACATCAATTATTTAGTATAAACAACGGACTCAATCTTTTAATCGTGGTTCAGGAGTTAAACAAGGTTGTCCGCTTTCACCTACCTTATTTAATTTAGTTAACGACGCCGTTTTGCAAACTGTTTCAGAAATTGTCCCTAATTTACGATTAAATCAAGATCTGGGTATAGAAATACCATTAATTTTGGCGTATGCTGATGATATTCTGATCGTGGGTACTAATTTAAACTCATTATCATCAATTACGACCGAACTTATCGCGTTGCTCAATTCTGTTGGTCTTGAAATAAACGAAACCAAAACTGAAGTCCTCATAAGACCTTTAAATCACGATATTACGTAATAATAGGTGGTTTAAACGTCCGAGTAAGTAATACTTTACGATATCTTGGAACGTATCTAACAGTTGATGTCAATTGTCCTGAAACCATTAGAACGCGCTGTCGACAGGCTAACAACGTTGTCCAAATGTTGGCAAAGTTCATACGCGAACATCGTATACCATCTGAACTCGTAATACAGATGTACAAACAATTAGTAGTACCCATAATGACCTACGGCTTAAAGGTCGCGGTTTTAACCAAAGCAAATCGTTTGCGTTTATCCCGCTATGAAAAAAACTTCCTCATACAACTGTTAAAATATTGCCCTAATCGAACCTGAATAATATGTGTTAGAAGACTGCTACATGGTAAGACCATCAATCGAAAGATAATTTCCTACAAGACAAATTATTGGGGACATATATTACGAAGACCACCAGGTCATTTATTAAATGCAGCTTGGAGGTTTACAAAGAATTATATGAAAATCGGTCGACCAATTTATACATGGCATGATTCAATAAAACGAGATTTGCAAAAAATACCGGTTGATGAAGAACATTTGGAAGCTGTTGCAAAATTGAGTAAACAAGCTCTAAAGAGAGAAGTCATTAAAGTATATGATTCCGATAGATCATCATCCAACGAGAGCGAGGACTACATTTTTAATTCCAGTTGAACTCAAAGTAAATGCATATACATGTAAAATAAAATACGCAATCTTATTTAAACGAATATTATTATATATATATAGCTCTTGAAATATAATCTTTAGATTTAAATGTTTATTATATACTCTATATGTTTAATATTTAATTGAATTAAGTTCGACGTGAAAATCTAAGACAACTCCTTTTCAACAGCTACCATGTGATTGGTAAAAACTACAATCTTATAGTTTCGCGTCTAGAGTCATGCCTAGATATTTTGCCGTGTTTGCATAGGGAATTTGCTGTGAGTTCAGTTCTACTGGTATCCAGTTGACCTTTTTGTTGGTAAAATTTACATGAACGGATTTTGTTTCATTAAGTTTTATTCGTTCAGGCACTGACAATATTAGTAGCCCTTTGCAAGCTTGTGGATTCTTTATGTTATTAGCGACCGTTAAGATGGCCGTATCATCCGCAAACGTCGCTGTGTTAGTCTCCTCTATCTTGGAGATGTATTTAAATTTGATATATAATATAAAGTTGATCCCAGAATGCAAGCTTGTGGTACTCCTGCTGATATTTTCTTCATTTCTGAGTATTTACGATATGATTTAACACGAAAGTATCGGTTAGATTAAAGATCATAGAAGTTCATAAAACTGCTTTTTTAAGTCCCTTTGTAATTTATATTCCAAGCCTTTATGCCATATGCTGTCAAAGGCCTGTGCTACATCCAAGAAGACGCTGGAACATACTTTCTTATTTGCTCTGAAGCCAAATTGATGTGGAGGAATAAGATTTCTTCTTCTATTATTGGTTTGAGACTCTTTAGAAGTAGTTTCTTGAATATTTTTGAAATTATTCGAAGTGAGGAAATCGGCCTATACTTTGAATTTTTTGTAATTAAGTGGTTTGTTTGGTTTAGGTATCATAATTTCTTCTGTGATATTCCATTGATTTGGAACGTGTTTATGCCTGAACACTGCGTTAATTATTTGGAGTAGTCTTTTTCAGGAAGAGCTTTTACTATTTGTCCTGTAATTAAGTCATATTCTGGATATTTCTTTGCATTTAGGTTAAGATTGATTTGCTCTTTTAATTCTTGTAATGTGACGGGAATTATATTGCAATTTATTATCTATTTTATTTACTAGTTATATGTTTCCCTCTGCAGTTTTTCTAGGTAGAGGCTGGAATGTGTTCTCGAGGTGGGTTGCAAACAACGAAGCCTTTTGCTTTGCACTTATAGCCCATGTTTCATCTTCATTAACTCTGGGAATTTGTAGTTTAGGTCGTTTTAAACTTTTCGTCGCTTCCCAAAGGGAGTACTCCGTATCTTTTCTCCAGTAAGATCACTTAGGTATTTAATATTAATGAATTCGTTTTTGATTTCTTTAGTTAGCAACTTTAGTTTATTGGACAAAAAATTTGGAGTGTTATTTTATATTCTGGCGCTCGAACTCCCTTCTTGCTTTTCGTTTTGCTGCAACCAGTTCCCTAACTTCCAGAAGATAAATAGCGATACGTGGCCATGTAATTACGTATGTAACTGAAAGCATGGTTATACACGATAAGACTACTACGACCTTCTTAGCTAAGACTTTCTTGTGAAGACTTTTTTAAGACCAAAGTCTTCATTGAAATTGTGAAGGCAGTAGTCTTAAATAATATATTAGAATTTTTCCAAAGGCTTTTGTAGAGTTATCAAAACCAAACTTTTACCATATTGTTTCAAATTTATGAACGAAAAGCGACAGTTCAATTCGAAATTGGTAAGAGTACTCAAATTTATGTTATATATGCTAAGAGTGTATTATAACGTGTGTATATATTTTATTTTGTATTTTGTCTTTAATAATCAATTACATGTAATTATTGTTTCTGTTTAAATATCAAAACCATTAACTGGAAACGACAAAATTATGATTCCTAAGACCACCATTGCTGACAGATAAGACTAAGTACAGAATATTCTGCAATATGGCTTATTATGTTGGGGTAGTGCGTGCAATGCCACGCTACATCCTATCTACGTGCGACAAAAGCAGTTAATCAGAATTATGTGCTTCAAACCATCTTTTTCGCCATCGTGGCCATTATTTCAAACTCTCAGTATACTGCCACTACGGCATATATACGTTTTTAAGGTTCTAAGAATATTTTATGTCAAAAGTGGAAATAATTTTGTGACCCATGCAGGTTATAATCTCAGGTCGAATCATACCTTTTTAAAACGTATTCCAAAATTTAGATTAGACCTACGGAAATTTTTTTTTAATATCGTTGCACCAATTGTTTTCAACAACAATTTACCTTTGGATATTCGAAATGGATCCATCAAACTTAAAATATTGACAATCTTTTTCAATTATTAGTTTAAAAATTGTTCGCGTTCTCACAATGATAATTCAAATATGGGAAGGATAATTAAGAAAGAAGGAAAAATTATTTAAATGTAGTATTTTAAGAGGCTTTAATATATCCATGTGTAATGAATTTAGAATAATAGTTTTAATTATCTATTATTGGGGTCGATTCCGGGATCTAAAATTTTATGTTGTGTTATGTTATTTTTGTTTTTTCAATACAAATTCCAATAGGAAGCGGAGAAATAAAATAACATAACAGCAATTTTATGCCACCAGAATCGGGCCCATTATCTATTATACATATGCTATTAATTTTAAACGTAAATTATATTGTTTTTTTTCTTATTTTTGTAAATAGAAGTTAAATATTTATTTTCGTTTTGTAATTTAGAATCAGGGGACCAGTCACGTGATCTATTTGATCCAATGGTCCACTTATCTTACCTTCTGAAACTTTTTTAGTCTTAAAATTATTGTACATACTAGTTTTTATTTATTATAATAAAGATGGTAATGAAATTAAAAAAAAAAAAAAAAAAAATCTACCGTCTTCGTTAAGAAAAAGTTTTCGCTAAGACTGAAAATACGTCTGTGATTGTACGTCAGAGTCGGGGGGTTAGTAGTTTTATCGTCAGAACCGAGGGGGTAGTTGGCATTGGTCTTCAGAAAAAGTCTTACGTATAGACATTCAAATTTGATAGTTTTATTGGACATAGACTACGCGCAGAATACGAAAAGACTAATGCTTCAGACTAAGCTAAAAACAAAGACAAAAAGTCTTACTTAAGACCATTTTCAGTGAGTGACTGTGCTTCAAAATCGGGGTGTAAACATGTATATAAAACAAAATGAAGGTTAATTAATTTATTTATTTAAATGAGAGACAAAAACACGTTTTTCTTCTACAACGATCAATCGCCGACCGTCATTCTGATAGCAATAACCACTATTGGAAATAAAATCACACCTCTATATTATCATATAACGAATTTTCCAGATTATCAATACATATTAATGAAAATGATGGTACACTAAACTTACATTGGATAGCAAAGTCTAACCTCGTAGTGTTATCTGAATAACGCTAATTGAGACAGCAGGTGTGGTTGAAAAAAAACAATTGAAATCTGGACTACACTCCTTGATTCCATATGTCGAACTCGTCATTAGCGCTTTAAAATCAATTAGGCTTGAACCTATTACCCTATGAGAGAAGTGTCTCGGAGCGATGGTCGTCTTGTAGCAAGCGCCTCGCTGTATGAATGAGTCCATCTGTTTAACTGGAGGCTTAACCGTCTTAATACTGACCGGTTTTACTTACATAACCTACTGAAAAGTGACTTTTATACACCGCTCATAATCTGTACTATACATAATCTCGATAATTTCGATATCAAAGATGCATACACACTGAAAGGCCCATCGTCGAAAATATCGATAAAATTCTGAAAATTATCGAAGTAGTCTGGCATACAAGCTGTCGTAGCATCGGAAGTTAAGCAAGTTTTAAAATGAATGTGTCTAAAAATCACTTGTCAGTAGGATGAGGGTTAAGTGTGTAATTTCACCGCAAGTACGTTATTGAAACACGAAAAATGTGACGTAGCATCAAAGAAACGCGAGACTCTGAACGGTTACAACAGGACATTAACAATCTCAATTACATATAAATTTCATAAAATTACTAATTAATGAGCTTCAGTTCCCCAGTGGATTTAATGCCCTTTCAAGGTTTCCTGAAACTCAAGACAATAATTTCATTTAATATAATTAATAATTTCATTTAATATACAGATTTTTAAAGATTACATCCACACATACCAAACTCGTTATTCTCATAATCATGTACCGCAAGTTTCACCAATGAATACGGCAGGAAAATGATACCGGATAGAGGATATACCCCTTATAAACATAAGTTACTATACATAGATTATTTAATGCTAGTAATGGCAAAATATCACTCGCTATATTAGAATATAGTTCTACAGTAAAAAATAAGTATGGTAACTTATATACAGCTTTCAAAGCTTCATTTTGCTGAGTTTGAAAATTACACAACCGAGACTTGGCAGCCAACCCGTCCACACTAATTCCATATCGATGGTAACGATGCATTAGTGTGTATCTACAAAGTTCTTCTTTTTTATGTTTCATAAGTAATTATCTACAAATTTAATTACAAGAGTTAATTTTTTCTAAATTTTTGATTATTAAAACAATTTTAAGCAATTTAATTAAATAATGGGCCCGATTCTCGTGGCATAAAATTGCTGTTATGTTATTTTATTTCCCCGCTTCCTATTGGAATTTGTATTGAAAAAACAAAAATAACATAACATACCATAAAATTTTAGATCCCGGAATCGACCCCAATATGTGTTAATATATTTTTACAAGGTCATTTCAGTTTCAAATAAAACTTTTTTATCATTTCCTGTAAAACACGCAAAATGTAGATACGCACTAATGCATCGTTACCATCGATATGCAAGGCCCGAATGGACGAAAGCAAAGTAAATTTTACGTAAAATTAAAGTTGGAATTTAACACGTTCACGCCGGCGCGTACCACCGGTGGCCCTCACTAAACTGTCTCATCGGGCGGCGCGTACCACTGGTGGCCCGCACTAGTCTGCCTCATCGGGCGGTGCGTACCACCGATGGTACGCATTTGATTGTGCTATTATACGGTATGTAACATCAAATATTTAGATAAAAAAAAAAAACAAAAAAAAAAATAAAATAAAAAAATTACTGGTAAAATTTTATTGTCAATTTGAACAAACAAAATCTAGTTTGGTTTTATTTTTGCGATATGACACTGCAATATGCATTTTTCATATAACCATCTGCTACATATGAAATAGAAAATTGTATATGGGTAAAATCATCACAAAAATTAAAATTTGTGGGACGTTCGTATTCAGAAATACCAAATCATTTTCGTATCGAGTTGAATTTTCGTATCGTAAGAAGATTCGTATCGTATTCAGGAAAATAGCGACTGGATTAGCTCCCGTTAGACAGCGCAGCTACCAATGGGTGAGGAGCAAAAGTTACAGCGCCGTCGTGAACGTTTAATAAGCTAGCTTCCGCATGCACCCTACGAGTGGTCCTACTTTGCAACATAAAAAAATCACCCGTTAGATGTTCTGTATGACCTTGCCATGTTAGTTTCGAATCTAATATTAACCCTAAGTACCTATAGCTTTCGACCATTTCTATATTATTATTCATAATATTCATTACAAATTCTGTATTTACTCGTATAAGCTGTTTGTTTAGAAGCTGATCGAAATATCATAAATTTTGAATTACTTAAATTTAATATGTATAAGCATATTATTAGTAAAATACTCGTTCAAAATTATTAAATCAGTTTGAATCATATCCTGGAGATCGTTAAGGGTTCTTGTATTATAAAATAGAGATGTGTCATCGGCAAAACCCTTTAATTTTAAATTACATAAATCATTAATAAAAATTAGAAATAGTGTGGGACTAAGTACACTGTCGCTTTTCGCTTTTTCTAAGCTTTTCGTAACTCGAAAAATAGTGCACCCATATACGACTGTACATTTAATATTTCATTGATCATATCTCGACTGTTTCTATTATTGCAATTTCGGTACCAACTCACTACGAAATCCATATTGATGCTTTGTAAGATAGTCATTTATTCTTCTGTTTAAGATTTTCTCTAGCATTTTATCAAATAATGAGATTCTTAAATGATTTTTGGAAGAAGTTCTGGAATATGGCCGCTTGGGACGGAACTCGATCAATTTTTAACCGATAATTATGGCATTGGGTATGTTGGATGGAAATCAGATTCTTAAATGATTTTGGAAGAAATTCTGGTATATGGCCATCTGGGATGAAATCGATCAATTTTTAACTGATTATGATGGGATTAGGTATGTTGGATGGAAACTGGATTCTTAGGCTGCGGGCCAATAGTCGGGTAAATCGTTTACTATAGTAAAAATCGGATTTAGAACAGATTTTTCTATCAGTTTGTTATAAAGTTTTTGAAAAATAAATGAATTTACCGAAAAATTTACTTAAAATTGACTTTTACCCAACTATTGGCCCGAAGCCTTAATTGATTTTTGAAAAAGTTCTGGAATATGGCCACCTGGAAAGGAATTCGATAATTTCTTAACCGATTATGCTGAAATTGAATATGGTGGATGAAAATAAGATTCTTCAATTACTGTTGGAAGAAGTTGTGGAAGATGGCCGCACCGTCCCAGGTAATAAGCAGGCTTCTTTCTTGAAGCAAGTGGCTCGTGATATTAATATGTTTCTTATGAGGCTGGGTGCCTTAACATCTATCAATAGTACCTCACCCACTCATGTAATTAGTGGGTTGAGTGGCAGGCCAACTACCTACTCTCATAAAAAATTATGTTATGAACCGTACACAAAGGGCTCGGATAAATTTGTAGTATTCTTATGAACAACGACCTCGAAAACTGTTCACGGGAACATGGAATATGATGTCTTCTAAGGGCTTGAGATTTCACGAACCTTTCGAACCAAGCGGAAATTTATACTTTCGAGGTACTTGCAATACAAGAGCATAAATCGTCTGGGAGTTAATTCCATAAAACAACCAAACAACATATTTACACTCTCCACAACAGCAATAATCAGGAAAGAGGAAAATTATGATTCGGTTTCTCATCCTCTGGCGAGTACAGCAGTTTATCATTTTATAACCCCATATTTATCCAACCTGCCGAATTTCATCATTATCGGTTAAGTAATAGCCGTGTCCCTTTCCAGGTGGCCATTATAAAAAACTTCTTCTAGAAATCCTTAATGAATCTCATTTCCATCAAACTTTCCATCTGGCTAGGGGAAGGAACCCCAAACATTAAACCAACCATGGCAGATCAGCAGAAGAATTCTACGGTGCAGGGATTAGGATGCCCAGTACCGGCAACTTCGGAAAGTGAGCGAGCGGGCTTCCAGTCATTGATATCCACGACCGCAATGCTTTAGTAGTGGCAAGCTTAGCTACTAGGGCAGATAGAAGTATAAGCCCCCTACCTCCATTAAAACTCTTACATTCTCCAACATTAATGAAAAGACACCGTATGCTTCAAGACGGCAATGAAATGACATCCAACTTAACCTCGCTTGAGCGCCAGAATAATGAACTAGTTCAAAGTAGAAATAAAATCCCTTGGTTCTCAGAAAATTTTTCATTATTAAGACAAGAAAAGGAGCGTAATTTTAGTATTCTGAAATTAACAAATCCAAGCGAGAATTGGGAAAACTATAGAAAAGCTAGAAATATTTACAAACAATCGTTAAGAAAGCAACAATCTGAATACTTCAAGAATAAGTTCATTGAAAACCAATATAACCCAAAGGAGCTATGGAAAACTCTCAAATCTATGTATAAGACTAAAAATACGATGCAATGGAGTATTCAATTTAATAACAAAACACCGATAAACAACAGATAGCAGATGCACTAAATCACTCGTTTGTGTCCAGCGTGGTAGATATTCACCGTAACATCCCTGAAATATCGGATTTTGAACTTCCTAATGCTGTTTTGAACATACAAAAATTTCAATTCCAACAAACATCACAAAACGAAATATTAAAAATAATAAGCAGAATAAAATCGCAATATGGAATAGATGGTATAAACAAAATTGTCATCCTGGATGCAATGCAGAATCAAATGTTCTCTGGAAATTTTACTGATATAGTTAATTGTAGTTTAAGGCAAGCAGTGGTACCAGATTCATTCGAAAATATCAACAGTTGTTCCCATTCCAAAAATTTCGAAGCCAACCACGCCAGAAGAGCTCCGGCCAATAAATATGCTCCCACTGTATGAGACTGTTCTGGAACGAGTAATTAAAAACCAACTGGTAAATCATATCGCTGATAACAATATATTGGTTGATCAACAATCTGGATTTAGAGAATCCCATTCTTGTGAAACGGCCTTAACCCTAATGTTGGATAGATGGAAAAGTCAAATAGATGACAACAAAGTAATCATTGTAGTCTTTTTAGATTTTAAAAGGGCTTTTGAAACCATCGATAGAGGAATTCTACTTAAAAAGTTAACCAAGTACGGAGTTGTTGGGAAAGAACTAGAGTGGTTTAACAGTTATCTTCAAGGGAGGCAACAATATACGAAAATTAATAATTACACATCGTCACTAATACAAAATAATCTCGGAGTACCTCAAGGATCAGCCCTGGGCCCGTTACTCTTTATTCTGTACATCAATGACATAGTCGATGTTATTCAAAATTGCAAAATAAATATGTTCGCAGATGATACTTTACTTACTATTTCGGCAACAACTCTTCCAGAAGCAGTGCAGAAAGTAAACGAAGATCTTGAGAGTCTACGGAAATGGCTGATGTTTCACAAACTATCACTGAATATCTCGAAAACGAGGTGCATGCTCCTATCAATCAAAGCAAAGTTCGAGAGTAATGCAGATATAATAGTTGACAACCAAATTATCGAACGAGTAAAACAGTATAAATATCTTGGTGTTATTATCGACGAGCACTTAAGTTTTAACGATCATTTGGATTATATCGCTAAAAAGATGAATAAAAAACTTGGATTTTTCACCAGAATTAAATACAAATCACCAATGCAGACAAAAGTTGTTTTTTATGAATCAATTGTGACTCCACATATTGATTATTGTTCTTCTGTGCTGTTTATCATGAATCAAACTCAAATTACACGTCTTCAAAGAATTCAGAATCGATTCATGCGACGTATCTTGAATGCGGAAAGTAGAACACACATAAAAGACATGTTGGAAATTTTAAACTGGAAGTCACATATCAAACAGAGAATACAATTTAATGTGTTAAAATTCTTGTTTAGGCTGGAAAAGGGAGATCTGCCAAAATATTTAGATACTTTGCTTTCTTCAAATAGAAATGTTCATACTTACAATACTCGGAGTACAGACTTCAGACTACCAATGTATAGTAAATCATTTTCACAACGGTCGCTGGGATATAATGGAGTAAAGTTGTATAATTCATTGGGTGACTATTGCATGCTAGGTGAACTTCAAGAATTAGAGTACGGTCAATTTAATAAATTATTGCATAGATTCGTTAAAGATAAAGTAGACATTTAGTATATAAAATAAAATTTAATTAATTTAAATAACAATGTATTATAAAATGTCATTATTGATAAATAAACAAATAAATAAATAAATAAATGAACTAAGGACAAAATGCCAGCAATATGAGTTACAATGTAATCAATACCAAGATATTTTGGTAAACCTACAAAACAGGATCGAAACACTAGAGAGGCAAAATAAACCTTCTACGTCTACTATTGGTAGAAGTCAGAGCCTACAAAGTCTCGGCAATGAATACTTTACGGATGAAGAGGAACCACAAGATAACGATATACCAAAACAACCACAACATGAACCTCAAAAAGAACCTTTACCACCACCAATCAATGTCAGCAATGTTAGAAATTTTAATATGCTCAGAGCTCAAGTATTGGCAGTGATAGAGAAACCTGCTCAGTTTAAAGCAATATCCAATAACGATATCAAAATAACAACGCGGTCTGAAAATGACTACCGTAAAATTAAAAAACTACTTAGCGATATAAAAGAAACTGAATCCAATAACAAGGATAGTACACACTATATAAGATGGAATACCATACTTATCACCTCAAAAGTGAAAGATGGTATATAGTCGTAATACGAGGTTTACCGTCGTCTACCGATTGCGAAGAGATCAAAGCTGCAATAGAGGACCATGGTCATAAAGTACCCAATATTGTCAACATTCTTAAAAAGTCGATACTTAATAATGAGAAAATTATTAGACACTTCCCATTGTTTTATGTAGACCTGTTGCAGGGGGAAAACAATAAGGACATATATGAAATTAAGAACCTGCTATATTGCAAGGTGTCTATTGAATTACCTAAAAAGCTAATAGGTATACCTCAGTGTACAAATTGCCAACAGTTAGGTCACACGAAGAACTTCTGCAATAGGTAAGCCAAATGTGTCAAATGCGTAGAGAATCATCAAACAGAACAATGTCAAAAGCCGCGAAATGTTATACTAACTTGTGCACTGTGCGGAGAAAAAGGTCATCCGGCTAGCTATAAAGGATGCCTGCTGTATCAGAAGAAACTAAATGCTCAACTACCGAGAAAAATAACAGTAGTAATAGAGCCAACCATTAGAAAGAACCTGATATATTACAAGGTGTCTATTGAACCACCTAAAAAGGTAATAGGTATACCTCAGTGTACAAACTGCCAACAGTTAGGACACATGGAGAACTTCTGCAATATGTAAGCGAACCATTAGTAATATAATGAAAATGCTCACCGAATTTCAGGCAGAAATGAGACAAAATTTCAGCCAGCTTACCAACAGGATGGATAAACTGGAAGATAATTCCAAGCCACCAAACAAGTCACTAAAACATAGAAAGTAAATGACTGTAACGTTCCTACGTATAATTGCCTGGAATGCTAACGGGCTTAATACAAGAGCTCAAGAACTAGAAGTACTTCTAAAAAAAACTTTATCAAAATTACAGGATAAATAGCCTATCTCGAAAGGAATAAAGGAATAGCCTCAATCTACATTAAAGTCGAAGGCATTGATGACTTTACTTCCAATCAACACTGGTCTTAATGACTCTGAGTACATTAGTCATAAAAAAGAAAACCAAACTTAACCTTACTAGTAAATTTACTGATTGGGAATTATTTAGAGAGAAACTGGACAATCTAACTGAGTTGAAAGTTAGTCATAAAACTAAACAAGAACTACAAACTAAATATTTCATTAACTCCATGCGTGAAGCAGCTAAAGAGACTACTCTCGTGAGAAAGTCGTACAAGGGATCAACTACCCCCTGGCGATTCGAGAACTGATAAAAGAAAGGCGTAAGAAAAGACGCATATGGCATAGAACCAGAAACATTATTGACAAAAGAGAATTTAATCGGGTAAGTAATAATGTTAACCGATTAATTAAGGAGCATAAAGAAGCTTGTACTGAAAATTATTTGAAAGGACTGTGTCCTGAAGCTGACAAAAATTATTCTCTTTGGAAAGCTACTAAAAGATACAAGAGACAATGGCCAGTGCCACCTATAAGGAAAATAAATTGAGAATGAGTGCGACGTAACAAAGAAAAAGCGCAGAACTGTTTGCACAACATCTGGCATCAGTATTAAAACCTCACGACATACAATCTAGGATTGATCCTAAACCAGTCTATAGATCTCCATCAAATATCAGAAGTGTCACCCCATTAGAAATTGCACAAGAAATATACATGAATTTGAATCCCAAAAAGTCAGCTGGAATTGATGAAATTTCACTAAGGATGTTTAAGGAAATATCAAAGAGAACAGTCACTATGTTAACATATATATATCTAATGCTTGCTTTCGACTTACATCTGTGCCTGAGTGCTTCAAGGTTGCACAAATAATCATGATAAAAAAACCAGACAAATCAGCCGAGCAAATGGGATCATACAGGGATCTCTTTGTTAGGTACCTATTATTTCAAAGTTGTTTGACAATTTGTTATTATTAAACGACTAAAACCAATGATCATTATACCTGACTTCCAGTTTGGATTCAGGAATAAACATTTGACAATTGATCAAGTTCATCGAGTGAATCAAGCGAATCGCAGAACCAAGCAGTAGAATACTTACAGCACGCACTCGATAAAACGAGCCAATGGACCAGGGATTGGAAAATAAAGCTTAACGAGCTGAAATCAGTACATGTAGCATACACGTTGCCTCACAAAACATTCATACATTTCTCAATGAAGCACAAATTCCCCAAGCTGATTCTGCTAAATATCTCGGATTGCATCTCGATTCAAGATTGAACTGGAAATATCACGTTAGACAAAAAGCAGAGCAAATGAAAATAAAACAACGTGAGATGTACTGGCTAATATTAAGACATTCTAAGCTTAGCCTGTACTGGAAACGCCTGATCTACGAATCGATAATTAAACCAATTTGGACGTATGGTATCCAACTCTGGGGCTGTACTAAACAATCAAATCGTTTAATTATTCAACGTTGACAAAACAAATTTCTACGTACAATAACGAATGCTTACCGTTATATGTAACCAACGAGGAATTACACAACGACCTAAATGTTAAATGGATCGATGAAGTGATTCAGTAATTTGCCATCAAACATGAAAGAAGATTACTGCAAGATACCAACAGTGAAGCAATACAACTTTTTGACATAACACAAGAACTGAGACGCCTAAAAGAATTAAACCGCATGAGCTGGTCATCTAATAAATAAAGTTTCATTATTGGAAGCAGAATATTGATTGCTTGTAAACCCACACTCGTTCCACTTATTAGTTTCAAATAAGTGCGTTATTATTATCATTCGTAATAAATTATCATGTGATTGTACTATTTAAATAAAAAAAAAAAAAAAAAAAAAAAAAAAATAAAAAAAAATTCCATCAAACAAAGTCCAAGGTGGCCATATTCCACAACTTCTTCAAAAAATCATTTAAGAATCCCCGAATCCATCCATCATAAGTTTACTGCTATTGCTAAAAACAATTTCAAATTTTTCCATTGCCTTCAAAATCACACTCCCAAAATGCATGAACTTCGCAAGAAACTCCAGTGTTTAGATAACTATCGACTTCTTGTAATTAGCGATGACACGTGATTTTTAATTTTTGACCTTATGTTTTACCAAGCTATTGCGGTCGGGGTTCAACCGTTTGTTTTCTGTATAACATTTTTCGTTAAAATGTCACGTAATCAACGCAACAATTTAACGCAACATTTATCATTACCGTATTTAACCCCAAAACTAGTCCCCTAAATGTTTTACCAAACATAAAAACCTTTTTGAGAATTTTAATTTGTCAAATGCCTAACAAATACCAATAGGATAATATTATCTTTCTACTTCAGTTAAAAAACTAATTGCTGTTTGATAAATTCAAATAAACCTAATAACAGTTATGGAAGTATGCACAAGTTTATAGATTAATTATTAGGTGGAGGAAAATTAAGTTTACTATATACATAACTTTTATTTATTGCATGAACTGAGAATCAAATTCGTAATACATACATACATATTTTTCCCTGGAAGTATAGCTCTTAAAACCTTATTATTTAATAAAATAAATCATAAGCATTACAACTGTGTTTTTGATCTATTGGAGTGAGGAGAAATTATAGCAATTTGAATGAATTATAAGTTATTGTTGTTTTCCCTTGCCATGAATGGATACGGCGTTTCGGAAGTATCGTTCATTTACGAGTAAAATATTTACATAATATTTTTTAATAAAACAAACAAATATTTATTCAACAAATTACAGATATTTAAATTTAAAAATTTAATTATTTGTGCATCGTAATAAACACGTAATAAAATAAATCATAAGCATTACTATATTTGGCATTACAAACGTGTTTTTGATTTATTGGAGTGAGGAGAAATTGTAGCAATTTGAATGAATTTTAATTTATTGTTGTTTCCCCTTGCAATGAATAGATACGGTATAATAACAAGCGGTTTGCCTAAATGTTTGTTAGATAAATCCAAATAACCTAACAATAGGAAAGTATGCACGGATATATTTTATAAGATTAATTTTTTAGGTTGAATAAAATTAATTTTACTATGTACATAATGTTTTTATTGCATGAACTGAAGATCAAATTTGTAATACATACATATTTTTTTCCTAAAACCTTATAATTATTTTTCCACAGGTAAGTTTTGTTTTCTCGCCGAAATGTCATTGATAGAAAACACGTAATAAAATAATTTAAGCATTACAAATGTGTTTTTGATGTATTAGAGTGAGGAGAAATTATAGTAATAAATGATATTTTATTATAAAACAAATAAATATTTATTTATCAAATTACAGGTATTTAAAATTAAAAATTTAATAATTTGTTCGTCGATATAACACGTAATAAAATAAATCATAAGCATTAAGAATGTGTTTTTGATTTATTGGAGTGAGGAGAAATTATAGCAAATTGAATGAATTTTAATTTATTGTTGTTTCCCCTTGCAATGAATGGATACGGATAACAAGCGGTTTGCCTAAATGTTTGGTATATATCTCTAATTAACGTAACAATAGGAAAGTATGCACGGATATATTTTATAAGATTAATTTTTTAGTTTGAGTAAAATTAAGTTTACTATGTATTTCATTTTTTTATTGCATGAACTGAGGATCAAATTCGTAATACTTACATATTGTTTCCCTAAAACCTTATAATTATTTTTCCACAGGTACGTTTTGTTTTCTCGCCGGAATGTCATTGATAAAAAACACGTAATAAAATAAATCATAAACATTACAAATGTCTGTTTGATTTATAGGAGTGAGAAGAAATTATCGCATGAACGGGTTTTAATTTATTGGTACATATTTCCCCTTGCAATGAATAGAATACGGCGTTTCGGAAGTATCGTTCATTTACGAGTAAAATATTTGCATGATATTTTTAATAAAACAAACATATATTTATTCAACAAAATTACAGGTATTTAAAATTAAAAATTTAATAATTTTTCGTTCAATTCATGAATTTGAATTATATCGTCAGTACTATCGCTACTCTGAACCAATAATATTAAATAATTTCGATTATTAACATTTTCAACAACGTTAAAGTTTTTAACGGCCTTCATTAAAATAGATTGGGTACTCGTTTCAATATTATACAAATATAAAATATTATCGAATTGGTTCAATATTAAATTCTCATTAAATTTAAATAAATAAAAATTGATTAATGTTAATTTAT